>JAPDRP010000008.1:0-600000 GCA_030247845.1 Coniosporium tulheliwenetii
CTTCGTTCAGTTACGTATTGCTACCCTAACCCTAACCCTAACCCTAACCCTAACCCTAACCCTAACCCTAACCCTAACCCTAACCCTAACCCTAACCCTAACCCTAACCCTAACCCTAACCCTAACCCTAACCCTAACCCTCGTTCTTTGGGCTTTGCTTAAGTTCCTTAGCAGTTATTGGCGTTCTATATCTTTGACGCATGCTCGGGTAAGGTAACGTGGCGTGATTCCAGATAAAACCTCACACCACCAGGTGCTATCAGAATGAGTGTGTAGTTGAGCAGACCACGCTGACTGCTCAGCTGCCAAGCAGAACACGTAAAACCTTACCTTACTGCCAATCACCACCGCCTCGCTCACGCCACCTGCTCGCTCAGTTGTTTAACTGCTCAACCACCAGCTTTACTAAATTAATATTGTCTACCAACCACGTGATATCGTACGAAGAAAGGTTACAGGAAGCTTTGCACAGTATTCTCGATGGTAAATACCCATCTATACGCCGCGCGGCTGCAGACAAAGGCGTTTCAGCTAGAACCTTGTCCGACCGCATGAGCGGGAAGCCGTCGCGTGCCGAATCGCACCAATTGCAGTACTTTCTATCACCACCCCAGGAGCGCCAATTGGTCGCCTGGCTTAGAAAGATGGAGCAATGAATCTATCTATCAGGGCAAGAGACGCGAACGCTATAGCTAAGCAGCTTGGTGGTTGTGATCCAGGGCCGAACTGGCTATCACGCTTTATCGAACGATACGACCTCAAATCAGTATTCTCACGGCGTCAAGACAACAATCGCGCCTGGAATAATGATTCTGTAGTGGCAAGAGTTTGTTTAATGATTTCATCGCTGCGTACCGTGAAAAAGACATCAAGCCTCGGAATTTGTATAATATGGATGAGAAGAGAATCATCCTTAGTATAGCAGCAAGCAAGCGAGTGATTATTAGCCGTCAATCAATCTACCGGCCTGTAAGGCAGCCAGGCAATAGGGAGTCTATATCCGTGATTAAAAATGTCTGCGCGGACGGCTCCTCGCTCGCGCTGTTTGTTATATGGAAGGCAAAGCAGCATTAGGAAGCCTGGTACACGCTTGGCGGTACAGCAGCTGGTAGACATCACGGCTGGCGCTACTCTCTGTCACTAAATGGGTGGACCGACAATGAAACAGGCATTAACTGGCTGCGCGGCTTTGAAGAAAACACGCGTCCAGAAGATAAAAGAGGGCAGAAGAACGAATAGCGTATACTAGTCCTAGACAACCACGACTTTTACCTTATATGGGAGTGTAACGAGGTTGGGATCCTAATTAAGAAGAAAGAAAACAGTGCTAAGATAGAGTTAATAAGATAAGAATTAATATTACAAGTGAGATTAGATCGGGTTTTAAAGAATACTGAATTCTTATTTAAATTAAGTACATTGTTCCAATAAACGAAAACAATGCTGTCTATATACTTATTAGTATCCCTTACTACTAGTAGTAGCTAGTAGTACTAGCACTACTATCCTCTACTAGCTATACTAGCCATTCTATAAGCATGTTACTATAATCTACTAGTAGTAGCTAGCAGTCACGTGACTGCTATCTAGTATTAGCTGTTAAGAAAGAAAGATAGTAGGCTTCAGAAAAGCAATAATTAAGATAAACTGGTTCTTTCTAGATTGAAACAGCGTGAACCACTATAGAGCTACCTAGCAGCTGGTTTCTGTTATATGCTAGGCATCCTTCAGTCCCTAAAATCTAGCCTGAATCTAATTACCAAGATCTAGCTCACTTTAGCCGAGGTTGCCTTATATAAGCCTACTCGGCACTAGACGCTGATTCGAATGATAAATAGCTAAGTTTAGACTTGTAGACCATTCTGATCTAAGAATTCTATATTCGTAAAACTAGCTACTATTCGGCTTTATGCTAGCCCTGCTAGTATATATCTAATAAGATTGTAACACTTCATACTATTTATTAGAAGTTATATTATATACTAGAATTAGAGTAACTATGAATATGTTTCTATTAAGCAGCTCGCTTAGTCTTTTTCCTCTGTATTCTCTAGTCTAAGTAGGTATGTATTCTTTTACGCTACGATAAAGCGTGCGGTTCGATCTCTATCTAGTAAAGTAATTATATAGATTACCCGCCCGCTAGAAGTATGCTTAGTATATAAGAAAGCTCTATATATATAGAGTTTTCTAAGAATAATCTTATAAATTATATAATAAACTATAAGAATAGGGGTACTAATAGAAATCGCTCTATATAGAAGCCTAATAAAGTCGAGAGGTATATTCGCTACTATAGTTACGCTCTAGCTCTAGAATTTAAGAGGTTTACTTAAGATAGGTAGTCTTATAATAAAGGTTATATTCTTATACTATAGAGAGTACAAGGTTTAAATAGAAATATAAAGCTAGTATTTAACATACTAGCGTATTAGCACGTGAGTGATAGGGAAACTATAATAGTTTCCTAATAGTTAGCTGCAAGAAGATGCATTAGTAGTAGTAGGATTACTATAGAACTTACATCCGCTAGTAGAATCTGTAGTTTTATTAAATTAGCATTACATATAAATAGCTATAGTACTATATACTTACTAATATTATAGCTACTATAGGTATTACTAGAATTGCGGTAGTAACTATTCTAGGTGTAATTATAGTAGACACTACTAAATATATTACTAAGAGTGTAATATCTAGTGAAGAGATTAAGACTATATTAGTAACGATTGTATTTGCTACCTAGAGTAAAAAGCGTACGAAGCTGTGCTTTAGTAGAAATACGGATTAGAAACAAATTAATATTAGCGATATTATTGCAACTAGTATAGAAGATGAGGTTTATATCTTAAATATATAGTAGGTTATCAATCGTCCGCTTGTTTATATCAATGCTAATATGGTTTATAAGAGCGGCTTTTATGTATATAACTAGGTTCGCCTCTGCTATAAATATTAGCTACTATTTTCTAGATCTTATAGTACGGCTGCCTACTATTCTTAACTAGAGGGATAAAAGCCTTTACTTTATATACACGCGAGGCCTTACAAGGAAGGCGGTTTGGATTATTACTATTACTACTGCTGCCGCCGGTCGCACTAGCAGCGGTGCTGCTAATACTAGGCTACTTTAGAATAATAATACTTACTATACTTACTTAGTTAATACAGAAGAATTACGGGTGGATGCGAGAGAATACGATTAAGAGTAGTTAATTAGATAGTAGTTATAAGATTTACGGGGTTTTCATCTTATAGGCAATAGAGAATGCCGGTATAGCGCTGCACGCACTAGGCTTAGCCCGCTTCTAGCTTTATGCTCTTATTAGTTAAAAAGAATAGAGGCTAGCATACGTGTAGCTAATTTTGTAAAGAGATATACGGCTACGTGGTATATTATTCTATTATCTACTTTTCTATTTATAAGGTCTGCAGTTCGCATTCGAGCTAGAAAGTATATTTTATACTACTAAGATATTAAAACATAAAAGAATAATCTTAGTGCAGCTCGAATGCATAATTCTTTATAAAGGTAAAAAAAGAATTATTACCATCCACACCTACTATACTATAGGAATGGTGGATATAGAAAGCATAAACTTACTTACTCTTTTTAATTTATATACCCCAAAAGATCTTACTATAGAACTTATGCACTACCTCGTAGTCTAGTAATGGAACGGGCACAACTCGTTGCATTTAATTCCGTGACAATCAACAGACCCAGCCACCATCAACGTTATACACAGCGCCCGTCACGAATGACGCATCATCGCTCAACAAGAACGCAATGACATGTGCCACCTCGATGGGCTCCGCCCTTCTCTTCTGCGCCGTCACCTGCAACCCACGCTTTACGTCTTCTGGATCTTCGCCTTGAGACATTGGTGTGTTAACGGAGCCTTCAGAATTCACGTGAGCTAAAGTTCTTGGGATACCAAATGTAGAAACATGGAATTTTGAGCACTCACCTGGGGCAACGCAGTTCACTCGTATGTGCTGATTCTCCTTAGCCGCTGTTCTCGCCAAGCCAATAACAGCTGCTTTGCTAGCGCAGTAAGCGGAATTTCCGGGCGCACCGAATTGTCCGAAGACACTCGCTGCAGAAACCTGTCAAGAAAAAGTCAGTAAAAGCATTTAGGTAGGTTGCGAGGTTCGAAAGTCTCAGTGGTCAAGGGAAACCTACAATGCTACCACCGGCAGCCATTGCCTTCAGCTGCGCCCTCAAACAGTAAAAGACTCCCTGCGTATTTACGGAAAACGCGAATTCCCAATGCTCATCGGTCTCTTGGGTAAGAGGAGTAGCAGGGGTAATCACACCGGCCATGTTGACGGCGCCATCGAGCTTGCCCAGTTTCTGCACCGTCGATTCGATCCATGCGTTGACTGACTGGCTGCTCCGGACGTCGACGACGGCAGCTATGTGCTTCTCACTGCCTACCAATGAATTGGCTGCTGCCTTCACTGCCTCTTGGTTTATATCGGCGAGAGAAATTATTGCGCCACGAGACGCAAGAAGCTTCGCTGTTGCAAGACCCATGCCGGAGGCTGCGCCAGTGATGGCGATCTGGCGAACGATCATGTCATTACTCGTGTAGAGGCAAGAGTGATTTGTTGGACAAAGTGGACACTCACCACCTTGCCCTCGAAAGAAGCCATTGTCAAGTAAACGTATTCTGATCTGAATGAGTCTTCCCGAAGCTGAATACTCAATCCGCCACTTATCGAACTTCAGCCACGTAAAGCAATAACTATCGGCCAGGACGACTGAGAGGGTCGAGTCTGGAGCGGCTTATCAGTCACATAGACATAAGCTGTGTGGCCCATCTCTCAAACATTTTTAACAGATTTGACAGACAATGGACGGCATCCACTTTCTTGGTTCGGAAAAGGAAAGTATGTCCGGACACGTGATATTTTGCCACTGAATGGATGAAGTCCGCGGATTTCTTCGGCGTCACCTCATCATTGCTATCGCTACACCAGTGGGTGCAGGAATTCCTGTAACACCGTTAAAACTTCGGCATTCAATATCTTCCGCAACTCAAGCCCAATAAACTCCTAGTTCCACGTAGGCTTGCATGTAGTCTGCTAGAATATTTTAGCTGAACTTCAGATTTCCTCTTCACTATCGGGCGTTGGTGAGGATCGCTAAAGTTTCGAGGTGTTGCAGGAATTTCTGCACCCACTAGTGCTACGCTCTTGCTGTTTATTCTGCCTTAACAAGATAACCTGAACGAATCATGCATAGATCAGACAAATCCTCAAAACCCAAGTATAGCGTCCAGATGCATCAAACTTACCATTAAGGATGACTAACAAATGGTACGCTCTTCCTCATTATATCAAGCCATGTGACATTCCTTCCATGGCCGCTGCGCTTCTCTTCCCAAATCCGCTCAATGTTCGATAGTGTATCTGTGAAAAAGCTAAGACCACTGCGCTGCCCGGAATCTTTGAACCAGTTCGTGAATGAAACCTGCACTTCCGGGTCTTCTGCTTCGCAAGCTGCCATGAAAGCAGGCCAGATCAGCCTTGCTGAACCGCAAGTCATCCCAGAATCCGCCGACTCGAAGCGCAGCAGGCAATCACGCACGCTCACTACTCTCTGCTGCAGCATTGAAGCGTCTACATCGTATACTCGCCGATAGAAGTAGATCGCTAGAGCATGCTGCATTGCACCAAGCATGTGATCCAACGCGTGTCGAGGCTTTTGCGGCTGATGATTCAAAGGAGTATCGGTAGTGCCATCCGGCCGCTGCAATCGGTTGATGCACCTTTCAACAGCTTTTGCCCGGCTCACAAAGTCCTTCAAGCTGAGGGCATCCGTCACATCCTGTTGCTCAGCGGCATCTTTTTCCCTCCCAAGTCGGATGACCAGCGACACCAGCAAGATCCATGGTTCCGGCACGCCAAATATCTCAGGATAAAGTGTCGCAGACCAGATGCCTGGCAGCTGGAGATGCAGGTCATTCTCGCCTTCTTCTTGACCCTTGACTTTGAGCATCTCTTGCTCCAGGTTGCTACAATCGCCGAGGCGAAAGGACAGGCTGTCTTGACTGTAGACGACCAACCCACTCGACACGATAGCTTTGCGAACATTATGGCGATGACTCGAATTTGTGCCGCATATGAAAGTGCTCTCGTGGAATATTCGCTCGAATGCATAGCAATGATGCAGCAAGCGAACTTTGCGAGACTTTTTGCGGTTCAGGCCTTTTAATCGTATGAATTTTTCGGCTTCCAAAAAATAGCATTCTGTCTGGTCTCGGTTGCCGCTGACCATGGAAATCTGGACCATAGTGAGAAGTGCCATCAAGATGGATTTGTACTTGGCCGTCTTGGGCACATCGTATGCGGTCTTCAGCATCAGCCGCACGTGTTCACGGGCCTGTTGCTTGTATGCCTTGCCCTGCTCGAGCCACATGTGAGACTGGGTGAGGCCGCTAAGACTGAATGCGCTGATGGCTAATGTGCCATAGAATGCACACAGGCTGGCGTGATCCATGTCCTCACCTAGTGTGAGAGCTGCCAGACAATTCTTAGCATGAGGAATGAAGAGGATGTGCCAAGGCGTTTTGCTGTGGCGGAACGGTGTCAACAATCGTAGGACGGTTGTGGAATAGTGTTTGAGTAAGAACACGGCATCCTGCGGGACTGGACTATTGACGGTCGAGACAAGAGAACCAGAGCTGGGTGCGATTAAGTGGTTGAATTGAGCATCGGATATGAAGTGAGGAAATTGAAGGCTTTGCGCTGCTGGAGGAGCTATCAACGTTGCTTGAATTTCAGGCATGGGAAGGTCATCGAAAATCTCTTCAACACGCCCTGAATCCATCGTGACATTCCACATATCCATGAAAGAGGATAGTGGATCTTGTTCAGACTGATCGAGGATCGTTTGAACTAATTGCTGCATGTTTGGCGACAGCGTAGAATCTGGTGGGGAGAAATAGTCGTCGCTAGTTTGGACCACGTCTTGCGGAGGGCTAATATCCTCAGACCAATCAGGGAGTGGATCGCGAGTGGGATTGGGTTGAGCATGGGCTAATCTAAAAGCCCCGAATGGGCCTCGGCAGATTTGAATGTCTTCGAAGGTAGGCGCTTCTTCGCATTCGTCGTCGATCTGTGAGATGTTCCAGAGAGCCAATCGTGGAGGAACACTCGAAGTCAACCATTCACTCATACATTGGCGTTCTTTTTCGGTGAGCAGAGGCCGTCGAAAGCGGACTGTTCCAGCGTCGGAGGGATCTTCGAAATCGAAAAAGATGCTTTTCTCATAGCCCCCACAGGGTAGCCCCGAATGCCTGCACATGGAACATGTTGGGCGTACCTCATCGCACTTCATGTGGCGACTTCGACACTATGCAAGCTCATCAGCAACCAAGTTTTAAGACCCCCTGCAAACAAGAGAGGGAGATGACGAGGCTCGTGGGCATACTGTAGCGCATCCACCAAACGATCGGCTTCGTCCGCTGTTACTTTCCAAGGCGCGCTGATCCGGCTGTCCGTATGTCGAGGTCGCCATTCTGGAGGTGGACGGCATCTCATCGAGGATACCTTCTCGCGGGGGTTGAAGAAGGCCATCGAGAAGTCGGACCCCATGATAGCTATGTCGTTCGCTGAAAGGCTTCATGAGCGAAGAAGCCGTACAAGTAAGGAAAGTCATCGAGGGTAGATACGAGATAACTCGGCGCGGGTCCCGCTCGTTTCGCGCCGAGACTCTTATCGCTATCGGCTGTCTCGGCTGCTGGGGAAACTTTCTCTTTCTGAAGATTTGGCAGTTGACCCCCGAGAGGTCTTTGCCAACCACTCATCTGACTTGTCACAGCTGATTCGAGCCATATCAATCGCCATCCTCTGGTGCAAGTCTTAGATATCCGTGGCGTTCTTAAGGCCCCTCTGGAACCCGTTTGTGTCATCGCTTCCCCAGAGTTTGGCCTCCGTGGCTTGTCTTGCGATAATGACCACCTGCAAGGAAGTCCGGCTTGGGTTTCGATCTGTGATACTTGCTTCAAGGAACGACGGCGAATAATAAAGCATGGGCACTTCCGTCTCGAACAACCGGAGACACCGGTCGTTGACATTTCAAGCCTAGTTCTCAGATGTTACTACGTTTCTAACTCTCCCTGATCATCCATTTTCTTTTTTAGTCATAAAATTTTCACGCTCGTCCTCAACAATGGCTGTGAACGACGACACATCCATTACGCCTCAAGAGAAGGACTACAACGGCAAGACGCCGGATGCAGATCTCTCGAGATTGGAAAGCTGCGGAGTTGGCGACTTCGAACTCGTTGAGCAAGCCGGCACCAGGAGAAATATCAAGTCGTGTCACGCTCAAATGATTGCCATCGGCGGCAGCATTGGGACTGGCCTCTTCGTTGGATCAGGCTAAGCCCTCGCAATTGGAGGTCCTGGTTTTCTCCTCCTCTCCTACTGCTTGATGTCTTTCCTGGTCTATGGCATCGTTACGGCCGTGATTGAAGTCGGCTCATACCTGCCAATTTCCGGTTCCTCTATGGCCTAATACTGCACCCGTTATGTCTCACCCTCTCCCGGATTCGCTTTGGGTTGGCTCTAATTCTACTCATTCGGCATCATTGTCGCCTACGAAATTACTGCTGCCAGTATCGTTATCAACTATTGGCCAAACAGCGTACACATCGCGGTGTGGATCACCATCATGCTCATCGTCATTGTGGCGCTCAATCTCTCCCCAGTCGGGGTGTACGCCGAGACCGAATTCTGGTTCGCTGGCATCAAGATCATTATGATTACTGGCCTGCTGATCTTAGCATTCATTCTTATGCTTGGTGGAGGACCGGACCATGACCGCCTTGGCTTCCGCTATTGGAATGATCCTGGTGCGACGAATACCTATCTCGTATCCGGTGCCGGAGGACGCTTCACTGCCTTTCTCTACGTCTGGGTGTTCTCTGGCTTCTCATTCTGCGTGCTAGGCGCGCTGGCGATTTTAGTCATCTGCAAGTCCAATTCTGAAGACCTTACATCTGGCAGTGGTGATGCCAATGCGTCTCCTTGGGTCATTGCTATTCGCAATGCTGGCATCTTCGTCCTGCCCTCTATCGTCAACGCTGGCATTCTGACCAGTGCTTGGTCCGTCGGCAACGCCTACCTGTACATGTCTAGTCGATCGCTATATTCCCTCGCGGTTGCGGGAAACGCTCCTAAGATCTTCACAAGATGCAACCGCTATGGCTTGCCCATCTACGCTGTCTTGGCCAGCAGTTGTTTCACCTTCCTGGCATACCTTAACATTGGCTCTCAAGCTGGTGCAGTCTTCAACTGGTTCATTAGTCTCACGAACACTGCAGGCTATACCTCTTAGATACTGTGTGCTCTCATCTTCCTCCGCTTCCGCGAAGCCTGCGCGGTCCAGGGCGTTGCGATGCCTTACCGCTCCAGGACCCAGCCATACGGAGCATGGATCTGTTTGTTCCTTCTTACAATTCTGCTGTTGATGAACGGCTTTACCGTCTTCTACCCAGGAAATTTCTCCGCTAGTGGGTTCTTGACCACCTATCTGGGCATTGCAATTTTCATAGTGCTGTGGTTGGGCCATAAGTTCACAGTCGGGAGGAAGCAGCCGTGGATGCACGACCCAGCACGGCTTGATCTGGCAATAGGTGTGAGAGAGGTCGAGGCAGATGCAGAGATATGGACGAGAATGGAGATGGCTGAAAAGGAGCAAAAGGGTCAAGGCAACAAGTGGTGGAAGAAGGTATCCGTACTTTAGGGATAGAAAGGCCTGATGCTTTGTACGAGTTACTCGAACTAGCAGAATCTGGCTTCAGAACGAGCCTTGCGTTGAAAGAGAATAGCGGGTGCCTCTCATAGCTCCAGACAACGCATCAATACAATCTTACATCAACCAGTTGAATCCGTGAGCCCCTCTACATCGTGTCGCGGTGGTCTAGCCTTGAACTTCCGAGGCAATCTCTGTGTGTACAAAACAATAGGGCCGAGTGGAAGTTCATATGTTCTTCACTTAAATCCTTCACGCGACATTTTGTAATTGGCACACCCCAAATAAGCCTCTCGCATTGGTCGCAGAGTCTGTAAGCCCGTTCGTGGCTGGACACGGCTCACTGGGCCCGTGTCTATGGATCTATGTTCGCTTGAAGTTTCGTTGTTGAATTGATCTGGCATAAGAGAACCATCACGAGGTTCATACTTGCTATTGCGTCTCAGGTCCGATAACCGGCTTGAGCTACTTGGATAAAGGGCTTGCGCGGCTGTACGGCAAGCATTGGACGTTGCGAGCAGGTGGCTGATGGTTCAGTGACAATACAAGAGCCTCAACGAATGCGGTCAACAGATACCTGAGTCGTTTTATCGATTGGTTGCTTCATGTTTGACGCTGTGTTCCTTTGACAATGTTCCTTGATCCCGGTGCACCAATTATGACGTCCGCTGACCAAAGTAGAAAGTCATCCCTGAGATGGGGCGAGATAACGGCCGGTGGGGACACGAGGATAATCAGGGTGTTCGACAGACCGTCCGCCCGTCGGCCGAAGTTTAAGAGCGTATCTATGATTGGCCTATAACCCCGTCCGACCGTCCGACGGACGGACGAGGACGTTTTAAGCCAATAGGAAAGGTTGGCTAAACGTCGGCGAACGGACCGGACGGTCTATCGAACACCCTGAGGATAATGACCATCAACACCAATTCTCGTACAGTTTTCGCTTTGACCTTGCCACTGCTTGGGGACCATTGCTGATAACCTTCGGTGACTTAATCGGGAACGCATTCCTTCTGTCTTTCAGGTCCCTCATGGACCCTGCATCAGATGTGCGAGTAAGTCACTATTGGGCTAAGGGTCCCGCAAAGGGTCCAAAAACGTCCAGAGGCTCCAGGCTGTCAACCGCCTGCTGCGACAGGAAAGTCGAGCAGACACTTTCTTACAGCCAATTTTGAGTCTTACGATCACGTCGGACCATAAGAATCTCAGTAGATCCGGCTCTTCAAAGCGTCGTATAATAAGACGTGTTGATTCCATGCGGATTGCTCGACAGGTACACCACACAACTTGCACTGCGAATCACCATATCATTCCTGAACAGTATCCAGCCATGGGTTCCCTTCCAACTCAAGCAGAACAAGCCTACGATGTCCTGATCATTGGCGCGGGTCTGTCAGGCATCTGCAGTCTTATTCACATTCGAAAGCGATTTCCCTCGTGGCGCGTGAGAGTTATCGAAGCCGGCGAGGATGTTGGTGGCACCTGGTACTGGAACCGCTATCCAGGCTGTCGATTCGATTCCGAATCTCTTTCTTACGGCTTCTCCTTCGACAAAGACCTTCTCGAAGAATGGCACTGGAAAGAAGCGTTTTCCTCACAGGCGGAAACTCACAAGTACATCAAACGCGTCGCCGAGAAACATAATCTGTACAAGGACATCCAATTCAATACCAAAATCACGACCGCGCACTGGAACGATACTGAACATACCTGGACCTTCGTGGATGAGGCAGGAGATAAATATGCGGCAAGATTTTTCATCAGCTGTTTGGGCTTTCTCTCCTCACCAACTTTGCCCGCTATCCCCGGCATCGAAGATTTCAGAGGCGAGGCCTTCCATACATCACGCTGGCCGAGGGATCTCGACACCAGTCGGGACTTCGCCAACAAACGAATTGGTGTTATTGGCACTGGCGCAACAGGCATTCAAACCATTACAGCCACATCCAAAGAGCCAAGTATCAAATCTCTTAGTGCCTTCCAGCGGACAGCGAACTGGTCTGCACCCCTCCGCAACTCGGAAATCTCAGTCGAACAGATGGCCAAGTACAGAATGGAGTACGACGCCATTTTCCAACGCTGTGCTGAGACGCCTTCTTGTTTCTTGCATCAGGCAGACCCTCGCAAGTCGGCTGACGTGACCGACGAAGAGCGGCTCGCCTTGTGGGAAAAGCTCTACGCCGAACCTGGATTCGGCAAATGGCTGAGCGTTTTCAGCGATACATACACAGACCGCCAGGCCAATGAGCTGTATTCTAAGTTCATGGCCAACAAGATCCGAGAGAGAGTGCATGACCCAGACGTGGCAGAGAGCCTCATCCCCAAGAATCACGGCTTCGGAACTCGACGAGTACCCCTTGAGAGTGGCTATTTCGAAGCTTTCAACAAACCCAACGTTCACTTGATTGATCTACAAAAAACTTCCATCTCGCGCATCACGGCGGACGGCATCCTCACTTCGGACGGCAAGGAACACGAATTAGATGTTTTAATCTATGCCACTGGCTTCGACGCCATCACAGGTGCCTTCAACGCCATCAAGTGGCACGCAAAGGACGACCGACCACTCATTGCAAGTAGCGATAGCAAGGAAGGTGAGCGAGCCATCTGGGTTGATCACAAGCCAAGTACGTTCCTGGGGCTCACAGCGCCGGCCATGCCAAACATGTTCATAGTCCTTGGGCCTCATCAGCCTTTCGGAAATGCGACACGAAGCATTGAGCACGCCGTACAGGTCATCTCTGACCTGCTGCAGTACTGCAAGGACAAGAACTACACTTATGTTGAGCCAACGCAAGAGGCGGTAGACGAATGGACGCAGCATGTCATTGAGTGCAGTAAGGCCGCTACTTTGACGAACGAGGTCGACAGCTGGATGACAGGAGTGAATAAGAATGTCAAAGGGAAAACGGTGAGAAGGGTGGCGAGATACACGGGGAGTGCAATCGAGTTCCGCAAACGATGCGAAGATTGCAAATTGTCTGGCTACAAGGGATTAATGTTCGCGTAGATGTTACAGTCCTTTGATATTTTAGCATTCCATGGACAGATACTTAGTTTCATATTCGGTCTACCACATCAGGAATTGAAATCATGAGTAGTGTGCACTACTAGATCAGACGCAATACCTGTTTTGATGTTTGTGACAGGACGACATCGGAACCATACGAGCCTTGCAGTCTAGCAGAAGGAAACTGAATAGTGTTGTCATGAAAAAGCTGATTGCTATGATGTTGGCAACGTTTCGGCAGTGTGTATAGCCGATTCGCTCATCGAAATTAGTCACTCATACTTGTTGAAGCCGACAGAGGCTTGGCTGACGATTCTACCCAAAATGTTCGTTGTCTTGGCCTTACAGCTTTGTCTCAATCCAGGTGAAATCTGGGGTAAAGGGCGAGCAAGAATCATTTAAAACACGTAAATAAGATGAGTCATGGAGAAAATTAAGGTTACGATGACGTGACTTGAACAGCCTCTCAGCAGTCACGTATCTACGATATCGCTACTGATAAGACTAGTGGCGAGTGGATCTTTCCCGCAAACATTGTTCGATTTGATCAACCTTGGAAGATATTGGTACGAAGTGAGATTTTTGAGGAAAGTTTCCCCTGAGTGGGGACCCTGAAAGATCCGAATAGGCAGCTCTTCTCGTGCTCGCCACAAGATATCAACGACCGTATGCGGACAAACGGAGATGCAGCGCGTTCATCACTTGGGAATTGGGGGACAGACCGCGTACTGCACTCAAGCAACCTAATCTCTTTGATCACTATAACGACCAGATCACATCAGTATGGACGTCCCGGGCTTCGCATTGATCACGGGAGCAGCATCGGGCATTGGCAGAGCGTGTGCAAAGGCCTTTGCCAATGAAGGCTCTGCGGGCATCGCATTGCTAGATGTGAATCATGAAGCTTTGGCGGCAGTAAAGACTGAGATCGAAGGCGAGATCAATGAACGGCAGAAGGGATCAAGAGGCAAGCTATGCCAGATCGAGATATATCCAGTCGACGTCACGGATGAAGATCAAGTCAACAAAGTGGTCAGTGATGCCGCTTCGAAATTCGGTCGTCTCGACTACATCGTCAACGCGGCAGGCATCGCAATGAAGCATGAAGGCGGTGCAGCATTCGCCAAAACTGCAGATTGGCAACGCATTGTCGATGTCAACCTCACTGGGACATTCTTCGTTTTGAGGGCAGCGGCTCAGATCATGTTGAAGCAAGAGCCAATCTTGTCCTCGATTGATGGCAGACCAATACAGCGCGGCTCTATCGTTAATTTTGGATCGATTCAAGGAGTTGTTGGCATCACGTTGTCGACAGCGTACACTGCGACAAAACATGCGGTGATAGGTCTCACTCGAACGGCGTCTGAAGACTATGCAAAGGATGGACTGCGCATCAATGCTATCTGCCCAGGTTATACAGAGACACCTATGACGACAAAGAACCCACAAGTTTTGAAAGCAATGGAAGAGCGGGTCGCAACAGCAGTACCTATGCAGCGCATGGGTAGTCCTAAAGAGATAGCCGACGGGGTCTTGTATCTGGCTGGAGGCAGGAGTTCTTTCGTAACTGGATCTGCCCTTATGGTGGATGGAGGCTATACTTCACGGTAGAGGTTTGATGTATTGATATTAGGCGGTTCGCGAGAAGAAATAGCATCTGTCAGCAGTAAATTCAAACACTAAACATTCAAAAGCCTACGGCGGCTAATCTTTTGAAGATTTCTTCTCTATATCACGTGTCCTTTGCAAATCAACTTTAGCTATTAGCAGAGTCTCCTTCTACTAGTTTCGCGTTTTGCACTCTTTTTTCCCTAGCTCTATGAACTCGGGAATGGGGTGCCCATTCTCATACAAAATCAGGGTTCTTGCTTACACCCACCGCTGAATAGAAGCCTATTCCCGCTAGGATACTACAATCAGAAGTTATTACATCTAACACTTGTAGCTAATATACTCTCTTATTTATAATCGCATTCTCTTTAAACAACTTAAAAATAATCTATAAATTATGCTTTATAATCTAACTAAGTTTTAGAGTTCTTTACATTTCTATTTGTTTTATACGCTTCTATTTTGTTTTTAATAGCATACTACATACGTTTCCCGCTTATAATATTATATATACTTCTAGAAATAGGCTTCTATTCCCATCTAACTGTAATAAAATTAAGATTCTAATTAAAGAGAATAGAAACAATGCTAATATATAGTTGATAGAGTAAGAATTAATATCATAAGTGAGATCAGATTAAGTTATTAAAAATACTAAATTCTTATTTGAGTTAAGCATATTATTCTAATAAACAGAAATAGTGCTATCTATATACTAGATATAGATATTCTATATCTACTCTCGATAATTACTATAATTACTATAATTAGTCTAGTTAGTCTCTAATTATACTAATTAAACTAATTACTTAGTCTTATCACTAGTTATTATAATTAGTATAGTTAGTTCATTCTTTCCCCGATCTTACTAATTATACTTAGCTTAGTATTTCTAGTAATTAGTACTATCTATAGTACTTAGTACTAATTATTTCCAATCTATATTACCAGTTATAGTTTATAACACTATCTCTCTTCCCAATAGCTTTTGTTTTAAAAGATATGTTAGCTTCTTTCTTATAATATACTAAAAACATCTAAGCTAACACTATCGAAATTAGGAGCTTTAGATTAGAATTCCGCTACTAGTTCTAAACAATCTTCTATTACCCGCTATTACAATCTTGTTTCTTTCCTTTATTCTTTAGATTTTAATAGGCTTATTCTATATAATTACTATTATTTTAAGTCGCTAGCCTATTATATAGATATTTATTCTAGTTATTACACTAAGTGTATATTATTAGACGTGAAATATAATTTAGTTATTACTTATTAAGAATAGAAGCAGCTTTATGCTTATAGGAAAGAAATTCGTCAAAAGCTTTATAAAGCTAAATAAGTAACTATAGAAGCAAATCTCTATTATATCTAGCTTAAGAAAAAGCTTACTAAGTGAAAAGCTATTCCTTCTAACTTATAGAACACGAGTTTTCTTTATTCAAGAAGGTTAAAAACCTAGAATAAGGGTAATCTAGCTCTTCTCCCAAATTCTTAATAGATTTCCTAAATCCTAAGCTTATTTTATTTTATAATATTATTATAATACCATTTATGACTTAGAGCGCTCTAAATAGTTTTTCTTCTAACTTTTTTCTATATCTACTTTCGTTCCGGCTCTGATTTCTTAAGATACTTCTATATAGCTTACATGTATTCGTTAAGATTAGTAGATAGTTTCTATACATTTTCCGAGTATCGATAGTCTTTCTACTTTACTTAGTATTTTTATACTTTATTATTAAAGTCGCTACTATTATCGAGAATTCTTTACATTTTATATTATTCTTTTTTTCTATTAGATAATTATCTAGTATTTTAGCTAATACTAGGATACTTCTAGAAGCCGGTTCTAGTAGTAAAATATAGAACACTAGATGTATCTTCATTTCTTTCGGTAAGTTTAGTTTGTAGCTCATGTTTTTAATATTTCTAATAATCTTAAAGGCTCCGATTTTAATAAAGTCGAGCTTTTTACTTAGTCTAGTAGTCTTAATATTCTTCTAGAGGCGGTAAACTTTATTTCTCTCTTTAAGTATAGGTTCTCTAGATCGATATTTACTATAGTAGAATGCTAACTCTTTTAATAGAAACTCGACGTTTTATTTTAGGTTCTTATAGATTTGTTGCAATTTTTTATTATTTTTCTAGCTCTTTTAGCTGATATGTAGACTTTTTTCATTTGTAGAATAATTATATGTAGTATCTATAGTTAATAATGCTACTAGATGCTAATGTTTTTTATTATCTTATTTGTTTAAATATACTTATATAGTAAAATCTAAGGCATTCGTCTCGATAACAATTACTTTTATAGAATTAAACATTATTAGTACTAGTTTAGTACTAAATTGTTCCCTTAGGGTTCGAAAAATGTCTTCGGCTTTATAATCCTATCAGAAGCCTTAATCCTTCTTTATAAAATCCATTAGTGGTGCTATAATTTAGAAGTAATCTTATATAAACTTTTAGTAGCAGTCTGCTTGTTCTAAAAACGATTACACATTCTTTACTAACTTTAGTATAGGCTATTTAAGTACCGCCTTCACCTTAGTACTATCTATTCTAATATTCTAATTAGTAATAATATATTCTAATAACTCAATCTCCTTTTAGTAGAATTAGTTTCTCTATACTTTTATTCATAAAGTAGCTTGCTATAAGATCTCTAATATCTATCTGATATATTATCTATATCCTTGTCCTATCTTTAAATATGCTAGTATAATGTTAAGATAGAAGATTATAAATATATCTAAGTATGCTCTTAGAATATTATTAATATATATAAACAATATAGCTAGAGAATTAGTGAGCCTAAATAGTATAACTAAATACTTATAAGGTCTAAAGCAGGTTCTTATCGCTATGTTCCACTCTTTACTCTTTTTAATTCAAATTCGATTATATACTTCTAGAATATCAAATTTTCTAAATCATTTAGCTTCGTAGAGTCGATCCTATAACTCTAAAATTAAAAGTAATAGGTAACTATTCTTAATAGTTATATTATCTAGTCTGTAATAGTTAACATATAGATATAATATTCTATAGAAGACTAGGATTTCTATATAAATTTATTCTTTAGATTCTTATCTAGATAGACTTATAGTGTCTCTAGCTTCTCTAGTAATAATAGGTAGATTACTAATTTCTCTAGTATTTTATCTTGTTTGATAGATATTATATAATTTTATAGCTAGTATACTAAAAAGGCTTTATTTAGAGTTTTATCTAGAGCTCTATCTATAAAGAACCTCGTATAGTCCTTATATTCATCTAGAATAGATAATAGCATAGTAGTAAGCGCGATTTCTTGTCGCTTGCTCTATTAGTTTTATATTTAGAATTATCTCGAACTTTTTATTTAAGTTCTTTAACTAAGATTATATGTATCCCTAGTCTGTTTTCTAGCATATTTTCCCTTGATTATACTAATTTTCCCTAGGAAAAATCCAGTATTCAATGGATTTAGTTAATGTTTAGATTTTCATTCTTAAGCTATAGTATCTCTAGTATCACATCGTGGGTTTCTATCACTATAGTACTAAACTATATATTCTTTTAATATAATCCGATCTATAATCTAATAGTTATTATCTCTCGATCTCTTAATCTCTAATTATAGCCTAAAGATTAGCTATTTACCACTATAATAAATAGATACTAAGCTTCTATTATGTGGCAGAAGCTAAAGGCGTAAGAGCCCAGTTTGCTAGCTACAGTATGAAGACGTTCTACAAAGAGAGGAAAGGCTATGTTTACAGGCGATGTTGGTGTTTATACCCCACTAGCTGACTAAGCAGCCGTGCATTGCCTGCCAGAACCGTGACATATTATAATTAAAATTAAGCTTTCCGAGTAAACTATAGTAATATAAAGTTTAATATAGCATTTAAATTGATTAGTACCTTAGTTTATAATTAGCTAACTTAAATTTATACTTAAAGATCCCTAGCATATTTCGTTACTATAAGAATATATTTTTAGTATCTTTTCTTTAGTATCTAGATGCTCTTACATCTATTTAAAAGTCTTTAAATAGACGCTTCTATTAATCTTTTAGCTGGAAAACCTTCTAGTTTTTTAAACTAAAGCTCTCTAAGCTCTTATCTCTAGCTTAATTAACTATTCTATCATACTAGAATTTGCTAGAATCAATCTAGCATCCTAGATTCACTTCCGGATTCCTAATTATAAATTTCTACTATAGGTGCCATGACTTTCTCTCGAAATTCTTAAGAAATATAGCCTTCTTTAAAAGTTATATATCCGCTATTTTCTAGTAAACTTTACATCTATTATTAGATATTTCCGTACTATATTATAGTATTTATATTCTAACTAGAGTATACTATTTAGTATCAATCTAAACTAGCGTATATATTCGGTTACTACAGTTAATTATTATAGAATATGTAATAAAATTACTATAAAGATAGAGTTCTAATTAAGAAGAAAGAAAATAATGCTAAGATACAGTTAATACATTAAGGGTTAATATCACATAGTGAGATTATATTAAATTATAAAGAATACTAGATTCTTATTTAAGTTAAGCATATTATAAGAAAACAAGTATTTCCTACTAAACTAAGCTTTTATAGCTAGCCCAGATTGATATATAAGCAGAAGATTCTAGAAGGTTCTAGAAGATTCTATAGGTTTCTATGGAATTCGATACGGTTCTATAAGGTTCTATAAGGTTCTAGAATGTTCTATCTATAACGTAATATCACATAATGCTTATTAATTCTATAGAAGGTTCTAGATAGCCTTCTATGTGTATATAAGACCTCTTCTCTCCCTTCTAAGAGAAGATTAACAACAAGACAAGATAATAGTAATACTATACTATATTATTATTCCTTCTTATCTATATTTTATACTCCTTCCTAAATAGAAAATACCTATACTTCCGCTGACTAAGCTAGACTAGTCCTATTCTAGCTTAGTAGAACTAAGTAAGGTTATCTTAACCCCACCTTAGTTCTTACAGTTACTTCCTCCCTTAATAGGAAGGTTTCTAGACTAATAGATTAACGCATCTATAGCTATATTTAATAAGCCCTTATAGTATATAATCTTAAAGTTAAATTAGAAGAGGAATTCGCTCTAGTGGATTTAATAATAATTTAAGGACTTAGTTAATATAAAGTACTCTAGGTTCTTATAGTCCGGGATAATATTAACTAGTTCTTCTATTTCTTTTAGCTTTAGACGCTATATTTCGAAGGCCTTAATAATAGCTAAGAGTTCCTTATTATAAATCTCGTAGTTATATTCTATAATGGATATCTTAGTTAAGAAATAAGCTACTAGCTAGAGTTAATTATTAGGATCTAGTTAGTAGAAGATGCTAGCTATAATATAATCTAAGGTATTAGTTTCCACCATCACTAGTTAACTCTAGTTAAAGTATTATAGAATAGATGTAGAGATGAAAGTCTATTTTAGCTTGTGGAAAGTACGTTCGCAATCTAGAGCCTAAATAAATAGTAAATCTTTATAAGTAAGCCCGGTAAGGGGAGCGACGATCTTAAACAAATTCCTAATAAAGCGTTAGTAGAAGTTTATAAATCCTAGAAAGCCCTAGATGTCCTTTAGATTCTAGGGTTAAGGCTAATCCTATACTATAGAAACCTTAGTCTAGTCTATCTTAATTCCTTTAGTAGAAATAACTAGCTCTAGATACTTAACCTTCTAAATATAGAACTTGCACTTCTCGATATTAATCTATAAGCCGGCTTCTCTTAGACGGAGCAGTATCTTACGTATATATTCCTTATATTCGCTTAGGGTGTTACTATAAATTAGAATATTATTAATATATGCTATATAGAATTAGTCTAAGTATTCTTATAAGATATTGTTAATATAGTACTAGAAGGATAAAGGCGCGTTAAAGAGGCTAAATAGTATTACTAGGTACTTATAGAGATCATAATAAATGCGAAAGGCGGTAAGCCACTTATCGTCTTTCGCGACATGTAGCTTATTAAACGCGGTAATAATATTAGGCTTAGTAAAGTATTTAGCTATCGCTAATTAGGTAAGAATCTCCTAGATTAATAGGATCGGTACTTATTCTTAATTATAATCGCATTAAGACCTCTATAGTTTATATAGAACTAGAGGCTTCCCCTAGCTTTCTTATAAAAAGGACTAGTGAAGCGGCTGGCGAACTACTAGGCCTAATAAATCCTTTTACTAGGTAGTCTTTAAGATATTTTTTAAGGATAAGTAGTTCTTCACGGGACACTTTATAGAGAGGGCTAGTAGGCGGCTCGGTTTCTAATTATAGGCGGATGCGGTAATTATAGGGGCGATATAGTAGGAGTTAATTTAAAAGATACTTCGAGAAGATATCTAGAAACTTATAGTACTTAGGAGATAGGATAGTAGCGGGGTCTATAATCTTTTTAGGAGCGAGAGCTTTTTTAACATCCCTTATTATAATAGTAAAGAGATGATAGCCGGTTTTCTTAGTATTTATAAAATAGGCGAAAGAGGTAGCACTAATTATATAAATATTAAGAACTTTTTATTAAGGTAGGTTGAAGTTAAGCAGCTCTTAGGCTCTCTTCTAGAGGATAATAATAGAATCTAAATAAGTGTAGGGGACGGCGTTTCTATAGGAGAATACTAATAGTTATTAATTAGCGTAAAGTGTAGCCTAATTAGCTAGTAGCTATAGGTATTCTAGGATTACTAGGAAATACCCTAGATAGGTAATATAAAAGGGAAGAGTCTATTCGAACGAGTCTACTAGGAACTTTACTTAAATAAATTAGGTAATATTGCTAGTAGCGGTAGGGCATCTATCTACGACTTTAAGGGTAATAGGAGAACTAAGGGATAGAAAATAAAAGCCGAGTTTTTACGTATAAGTTTAGTTAATAAAAGCTATACTAGAGGCTCTGGTATTAACGAGAGCAGTAGACTTATATTTATAAGAACTAGTAACTAAGGTATAGTCGATTATAAGATGTTCATCTTTATTAAAGTCTTACTAGAGAGACTAGGAGATTGTAGAAAAGAGAAGCTTAACTATCCTAAGTAGAGGTCCCTATAAGCAACTTACTATAGGAATGACTTATTTTCTAAGTAAAATAGATTGTTGGGCTAGGAAGTGGAGAATAGAGTGCTTAGTGCTAAGCCGAAATTAATAGCGCGTATAGACGTATAAGATTCCTTAGAGTAGCTATAGACTATATAGTTGCCGCCGTATTAGAGACACTTATAGTTATTAAAGCGCCACTACTTTACTTTAGGGGTGAGAGAACCCTAATAGACGTGGCTAATAGTAAAATCTATAGGGTTACTATAAGTATAAGTAGCTAGAGTAGATTACGGGGTGGTTAGCGCGGTATAAAGCGCTAGTATTATAGTAAGCGGAGCGAAGATCGGACGTAAGGGGATTATAGTAGGTAGAAGGGCCGGAAAGATGCGCTTCTAGAAGTTAGAAGGGCCTATAGCGGCCCTAGTAGTCGCGTGAAGGCGCCTATTAATACGTTAGTATAGGCGGAAGAATTCGAGATAGCTAAGGTTCTTAGTATTATAGCTTATAAGTATGTTCCTAATCTTATTTAATACGCTTATATAGAGCATTAACTTCTTACTGTTATTATTATATCCCGTATTATTAATATAGTGTTAGAACTTAGTAGCAAAGGTTATAAAGTCGTAGTTCTTCTAATAGAGCTCGGCGATTTTCGCTTAGATGGTTGCCTTTAGATTTAGGTTGCTAAAGGCTAGCTTAAGGTGCTTAATCATTTCCTCTACTAAGCCGAATTTAAAGGTACCGTTAGCATAAACGTAAGGAAGGAATAGGGCTTATATAGAATCCTTAAGGCGCCTATATAGATACGAGGTTTAGGCGGCTTCAGTGGGATAGTGGTTGGTATTAATATATAGTTTTATGCGAATACTTATAATAAATAAGTAGAAAGCGGTGCGGTTAGAGTCCGAGAATGGCTCTAGGTTAGGAAGCTTTTTAGACTTATTAGATATAGTATTATCTATACGCGCGGCCTAAGTAGTAAAATAGGTGATACGCTAAGTTGCTTTAGTATACACAGCGATTATAGCATCACGCTACTAGATAAGCTTCTTAAGGCGTTTATTAATTATACTATAGTATACGTGCATCTTATTATACGCGTTTAAGAGTTAATAAAGAAAGTTACACTACTATTTAGGCTACTTCTTAACTTTTATAGTAAAGTCGGTGGCGTTCTAGGGATTTATAAGAGGCTATAGAGATTTAGAGGTACTACCTAAGATTGTAGGCGTGTTAATATTAATAGAAAGAGCTATAGTGGACTATAGTAAGGCTATAATAAGAGATAATTAGACGGTGCAACGTAATATCACGATATAAGGGCGCTAGATAAGGAAATCTAATTAATTAGCTAAAATATAAGACGTTGTATAAGGATAGAAGGGTCTGCAAGCCTAACGGGAAGAAAACCCTTAGTATGGAAGCACGTGACCTCGGAATAACAGAAGATCCAAATGCTAGAGAACACTAAGACTAAACTATAATAATTCTACTAGTTAAATTAGACTTAGAGCTTTTTTATTATTTTTTCCTTACTTACTAAGTAATACTTAGCGTTTTCTTAGCGTTTTTTTAGCGCTTAGAGCGGGTTCTAAGTACTTAGAGCGCTTAGAGTATTTACCCTACTCGTAAGCCGCTTGCGAGCCGCTTATAAGAGATAAGAGTCGCTTAGAAGCTCTAAGCGCTCGGAGCCCGCTCTAAGCGCCTAAAATTTTTTCTAATACAGATTAAGTTACAAAGAATACTAGATTCTTATTTAAGTTAAGCATATCATCTAAATAAATGTAACTAATGTTATCTATATATTATAAAGCGGATGCTCTATATTTACTTATCCTAGTTACTATAATTAGCACGATTAGTTTCTAATTATTCTAATCTTACAGATCTCTTCGTTTGTAATTATCTAGCTCTATATAATTAGTCTCTAATCGTTCTAATCCCACTAATTATGTCTCCTTAATAGCTGACCGTAATTAATCCAGCACGTAACGCTTAGCACTAATCCTTCTCGATCTGCGTTATCGTTTCGCGGTTTGTAATAGTCTAATTATATAGTCTATAGATCTTCTCTCGATTAGATACTGTATTATTAGAAGTTTAGAATTCCGTGCTATTGCATTGGACCGCAGATGACTGCATGTCTTTTAATACTATTTGAATTATTTAGGATGATTAATCACTACCTATTATATTCTAGTTGGCAAAAGGACGTCGCACGAGGACTTCAACGTTCAAATAAGGGTCTGAGTAGGGAGAAGAAAGGTTACGTAAACGTTACCGCCCGTTGGCAAGCGTATAGGAACAAGCAGCAGCTGGAGCATACTTTTACATTTTGGGATGATACGAAATTCAGAGTATACAAAGTCAGAATGTAATTAGAGATTCGCTCGCTGCGGAGCGCTCTTCGCAAGCTCATTCTTCACCGTCAACGCTGCCCTCGTTCCCTCCTCGATTGCTCCGTCAATAAAACTCCGCCAACCAACGGCCCAGTCCGAGCTCGCCAAGAGGATATTTCCATGTCTCTCGCGCAAGGCGTCAAGCGACGTCGAGAGTAGATTTGGTGGAGAGAAGAACCAAGCACCCTTCGCGAATTCATCCTTTGACCAGTTGTGGAAGACCTAAGAATCAGATGGTCAGAACTACCGCAAATGATCAGGCGCAAGGAGACAATAATCGCAGAAATCGCATACCAGTCTTTGTATGTTCAACTTCCCCGGCGCCAGATTCTGGAATGTCTGCAGAGTTGTGTCCACGTTTTCCTCTGGGTGGAAATGGAAGTGGTCTCCTCCAAAGGCCACAATATGTGTGTTACCCGCTGGGGTTGTCCCATCGCCAATGGCGTAGAAGAGCTGATTCCTCGGGTATGTTACGCCTGTCCATGATCGCATGTCTTTGTCTGTAACTTCAGCATGGACCTTGATGCACTGATTAACGTGTCCAATGTCCGCAGCTGCCTTGCGGACCGGGTCCAATGGAGGATCGAAAGCTATGGTGTTGAGCACATTCAGTGGGATGGTGGAAATAAGACGCGCAGCTTGAAACTTGCGTCCAGATTTTGAGGTTGCCTCAACCATATTCTTCTTGTCCTGGATCGCCTGAATAGGAGTGTTGAAAGCGTAAGAGAGGTTTCCCGTGGCCAGAGCTTCCTGGAAGAATCTGATGGCGAAACTGGACTGCCCGCCCTTGAACTTGTACGTGATGAGTCGCTCGATGCAGCCTTGGTAGTTATAGCCGCAGAGAGCCCACCAATGGAGGAACTCCAGGAAAGACATCTTGGACATGGTGCTCCCACTGCACAGAACCATAAAACCTTCGAGTGCGGCACGCTCATTCGGTGACAGAGTGGCAGCGATTTGGTTCAAACGGTCTTGAGCGGAGAGATTGTCGTGTTGCCGTGCTTCTGGGTTATGGAAGGTGTCATGGGGGAATGGAATGATCTTCCGTCCCATTGCTCCGTCTACATTGACAAATTTATGCAGCCCGGAGACGAGAAGGGCATCCTAAGACAGAGTTAGTTGTTGTAGAGTTTCTCAGCAAGCTTATGGATGCATCTTACTTCCTCTTCATGGCTCATGAATGTCGTACCATGGGCTGCGTTCAATTGGAAGTGATTGACACCACGGGAGAAGTCAAAGAATTCTCCAAGTCATTCCTCATTTGATATCGGGAGATCTCTCTCCACATGAGGCTGCTCCCACGAGACCCAGGTACCTCCCATCTCGAATGAGTAACCATTGATGTTCGAGGACCATGATCGTCCACCGATTCGATCTCGGGCTTCGAGCAGAAGCACCTTTAGACCCGAGACCGACGCATCTCTCGCAGCTGTCAAACCGGTATATCCGGCGCCAACGATGATCACATCATAAAAGACTTCCGTGGAGGAGATGATCGTCGCGGGCTGAATGACACCGATTGACGGAACGCCCTGCTTGAGGCCACCGCTTTTGGTCCACGACCATCCGTCGCGAGAAGTCATGTTCGGCGGAGAATGAAGGATCCAAAAATTCTGTTAGTGGAACAAAACTGCAAGAGACGTGGTTGGTTCAAGAACGCTAGAAGTTTCGAACGCGCGCGTAAGGGAGTATAGCGGCGACGCGGCACAGGATTTGGGTGCGCGGTAGGTACAGATTTAGGTGGGCGGCATAGATTTGGGTGGGCGGCACGGAAGTTAGGTGGGCGGCACGGACTTTTAGTGTCGCGGCGAATTTGGGTGCGCGGCAAGGATTTTGGTGTGCGGCACCGATTTGGGTGTGCGGCATCGGTTTGGATGGACGGCATGAATTTTGTTCCTAATCAGGAAATTCGTCACAACTTGTGATTTTCTTTCTGATAAGGGAATTTGTACCTTAAAGCCTCCGCAGCGGTAGGATGCGAACTCTATCGCCTATTACATTAATGTCTTGTTTACGGAACGTCTATTAATGGCAGACAATCGATGCTTACAATAGCTACTAGTTATCCCAAAGTCGTTCTAGCCTCGATGACCACGTTCCACTCCTCCCCTCCTGATTCAACCATCTGAGCTCAACCACAGAATACCATCACAGCTTCATCTCCACAATCTCAACCCGCAATCAAGTTTGCAAACCCTACGACGCCCAAAATAGCTTTGCATCGCCTCGACTTTTGCGCTCACGGTTTCAAGATCGAAGCCGCGCTCATTGTAGGCAACCGCA
The DNA here is from genome assembly GCA_030247845.1 of Coniosporium tulheliwenetii. NCBI lineage: Eukaryota > Fungi > Ascomycota > Dothideomycetes > Coniosporium > Coniosporium tulheliwenetii. Next base: position 26,136 of record JAPDRP010000008.1, read on the forward strand.
GCGCTATAGCGGCGGCTGAGCTTTTGGGTACAGTCACCGCCGCCCGCGAAATCAACCTCCTGCATGTACCATTTGCCGTCACAATGTGAGCCTCGTCGACATCTCGCGTTGTTAAAAGGCCGGAGAGGGTGGCGGGTTCGACGATGGCCATATTGTCGTTCACCTCACACTCTCGATCATGCGCTTCAGCATCTCTGCCTGTCTCCTCTTCTTCCTAGCGTGTGGCTTCCGGGGAGCCTTCGCCATGGACCCCACCAAATGCAAAGACGAGATAATCGAAAAGCTCAAAAACAAGCCGCTGTCTTATAATGATTCGATATTCTTCCGGGATGGAGAGCGATATATGTCCAACCACAGTGATATCTAAATTACCATCGACGGCTGCAGAGCTCAGTGCGGCGCCAGTCATGACTTGCCGATCGATGTACGGAGAAGATCAGCGCCGCACTCTCAACGCAGGCGCCCGGCGACCTCAGGCGCCCCGCCCGGCCTCCTTCCCGAGCTGAACCTCCCGGAACCAAGCATCTCAATCGACGAGCCTGATACTGTCTCCGATTCACTAGGCGAAGTTTCGGCTGCGGCCCCTAGGCAAGCACTCTCCCGAATCCAGCCTTTAGCAGAGTATCTCGACCTGCAAGTTTTCTCCAAAGCGAGCCCATCAACCTTGTTCGGCCGCGACAAGCCCCAAACGCCCTTCGACGCCGCCCAGCCCTGGTCCGGCGCTATCTACATCTACCAGCCTGAGAAGCATCTCTTCTCGGTTGAGCGTATAAAAGATCGTGAAAGAAGCCCGCGGCGCTCGTCAGTCTCGCAATCTCTCCCATAGTCATCGCGCACACCATTGCCTTCTTCATCATCTGGTACACACCAACGGTCGGCCTAACGTGTCGTCACTTTCCCGTCTTCGGCATCTTCGGCGTATGGCTTCTTAGCCGCGCATTCACCTCCCTCTCTTATCGGTTCATGACCGGCGTCTACCACTGGCGTCTCACCATCGCAAAGGACACCGTCATCACTTTTCCTGCGCTGGCGATGATGTTCCTCTCCAGCAGCGGTCTTTATAACTCGTGCTGGTGCTGGAGCGGGGTATATTCTCGAGGTGCGGCGCGAGCAGTTGTATTGCTGGATCCGGATCCAGTGTGGAAGCATAACGCCGAGACGATATACCCTGGCCTGGTGACTGCATGTCTGGTACTGCAGGGAATGGTGTTCGCTGTGATGTTGAGGATCAGTGGGAGGGGAAGGAGTCTGACGAGGAGGGATGAGAGCACGAAGATGAAGGATTTTTGGACGGTGCATCGGGGAATGCGTGAAAGGGCCGAAGAGCCAAGGGAGAGAAGGGGAGGGGTAACGATATTGAACTGGATACTCTTGGATTGTCCCCGGGTGAGATCTCAGTGACGGCGCCTCTATTGCCCGGGGTCTAGGTACATCATAAATGAAATACGATAGGTATCAATATTATGATCAAGGCGACCAATGAATGAGACCTCTGAAACGGAGCGCCGCACCCTCTTTAGTCACCCCCTCGCCCATCAGCGCTGAAGGACAAGGTCGCCGCCTAGTTGATTGGTTATCATCAAGGCCTGAGAACTCTTCGGCTTCCTTCACGACATGCGGATGGATGAATACAACCTGTGAATCCTGAGTCGGCAGTCGGCAGTCGGAAACCCGAAGGTCGATTTCTTGGCATCCATACACTTCTACCGCAAAAGTTCTCGCCACCGCGGGCCGCCCGCACCATCAACAAGAGACCACCACCAGTTGCAGTATGAATATCTCCACAACCAGGTGCTGCACGACCTGAAATGTGATGAAGCTATAGAAATTGCTTAAATATCTATACAATTTAAAAAACGTGGTGTCTTAATACCGTGTCCACCAGCCGCGAGCCTCAATCACTGCCGCTATCCTATTTGGCATCGTCTCTATCAGCCTATCTAAAACGCGCTGCGGAATCAAGAGCCAAACACGTGGTAAAGCCTCCTCCAACGCGTCAAGAGCTTGCTCCTTATTAGTAATTAAATCAATCTCAGGATACCGCTGATAAAGCTCGCGTTTAAGGTAAGCCCAGTTGTGTTCTTGCGGGTTAAGATCTGGTGAGTAGGGGGGCCAATCAACCGTTCGAATCGCGTTGTCTCTAAAGTAATCGCGCACCGCTCTTGCCGTGTGGATAGGCGCGTTATCTTGCATGAATGGTCTATCAGGCTCATAGAGGTAAGGAAGCTCTTCTTCGAGGACCTGGATATAGGATCTGGCTGAGTAGCCACCTCGGGGGCGTCTTCATCGCGCTCCATAATAACGAGGTTGGACCGGCCGCATAAACCACCAAAAACAGCCCAAACCATGGTGGATGGACGCTTGCCCTTATTGACTGGCTGGATATTCTCTTTGGTCCACATTTGACCTGGTATCTTGAAGGCCCAACCAGTCCCTTGCCGCTTGCCCTTGCCCTGCTCCACGGAGCATTCATCACTAAAGATAATCGCGCGCCATTGATCGATCGTCCAGTCCTTGTGAGCTAATGCCCACTTATATCTAGCTGCGGCGTGCTCTCTTGAAAGCGCTGGACGCTTTTTTAACCGTCACCTCTTAATATGATGCTTTGCGAGTAGACGTTGAAGGGTATCCACGGAGCAAGAGAGGTTAAGGTCTTTAAGAAGCCGTTTGTGCGTGATAGACAGGTACGATTTAATCGTGCGGATAATCTAGCGTTCATCGCGTGGTGTTAAAAGCTTAGGACGGCCAGATCGAGGTAGAGACTCTTGGTGTGGTCGAAAGGGGGCTTTAGTAAGGGTGCTCCGAATGGTGCTCCGCGGAAGCCTCGTAGCCTTGACGATTTCAGGCACCAATTGGCCGGCTTCGGCGCGGCCGATAATCCTGCCTCTTGTTGCTGGTGATAGGTCTGGACGGCGTTTTCTAATATTGGATGAGATAGGAGCTAATGGAGCGCGGCGTGACATATTAATGGTGGTGTTCTTAGAGGGGTGTGGAGAGGTGCATACAAATTTGGCTGGTTTTCTCGCTTAAGTGGCGAGAACTTTTGCGGCAAAAGTGTACAGCCACCAACGGGTTTGTCTAGGAAGTCCAAAACAGTCTAGATATATCCGGGAATTCAAAACGGCATGTTAAGCGAAGGTTTCTGCTGCATCATAGAATTGATCCCAATTTCAACGCGACACAGAGTCAGAATGAAAAGTGATAAGAGATTCAACTTCAAGGATGCGAAAGAGTAGTACTAAGAGTGTACTTGAACAAATTTCAAGGACTATATCCTGTTGGATGTCTAGCTATGTAGATGCTAAGCCCTATTTAACGAACACCACTGCTTCTCATGGTTGGCACAGTTCCACTTCTTCTTGAAGCCTCGTCCGCAGCATCGACACTGATACTGCTTCTCGGACACAAATCTACAGCCACTTCTGACATGCTCATTCCGACTACTCACGGTGCGGAACGTTTTGCGGTATTTTGAGCATGACGGCATCTTACCTCCGGCGGAGTGGGAAGTAGTTGGAGCTGACTGAGTCTGCTCGCAACTCGGTGATGTAGTGGGCGACAAACTTTGTAGGACAGGTGGAGTCTCACCGTCTCCGCTGCTGTAAGCGCGTGTAAGTATGTGTCGTAGCGGCAGGTAGGAGAAAGAAATATCTCGGAGCCCACCAAGGAGACGAGAGGGACGATTCATCATGGAAGGGCCATATTTCGGAGTCACTCTCTGGCGCGGCAGCGAAGTTGGGCCTGAGGATCTGGCGAGCTGCTTCTTCCTTCTCTTCGTCCCTGGACGAAGAAGTCCTGTAGGAACTTAGGCCAAGATCAAGATCAATCTCCTCAATCGTGGAAGTGCAGAGGCCAAGGTAGCAAGCAACTAGAACGCAGTTGCGTGCCAGAATCTGAGCCCAAGTTAGCTGGCAATGGCCATACGTTGTTGTAAGGATGCTCTTCGCCTGCATAGTAGCAGCGTTGAAGTCCCATACTAGAACAAAGTTCAGCTTCGCGCCCATAAAGGTTCCACAGACTCTGTGCTTACGAAGCAAGAAAGTGATAACAGCGCCGAAGATGGCGGTTGAGAGGAGCAGGAGAGCTTCTTTCGAATGATCTTCCCACGTAGCCAAATGTATTGGCCGAGTATCACCGTAGGCTACAGCTACAGTTGGTTGAAAAGGTGGTGGTGGCGGAATATCAGGTACTGGATCTGGTAGCATCCTTATTGTAGGATGGATAGCTTCTGATTGGGACGAAGACAAGCAGATTTCAGGACACGCAGAGGATGGGCCTATGCCAGTCTCTCGTAAACCTAGACAGGTGTCCAATGTTTCCATTTTGGATATCAAGTTTTGGATCAGCTGCTGAAAGTAAAGTAGACTTTCGGATGGACTGAAGGGAGAGGTGGTCTGTGGAGTCTTGTTCCAGGGGGCAAAGACAACTTCGTCGTACAACACTTGCTCCGCTGAAGAAACAGTCATCCTCCAGCAGTGTTGCTAATCGTTCGGACAGAAAGCCGGTACGAACGAGTTGAACGGTAATAGTTCATAACGGCGGTCTACCGGCGTACCGGCTAGCTAAGCCTCCTTAGGTAATTCCGGAGCTTCCGAGCTATGGTATCACGAAGCTTGGCAGGGTGTTGAACCCCTCGTACCGGATGCCTGCGGAGCGCTCTTAGGTCATTGATATGGTGATTGGTCGACCAAATCAAGGTGCTCTTTAGCTCTATCAAGCAGCTAAGATGGTATCAAAGCCCGTGACTTTTAAGCTTAGCTGATAGCAGGGATTGCCGACCGTTCATAACGGCGGCACGATAAATTTAGCCCTACCGGCATCGGTCGTGCCGGGTACGAACGATCAGCAACACTGTCCTCCAGCGGTCAAGGTCGGTAAGGAACCTTGTTGGGGTTAGTTTCCACCCTAAAAACGCCATGGATTACGAGAAAGGTATGCTCACTCTTCATCGTTGCAGAAAAACTCTCCACAGTTCCCATCCGCAGCAGTATCTCCTCCAACACATCTCATGGCGCTCGCGACATGAAGGCACTGCATGACATCTCGTAAGCTCCCCGGAAGGCGGTCGTTCAAAAGGCGGCGGATGATGCGGATTCCTTTTCCACACGGATTGCGCGTCTCCCAGGCTCTGTCCAAAGGCTCTGAAATTAGGCGACGCCGTCTGGGAGCGACTCGCTACGTCGAGAACAAGGCGGTTCTGCTTCAACGAGTCCCGCAAACGACGTCCGAGTTCGTGACGACAGCGACTCCGCTCTCTGGCCTCAAGAAGAGGAGCTAGGTCCAACTCATCGCCTAAGGATTGCTTGATGACGCCCTCACCTTCATCCCGCAAATCGGGATCCTGAAGGGCCCTCTCCAACAGCGCTGGTGTAATTCCCTTATCCGCAAGGATACGGGTGAAATGATCATCCTGTTGCTTTAGATGAACGTCTCGGATAGCCGTTGCAGGCGCAGATTGGCGGGTATTGGTAGCGGTGAGTCCATGCCCTGAGCTAGAATCTTCTTGGGCTTCGCCGAGGGCATTCGTGACGCTATGATCAATAATATCAAGCGCCTTTCCCGTTGAGTACCTTTGCATATCGCGCCAATGCATCCCAGATAGGATGCCCCGCGCGTACAGATCCTCGAGGCCGAAGCTTGTAAAGATAGACCGATTCAGGAGAAAATCGCAAATGAATAGTCGCAGCTCTTCCGTTTTGATTCTTTCGAAGGAATCATCTAAATCGGATCGAGCGTCTAGGACCTTTTTCAATTCCATATACAGTCGGAAAGGGCACGCATATGAATTCTCTATCGGAAGCGACCCATGCAAGGATTCCTTCGGATACCTAAGGACCTGGACGATATCCTCAGCCAGACTGTTGCTATGTATATAGATAAGCAACTTGCGCGGACTCTCCTTGACAACGGTAAAGATGTGCGAGGGGTACACTAGGCTGGGTAGGTAGTCGTCGTCTATGTCGTTGCACCCTGGGATTTCGCACGAAAATCTCCGCTTGTGTTTACTCAGGTCCGACGTGGCCATAAGAGTATCGACGCAACTTATACGCGTTAGGTTGGAAGAAGCCTGCGAGCTGAAATGAATTCCACACAGAATAACGCACCAGCCTGATAGATCGTAATACGTGCACCACATCCGGGAAAGACCTATTGCAGAGGAAGGGAACCAGAGCGGATAGGAATCGAGCGAGGAAGGGAAGTATAGAGCAACGACAGGGTTAGCCTCATCATCTCTAAGTTGTGCCATTTCGGAACTGGAGAGACGAAGAGAAGGCACGAAGAGCGGAACGTGCAACCAGCGCAGCCTTATATCGGCAGGGCTGGATGAAAATCGGTTAAGCTTGGCAGTTAGGAATCGCCAAGTCGCACAGCCGCTAGTTACCTCCTTAGCGATTCTTCACCAACAAGGGACCCCTCGCGATGTATACTCTTGCCGCCAAAAAGTCATCGCTCCAGCCAATCACCCTATCGATCCAATGCGATTATCTAGCCGCCGGTTGTTTATCTGCAGCGATTGTACAGCCTCAATGTTAAAAATCGTGGTTCTAGTGATGCGTCACGTGAAGCGATGACTTATTGCCGTAAGAGTAGCATCAGGAATTGTTACCGATAACGACCGACCTCGGTCCAATATACATTTTCGGTTCAAATAGATTGTGCCACTCTGAGGCTGCTCAGGTCGACTCTTGCAGGGGATGATTCCTTCGAGACATGAGGTGTCCAGACTCCCGGCACGAGTGTGGTTCGATGCCTTGTTTCCGCCAAACCTTCCCTGGCATGTTTCATGCATTTGCCCATGTTTTTGATCAGCATTCCTGACTGTGTGACGGCTTATGTAGGTGGGCTATCGCTTTTGGCACGCTTCGCTGGACCGTTTCCTCCCATCGAATGCGAGCTAGCACAACTACCTGTTGCCTGCAACCTTCTCCTAGCACTAGCAGCCCCGTTAGGAATTTGGCTCACGAAATCTCCGGGTAAAAACGGCATGGTAGAAGGCGAGCTGGGGCCGCTCCTCGCCTGCATGTACCGCACGCGTTAGGGCCATCTCGTGCGGCCCGTGCGATTCCTAAGTCTCAGCCGCACGTCGGTTCAACCCGTGGATCGACCTTCTCGTGCCTCTCTTCCAAGTGCGCACTAAAAGTCCATCCGGATTATCATCAAGGAGGAACGAATCTTGCATACAAACGGCAATCAATCACTTGGACAGCCGCCCGTGCGGCGTGTGCCTCATGGCTCATTGCCACTCTTCATGTTTGCGTTTAGCGCTTATGCGATTCCTAATAGCGACAAATTTAACTTCCTCACCTCAATTCCTAGTTCCTAAGTCCCAGTTTCTGAATCCTAACATTGATGATGATTCTTCGTACACCCTGGGTTCTTGATGTCGGATGATATATCAATGCCAGGATTCGCCGTTTCAAACAATGTCTCCGTACGGCCCAGAGAATCTCTCTTCATACTCGATATCAGAGAGCCACCTATAAACAGTGTACAGATGAGCAACCAGCGATGTTTTCCAACGGTGCGTCCTCTCACCATGCCTCCATTATTACTAGTACCCATTATCGGAGTCCATTGTTGCGCCCTCTCCCTCACGAAACGTGCTTTTATCTCCCTTCATCCTATGTTTTTCTTTCTATGCAGATAAAGTTACTAATTCCGTACCGCCATCACCTGCTGATCGCTATCCTCTAGCTTCGAGCAATGCTCTTCCGCCGCCATCGACAACTCCAATCTCTGTTAGAGTGATTCGATCCGGCCTCGCACTTGAAGTCATCGTCGGAATTGTCGTGGGCGTTCTTGCCATCTTGACGCCATTTGCGATTCTTCTGGTAAAGTCATCCTTGAAGGGGAGGAAGAAGGCTGATAAGCGGTCATTAACCTTATGCGTAGGAAACACTTGCTAACATGCCTGCAGGTCAAGATGCACATGCTAGTACTACGGTTGTATAGGGTGGGTTCGCTTTAGGCGAAAGGAGAAAGATCTAGAGACGAAGGCGACCTAATCGGCCACCCCTTGGGCTCGTTGGGTGGAGACTCGCGCCCACCGCAAAGACTTCAGCGTGAGCTTGTCTTGCCGCTAGGTCCCCGCTGGCTATGTCGCAGACGCTTGCGAACAACAAGACCAAAGTAGAAGTAAATGCAAGTCTACTTCCGCACGCGAGAAATGAATATGACTTTGATTTCAGTGACTGTGATAAGAGTTACATTGCGGAGACCTCACCTATGCCCATACACTTCAATGCCAGCCCCTAACCCCTCCGTGGTCTCTCTGTATTTGTCGCGGAGCGACTGGGGGTGTGTCCCCCTCGCCCGTCACCGCCGAACAGCTACGCCGCCGCCCAGTTGATTCATCACCATAAAGGCGTTGTCACTCTTCGAGATGCTCTACGACGTGCAGAACAATCCTGAGTCGGCGGTCGGCGGTTGAAGACCCTACATTCAAACTCTTGGCACTCAGACAAACACCAACGGGCCATCGTATTGCGCTTGCTGCTTGCAAGCCTCGAAACATGCTGCTAAACCACCTGTCAGCTGTGCTGTTAGGCATCACGACCTTCAGCTATGCGCAACAACTCCCTCTCCGCGAAGCACGCGAACAAGAAGATGGTCCGGTGCTCTCCGCCGCGTCCTCCCGCGATCTCCTCAGCCTTCACCGCGAGCTTGTTTCCTTCGATTCCATCACCGGAAACGAGTATGAAGCGGGGCAAGCACTGGTCGACTACCTCGAGTCCAAGCACTTTACTGTCGAGCGGCAGGAAGTGTCCCACAAGCGCTTCAATGTCATCGCCTATACCGGAAAGAACAAATACACCAAAACGCTCCTTACGAGCCATATAGACACCGTATAGCTCACTTAAAAACATAATCACACGGAGGGGTCTAACAGGGGACCAGGTGCCCCCATTTATACCTTACTCCCGCCACGACTCGACCCACTCCCATCCGGCCCGCATCACCGGCCGCGGCACCGTCGACGCTAAAGCCTGCGTCGCAGCTCAGATAATTGCAGTCCGCAACCTCCTCTCCGACAAATCCCTTGCCCACTCCTTCCCGCAGATGCGCTCTCCCTCCTCTTCGTCGTCGGCGAAGAAACCGGCGGCGACGGCATGCGCACCTTCTCCGAATCCCTGGCCAAAAGCGGGCACAACTACACAACCGTCATATTCGGCGAGCCAACAGAAGGGAAGCTCGCGAGCGGGCACAAAGGCAATCTGGGGTTCCGGGTCAAGGTGCAGGGCAAGGCGGCGCATTCGGGATACCCGTGGCTGGGCGTCAGCGCGAATGACGTGCTGATCGAGGCGCTGGCTATTCTGAGGAAGATGGCGGACGAGGGGCGTCTGCCGAGCTCGGAGAAGTATGGCAACACCACGCTCAATATTGGGACGGTTGAGGGTGGGGTTGCGGCGAACGTAGTCGCGGAGGCGGCGGAGGCGAACATTGCGGTGAGAGTTGCGGGCGGGACACCTGCGGATTCGAAGAAGGCGATTGAGAATGCGTTGGCGGATTTGAAAAAGGCGGCGGAGGAAAAGGGGGGCAGCTTGGAGGTGGTGTGGGGGAGTGAGGGATATGGGCCTGTGGATATCGATTGCGACGTTAAGGGCTTCGAGTGCATCACGGTGAACTACGGTACGGATATACCGAACCTGAAGGGAAGCCATAAGAGGTATCTGTACGGGCCAGGCAGCATCCTAGTTGCGCATGGGCCAAACGAGGGACTGGAGGTGAGGGAGTTGGAGAGGGCAGTTATCGACTACGAGAAGCTCATCAAGGCCTCGTTGGGCATGTAGCAGGGAGATCCGCTCAGCAGATGCGCCCAGCTCTGCAAATTGCGCCCCGGATGTGGTCCGTACAGCGGAGACAGGAAGGCTTCGAACAGGATTACTTTTACTGGGTAAGCATGCGCAGTCAACGAGAATCCCGACAACGGAGACTAATATGCAAGTCCAAGGTGGCTCGTTCTTGCTCTGCAGAGGACTTTAACTATGGCTATCATCAAGGCGCGCTTTGTGAAGAAGCCGCTGGGTTGTAGGTGGTTAATGGAGTACTTGGAGCACAAGACAGACTTCGTCAAGAGAGTGGGAGCAGATGAAGAGGCCGGCGCTCTGACCGAGAGCCAGAGCTTGTAGAAACCTCAGAGATAGCCGCAGCTATTCACTAAGGAATCGATATATTGATAATCTTGATATCCTCCTCGGGTTTCTCCTTGTAGACCCTTGTGTTCTCTATCCTGTGGACAACATCCAACCCTTGGATGGCTCTGCCGAAGATCGTGTGCTTGTTGTCCAGCCAAGGCGTCTTCTCAGTCGTGATAAAGAACTGCGAGCCGTTGGTGTTCGGACCGGCATTTGCCATACTGACTGTGTACGGTTTGTCGTGCTTGAGCGTGGAGAACTCGTCTTCAAACTCTTTTCCCCAGATACTTTCGCCACCGGTACCGTCGCCGAGGGGATCGCCGGTCTACTTCTGTCAGTAATGATACGTTTAGCGGGGTCCACGGACGCGTACCTGGATCATGAATTTTCGAATCACGCGATGGAAGATGATGTTGTTGTAGTAGCCATTCTTTGCATGCGTGACAAAGTTCTCTACTGCCTTCGGCGCGGCGTCCGGGAAGAGTCGCACATGGATGTCGCCGTATGTTGTGTGGATAATTGCAGACGAAGCGCTTTCTGCCGGCTTTGCCTCGAGTTGTTGGCGGGTGTTGATATTGCGCGGCTTCTCGTTCTGGATGTCACGCCCGGACTTACTGATGCTGCGTAAAAGTTAATGTGATTGCACTGATAGGAAAGAATGTAACACCCACTCTTGCTCATTCGTGAACATGTAAAAGCGGACCTTGCCAGAACCTGTGGCCACGAGCATGGCATCTCGGGCTTCAGCCTCTTGGAGTAGCGGGTTGTCGCTTGCAGCCATCTCCACGGTCGTTACTCCCTTATTCTCTGGCTGGCCTTGATACAATGCGAGATTCAGTGGCCGGAAGGGCTCCTCTCTTCCGTATACTTTAGCCACTCGGTTGGTGAGCGTGTTGACGACTTTTGTCCCGAGAATGGATCCATAGAGGATGAAGTTTCCAGTCTCGTCGAAGATGACGTTGATCCTGCTCCGTAAGGCGGGATGCTCTATTTCGCGCTCAACGGCCAGTCTCCGGCCGAACTCAACATCCTCCAACCTCTGCAGAGCTGTGCCGGCCTGCTGCATGTCGGTGATGGTAGCAAGAGACTCATCGTACGTCCGGTGCAACTTGCCGGATGCGAAGTCAAAGACCCGCACCTGCCGGTCAGGGAAGGAGAATGTCGCGAACTGTGCGCCGGTGGGAGATATAGTGATGGACGTTGGCACGGACTTTGCCTTCTTGAACTCGAATAAGTTTGTTGAGCTCTTCATCGCGAAGACGTTGTCAGGCTTTTCATATGTTCCACTCGGACGCCAATACTCTAGCATGCCGCCTTCGTCTGCCGACACAACACAGTCATATTCATTGTTGTATGCCATGAGCGTCACTGGCCTCCGATGCAGACTCTTGAGCGTGTGTAACGGTTGCTGATTCTCTCCCCGTCCATCGTACACCCGTATCGAGGGAGAATCCTCGAAGGACACAGCTAACAGAGGAAGAGAGGCGCCACGGTTGTGCACCCAACACACGCATTTTGGCGTCGAGTCCAGTGTAAGTATAACCAGGAGGTCAAAAGTGATTACATCGAAGACCTTAACAGTCTTGTCGGCGCCTGCCGTAGCGAAACTCCTCCCGTCTGCGCTGACATTGATGCTCTTGATCTCACCATTATGCGCTCTGAACTCCTTGACAAAGTCTATCCCGCCAAAGGTCTTCTTCCAAAACTTCACAACACCATCCACAGAGGCTGTGATGAGGAAGTCGGTGTACGGGGTGAAAGTGGTAAAGCACAGCTGATCTTTGTGCATCAATGACTTCGAGTATTGGGTAGAAGTTGGCAGGGCTGCGATATAGAGCTTCTCGTACGGTAGCTTGCGGCGCTTCTTCTTGGGCGCAGTGGAAGGGAGAGCGGGTCCGAAGTCATCGTCGTCGGAAGAGGTGTCTGCTGAAGGCTCAGTCAGTCTTGAACCAGGTCAGGTATGCCGGAGCTTGTGGGCACTATATACCATCGTCCTGGGCATCTGCGGTGCTGTTTACTGTGGTGCTCTCTTCCATCTCTGACCTCGAGCGCTTGACCGAGTGCGATACTGCTTGTGTCGCCATGATTCGCGTGTATAGCTTCCGGTTTGTCCGAGCAGCTTGCGAATTGCGTGGCGACTGTCCCTTCCCTGAGTTTCGGAACGGGTAGAGCTAGGTACCCAGGCAGTGCGGCAGAGAATATTGCTACATCCATATGGATAGTTACAGGTGTTCGTATTCGTGTTCGCGCTGTCGACCGCGTTGTGAGGCTTGAGCCGCAGCCTTGGCGACACGTGCTCGCGTGACGCCACCCACTGTCAGTGCCGAATATCTCTCCTCTCTCAGCCATCTTCCTCGCTCCGTAATAACTCAATCCTTCCATCGTATTCTACGCTTATCCGTCTTGTCTCCGTTGGCTCCATGATTTACGGGCATAATGGGATTCTAATGGAACCAAGCTCAGGCAGCGCCCTTCTCGCCAACGGATGAACACAAACCGCAAAAGTTGGACGTTGAGACACATGGGACTCCGCTCGCTTGGCCTCATTCTGCAGCCAAAGACTAGCTGATCGACGGCACTGCCGCTTTTAGTAAAGTTTCAAGCTGAGGCTTCCCAATTTTGAAGCCCCAGAACCGATCAGGTAAGAACTGGACATGGGGCCCAACGTGCTACCGAGGGGATCTGCCCGGGATCTGCCCTGGATCTACTCTGGATCTGCTCTGGATCTGCTCTGGATTTTCAGGCACCATCCCGCTATCAACGGCACCCAACTCAGCCGCATGCCAACAAACAACCGACGATGGCAGACTCCCTGACTACGCCCCTTAGCACTGAATCTGGCCGCCTTGAAGGACAGCGGACCTAACACCTTTGCCGACTCAGGCACGCTCAGGCCTTCACGATGCTCTAGGCTTCTCGGAGCCCTTTCTGAAGATGGTAAATTCGTCCAGTAGACCATTACTGAGCACCAGGTTGCAGGTTCTAGTACATGAGTCTGGGCTGATGCGTCTTCGGTTTTGCGGTGCAGTAGAAGTCATTCACCAATTGATCGAGGCAGTATGATACTTAAGGAGTGCCAGCCCGTAGCATCCTACTGTCAACATAGAAGTTCTCTTCCTGCTCTGATCTTCACTGTCCTGCAGCCGCCCATCATGCTTCCCAAGCTCCCCTCTGCGCTGTTTTGCATTGGCCTTCTTCAATGTACTAGCCATGTCAGTGCGGCACCCGCAGCAGTTTGCTCGAGCGCACCCTACCGCGATTTGTTAATCCTGTCAAGACTACCTGCCGCCCAAGCTTTCTGTTCTTCAGGGTTCCCTATCCAGCCGTCAACATGTACCCAAACGGCAACCGAGACAAGCCGTGTTGTGGTACTAGAAACGGTTAGTGTGGCAGGGCCTCCTCTTGTAGTGACAGTTACTATCGGCTCAGATGCCACGACGACGGTGACAACCACCTTGTAAGTATCCAGGAACTACGCCAGTCCGGCTGGTTGACTGATTGTATTTAAGAGTCCCAGACGCAGAGACAGACACCGCCACTGTCCCTGCCACAGTAACGACGACTATCACTCCGGGAGTTGCTGTGAACAAAAGGCAGGCGACTGCCACAACCTCAGTTGCACCCGGGGCGGCCGCGCTCTCTTTGATCCTCTCGAGGCTGAGAGTCAGCGCCTCGTCCATTGCCAGCACGGCGTGTTCCTGTATCCAGACCGTTGAGCCACCATGCATACCAACGACGGTCGTCAATACCATCACCTCAACCACGACGTCTACTGCGATTGTCTCATACACACCTACATCGACGACCGGAGTACCAAATACCATCACTCAGACCGTCGTTGTAACGGTCACTCTCCCGCCACAACGAGTGGAGACGACGGTCACTTCCACTACAACGGTGACTGAGACTGCTGCTCCTCCACCGTGCGGCCTTCCTTCCACAGTGTGCTCAATGGGACTTACCAATATCTTGACGGATTCCAACAACTGCGGAGCGTGCGGCAATGTGGTGAGTATCCTCTGAATCACTGATGCGTTACGGATTCAACTAGTCCGCTACGCAACCATACTGACGTTCGCTTTTAGTGTCCCTCAGGCACCTGCAGCAACGGCGTCTGCACCTCGCCCTCAACCGAATGCGCTATCCCCAGCATCTGCAACGGCGTGCCCGCTTTCAGGTGTTCGGGCCAACCTGGCGCTATATGCGCATGTCTGGGGGGTACAGGTGGAACGTTCTGCGTCGACCTTTTGACAGGCAAGTGCGGCGACGTGGACGAATGCAATCTGGATTGTGACTGTCCTACGGGCAAGATCTGTGCGAAGGATACGTGCTGCGGAAACAACATTTGCGTTGATACGAGAACGTGCGGCAATGGCATGAGTCCTTCTAGACTGTTTAGGAAGGATGCGGGGGTGTTGGATACCGAGTTACTTAGCTTGTAGTGTACTGTAGACAGGGAACACTTTGACTTTCAAAATGGGGCTATCCAAGATTGCTGCCAGGACTTTACGCCTGCGCTATATGAATATCCCCGCGGTCCCGGGATAGCAGTGAATCTGCACATGATCTTAGCAACACGATCAAGAGAGCACAGCTAGGCTCCCCTGGTCGTGTCGCTAGCATTTCTAACCTGCAAGGCTCTACACGACCAATCGTTGCCCATCAAGCGTCCGCTCAAAGCCAGTCCGGATTGGTTACGACTTGGTACATTATATGGAGCCTGCCTGTTAATTTAGACCGGGGCTGGTGATAGAAGAGCCAGGGGATGAAGAAAGCGTGCGGAATCACGTGATAGCCTTTTCTTCCGCCGCTCCACCTTGACATCGTCGACATGCACATCCTTCCAGTCTCACAACACTTTGCCGCCAAAACAATTCAGTTGCTTCTGTGCAAAAAAGGCTCGCGAGAAGGTTTCCAGACAGCGTCTCATTCAGCCCTGCCACTGCTTGGCCTCGAGAGCAGCTCGATCCGTATCTCTGTAGTCACGTCTGATGACCTTCTGCCATGCCTCCTCTTGAACCTTGAAAGCCATCAGTTGATAACCTACTCGACAAGCGAGCTTTCTGACTAATGGCGAGGTTGCTATTATGAATTTGAAGCAACCTCCTTTCGGGTAGCAAGATTGTATTCGGAGGTGTAGTTCCTCAGGCGCTAACAGCATTATCATTGAGAAGCAGTCCATCAGTCTAAGGCCCGCATTACCAAAAAACACTTCTTGGTCCATGGCTGGTGCTATCGGAGGAGTATTCGCGCGGTCTCTTTCGGCAAGCCAGAATCAGTCGCAAGATGCAAGCCTCTTTACCGAATCCCAGCATCGTTGCCTTCAAAGCAACCTTAGTCGCCCAACGAACATGGATCACAGGTGTAGCCCCTCTCGTTTTTCTACGGGTCATTTTCCTCGTGTGCATCCTCCCTCGCTGTGTCACAGCTGGAGCTCGCCCTATGACCTTCCTTCTTGCCAGCAGTACCCGTGTCTGCCAGCGAGACGGTCGGTTCCGCCGCTTTTCCTACCCTTGTGCCATAGTAGAATCGGCAATCTCGAGCGCTGCAGCCCAAGTGAGAACGTCCTCCGTATTGTCCGACAACTCAAGCTACTTGGCCAGCCATCGCCGCGGTGTGTCGCTGAGGGCATTCCGACGATTTGCGGCGTTTCTTCAAGTTAGCAGTATAAACCCTAAACCCGGAGCTGGGTTTTCACCCATTCCCACACAGCCATCAAGAGTATGCTTGATTGCTTGGCCACACGCGGCTGCAATGGTGCGTCAGTCGATAGAACTGCTCAGAAACTCCCGAAAGACCTGGAGGTCGTTGTCCTCTTTCTATTAACGATGCATGAGCTCGGCACGAGGAACTCCGCAAGGATGGTGCCGTCAATGTGTTCGGCTTTCGATCCATTGCGGAATGCAGAAATTGAATAACCTTTGCCGTAACGGATACCAATACCAAATGAGAACTGGGAAAAGCCTTGCGGTGGAAGAGTACTCGCTTCGACTGTGTAATGAGGTTTGTTAGGTTGGCTTGGAGCTGGCTGCGATTCGAGTTTCAGATGGTGGACGGTAGCAGCGCGGTGAGTAAACTTAGTTTAGATTGCGATAACAGATCCGAGTAGCTGTTGCTTCACTGGGAACGGGAACATCATCGGTCACCTGGAAGGATACGTAAGGGTCACGAGAACTGGATTGCGCCTGCACCATGGACATCAGATTGACAATAGATCTCAATGTGGATTTAGAGGAGCTAAGCAGCAAGACGATGAATGCCTTCGCCGTGATTGGAGTTAGAAGACCAAGCTGGCTTGGTTCTCGAAGACCTGTTCCCGGTGCACGACGTCGGCACATGTAGGTATTCATCTCCGCCCGTTTCACTTCACTTGATTCCCAAGCCTTGCTATTGTAAAGCAATGATCAATACCCCGCTTGCAGTCTATTCATAAGCCGCTCACGCTTCCACAAACGTAACCTCTTCCCGTCTATATAATCTGCATCCTCCACCTTTCCCGACCTGCATCCTCTTTATGTTTCACCATCTCCATCCTCATAAGTTCTTGACACTTGCAGACTACGCGCAGCTTTGCTGTTGCTATTTTTGTTTTCCTGTACAGGCTTTCCAGCACTGGCAGACTTCGCGCGGGATGCCCATCGCCGTTCCTCACTCTACAGTCTTGTTTCCAAGATAAATCTCCCGAAATTCCGTCTTCAAGATCTCGTGAAATCTGTAACATCGTCTGCCGACGGGCTCTTTCTTGCGTTTCTTCAACGTAGCAATAGCTCAAAATGCCGTTCCCCGCTGTTGCCGTCCAGCAACCATTGGATCTCCCCCAACTTCCGCGGTACTACACGCAGCGGCGCAATGAGATTGAGCCGGAACTCAAGCGCCACAACCGCGGCCTCATCGCGACAGCAACCTGCATTCGTGAATATCAGGACGACGCACCCAACGATAAATGGGCAATCGGCAACCTCACTGCAGAACGCGCGGCTGGTGCCCATCTTCCCATTCGTGTCCAACTCGAGCTGCAATCTCTCCTGCCACTTATGCGTGTCCTCGTCCAGGACGAGGATATGTATCATGAGACGTTGCTGATCGATCCAGACGACTGCGAGCATGTGCTGCTTTCAATTCCTCCGGAGGACGATCCCGTCCGTCTTGACTGCAGGTTTCTTCCAGATCGCCGTCCTATCCGTGTGCTTACCACTCGTGGGGCGTTCCGGCCTGGATCGAAATACGAAGAGTCCTTCCAAAGGGCTTCAGACGCTCGCGCCCTGCAACTATCCTTCCGGCCCGCCCTGCCAGTTGAAAGCGACATCATCAATCTCTTCCAGCGCAGTTTGAACGGCCGAGCATCGGGCGCAATGGGGTATTAAGGAACAACTGGTGGATATCAAGACATATGGACTATCGTGAGAAAGCGCCTGCTCAACGTTATATGGGCTTCCGGAGCGCCGTGTCGGCACCAGATATTCCCCCATGGCTTGCGACAGGTGAGGGACGCAAGTACGCAAACTCCTTCAGCCAACAGCGCATCTCGAACCCCTTGTTCCACTCCAGCAAGATGCTGGAAGATATCCTTCAGCCAGCTTTACTCTGGGAGCGGAAAGCCGAGCACTATGCTTACAGCGATCAGTTCAGCGCTCGTGCCCGATTCAGTGCGACCTTCCACAGGACTATGCGAGGAAAGCATTTCCTGATCAAGATACGGATAAGGGGTCAGTCGATCCAGTGCGGCGGCGAATGGGTGCTCCCTGAAGACGGGTGCACCGCCGCAGTAAGAGTCATGGAAGGCGCAATCATACCTACGCCAGTAATTTCACCAGTTCTTTGGTCAGGAAAGCTACGCCGAGCTCCGGGCAGCTTCGGCTGCGATCTCTTCATGATCTGTGAGATACCTTCCCAGCTGGCCCGTAAAAATCCAGCCATCCCCCGGGCTCACACGTCACCAATCGGCTTCGGATCAGAATCACGTCAAAAGACGTTGCTACCGAGCGGAAGATGGCGGCTGTGGAGAAGGCCGCTCACTTCGTCTCTCCTCTGGAGCATGATGTTCATCAGCAGACCAAACTCGAATGGTTCTCGCTCCGCAATGTCCTTTTCGGCGGCCGCGGTGAGCGTGGTCGCCAATCCCCAAATTTCGTCACGCAGTTCCACAACAGCTCCGATCTTCTCAGCCAAGAGGTCGACCGTATCAGAAACCTGGTCCTGAATATCATCCCGCGTGGGCTCAACCTGCCGCAGAAGAACGCGTATGATAGCCTTCTTAGCGGTGCACCAGCTGCACTGGCTCTTGTAGAAGGTTTGCCAGGAGCGGGTAAGATGGAGTGCCTTACGCGGTTCACGTATGCCCTGGCTTTGATGAACTTCAGAGTGTTATACGTCACCGAAGCAGACGCAGGTGCCCAGGTGGCGGCTTCGAGCTTCCACCAATATTCGACTGTTAGCGGGAAAGGCGAGCTCAACCACGCCTTCGTCCGCCTGCTGCACGCCAACGCCGAAGCATTGCCAGATCCATGTAATGCGAGCCCGCAAACCAACCCTGAAACACTGCTTGAGTTGGACGCTGTGGAGTGTTTACTTGATCCAGTGAACGCGCATGCCGTTCTTGCTGCCCGTATCGAGGCTTTCGTTACAATCCCTCATAATCGGAACAATCAAGCCGTGAAGGACTACCTGCTGTACAAGAACAACTTTGACAAAGGCCTTCCCGCACCACGGCGTAAGGGCCTGGACGCCTACTCGAAAGTATGGAGCAGGCTGGAGCAGTTGATCTTCCGGGCGCATCGCGTTGTGTTCTCTACCCTTACTGCAGCCCACGGGCTGTACAACCGGGGGTTTCAAGCCGATGTTGTGATCCTCGATGAGGCATCGCACACCTCTACCCCAGCGGCCTTGCAGCCGCTTGTCGACCAAGAAAAGATTAAGCTGGTTGTTCTGGCCGGCGACTCCCACCAGCTAGATCCTTGCGTGTTGTCTGCAGCCCGTAGCACCAACCCGCTCGCGAACTGGCTGCAGATTTCCGCCCTTGATTACTCCCTTGCGCAGCCGTGGAACCACAGGTTTCGGCTCAACCAGAACTTTCGCTCGCATCCAGACATTGTCGCGCTTACATCAGAGCTGTTTTACAAGAAGGAATTAGTGCCAGACCTCACCTCCGTGATGCACTACGCGGATGCGCTCACCTTAACAGTACAGACAGCACTCGGTAGCCTTTACTTCAACATCTTCCAGCAGCACGACTGGCGCCGCTGCTTCTTTGTCGATGTCCCCTCTCTTCCTGAAGCTGAACCCAACGGAGCGTCGCATGCCAATCCCGGAGGGATCAACGCAATCCTTACGATGGTACGTGGCCTCGTTGCTTTCGGTATGAGCGGCGATGATATCGGAATCATCACGATGTATCGCTTCGACAGGGATGAGATGGCAGCCGGCCTCGAACACGCCGGCATCAGTAGTGTGGAGTGCGGAACAATTGATGCATTCCAAGGCCGTGAACAGCCTATCGTCATCCTCCACTTTGTGGCCGCGTTCAGTCCGCAGGGGCCGTTCAGCTTCACGCGTGACCGGCAGCGACTATGTGTGGCGCTCTCACGTGCGAGGAGATATCTCTTCGTGTTTGGCAACCTTTCCTACTGGGAAGCGCACGAAGGGCGATGGGCATACCGAGAGAAGCTGATGGCCAATTTTGTGAACATCGTCCGCCGGCAGCAGGGTCCGATAGTACGGGTGCGCTATCCGCAAAATCGGGTCGATACCGTTTTAACCCATCGCCTATGAGTAACGTAGATAGAGATTCGTCGCGGCGGCACCTGCTGCCTGCTTCTCTGGAGGGGTTTTCGGCGGGTAATCTAGCGGCTCTTCAACGCATTGACTTGGGTGAAAAGATATGACCATGATAGCGGATTGAATACTTGCTTCTCAAGTAGATTGAGTATTTGGTGACGCAACGGCTTACTCTTCTGGCAGGAGTGCCGATACAGCTTCTCACGGGGGATGAGGTGTAGACATAAGCAGTAGAATCCTCCGTACATATTGAAGTTTGATATCTCCTTCCTGTGTAATGCTTCTGGCTGCGCGGTGGATAGAACACAAAACAGAGAACGCCAACATGTACGCACAATCGTAAAGCACTTGATAACAGGAGACTTACAAATCCCGTATAGTGGTTAATAGCACTAAGTCCTCAATGCTTTGATACGAATTCTTACAATCTGGTTGAGAATGATGAAGCCAACATAGGGTCGAAGGAGTACGATAGGACGGGTATTTACCGAGGAAGCGGCGGCTTGGCCCACCGCTTGGCCCTTCATCGGTAGATCGCGATCTTGAAGCCACGCAGCATAATAGATATTGGTTTATATAGATAAAACATGGTGGTATGATGCTAATCTACTAGCCATGGAAGTTGTTCTTACCATGCTGGCTAATAATCTTCCGAATCTTGTTCGGAATCCTTGAAACCCAGCGGTTGATCACCTCCACCGGTAGATCGTCCCATTGCTCTCTCCATTGCTGCGCGCAGTCTTGTTTAGTCTTGCTTGGTGTAAAGCGCTTGCTAATCTGTTGCCTCATCCAAGGCTAGGCGTGCTCTGCGGCGTTGACATCTGGTGAGTTGCCAGGCCATAAGATCTTGACGATATCGGAGTATATAAAGAACTCTCTATCGAACTGACTATTATGGGCAGCCGCTCCGTCTTCAAGCACCACTACCTGGCGGCCAGCCTCTTGTTGGCTCCGCACGAATGGAAAGAGCTTTGGCCAGAGCACCAGCTGCTCGTGCCTATATCCATCAACTCCACCACGTTGGCGGTCACCACGTTTGAGCGGCTTTTCGACGTCCAGCTTCTTCACCTGGTTATATGGGAGCCGCCGGCCAATCGCGTTGACAGTGGGCTCGTTAAGCACGTGGAGCGCGTGGCGCGCCTGGCCTATAAGCGTCGATCTAGTGTTGTATCGTGATTCCCGTGTCTTGTTCCGTGTCTTTAGATACTCAGCGGCCTGCTGAACCTCCTCGGGTGACTCCTTAAAATGAACGTGGCAAGGACCCTTAGCTCCAAACATAAAGCAAGACCAGAATTGAACCTCCGTGTAGTTGGTGGTCTTAATACGCTTGACATCTTCATCATAAAGCTCATCAGCAAGGCACCAGGCATAGAACTTGCCTGATACCAAGCCCACCTTGCCTGGAGTCTCATCTGTGAAGCAAACCGTCGTCCAATCGAATGCTGGCCGCGTTGGTGTTGGATCAGGGTTATAGAGTAGCGCCCATTGATATCGAGCCTCCTCTATTTTAGGCGTTAAGGCAAACTTGGCGCCTGGATGCCGTTTGGCATAGAAGGCCTCGTACATCACGTTCTGGAGCGTTGATCGGCTAAGACGAGGTATCTGAGCATCCTTCCAAACCTCAATCTGAAGGAGGATATGTGCGGGCATATAGCGATGCGGTCGATCTTGGACGACCGTCTCTCGAAGGCGCGCTTTTTGAGCCTCATCGAGTAAGGCTGGTCGACCTTGTCCAAGCGTGTCGGTTTGGAAGATATAGTCGTCCCATATAGGTAGACCAGCCTCCTCTGCACGCTCCATAGCTCTTTTAAAGATCTTATTAATCACGCTACTGCTCACACCAGTGTCCTTATGCACTTGGTATTGTTGAGTCCCATAAAAGATGGCGCCGACGATAAATGCCCGGAGGGTAGGAGGATGCTCGCGTCTTGGCGTTTTTGTGACTCTTGGAGCGCGCCCTTTTGTCTTACGGCGCTTGCGACAACTCGTTTGAGGCTTAGGAGGCATTAGACGGTAGTGTTTGACGGTATCTAGCTTTGAATGGTGGTGATGGTGGTGGTGGTGGATATAGCAGCAAGTGGTGGGCCAAGCCGCCGCTTCCTCGGTAAATACCCGTCCTATCGTAGAGAAGTCCATGATCATCACGTGATACATGCTAGGAGAGCCCATGAAACCTCGGTGACGCGACGTGCTTCCGGCAGGCGCCCATGCCTCTATCTTAACAACCTTACTACCTATCACGCAATCTCAAGCTCTGTCTCTGGCCAGTGCTTCTCACTTCGAGGATCAGGCGGAACGACTCAGGCCAATGCAATTATCTCCGTTCTCAAAGTGACGATTCATTCGGATTGACTATTGGGAATCCTTCTCCTCTTCTCTACCCGCTTCAAAGAACTGTGCGATGCTAACAAGGAATACTCAGAATGCAACGAGACAAGACGACGATACTCAAATCATTGCGCCATTGACTTTGAGCACGTGGCACTGGACAACGCACTTGACACAAGAAATATGGTCCTTTGACGTTGAGAGCAAAGGACTGATCGAAGTCTTCCTCCGTAGTGCTTGCAAGATCTCCCATCTAATCTTGCTAAACTTCTGGACAGCGGTATCGACGAGCTTCTCGATATCGGAGATACTGGAGACATCTGCCTGGACGGCGATCGCACGGTCGCTTCCGATCTGTCGCACGGCAGCTGCGGCGCTCTCTTCATCGCTGAGGTAGTTGATGACAACGCTGGCACCCTCCTGCACGAGCCGGAGAGCAGTGGCCTTGCCGATACCCTAGGAAGCGCCGGTGATGAGAACGACTTGGCCTTGGAGCGACATGTTCGCTGCTGCGGAGGTGTTGTTGTGGTTCGCACTCTCGAAAAGTGACATCGGCAGAGTCGGCTTCTGGCACATGGAAGATGGAGACGGAACGTTGGATTCTGAGTACAACGGTCAAGGAGATTAAGAAATGCCTTTGTCGACTCAGCTTGAATTTGTTGCTGGCCAAGAATACATCTCAACGTTAGCCAGACATAACCAGATACTTGAAGCTGAAGCTGCACGGCATTGATGCATGCTGCACCGCAATTGTGCATAACGTTGGTGCGTCAACAGAGTATCCAACATAGCAATCCCCCTCAACCACACCTTATCTTCAAGCGACACTCCTCTTAGGTTCGATATGGGTTGTCTGACCGCATTGTACAGGATGGTGATCGTCATGCCAGTCCGACGCGGGTGGCCCTTGAGTAACGTTCGTCCAATGGTCACCGAGGCTACTGACATGGACCATTCCTGTTGTTTACCTCTCAACTTGCAACCAGAGTTCCGTTAAGAGTAGCCAGAGCCGAAGGCTGGACCCGATAACTCACGCGGCCAGCTTAGCCACCTACCAGCTCTATCCTCTGCATCGGTGACCCGGACGGCGGTATGGCTGGCTTCCAGCAGCGGCAGCTCTGATGTCAAGTCTCATCCACTTACCCTCCGTACAGCCTTATCCGCCGAGCTGCACGGAACGGGCCACATCCTTCCCAGCCCGTTGTAGAGCCTCACCCGCCAAGTTTCAACCACGCGGTCTTTCGTCGTCCGCAAATCGCGCCTTCACAGCGTCACCCTTCAAGTCTCCCATTGACATCACACTAGTCTAGGTCGTCGAAAAGGTATGCGGCGGTACCTCTTATCCTTTAGTGTTCTCTACACTTCGGCCACCAGCGCATCCATCTACCAAAACGCTCTTCTTCCCAAGAACTGCGCAGAGACTCCACGCCTTCTACAGAAAACTTTCCTTTGTATTCTTGGGATTTACCGCCAATATCATATACATCTTGCCAAGAACTGTCTGGCTCCAGCTACCCAACTTCATACACAAGTACGCACAGCTCATGCACCATCATGCAGCATGTCTCGGCCCCGCTCCCACCCTCACATTCTTCTCCACAGAGTTTTGCATGCCGCTGCAACTTCATGGAAAGGCAACATCCACAAGGCCTGCAGTCAGGGATTGCGGTGGTGAGCTCTTTTGGGAGTCTGCACTCGAGGCCAGCTGGCGGTGAAGGTAGCAGACGTGACGACTGGGTAGGCGACAGTAGCTTTATGCTCCTCGTTCCTGCAACTGGCCATTACCACCGACATCCCACGGGAATTCCGAACTCGATAGAGTCTTGGAGGCTCGCCCTCCTGACATGGTGGCCTTGTACAGCCAGAGGCCCTGTCCGATGAATAGTCTGCAGGCGGCGTCAATGTATATCCGTTGCTGGTACAAGATCCGGCTGGTTCAAAGGACGCTCATGCATACGCGTTGGCCATGATTGCTCTTGGGTGATGTTGTAAGACAGAAAAGCCACCATGCAGACCATCCATCGGACGTGGCTAGAGGCCGTATCATGAAGGACCGAGTGGAAATCCTCCGCAGCGCGTCGCCACGTGGTCGCGTTCCGAGGAGATGTCCCTTGCATTTAGGCCTGTACACTACATCCTCCCTGACTGTCAGTGACCCCTCCTGCGGCACATGCTCCCCGCACCTCGCCCAGCATTACACCACGATGATCAAAGTCCGCTGCTGTAAGTTGTGGAGGCCGAGAGCGATCGATTCGCGTCAAGATTGACTTTGCGATGGGTTAGCACTTTCCTGGCCTGGTGTGCTGCAGGGTGTCCCGCCGGCTCGGGGCAAAGACAGCCGGGAACCGACAGATCGGGACAGGAAACGCGATGCTGGGACCGGGATGTGGAGGCGGGAGCAGGCGATTCAGGGACCAGAATCCGGGGTAGTTGATACGTCTGAGGGGTGAAAAGAACTTATTAAGCTCATCAACCTTCTCCGCCGCCATGGATCTTTTCTGCAGCAGTATTCAGGCCTCAGCTGGCGGTGCAGTATCATTGCTTGGCCCATCCATACACCGGGAGGAACTATCATTATGTGGACTTCTGGGCTGATGGCGCTTGCCGCCTTCGGAGAATGGCCCTCACTGGCTGATGGCCATCCTACCAGGCCGCACGAGCGCGGCTATGAGTTTCAAAACCCAGCAGTACAGTTCCGACCTAAATTCCGTTATTGGTACGCAAACCTAGAACCATGGGACTGATGACGCTCCTCGTGTGCCCGAGCCTGGCGTTCGAGTCTACTGGGGGAAACGGGAAGTTCTACCTTATGCTGATCTTGACTCAGGCTGCCAGATGCCAGCGTCCCACTCGACGTTGTTGCTAGTGACATTGCCAATATGTTCTCAGTTGGCGCCGGCGGCTTCGAGTTCCTACCTTTCTACCTTTATGGTTTTCGAGACAATTCCGAAGTGCCCCTACCCGACTGGGCGACATATGGATTTGGCACTCCTGCTTTCAACGAGATTTTCAAAGGCGCCTTGCAGGCAGCCCAAGACAACGGAATCCTAATGGACTTTGCAGTAGGGGCAAACCAGGGTCAAGGAGTGCCCTCGGTGCCAGAGACGCCAGGCCTGGCTGTCCACTTGGTAAAGCTCCGTCTTCATGCAGAGTCACGAACCTCCGCTCACTGACGGAGTAGTTGGCCGGTAACGCATCAGTTGCTTCCGGCGACACTTTCAATGGTCCGGTACCACCACCAGAGCCGCTCAGCCCTTTGCTGCTTTCGGGGTTAGGATTTATCCATACACTGGAGCAATTCGGGACGCCCAACCTCACCGCTGTCATTGCGGTAGAATTTGTCTCATGTAAGAAGGGTGTTTCGATAGTGGTGGAATCCGGCTGACCTAGCTAGCATACATCACTAATGTGTCCTATCCCTTCTTGGGCGACATCCCAACATCCAAAGTGCAATTTAACGGTGGTTCCGTCGTTGACCTCATGGATTCTGTCAATGACGGCTCCCTGTACTGGACTGCTCCACCAGGAAATACCACTTGGAGAATATTTACCTTTTGGGAGAAATACACCAATCAAAGATCCGTTGATGGCGGAGTGAATGCTACTGATTTCATTGGGAACGGATCTTGGACCGTGGACCATTTCAGTAGAACGGGCGGCAGCCGCACCACAGATTTTCTAGATCAGTATGTTCTCTCTGACGCAGATGCTCAAAGTTTACTACGTTCGGTAGGACAGTATGGTATGTCATAGTTCCACTGACTTGAGTCTGACCTTGCTAAATCAATGCAGCTTGGGAAGATAGCATTGAGATGTTAGCAACCCTTTACTGGACGCCGGGTTTCCTGCAGCGGTTTGAAGAAGCTCGAGGTTACAGCCTGACCAAATACCTTCCATTACTATATATTCCCGCCAACAGCTGGGGTCCGGGAATTCCGGTATATCCAGAACAATATTCATACGGCAACCTCACTGTTGATGAGTCATGTAACATCGACTATCGAACCACTCTCAACGAAGGATATCAGGAGTATCTTAAGCAATTCAGCGAGTGGTCTCATTCGAGGGGTGTCGGGTACTCATCCCAACCCGCTTACAATCTCCCACTCCAGATGGTGAGTACCGCCGTCTGAGAGTTCATAATTGCGTTAGACCATCGTGACTAACCGTTCGCCAATCTAACAGCTCAGCGATGTTCCTCTGGTGGATGCCCCAGAAGGTGAATCGTTGGGATTCCAGGAAGTGCTTGACGCGTATCGCCAGTTCAGCGGACCGGCACATCTTACTGGCAGGAATGTTATTTCATCGGAAGTCGGCGCAGTCAGCACCCCTGCATACTCCCTATCAATTCCCGATCTTTTGTTTCGCATAAAGAGGTCATTCGCGGGCGGTTTTACGATGATGGTCATCCATGGTTCGCCATACTCTGGGGATTATGCCGGGACGACATGGCCTGGTTACACGACATTTTTTTACGCGTTCACTGATATGTGGAACAGTATACAGCCTGCCTGGCAGCACCTGAAGGACTCCATGGACTATATCGGCAGAAATCAGTTTGTCCTTCAGAAAGGGGTCCCTAGAGTTGACCTTGCTTTCTACCTTTATGCCGCACCTTGGACCGTGACGAATCGTTATCCGTCGACAAATCTACAAGATCTGGGTATGTCGCTCAGTCGTCCTCGTCTCCGCCGAGTTATTTGAGTGCTAACGGAATGGCAAGGGTATACGTATGACTACCTTGGACCGGACAATCTGCAAGCACAAGAAGCAACCGTAGATGGAAGCAATCTCGCCTCCGACGGGCCAGCATACAAAGCCCTGGTGTTTGCTTCGAACCAAACCGTCATCTCTGCAAATGCTGCTGAAAGCGTTCTCAGACTCGCAGGCGATGGGCTACCGGTCTTCTTCGTTGGATCAGCGCCGGACCAAATCCTATCCGCGGCTAGCGAGGACCAAGTAGAGGTGCTTGCCACAATCAGAGAGATCCTCTCATATAGTAACGTGCATCGGGTGGCAAGCTTAGAAGATCTTCCAAGTGCATTGGCCGATGCAGGAATTCTCCCGCGAACATCACTGCGATGCTCTAGCGGACCAGTATACACAGCTTGGAGGTCAGACCTTGACAATGGATCAGAATACGTTTACATCTACAATGATCAAGACGTTGCCGCTTCATGTGAAGCCAGCTTCACAACGCAGGCGGGCGCTGTACCATACGTCTATGACGCCTGGACCGGAACGCGCCGACCGGCGTTGCAGTATGGTCGAAGTAGTTCGTCAATCACTATGCCTCTGCAGTTGCAAGCAAACCAGACAATGATCGTTGGTTTTGAGAGTTCGCGGAAAGGCCGTTCATCTGCGCCAAAATGTGCTATATCTGGTTTCAGCGGCAATGTGTCTTCCCTCGGCTACGGGCAGGGCGGGCAGATCTACGCAAATCTCATCGGTCCTGCAGAGATCACATCTGTGTCGGGCAAGCGCTGGTCTTTCGATGTGTCACCCCCTTCAGCCACCGACCTGAGCACGTGGGATCTCAGCATCGAGGACTGGCATGCACCGCCAGACCCTTACGAGGTCGAAACCGCAATCACGATGCACTATCTTCGAAACCAGACACTCGTGCCCTGGACAAGCCTCGGGCCCGGTTTCGACGCGGTGAGCGGCGTAGGGAGGTACAATACGACCTTCACAATGCCTGCAACAGCCACGGGGACACGTCTCGGCGCCATACTATCTCTCGGACCTGTCGTACACACCATGCGCGTGTTCATCAACAACCAGCAACTCCCTCCTATTGATCCGAGCAACCCCGTCGTAGATGTATCCAGCTTCGTTCGGCCCGACTCAACGAATTCAATCACGGTCGAAGTCACCACGACGCTGTTCAATCGTATCAAAGCCACCGCAAATTCCACCATGGTCGTTGGTGTACCTGCGGCCGTTGCTCAGCCAGGATACGCATCGTCGCCGCCACAAGAGTACGGCTTGTTAGGCCCTGTGTCGATCCAGTGGACGATACAGGAAGATCTGGTGGGGGATGACTCCTGCTAGTGAGAAAAGGAATCTGCGGCTTGCATGAGCTTGTAGCCACTTGTAGCGCTTCCTGTGCATACTGAAGGCCTATAGGTAGGGGAAGGCAAGTTAGACAACACTTAGCAAGCAGCTGGCCGCGCGGATGGCGCCGCTTGGAACGGACTTAGTAAGCTATATACATAAGAAATATTAGAAGATGAGATGCAACCGGTCGTTCAAACAAGCAACTTGCTCAACCGCTCCGAATATTGACAAGGGATCCCGTTGCTTGCTCGCTCAAACTGAGCAACATGCCCCTTTTGCATCAAGCCTTTCTAGTTTCACACATCAACTCTGCAAACAATTCGGTTCAGGTGCTGGAGTCTCCAAGTCTTCGAGAACAAGACCCCGCACCACGTTCGTACCTGAGATTCCAACGACTACTCCAGGCGCCATCCACAGTGACGGCATCACTTTCAATCGGCCGCATGTAATTCATGCGGAAGAGGTCCCCCATAGACCCTCTGCTTCTCCATCAGCGTGATTGCTTTGCCGTCTACGACAAGCTTTGAACCTGCCAGTATCTGTTGCTTGTCTACCACCCTCCATGACGGAGCCGGAGACTGACGAGGAAGTTAGTACAACGCTAAGACGTTTGAATACGGGCACAGCGGAGCGCTACGCTCAACATGCCGTCCCAGTTGAAGAGCTTCGGAAGTCCTCCAGCACTTGTAGTGAATGAACCGCAAGACTCACCTTGGTGGAAGGGCTCGGTTCAGTTGGCTCGAGAACTCATAACCTTCTCAAATTGAGATTTGGCTCGGCTAGCGCGGTAGGTACTGCATAAAAGTATGGACGGGAGATGGAACACTGGTCAATTAATGCCATCTCGCCAGAGATACCGATATTGATCCGGCCTGGGCGTGCCATGAGCAGGCGATAGTCATAATTTACAAGGGGGCTCATGAGTTTGACTATAGTCTGAAGGCGACGTTCTGCATCTTCGGAGATGCAATCCGCCTCAAAGCCCTGCATTGTCATCACTTTCTTTGCCATAGGTAAGATCGCTTGGTCTGGCGTGAAGGGCCTTTCAGGCGCTTGAAATGCAGGTGCAGCAGCGGATCCTCACACTCGGCCATCCACTGATCACGTCTTGGAATAAGGCTAAGTAGAGTCTTTGCTTCGTCTATAGCCTTATTGGATGGTGACTTGGCCTTCTGTTGAAACACTAGAAGGTCAAGCTCCAGATACTCTCGCCTGGCAAACGTAATTCCATTGCAGGCCGAAGTGACAAGATCTCCTAAACCGGATATGCGGCGAGCCCATGAAGTTGCTCTAGGGTCTTGGCAGCGCATTGGATGACTCTCTCGAATTTGCTGCGCGTGACGTACGGTAGCAGTGGTTTGGCGGTCTCGGACAGCTCCAGGAACGGTGGTGGGCAGCAAAAGCCGTGGACCAATAAAGCACAATGTTGCAACTTCTCCCGCTGCAAGCGCCACGAGAGTGAACACCCAGTAACACTCGTCCTCCTTCTGTGTGGATCCTTTATAGAAAAGACCTATGCCAGCAAGATTTAGAGCTATGGCTATCCTGCCGCTTGTAACTGTGCAGCCAAGGAGTGCTAGATAGTTGTACTTGAGCATATAAGAACGCTTCGTCATGGGATATGAAGCCTGTCGTTGCACAGCCGAAGCGTCAAATAACCGTAGAAACCGTTTGTGTAGCATCAGCTGCTGTTCTGTGTCTATGATCTCCACGCCGCTTGCGGATAGGAGAACCGTATCGCTGAGTACACTAGTGACCACTGTGAAAGTCTGAACAAGGAAATGCAGAGTTATCCGGATGACATTGGTCTGACAGCCGTAAATTTGGAGGGTAATTTGAGTAGACGGCCCCCTATATGACCAATGGTCGCTGACCTTGGCTTCATGGCTACACCAGGCTCTGGAGAACCAGCGAGCGGATATGACCTTAAAGAGGGAGGTGGCTAGAAGCCGGAACTCCTCTTCGGTCGGAGCCCACTCGGCTGTGACCTGTTTTGCCGTGATGTCTATGTACTTTGACATGATAACGTCCTCTTCTGCTGTAAGCTGAACATCCTCAAGGATAATTACCATACGGCGAGCACCACGAAAGACCGTGTCCATGGATCCGATAGCGGCAAGTTTCTCCTGCTTGTTTGCTTGATCGATACAACGCCAATAAATTTATACGCCCTCGCCCTCAGACTTCCGAAGAGCCATTACACTCTCTACCATGGATCGCGGAAGAGTTCATGGTTCCATCATCGGGTTTTGGTTCGCAGTCTTCCAGCCACTGCTTGGGCAGCAATAGCTGACGACGATATATGACTCAACCTCTCGCGATAGATCTTGGGCAATGGCGGAAGACTTCGAGACGAGAAGTCGGAAAGGAGTATCCCATATGGCAATTTCTTTGAACTCAAAGTCATTGGCAACCTCGAGGTTTAGTCGCGCGAGGTTCTGTTTAACGGATTCGGACTCTGCGCGGCGGGCCTGGAAAGCGTCCACGGCCTTTTGGAATAGACGTCGTTTGTTGGCTTCCGTCACACGTACCAGAACGACGTCTTCGTTGGTTTCGCTGCGTTCTATTACTGCTTCCTTAGAGGCCATTCCCAAGTCCTTGGAGAGTGATAAGAGAAGCGATCAGCGTTACAACGCAATCGTAGCCTAACACAAGATGGCTTGAGGTGCTTTTCTTAACTTCAGAGAACAGTAACAACATGGTGAATGGCAGAGCGCTTGCGGTCTTCGCAGCGTATGGACGGCGGGAAGATATAGCCTTGCCTCGAAGGATGAACATTGGCTGCATGTGGCTGACACAGCCTCATGGCGCACTCACCATGCCTGCTACCTTGTCACTTACCTTTGTCGCAGAAAATGGCTGTCCACTGGATGTTCCGACAGACCAACATCATCTGGGCTATTCGCCGATCGTGCAAGTGCTGCTGGAAGGCGACATGCATCAAGGAAAAGAGTTGAAATGGCCTACCGTAGAGGGTGGTCCAGCGGGTCGACGTTGAGGCGTTATGATTGCACCTCTGCCGGTAGCAAGAAATACTTTGCATTGTGAGGAGAAGTTCTGTAGCTGAGTTGTTATACCTGTCACAAAGCGTTGCATGAGGATCATTGTTCTTTTGCTGAGGAGTGGATGCTTTGGCGTTCGGGATGACCGGATACGGAAGTTGCGGTGCGAAGTCCGTAAAGCCGACGGGCTTTCATCACTCGACCACTCCCCAACCAAACTGTCTACTTGGGAGAACTACGCTTGCAGTTATATGTGCAACTGACATCAAGATGCCAAAGTACGCAGATGACCCAGCATGGAGCGATGTCGAGCCCCTACCGCAGAACGATGGCGGACCAAATCCGCTGGCCGCAATAGCCTACACCGAGGAGTACAGCGAAGCAATGTCCTACCTACGAGCGGCCATGGCGAGCAATGACATGAGCGAGAGGGTGCTGGATCTTACGGAAGACATCATCAACATGAATCCTGCACACTACACCGTCTGGTAAGCTAAATCCCCGGACTGAACCTTTGAGTACAGGGCCTAACAAAGAACCCTGGCAGGCTGTACAGAGCCAAGGTCCTCTTCAATCTGAACTACGACCTCCGCAAAGAGATAGACTGGCTCAACGACACCGCACTCAAACATCAGAAGAACTATCAAATCTGGCAACACCGGCAGACCATCATCAACCGGTTAGGCTCGGCAGATGGAGAAACAACATTCATCGGGAAGATGTTCTCCAAGGACCCAAAGAACTATCACGTCTGGAGCTATCGGCAATGGCTTGTGCGAAGGTTCGAGCTATGGGACAAAGGCGAGATAGAAGCTGTGGAAGGCATGATCAAGGAGGACGTCAGGAACAACTCGGCATGGAATCATCGATGGTTCCTTGTCTTCGGCCGGGACTCAAGTGCGCACAAGGAGCAGGATGTGATCGATCGCGAGCTCGAGTATGATGTTCTCCAAGCTCCTGCCTAATCCCTCATCATTACTGACGTGATCTCAGATACGCCAAGAAAGCCATTGTACTCGCACCGCAAAACCAGAGCCCTTGGAACTACCTCCGCGGCGTGCTGCGCTACGCCGAGCTGCCAGTCTCTCACGTGAAGGATTTTGCCTTCGGATTTGCACCTGCAGACTCGCCCGGTGACGTCCGCTCAAGTTATGCCCTGGATCTTTTGGCCGACGTCTATGAGGAACAGCATCGGAGAGAAGAGGCGGTCAAGGCACTGGACCTGCTCGCCACAAAGTACGATCCGATACGGGCAAGATACTGGGAGTACAAGAAGGGCTTGCTAGAACAGCCTACGGCCGCCGCATAACAGCAAAGGTCTGAGGTGTAAGATGTTTGGAAGTCGGAACGGCGTCACGTTATCACATAAGATACCCGCGTTGTTGGAGTTCTTGGGTTGTATCCTGTTCACGAGACGCACGAATTAACTCGGAAATACATCTTCCTTGGCTTTTTCAAAGAAGAAACGCTCATCTTAACTTTTCCGTGTCCACCAACTTTTGTCTGAGCCATGAAACATGTGTCTGACGTACTCCCACATTCCTAGGCGGCGACACCATTCGGCGCACTCTGCGCGCTTGGTACCATGCTGTTCTGCGGTAGTTCGCTTTCCACAGCGCCGAACTCCTCTCTCCAAGTTGACAACATCTCCACTGTGACGTTACTGCCGCCGCAAAGGATGATTACGACTTTGCTTTCCTTGTTCAGCGCTTGACCAAGGACCTTCTGTAACCGGCCTTCATAGCACAGCGCCGCGTTGACGCCGCAAGCCATTTCAACCATCAATCGTTCATCATCTGCCAAGCGCCAGCATCCCATGGCCGCCTCTTTGTCCTCCAATACGACGCTCTTGACGTTGTTCCGTTTTCCGTACTCGAAGGCCTTTTCCGCCACTCTTGTTGCGCCTAGACTCGTTGCAAGCGAAGATATACCGGGCAACGTGACAAGTTCCCCGGCCTTCAAAGAAGCGTGGAGGCTCTCCGCGCCCTTCGTCTCCATCGCCAGGACCGGCATATCCGGCCAACCCATCTCGTCGAGACCTTGCATGAGTCCAGAGAACAGGCCACCACCGCCAACGCTGCAGATCAGTGCATCAGGCTTCTCGCCATTCAACTGATACCCTATCTCGGACACCAGGGTAGCATTGCCATTCCAGATTTCCGGATGGTCGAATGGGGGATATACACGCCCCCCTCGTCTTTTATCATTACAACCTCGCGGAGGTAGGCATCTGCTTCTTTCCAGCTAGCGCCGTGCTGGATGACGTCATGGGCCCCAGCAGCTTTGAGCCTCGCAATCATTAGCGGCTTGGTCGAGAGCGGGACAACAACTGTCGCCGGATGCTGCAGCGTGCGCGCAGCGTGCACACATGCGAGGCCTGCATTTCCACCTGACGAGGAGTAGAAGTGGATCTTGGACGCGTTGGCGGCTTTGGAGAGGTGCGACAGCATGAGGTTGCCGATGCCGCGCGACTTGAAGGAGCCGCTGGGCTGGAGGTTCTCTAGCTTGAGGAAGATTCTACTTCTACGGTTTAGAGACCCTTTGAAGGGATATGCTATGAGGGAGAGCAGATAGAGCAGCGACTAACCATCCTGCGGCTTTTGAGAGCGCGTATGATTCCACGAGGGGCGTCTCCCTCCATGGTTTGTTCTCCTGAACCATTGATGTTCCTATGCTGCCCATTGTGAAGTGGTGATTGTTTGATGTAGAGTTGTTGTGATAGTGATAAGTGAGCGGCGGCTGAACGCGGCTTTAAGTATTCGGAGGGTCGCTTTTCTGCCACCGCTGCACGCCCTACGATGCGGCAAGACCGGGGTAATGGTTCTATTCCAGGCGCTCCGTGGATGACTACCGTGGTTTTCTGCCTCCCAACGGAAGGCTTCGTATCGCATCGTGACCTGCGTTACGAGAGCGGAACCCCAAAGCGGCAGATGGTAAGCTATGAATCCCAGTGTGACGTGCTCCGCAGCCACGGGATCTCCAGCTGGGCCAGGTACACGCATGCCTTTTCAACCCATGGCTCGCATTGATCCTTTCTGTTACCCCACAACCACTGTCGACTCCGAATTTATCTCGTAATCACATCGCTGTTTGCGCATGGTTACCAGTTCAATCTGAGTCATGAGCACAGCAGATGCTCAGCAACGTGTCTTTACCGCTACGAAGACACTGGTGTGGATTTTCCACAATTCACGGTTCAAGACTTCGTTTGCACCTTGAGATCAGCCGCACACACAGTTGAACCTGAACGGCAGGAACGAGGAGTTGTCAGGAATATTTTTTGTTCTATGTACATACACTACAAACTACTAGGGTAGACAGCTCTTCAGTGACCGCACCTCTACGACAAGTGCTTGTTGAACCAATCCATGCCCTGCTTCTCTGCATCATCCATAGCCTTCTTGTCCGCTTCACTGCTCCAGTCGCCCCTCAACGCGAACCCATGTACCTGGTCCTCATACAGCCTGACCTCATGTTCCACATCCGTCTTCTTCGCCATGATGTTCTGAATCTGCCCGACCTCCTTCTCGCCCAGCAAGCTATCCTTCGTGCCCAGCCCCAAACTCAACGGCTTCTTCACCGGATCAAAATCACCCGGAATAGCAACCAGTGACGGATGAAACGCCACCGCCGCATCGACGCCCTTACCAGGCTCGTCGGAGCCGTGTGCCGCTAGTATCGCATACCGTCCGCCCCAGCAGAACCCGATCACGCCGATCTTGTTGGTCCCGGGAATCATGCGTACGGTGTTGATGAAGCCGTCGATGAGCGGCTTGGAGACTGCTTCGCGGTGCGTGACGAGCCAGGGGCCGAGCGTCGCCATCATTTTGGCGCTCGAGGCAGCCTTCTCGGCCATGCCCATGGATTCGCGCACGGGGAGCGGCGGCTCGACGGTCTGGAGGAACTCGATGGGGAGGGAATCGTTCTGGTGTAGGTCGGGGACGTAGCAGTAGAAGCCGTTGGCGGCGTATTGGTCGGCGAGGAGGCGGATGTTGGGGAATTCCCAGCCGAAGACTAGAGGAAGGTTAGTATCGTGAGAGGTAGTGAGGAAGGTGTTTCTGGGGCTGGCTGGGAGAGTTGAGAGTTTGAGGGAGGTGGGAGGGCACACTGTCGACAAGGAAGATGACGGTTTTGGCCTTGGAGCCGTCCTTGGGCTCCGCGATGTAGGTATTCAGGCCAGCGATGTCGGTTTCAGTGCCTTGAGGCCTGCCAGACTTCACTTTGCCTGAGAGGCAGCAGGAGCTCATTCCCACGCCTTCAGACATTGTGGTTTTGTCTTGCTGTTGGTTCGAAGTGTGTTTGAGACGGGATGAACTCGGTGGAGCAATTGAACTTTGAGGAGTTTCTGAAGAGTGTGGAGCATACAACCAAAGACTTGTTAATCGGCACAAGGGGAGCTGGGGCGAGTTACGAGTATTTGGAAGAGTTGCACAAGTTGAAATGTGGGGGAGGGGTACTAGTAAATATTGACGTAGACCCGTCTCATGCTCTTCCCGTGATTAGACCTTCTACATTACTTTACACATCGTGATTGATGTCGAGGAAGCTGCTCAACACTAGATCTGCTGCTTGTCTGCCTCGAATGGCAGCGTTGAAACATTCAATTTCTTCATGTGAAAGGACTTGGTGGAGACAAGCTTCCGATCAGCGGGCGAAAGACGAAGCTCACATCCGACGTCCCTCGGAGATGTGTGTCATACAGCCCGATTTATATCCACCACTCAAATCCTCGGCATGCGAAATAGCACCCTCAGGATACTCCAGGGTGTTGGAAAAAATTCTGAGCGTCGCAGGAAACGCGTTTATAGGGCCCATTGACCCTCATCCGCGTGTTTGGCGGCCTTCTTCATGCTGATACTCGTATCCCACGGGCTCTCAAATCGCCAGCAGCTACTGGGGCACTGGGGAAGCCTTATACGAGACAAACGCACGGTTTAGGGCACAACAAGGACTAAGAAGCAACGGATACCTCTTTAGATAGAGGCTGTTGCTATTACATATGCTCCCTTCCGCTTTCCCTACCTCTTCGACGTGACTTGCTATCAACGTCCTGTATTCCACGGAGCTTTTATGTGTGGTGAGAGTATTGAACAACGCATCTCAAGGCACCTTTGAAGCGATCGACTCATGATCAAGTGTATTGCCCCTCCCACAATTTACACATCGCCATCTCAATCCTTCAGTACACCCCGCGCCGTCGTCATACTGTCTCATCACATCCATCCATTCAAGTCTTCTCTCTTCACACTCCAGCTTATCGTTGAGTCTTTCAGAGCAGCGTCGACCTCATGGTTTTCCCGCTCTGACACTCTTCCTTCGTTCTCCCGTCAAGACGTACGCTGTTACTGGATGCTTCACCTGCTGCCAGGATCTAAGGCCTCAAGCTTGATGCTATCTTTGTGACAAGGATTGGAAAAGGAATCATTTGTAGGTCTTCGTCACAGGGAGTTATTGATCCCTGGGGGACGGCAGTGTCACTGCAAGATCAGTCCCTATCTTGAAATGCGCATCCGTTCCCAGATGTAGTAAAGCAATCAGTGCCATCGAATGTCTTTAAGAGTCGGAGCTAGCCAGCTAGCTACCCGAAAAGACAAGTAAAGGTGCTTGCCTCCCACCCTACGAGCACCAAAGCGTCTACCCGATATCCTGATCAGAGCTGTGCGCCCTAGTTTTGTGCATGTCTCCCACATCCGTCATAAAAGATCTCTCGCTTTCAGCATTTTGGATCCATCCAACGCGGCACTGGGCCAGCTGCTTACGACGCCAAACGCCCTTCAGCATCATGGTAAACATCGCCGAAAACCGCCGCAAAGAGAGACAGCATCAACTCAGGGGAATCATCGCCATTCAAACCATCATCAGCACCATCCCTCTCCCTCTTCTTTCAAGAACCTCACCCATATCTCCCATGTCTCATCACCACCTCCCCCTCCGTATTCTCACTCTCCCCACCCTCTCCCTCCGCATACCCCTCCTCATCCTCCTCCTCCACGGGCGCCGGCGTCCTCCTCTCCTTCTTCCTCCCCGGCCTCCTACGTCGATTATAGCTAATATTACTCGCCGAATCATCCGGCGCCAACTCACTCCCCTCCCCAATCCCATCATCGGTCTCGCTCTCCCAGCCACCCCAGCCACCAAACCCACTCGCCGGCGTGCCCATCCTGACGCCTACATACTCCTCCGCGCCGCCCATGCTCCTACGGCGCGCTTGTGCGGCGGCCGCGAGCCCGCCGGATCGGTCCCGCAAAGCTTTGCGAACGGCTTCGGCTTTGGTGTGCAAAACTTCGAAGGCGTCTTCCAAAGCCTCCATCCCGAGATAGATCTCCCGTTCCACTTCAGCCAGCACCGCGATCTCCGTCTCCTCATCTAGCTGGACCGGGGCGCCGAAGCCAGGGGTTGGGCCGCGCGAGGGCGGAAACGGTGTCGTGCTGTTGCGGTGCTGCTGTTGCAGGAACGGACTAAACGGCGTGGGACCGCGGCTCTGGGGCCCATTCATGCTGAAGGGCGTGGTGGTGCGGGAGGCGGGTGTGGGACCTCTGGAGGGGCCGCGCGAGAAGGGCGTCGTGGTTGTGAAGCCCGAGGGAAGCACGCCAGAGGGCTCGGCGCCGGACCAGAGGAAGCCGTCGAAGCGGCCTGAGACGAGGATTTCCCATTCGCTGGCGCTGACGGCGGCGAGGGTCGCGAGCATGCCGTGCAGGTCGGGGTTCCTGAGGAGGAAGAGTGTGCTCTCGGGGTCGCGAGGCCGGGCGCCGAGGTGGTAAAGGCGCTGCAGGGCGATGGCTGTGCGGGCGAGGAGGTCGGAGTTTGGTTGGGTGGGTTGCGGGGTTGGAGCGCGGGAGCCGGGGAGGATGGACAGGCCTTTCATTAGGGCGGTGAAGAGCTGGCGCTGTCGCGGTTCGAGATGAGTGAGGATTGCGAAGGTGAGCGTCTCGTCGTCCACTTCTTGCGGAGGCGTTGCGGCTTCTTCGGGTTGGGCGGCAAGCCATTTCTGCACGGCCTGCTTCGTCTTCTTGCTCTGGCGGAGATAGTGCTCGCGGTACTCTTCGGGAACGTCCACGTCAAGCTTCTGCATCGGTGCTTCGCGTCCAGCTCCCGAGATGCCTAGGCCAGTTTCGTGCATAGTCAAGGAGAAGGGTGGCCACGGGGGAGCTCGCGACGGCCAGAAACGTATTCCAGGACCTCACCCCAGCTCACGCCAGTCTCTTCGTCACGAAACTCTTGATAGTGAGGGTTCGATCGGCACATGATGCAGTCACACTTTTCCGATGAGATGTTGCGAGCAAAGACATGTTCGAGGCGGTCGAGCAACCGCCGCGCTACCGATCGATAGCCTGTGGCAACTGCTAGCGAGCCGTTCTTCGATATCACACGTGAGTAATCCTCGAGCAGGTTGTTGAATTGTGAGAATACAGATTGCGCGTCTTGAATCTGAGGGCCTTGCATACGTGGAGAAACGTAGGTTTGATAGGTGAGAACCGGAGAATTCTGACTGATAGCTGCTAGCAAGTTCTTTGGAACAAGATGCGGAAGACCCCGTTCTGCAGCAGATAATCGACACGAGGTACATCAGCTGTGGAGACTTGGGGAGGCGGTGGTGGCGGCGGGGGAGGGGGAGGAGGAGGAGGGGCATCCGTCCTTGTTGACTGGACAGACTGAGGTCTAAATTCATCGTTTGACACAAAGACCTCCACCATCGGCGTTTCCTTTCGGTCCGTTACATGATGCGGGAAATTAGGTTCTTGTGGAGTCGGCGTGCGCGGTGACGAGTCTACTGCAGACAGCGGAGAGCACTCGCGGTTTAAGGGGTATGCAGGACGCTGTCGTGTCGCTTTCCTCTCCGGGGCGACAGAGGTAGCGTCAGAGTCAGTGGTGGATTGGGTCCGCTGAGATGTGCCTGAAACCGATCGACCTGGCGGGCGACCGTTCGGGCTTAGAGTTCGGCTGTCGACTACGATGACCTTTGGCTGCGAGTCTGATAGTACTGTGCTGGGTTGTGTAGATTCTGTCTCAACGGAAATGAAGGATCCTTCGTCGATGTTTGTGGTCTGGCGCAAGCTCGACCTGGACGTCGACTGTTTTGGTGTTGAGGTACGTAATCCGTCACTGGAGCTTCTCCGCGTTGTATCGCTCTCTTCCGTGGCATTCGCTGCCGCTCGTGGCGTGCTCCTAACGCTGCTAGACCTCCCACAATCCGGATCCGCAGCAGTCAGAGGCGGGCTCGGTGGAGCAGCTCCGGTAGGCGCAGTATGGCTATCGATCTTCTCCCCACCCGGCTGGCCCTGATTGCCTTGACCGAGGTCTGTCGGATCTGGTGTGTACAGCGAAACGCCCGGCATGACCGGCTCCTCCCTACTTCCTACAGCCTCTTTGCTGTGTGCTTTCGAGAATGTCGGATACGGGAGGCTTGTCCTCGAAGCGCCTGGCGAAGCAGTAGAGGCACGACGTTCCATCTCCGGAACGACGGGCGCTGACATTTTGCGGCTTGAGGAGGAGTATGATTGCGATGGCGATGACGAAGACTGCGGCGCCCGTGGTCGTTCCCGTCCGCTTGTGTCACGATCCCTCTCCTTGGACGACGAGCGGTGTTTGCGGGTAGAGCGGCGGCGCTCTTTATCCTTGGATTCAGGTCTGTCGCGGTCGCGATCAGGATCTTTCTTGCGGCGTCTACGTTCACTAGAGCTACCCAACATGTTGTGAGGTGGGTACGGGGTATGCTTGACTGCATCCACGGGCAGCTCCAGAGGTGTGTGGTGTGGAGGGATGAGGGCGGCTACAGGAAGCAAAGCGCGCGAATCAGCAGCTGCTGGGGCTGTCCATGGCTGCGGCTATCCTGGGCGAATTCGAATCCTGCGACAAGTCTACGGGACGGTTCAAAGGTGTGGAGGGGAATGCCGTTTTCTGCTGTGAGCTGTTCTGACGTGGACTTTTGGACGTCGGCCTGTCTCGGGAGAGCCACAGACCCGGTGGCTGGTCACCGACTGGCTCACCACCAAGCGAATCATGTTTCTACCTGAGAACCTCTCCACCGCCGCTTTTCTAGAACAGCGGCTATAGACGAACCATCCTAGATTAACGGTGCATGGTAGCGCCTGTGGCGCGGGTTGTGGGCTTCTGCGAATATGTACCTAGGTCGGCACCAAGAAAGCCAACACCGACCGTGCCGCAGAGACTTACTTCACAGGCAGAGACAGCTTGATTCGCAATAGTTGGTACCATGTTTGGTCTATTCCGTGCCAAACCAAGTCCATCAAGAGCTGCACGATGCATGGATAGCTATCCCTCCATCGGATATCTACCAGTAAGCGAGAAACTATGCAATAACCTCCTCGGTCTCCTCAACAATCTCCTCGACGATCTCCTCCACTTCCTCGACCTCCTTGTCACTATCCAGCGCCTCGCCTTCTCCCTTTTCCGGCAGCGGTACCGCATCCTCGGCACCCTCTTCCCGTAGCAGCTCTATCACGTGCGCGCGCCATG
Source organism: Coniosporium tulheliwenetii (assembly GCA_030247845.1). Taxonomy (NCBI): domain Eukaryota; kingdom Fungi; phylum Ascomycota; class Dothideomycetes; genus Coniosporium; species Coniosporium tulheliwenetii. The sequence continues at coordinate 66,913 of JAPDRP010000008.1, forward strand.
CACGCCATTCCTCGAGCAGCCGGCGACGAGCCTCGACTACCTGCCTATTACCCGCATCTCGCTTGATCTGATCCTGCTCGTCGAAGATCTTGGAGTACTCGCGCAGGTTCTTCCGGATCTTCTTCTGCTCCTCCTTCGACAGGAGCGTTGGGGGACGCGGCCGCCATAGCCATTGCTTGAAGCGCTCAATGTGCTCTTCACGGAGGAGAGTACCCTTGAAATCGTAGAGATGGTAGCCGTTCTCCATCTGTTCGAGATGTCAGTGATGATCGTACCTGCGCGAGATCTAATGATACTAACCTGATGTCGGAAGAAGCTGGCAACGGTTGCTACATAGCGGCCCGTAGGATCCCATTCAATGTCTGTGACGCCGTAGTGTTCCGCAGTGGCCATGAGCATCAGATTTGCTGTGAGGTCCTTGTCCTTCTCGTCCTTCTCGCCCTCAAAGTCCAGATCCCAAAAGTCTAGGTCGTAGCTCTGCTGCGACTGTAGAGTAGCAACAACCACGAACCGGCCCTTTGGCGACCAGTAGATGGCGTTGCTGTTCTTCTTGTCGATGGTACGTATGTGCTTGAAATTGCCTACAACGTTACCCTTTGCCTTCTCGGGGCAGAAGAAGGAAACGGCAGTCTTGGGTGGCACGGGAGCTCCGGCAGGGATCTCGCCGGCGGTAATAAGAACGAAGCGGTCGCCCTTAGGTTCCCATGCGAAGTTGATGACGGTGTCCTTGAGCGAGTCGACAACTTCTACCGGCACGCCCTTCTCTCGAACACGAAAGATTTCTAGGTTGGTGGCAAGGGACTTTTTCGACTTTGAATGCCGGTCGACTTTGACGCACACGTACGCAGCGTCTGATTGCCAGTGGAGTTTTGCGTCTGAAACGTTGAAGAGGTTCCGCGTCCGGACAATCTCCTTCGAGGGTATGCTCATTAGGCCGACCTTGGCCGGGTTGCTTCCGAGTTCAGGAGTCCAGTAGCAGAAAAGTTGCTCGTAGGCCTTGATGTCAGCTCTGTGCGGTGTCGCAGGCGCCCACTCAAAGTCCATGACACCCTCGATCTTGATGGACGTCTTGTCTAGGAGGTTCATCCTGGGCAGCTCGTAGACAGAGATGGACTGGCCCTGTGTCATCCGCGCGACGTACTTGTCGTCTGCCGACCACTTGAACGTTGGCCACTGCATCTTCTTCTTGACCGGGTTGCCCTGCTCGTCGACACTCGCGCTTGGTACGTCGAGGGTAACAAATGAGCGAAGCGGCTTTCCTGTCGCGACATCCCAGATGATGTAGTTCTTGCCGTCTTCTTCTAGCGAGAGCCCAGGTGCGGGATGGTTCTCATCGATCTGAATCGGCCGGTGGGACCAGGTGGTGATGTACTTTTCGTTCGGGGAAAAGTCCACCAGGTTCACTCCTGGATGCCCGAACCGCTTTTGCCTGCTCCACGACTTGCCTCCCCATAGTTGGACACCCTGTGCGTGGAGCGATGTCAGGTATGTCCCTGCCGGCGACCACTGTACAAAAAGTCCGTCCAGTGATCTCGGTCTACCACCGGCTCTGGTGCATCTTCCTTCTCGTTCCAAAACACGCCCACCTTCTCGCCGCGGTACATGACGATCTGGTCACGCGCATCCGGATCGCTGAGCCATGACCGTAGGTGCTCCTTCTCGTGAAAGTCCTCGATGTGTGGCGGCTGATACTCCTCGTCGATCCTGCCTTCGCGTCCATAGCGGTCGATGTCCGTAAGCTTGTTGACGGCGATGGTGTGTTTCTTATCCAGGGGCGTTCCATGAAGGGCTTTCACAGCAGCGGCGGCTTGTTCTGCGGATCCAAACTCGACGAAGGCGAAGCTGTTGCACGGTAAGCGATGCGCATACTCTGTGGGTTCCTCAACGTACCCCTCCGTCATGGCCTTGTCGTTCAGCGGCATGAACACTCCATTCTCGCTGGCTTTCCCCACAGTGTTGAGCTTGCGCAACAGGAACTTGACGAGCTTTTGCCGGCTGTCTTCAGGCACGACTGGGAGGCCATCGATCACCACGAAGGCGTCAAGGCCCTCCTCCATCCGGACCTCATACTGCTCGTGTAGATCCGAAAAGTCGATTTCCTCGTCGTCATAGTCTTCGTCGACCGGTAGATTATCGTAGCTGGGTGCCATGTTGGTGTTGTATGTGGACGTTGCCGTCGCGCGGTGGAAATGCTAATGTCAAATTCGTGTGCCGCTATCGCACGTCACGTGCTGATAGTGGGTGGTTTTTCGATGCGACTGAGGTTTTGCGAACAAAGTTTGTGATATCACTTTACCACATCTCGAAGTCAAGCCAGCCCTTATAAGCACCATCTTAACTTCGCAGTGGAAGTGCCGCGTCAGCCCATTGAGTCGTCTCTTGGTTCCCGCTCCCGCTACTCAAGTAACGACATAATTCGAAAAACGTCCGCTCTTGCAGTCACTCTCTACTGCTCTTCTTCAGCATACTGGATTATGCAATCGTGTTACATTCGTTATCAGGCTAAGCCAGGAGCCTAACAGCTCGGTGATCTCGTGGTAACATTCAGTGCGCCGCCGAACCCACCATGGGTCCGCCCAACCACTATCACACCCTCGGTCTCCCCAGCACTCCAAGCGGCCAGCATTCTACAGCCCAAGACGTTAAGCTCGCCTACCGCCGTGCTCTCCTATCACATCACCCCGATAAAGCTACCGGCCTCCCCACCCCAGCTCCCTCGCCTCGCCAGTCGCCCTCCGAGCATGCAGCTGCCAGACCAACCGTAGACCAGATAACGCTGGCCTATAAAGTCCTTTCAGATTCGACCCTCCGCCGCGAATACGACCGCGAATTATCGTTGTCTCAACACACTCCGTCCCACAAGGGCGGAGGAGGGCTCGATGAGGCCGCAATAGGGCTGGAACCTGTGGACTTGGATGATTTGGAGTACGATGACGACAAGGGAATTTGGTATAGATCCTGTCGGTGCGGACAGGCGCGAGGATTCACAGTCACGGAAGTGGAACTGGAGAAGGAGGAGAAGACGGGGTTGGTGGTGGTAGGATGCAGGGGATGTAGTCTGTCACTGATGGTGGGATTCGGAGTAGTCGAGGCGGATGAACAGAGAGAAGAGGGTTGAGCACGAGATGAGCTGAATGCGACACATGGGCCACATCTGTTCATCAGATAGAGCGAAGGGCTAGGTGGCTGCCAGTTTGCCGGTTCGCTAATGTTTGAAACGACTGTCCGGCCTCTGGAATACTGGATGCCATCTTGCTATTGGCTCTAATATCCCATCTCCGGAGTGGTCCCCGATGGCCGACAAACGATATCTTATCGAACTACCGAAGGGATCACCGAGCCCGAAAACTATGGTGCCTGGTGGTGCATAGTATCTCAGTGTGCGCCGGCAGCAGGTGGCCAGCGACAAAAGCAGGTCCGAATGTTACGCTTCCGCGTAAGGGACTACGTCAAACAAGGAGGTCCCAATCTTGTATGCATTCGAATCATACAGGGTAGCAGGCTACCTTACAACCCGCCTGGCTTACAAGACTGTGCTTCTGGACTTACTAGAGCTCAAGTTCGATAATGCTATCAAAGAAAACCATATCCGCCGCCAGGATAATTGCATCCATGTTTACTGACTGGCATGGACCGCCACTCCGCCGTCGTGATACGTGCAGTGGCTTCTGCTCATTACTGCGGCTGGAGCGCCTACACCGTCTTCGCGGAAGCCTGCAGACGTGTGAGTCATTTACGGTGAGAAGCGGGTCACAACACTCAGGATGCCAACGCGGGCTTTTCAAACCGAAGACTTCGATCAGTGGGAAGAACTACGCGTTTGAGTAAACAACCTACAAGAGGCAGCGCTACCTAGTAAGAACGTTAGGGCTGTACTACGATGATAGTCATGCTAGAAGCCTGGAACACTGTAACGAGATCAAATCATTCCGCACCCTTTCTCCCTCATCCTATGGTCCAACCGTGTGTAGCGCGAAAGATCTGCAAGATATCCATCGATGTTTTGCGCGTGCCAATCCGAACGTCGTAGTCTTGGAACGTCTCGACCGCTCCTTTGCGTCGCGAAACATGCTCTCACTGAAGCGCTCGTCTGCGTGGTGACCGCTACGAATACAACGAAAAGGGACTCGACAGGGCCGCTGCACGTATCTCGTTACCAGAGAAATCATTCCCACGTCTTCACAACCCGTAACAAGCACAAGTGAATCAGATAGACCAAAACTAGGCGCCATACACCATCCCAGGATATCTCCCGACTCACCACGAACTCCTAAGCCCTCGCGCCTCAAACGCCCCTGGAACCCCCTACGTCATGTCGCGAACCCTCACACCGCCCCATCCACGCCCCTCAATACCTAAAGCACACAATCCCCGCCCTCTCCGGGTCCACCTTCCCCAAGACCCCCTTCGGCGCATTCTCCAGCGCCAACGCGCCATTAATAATCAAACTGACCGCTCTCCCCAACACGTCCGCATACCTGCCCTGAACCTTCGGCTCGACATGCTGCAAGCTAACCAGCCCATCCAACCACTCACACAACTGCTCATGCTGCCACTCAGGCCTGTACCCGCCGCTCCCCCACTGTCCTGCAAACCCCGGCTGGCCATACTGCGGATTCTTATGCGCGGCATGTCGCATTTGCGATAAGGTCCAAGGACTCCAGGCGCAGATGGGGGCGCGGTTGGTGACAGGCAATACGAGGGCGGGGCACCCGTCGAAGAGGTGGAAGACGAGGGTTCCGCACCCCGGGCGGCGTGAGGTGGACCACATGTTTGCGCGGAAGGGAGACATGGCGGTGAAGAGGACGAGGAGGCGATTGGTGCCGATGTTGGTTTGCGGGTTCGCGTCGCAGAGGGAGAGGACGTGGGGGGTCTCGGCGAGGAGTTTGTGGGCCAGGGCGTAGTCGGCTGGGGTGGGTTAGTGTGGGTGGTCAAGACGAAGGGAGAGGCGGGCAGCGGGGAGGTGGTTAGGCAGAAAGTAAACTCACCACCAAGGAACGGACCGAAGAACTGCGCGATGGCGAAGTCATTGGCGCGTGGGACGAGTGGCGTGCGGGCAGACGCGAACAGGTACGGACAGAACCAGCCCTTCTCGCACGCCTTCTGGTCACTGCTGGGATATATCCCCGCGAAGCGGATATCGGCGTCCACGCCCATGAGCTTGTGCTTGATGCCCACCTGCAGGCTCTTGACGTTAAGCGTTTGTATCATCTTCTCCTCTTCCGGCAGCATGTGCTCGATGATGCCCTTGTCGATGGCCTGCTCGATGATCTGGAAGACGCCGTACTTGAGCAGCGTGCTCCCGACCCCGGTCCCGGTCAATGCAGTAGCCCCGGACGACACGATCTCGCTGACGAAGCTGTCCGCGCCGAACATGTCGGTTACGAGACTGTCGGCCCCTTCGATCAGGGGTGCGCCGACGAAGGCGAAGGTGGTGAAGAGGACGGCGTCTCGGTAGCGCACGTTGGGCATCGTGACCGGGTTGTTGTCGCCCCAGGGGGACAAAGCAGTGGGCATCTTGAAGGTTGAGGAGGCTGTTTGCACGGACGCTCGGGCGAAGCGGCCGACGAGCGTGTCACCAAGGAAACGTTGGACTTTTCCGGTGTGCTTCTCGTCTTGCTTGTGGTTGGGTTTTGCGCCGGGGAAGGGGTGGGTTTGGCGGGGTTCTGCATGTTGTTTACAGGAATGGCCATGGGCGAGGCCATGGGTGTTGGTGGCATCATGGGAGGCATGCCGTAGGGTTGCTGCTGCTGCTGCTGCTGCTGGAACTGCTGCTGTGGTGGGAGCATCTGCTGCAACATCTCAAGCTTGAGGTGGCATCTGCTGGAGCATCTGCTGGACCTGTTGCTGCTGCTGCGGGGTCATCATCATGGGCTGTTGTTGCTGAGGATAGCCCATCGGCTGTTGAGGCATCATAGACGGTAGTTGTTGTTTCTCTTGAGGATAGCCGCTGGTAGTTGGCGGTCCTTGAGTATACATTGGTGCCGGAGTTTGCGGTGTGATTAGGCCTTGAGGAGCTGCAGAATAGGGCGGAGGAGGCATGCTAGGAGCCGGGGTAGGGCACGGCGCCATCCCTGGATTTTGATACATTTTGCTGTCCGTAGAGCTGGAAGTGCTTGGTGGACGATGATGCAAGCGGGCGCCTGTCCACGAGGGATTGAGGAGCGCCGAGATAGTCTAAGAATTTGAAAAGGGCTCAATGCGACGAGAAACGGCGAGGGCAACAAGGCCTGAAGGAGATGAAGACTCTGAGAGGAGAACATGGGGTGAGAGGGGATAGATGGCGGTGCGGGACAGCTTTCAGCCCTGTCTTCAGCCGCACTCTGCACGGTGTTGACAGGCTGCATGGCTCACCTTGTTGGCTTAGCTTTATGCAGGAAGTGCGCCAGATTGTCTTCTAGTGCTCAAAACGGGTAACGCGAGGCCGCGGAGGTTGAGCAAACCCTCGTATCCCGATATCTTTGGACCTTGAAGGATCCTCGGATGGTTTCCTCGCAGCAAGCAGGCCATGGACAGGAATGCTTGGAGGCGCCAAGACAGCCAGGCTGTGGGTTTTAAATTAAGAGCACCGGCCGGGGCCTCTGCTGTTCAGCAAGCTTCGAGAACCGTTGGCCGTCAAGCCCAGACAGCCGTCTCCAGAGGCATGGTTCAGAGGATGCCGCTGCCGTGGAAGTCGAGGTACGGAGCAATCGTACGCCATGACACGGCCGGCCCTTGGTTGACACGCGCAAGACGTGCCGGTCCGCACACAGCATCTGTGGAGCTGTGGGTCTTCCTGATCTGGTCTGGAGTACCCGACGGTCATGTCGAACATGGCTCAACCAGACAGCCACAGCGGACCAAGCGAGGTTGGCCGCGAAACCGGTCGAGTGCAGTGAGAGAAACGACGTCGGAAGGGGAGACAGCAATGGTGGATTCGGCGCCGGATGCGCGCGCGTAGTGGGGTGCCTGATTGGTCGAGCGCTCAACACCAGCACCACCAGCACCACCAGCACCACGTCACAGCCTGGCCGGCCGGCTTCACGACCTGGGGCCTGATATTGGGCCGCTTACCTTGCTGCGAAGAACTTACTTGGAGTGAGCGGCCTTAGTCTTTCGGGTGCTTCTGCGTAGCGCATAGCGCGCCAGGTAGCTGGGCGTCATATTGTCTCTTTTGCTTCTGCTTCTTCTGCATCCAGTGTTCCTCAGCCGTAATCCGCGCATAGCCTGAACCCCCCGTTTCCTTCGACCTTCCCCCATATCGCTCCTGCCTAAGCATCGCCAGGTCGAACTACACTCTGCGAACAGCCCTCTCCACTGACGGCCGCACGCTACAACACCATGGACCCGTCCAGGCGACAAGGGCGTCCCGACGAGGAGATGTTCCTCGCGAAGCCCTCCAACACCGGACCCGATACTCCCACCGTAGGGCCCCTAAGAATCAACAAGCTGGACTCAGCCTCTCCACCGCCTCGAGCAGGCTCAGCAGGAAGCGGAGCGGAAGGCGTCTCACGGCCTCCTCCTCTGCCGTCGTTCCCCATGCCAGCCGCGAGCCCCCGCCAACCGCTCCACTGCCCTATCCAGATGATCGACTCCGACAGCAGGCAGCGGCTGGGCGCAATGTCTACATACCGCTCTCAGAGCGAGAAAGAACTGCAAAAAGCTCGACGCCTGAGTCGGAACGTGTAGAGGAAGGCCATAGGCGTAGATCAAGCGCAACAAGGCCCGAAGGCTCACCTCGCGCGCGCTTCACTGCGGACGATCCGAACCGACCTACGGTATCGAACTACGGGACAGCGCCCGCACGAACAAGCGAAGGGGTCCCGATCACTGGTCGTTTGGGAGAAAGGCGTGGCGGCACACCAAAGCCTCGGCCGGACTCGCAGGGCTCAGATGTGTCTGACAAGGACGAATTATTCCAGCGGGCGCCGCAACGGCCAGGTGGCTCTGTCTCGAACGCTAGTGGCACCACCGCCGCCGGCGATGTCAACACGAACCCGTATCCGGAATATCACCAGCAATATTGGCCTCCGACAAGTGGAGCTGAGTCTACAGGTCCCGGGCTGAAGATCCCGAATCCAGCCGGCGTCAACCGCCTTAGCTCGACCGCGTCCACATCGACGACGAGAGCCCAACGTGGCTCGCCTCCGCCGCCAGAGACGCCAATCATAGGGCCCCCTGGTGGTGGTATTGAAGCGCGTTATGCAGCGGCTGGCATCGCAGGACCATCGACTCTAAACACATTCCAGACACAAAACGCGGCTGCTGCTCAGCGTGCGCAGCCTTATGCGAACCTACAGCCTAGGCCAGGAGCTAGCCCACCCGTGCAGCAGCAACAGAACCAGCAGCAGCAACCTCCAGCACGACCATGGACACCTACTGAGCAGCCCGGGAGCAATCCATACGGGCCCCCAGCCGTCTACCGAGGTCCTGATGAGGTGCCCAGCAGTAGCGGACCTCCGCAAGCTTCTCAGCCGCCACAGAACCTACCTTTCCAGCCGCAAACCACCGGGCCACCGCAGACAGCCCCCGCGCATCCACTCGAGCAGGACATGCACCGTATGAACTTGCAGGAAGAAGCTCCTCCTGCTTACCACAGCCTGCACCACTCGGCTTCAAAAGCAGGACAGGGAGCAGCAAACGCTCAGGGCTATCCGAATGAGAAGCGTAACGGGAGCACGAACTCGCAACTTCCTAATACGCTAGCAGGCGCTGCTCTATTAGCTGACGCAAACCTCCAGCATCACCCGGCATTTGCGAATAATCATCATCAACCACAACAGCAGCAGCAACCGCCTGGCCTTTCTATATCCGTCACATCGCCGCACCCAGCGCAGACTGGGCTGGCACCAGTCCAGACTCAGCCTACAGATTCAACAGGCCCGGGGCCCGGACCAGCATCCCCACCGCCGCTACCAGAGGGTTGGATTGCTCACTTGGACCCCAACTCCGGACACTACTACTATATTCACCTGCCGACACAGTCCACGCAATGGGAATTTCCCAAAGGTCCGACGCCCCTGAACCTGAGCGAACCTCTGTCTCCAACGGGTACCTTTGTCAATCCTTTGACATCACCGGGCTTAGGGACTTTTAGCGGGAAGCCGCTGGCGTCTCCGGGGTTCCCACCACAGCAAGCCACTTACCCTGAGAGTATGGTGGGCATGGCTGGGCTGTCGAGTCCAACAGCCGGAGCCTTTACGGGACCTCCACCGGTAGCGGGTGTTGATATGTACAAGATTGCACCGACAAATGGTGTATACTTCGGGCCGTACCTAAGATACACCAACATGGACCTTGAGAGAGGTCTCTGGCTTGGCTCGATCCTACTTGTCACAGATGCCCCGCAGCCTCCCACGATACACATCCACCAGAGCGTAGACCTATCCCCGAACCCACGGCAACTGAAGGCGAATCCGATATCCAGCCATCAGAGGTGGTTATTCTACAGATATGACGTTGATCTGAGGATGGAAGATGATCACGAGGCCAAGTGGACTTATGCAATCACATCTCACCTTGGCTGCACACGCTACGAGTTCCTTGTTGCCGGACGATACCAAACGACCTGGCGCTTCATCACTCACTCCGGCAACGATTTCGCCCTCAACGTCAACGCCAACGACCGTCAAAAGCTTGGTGGTGTGGGCTTCATGTGGAAAGATGTTCTCCAGAAGCACATCGATGTTGGAGGCTTCCACTGCCAGCTCGGCCTCGGTGATCAAATCTACGCGGACAGGCTGTGGAAAGAAATACCACTGCTCAAGCAATGGACAGCCATGAGTGGCAAGGAGAACCGTAAAAACGCGCCGTGGACGGCCAAGCATGAGGAGGATGTGTCGCACGCCTACTTCCACTACTACACCAGCCACTTTGACCAGCCGCTTCTGCGGGAAGCGTTTGCGCAAATACCGCACGTGTTGACGTTGGATGACCATGACATGTGAGTCTTACCTGAGGGCGAAACCAAATTAGGTGACAAGAGTGAGCTGACACACAAGCAGTTTCGACGGCTATGGCTCCTATCCAGAATACATGCAATTCTCGAACATGTTCAAGAACATCGGCCGCATAGGCATCGAGATGTATCTGCTCTTCCAACACCATACGACCCCCGAGATCCTGCGCAACGTCAACAACGATATGGACCTCTTCACCATCACAGGCACCGGCTGGCACTTTCTCAAATACCTTGGGCCCTCCGTCGTCGCCGTGGGCCCGGACTGCCGCTCGGAAAGGAACGCGCACCAGGTCATGGCAGGCCCAACGTACCAGGGCCTCTTCCCGAAGATTGCCATGCTGCCGCCCAGTGTCCAGCATTGCTTATGGTTGATCCCGGTGCCAGTCGTGTATCCGCGGCTGGAAAGCATGGAGCACTTCGCGAACACGATCACGACGGGCAAGAAGGCGGTGACTGGGACGTTCAACATGCTGGGCAAGGTGACGAGCAGCGTTGCGGGTGTGGTTGGCGCGAAGGAGGTGGTCGGGGGTGGGTTCAGCTCTGTTAAGAAGGCTGTCGGGAAGTCGGGCCTCATGAGCGGGATACTGAGTCCGTTTGGCGAGATCGATGTGCTAGACGAGTTGAGGGATCAGTGGACGCATGAGAGCAAGGTGGGCTACTTCCGCTGCGCTCCCCTGTTCAATGTATGGTGATAAATTGACGATCGGAATAGGATCTCGAGCGCACCTACCTCATCCGTACACTTCAGGGGATAGCACACAACAAGTCCCTCCGCATGACCTTCATCTCCGGCGGTAAGCCAGCGACGCCTCATTCCCCCTCTCCCTCCCCAGTTCCATCTCCTGCCTACCGTCCGACCCTCCTCTAACCTCAGTATAGACGTCAACCTCTGCGGCGCCGGCCTCGTCCACGACCCCTCCCGCCCCTCCGACCACAAAACAATGTACCAGATCATCTCCTCCTCGATCGTCAACGTGCCGCCCCCTTCGTACGTCCTGCGGCTACTGCACAACAACAGGCCGCTCTACGTACCCGCCAACGGCCACAGGAGCACGCATCAGGTCTCGGACACGAAGGAGGACATGATGGAGATTTTTGCTGTTGACGTGGATGGGCGGCCTCGGGAGTGGAAGCGGTTGATGGGGCGACGGAACTATGGCGTTGGGTGTATTTTTGATCCGGAGATGTGAGTGCTTCTTTTCCTCCTGTTAGCTTTTCCTTTATTTCTGGCCTTCCTTGCCGTCTTCCCCTCCTCAACTCCGAAAACATGCCGTGCAGAAACTGACGCATCTCCGCAAATACAGCGTCATGGGCACCTTCGGCCAAGCGAACCCAGGCCACGGCAGCGGTCGCCTGAGCATCAGCATCGAGTTCGTGGTCCAGAACGAGGGCGTCTATGGCCAGCCGGTCAAGTATGGGCCGGTGGTTGTGCCCAGTCTGGAGTATGGGCGGTGATGTGAGAAGGAAAGCTGTGTCTGCATCGGCGGATTCGACTAGAAGGGGAGTGTAGTTTACGTAGGGAGGGGGTGAGAGAGTCAGGGTATAGGAGAGGAGGAAGAGGCAGAGAGGATGAGAGTACGGACATAAGGTTAGCATGAGGCTGATTTTAGCGTGGGGCATGGCGAGGACGGGCATCTTGGTTAGGGATTCTGAGCAGCAATGGGAGGACTGGGGAACTGGAAAGTCGATAGAGGGCCCTTGCGTAGCATAGGACACAGGACATGCATACATATATGTGGGGTATCGGTTAGTCTCCTGAAGCTTCTCACAAATACCACTGTCCATCAGAACTCGATCAAAATCTATGCAGGTGCGGAGGTGAAGTCCCTCAATCCTCTGAATTGACTCTGCGATGAATCGGACCGTCCGCACTACATGCCTAAATCCCCGCTCGCTCTGCCCCACACGTGGGTAAAGCCACCCCCGTCTCGGTTCCTCTCACAACAGCGCCCTCCACGGCCCTTCCCTCGGCCGCTCAAGCCCTAGATGATCCACCACCTGCGCAAGGTGGTCGAAGCCCCAGAACGCTTCTTTTTCGCCAGCGGGGTTTGTCGCTATTCCAGCGTGTGGTTAGTTACCCAATCATCAAGCCCAAGGAAGCTCTGAGCACAGAGTAACCCACCAACAATCCACGGCAGGCCAAACGCGCCCTCCCTGAGCGCCTCGTCCGTGTTCTCGCTCAGCAAATTGCGGGCTTCCTGGCTGCCGACCTCCTTCATCAACTCTTGGGCCTGCGATTGACCTAGCGCTGACGCGAGCGCGGCGGTTAGGATGGCGGGGTCTTGAATAGCCTTGCCCTGGACCCAGAAGGCGTCGTAGCAGGCGGCGATGCTAGACTGGAGGTGCGTTGGGTGGTGGGCGGCTATTAAAGAGAGAGCACGCATTGGCTGGGGGTGGGTTAGACATGGTTTGTTTGTTTGTTTGTAGGGAGGGAAAGAGAAAGGGAAGAAGAGATGTGAAACGGATGGAATGCGGAAGGAGAGCATTACGGTGACGGTGTTTGGCGGAAAACCCTCAGGCATCCCCTCCATGATCGGGATGTTGAACTTCGTGGCCCAACGGTTGCGTTCGCGCCCAACCCACGTGTCCTTGTCTGGTGGCACCTTAGTCAACTTCGGTGTAGCATACATCGGCGCTGGGTGGTTTGATAAGAGGATCCACAAAAGGGTAGATTACAAGAAGACAAGTAGTCATAATAAGAGCCATAGCGGAAGGTAGAGGGACAACGGTGCTTACTCTTGATCCTGAGCGGTGGCGTGTTCCCGCATGCCTTCATGACGCCGCCGAGGAAGATGGGAACGTAGGTTATTTCGCATGGCGCGAACACAGGGAAGTTCTGAAGGAGCGATTAACTTGGTGTCGGGACTCTATCTAAGGATAGTAAGGAAACGAAGCGTTTGGTCCGCTCTGCTGAGACTGGCAATGGGTTGCCGTGGCAAAGTAAACGTCCGCGTTGAAGTATTGTAAGATGGCCAGTTGCGTAAGAAATGCATGATAACGGAGACAGCTGTTGAACCGTGGGACGATCATGACAATGCCAGACCAAAACATGGCGCGGAAGGATCTACGTATTGACCTGTAGGAAGAGTGGCACATCCATCAAGATCTGGAGGTACGCAGAAACAGGCGGTACATACATTTAGGGCGTAGAATGCCAGATACGCAAAAGGGCTGACAATGTCAACATAGAAGGTGATCTTCGGCTTAGCCATATTTGATTATGTAGCTATATCAAGTGGGCTCTACAATGTTGCGAACGTACGGCGTGGAGGATGCTATTGTATATACGATCATTTTGCCGAGGTTCATCTTCAAGCTAGTCCATATGCGGAGTCCTCATACTCAAATGTTCTGTTATTCAGCGGCAGAACACGCCCGTAACGGATGAATTGATGGCACTGAACCGGTCACGAGATTATCAGGTCGGAGCAATATCAGATGGTACTCGTATTACTTCAACATCTGCGCCCTTCCGAACGCTTATCTATGCTAGTTACGGAAAGGAAACTCACGCCAATGCTAAGAGGCATAGAGCGCAATGCCTGTTCCATGCACCAGTGACCGGACTGTCGTCTGCATCCCATAACAGAATCTCGTGATGCCGTAATGCGTGATTGGCGGTAGAGTATGCTTGTACTTCGATACTCGCTAGGCCGAGGTAATGAAATGAATACTGGTAGGTGTCCGACCAAGCACCGCCATTTGAGCGGCGCTGAAAACCTTCGACTACGTATTTGGGTCAGTAAGACTCGGAAGCAACACGCGTGTCAACAGCGATCGCCGAACTCGTGGCCTATGAAGGGATCGGGGAAGGATCAATGAGTACTTCGGTGGTTCGACTATTCTGCGAGATCGGTGGCAGGGATTCTCGTGGAGCTGCAGAGTAAGCAAAAGCGTAGCCGCTAATGGTTGTTCCAACTCCTCGGCTGGTCCTTCGACGAGGCAACCTTCGCGAAGCACCAAGACCCGTCATTCACGGAACGGGGGCATAAAGATGCTGGTCGTAACCACGTCCCTCCTTTCGGCCACCCGTCGCAGACAAGCTTCGCGCGAGAACGGAGACGATACGTTGGGAGCTGTGGTTGTGCTAGATGTTGATGCTTCAGTGGCAGCTCGACGACCAAAGACCCATGTGCTGTCCTGAGCCGGTATTGTTTGACTAGAAGAAGAAGAGGACTGCATGCGGCCATGCGATGGCTGCGAATGAAGATCGATTTGCGAGGCCTGGGCACGGACGTTCGAGGGCTGAGCAGTATTGTCCTCTACACTTGCCTAAGAGGACTGTTGGTGAAGAGCGCGCTGTGAGACTCGTGGCCGCAATGTTGCCAGGGATGACTGCGCTCCCAGTTGCTGCCTCAACTGTCGGGCCCCAACATTAGGCGGCATGTTCGAAAGGAAGGGATTTCGCGATCCCTGAGTTTGATGAGCCACAAGGTTGAGATCTGCCAATGTGGCAAGGCCTTGGTGTAGCGAGTTGTAGGAACTCGGCCTACGTCGGCCAGCGGCGGAAGATGGGTGGGAAACAGTTCTACTGATTGAGCGGTTCGTCATGTTTTCCGGAGGAGCGGTCATGGTAGCGGAGGAAAGGTTGCTTAAAGGCATGTGGTTTCTCATCCCATAGTTTTCAGTCTGGTGTCGAGCAAGCAGCCAGCTGACGCGCTGGTCATACTCCTGCTGCCTTGACCACGGCGATTGGCGGCTCCCATGAAATTGAGCAAAAGTATCGTCTGCGCCGTCCGTGTCTGCGTCACTAGTGTCATCTAGAGAAGATTCGACATTGTCCGACGGTGTTGAATGATTTGTAGGTACAACATTGCCACGCAGTCGGACTCTTGACGAACGACTGCTGGACGAAGGACCGCCCAAATCACTGCCGCCCTCCATGTTCATTTCCGAGTCGTTGTCGTCGGCCTCATCATCGTCGTAGCTGACCGTGGGCGTAGTTGAGAGGGCGGGTCTCCTCCGTCGCAAGCCACCAGATCCGTCGAGGAAATGTGCATCACCCGCTCGAGAAGGTGGCTGAATGGGGACGAAACGTCTACCTGTATGAGGCGTTAGAGAACCAGCAGTTCGAGATCGTTCATTGGAAATCGCGGTCGGCTCCCACCCAACAGTCGTGCTTCCCCATCGCTGTCATCATCGCCATCTTCCTCCATTTCATCCTGCTCTCTGCGGCCAAGCGGCGACCACCCTGCTTGATATAGTAACGTTTCGGTATCTTCATCGAGATCGTGCTCGGAGGATGCAACATCGGTGGAAACGGAAGGGGCGACACTAGGTCGCTGATTCGGTCGCTGGCCGCGTTGAGACAGTATCTGATGTCGTCGTCGACCGCTTGGTAGTGGCCCTTCGTCTTCGTCCGCTTGTTCGTCATCGTCTTCGGAGCCATTGGACGGCGTGTCTGAGTCTACAACGCGCCGCGGCCTGCGCTGCAGCCGTTGCGGACCTTGCGGCTGCTGGACGCCTACAGGCGTGGAGGCATCGCTACGAGATTGAACGTCGCTATCCTCGTCGTTGATGAAATCGTTCATGGATGAATCCTCGTCATCCTCGTCATCCTCTTCCTCTTCTTCTAGAGTGCCCATCTCCGAGTCCTCATGCACGTCAGACACAAGACTGGCGGTGTACGACCGTCGCCTACTGCCCGCCGCACTATGCGCGGCCCGGCGCCGAGGGCCGGTACCAAAGCCAGGAGGCGGTCGTGCAGTTCCACCATTCTGCAGCCATCTCCTGACAGCGAAAGACTGTTCATCATCTGCCATGTCGTCATGCCAGTCTTCGTATGCACCATCGGCGTAGAACTCGAGGCCCAAGTCGATATCGTGGTCTTCCATGTCGAGTTCTGCGTCAAGCTCTTCGCTGGATAATCCGTGCTCGGATGTCTCATCCATGTCGCTAAACCCGTCGAAGCTTTCGCCGAATGCCAGGCTACCGCTTTCACCAAATTGCAGCTCACACCGTATGCACGCTCCGCCTTCCAGCTCGTACATGCAAACTGGGCAGCGGTCTACGCCGTCCTCTTCGTCCCGGAAGGCGCGAGGAATCTCAGGGCGGTGTCTGAAGCATCCCTGAATAAACCTCCAGTTCTGCTGTCGGCATTGTTCTTGTCTCGTTGCACTATTTCTGACTCTTCCTTTTGCCACTGCACGTGTTGTTCGAGAGTTTCGCCGAGAGGTAAGAGCTCGGCTCTATTAATAAAGACTAGGATCATTTCCCGGATCTGCAACAATGTTAGCTACGGTCTGACGAACGTAATAAAGGCTTGGGCATACAAGATACGCGGGGGCTGGTGCTTGTTTGACTACCGCCCTACAATCCGGACAGGTCTTCTTGGTTTTGTTGCTGACGAACCACTGGCACAAGCACTAGCACTGCGGTTAGCAAGTTCACTCGTGGACGAAGAAAGATCCCTACGCTATAGCAGTATGTGTGGCCACATGAGATGATGTAAGGCTCGTACAGCAGCCTGTCGCAAATTTTGCAGGTAACCAGGGTTCGGAGAGCATCGAAGTCAGACTGGACAGCTTTCAGAAGCTATTGTAACAGTTAGTTATTTGTTCAAGTACAAGATGTAGAGGATGGAGGTTGCGACTGCGCACATTTCCGCTTGTGTTCTCCTTAGAAGGTTCTTCTGCTCTTATCGTAGCCTTGGGATTAGAGCTGTCTTTGCTCGAGGAGCGGCCGCTGTTCTTTTCAGTAGCTCTGCGAGGGTGGCGAGGAGAACCTTTCGAAGCACCACCCACAGTCGCGGAGGCAGGTCCTGTTGGAAACTGTGCTGGTAGCATAGTGTTCGATTGCCTGGCGGTAGATAGTGTGGAACTGGAAGGAGAAGCAGCGCGCTCGTGGGTGTGCTTCTGGCGCACGTTTCGCGAAGATGGAGCTGGCGAAGGCGAGGGTCGTGAGTCCATGGTGAGATTTTACGGACGAGAAAGTGCCAGGTGAGTAAGAAGGTTAAAGAACTATCGCTTCGCGGGGCCACGGAGCCCGCAGTCGTTGGTCACTTTCCTTGAACCACAATTGTGAAGCAGCCGGCTGAAGATACCAGATAATCCCGGCCTGCAGCAGCCAAGCGCTTACTAAACACAATTCAGGGACCGGGTTCGCTGAGCCTCAACCGCCCTTTTAGCCTCCAGCTCCATTCTCCGCATCACTCCTCAACTTCCACGACCCCCGTAGCCGCTCATCCAACCTTGCGCCCGAACTGGCGAACCAGCCACTGAACCTTTTGCTTCCCTCGAAAGCATCGCAGGAGTATGTTTCTACCGATCCCAGCAGCAGCTTGCCGCTCCAAAAGCACGCCACGCTATGGACCCCCTCATTCGAAACCACTACAACTTCAAATATCCCTCCTAGGATAGAACCTGATAAACTCCGTCTTTCTGTACTGCCAGAGTGTGGTTCTGCGCACGTCTTGGACGACATGATGTACCGGGCAACCTGTGGTCGCCTGTGGAGTCTCTTCTATAACGTTTCGGGAATTACCAATCTTCTCGGCTTACAACCTGTAAGGACACAAAGAACTTCGACCCTCCAGCAGTTAATGAGGACTGTACGAATTCCTTTGCCGGTAGGCTCTCCCTCCAGGATTTCTTATGCGTCAGACATGAACATTTGCATTTCCGCACGCAGCCTTAGCATGAGCGTTCAAATCCAACTTATACAAGCTATTCTTAACCACTTCAATTCCTGAAAACAACGTGGTGTATGATTCTGTCTCTATTTGCGTAAAAGCCCAGCGCAACTCATTATCGTTCGTCACGTCCCGCACCTGTATGATGGTACGCTCTATCATCCCAATAATCCAACGCGACAAACAAACACAACTCCAGTCCCAAAGCGCCAAAACTATACCAACCAGCATACGGTCTGAAAAGATGTTATACCAAAGCCAGGAAAATTCGCCATCGCTGTCATCACTCGTTCCGGGCCCTCTTGACTGAACGGCCTGTCTGGGCCTCTTCTCCAACCTTGGCATCGGGAATGACGATCTCGTCGATGTAGCCCACAGCGACCTTCTCCTCTTCCACCATCTCGTTGTTCATGTGTTTGAGGAAAGCTTCCTGCTCCGCAAGAAATTTCTTGAAGTCCTTCGTATCCAGTTTCTTGCCGGCTTGCCGCCTTTCGCGCAGGTATTCCAGCTTCGCCCGAAGGCGCTCTTCCAGGATTTCCATACGATACTCGCCAAACTCATAGTAGAGCTCCGAGAGATCAGAGATCGGCCTCACCGAAGTCAACACAGTGTCGTCTGCAATGTGCGCCGAACGCGGACGGAACGATGTCACCCTACGAAAGATTAGCCCATGGCTTAGAAACGCTTGAGATTTCTTACATTGTGATGCGCTCTTGCGCTCCCAGAGCCCGCAACGCTTGGTGTGTAATGTAACGTCCCTCCCTCGGTCAGTCTCGTCTCTCTTTAACCATGTAAATGCTCGAGGTCTTACCTGGAGAACGACTGCACAGCCCTGGATATGGTGGTCAGAGCATAGTCGCTTCGCCATTGAACGATACTCTACTCACCATCTGCGGTCCCCGGACTTTGAGAATGTCACCATAGCCTGTCTGGAGTGCAGTCTCCCCACCAACCATATTCGTGCAGTCGCTCAGCATCAGCACACACACGAAAGGATAGCTGTCGGTGTGCCACCCAACGACAGGCTTGTCGTCCTCCCAAGGACATCCTGCAATGCCTTCGTCGTCTGCAAAGAAACGCTTTTGCCTTGTTATCGCGGCAAGCTCATTCTTGGATTGCTCCTCTGTTTTGACGGAGAAGTTGATATGGCCGATCTCAAAGTTCATGACAGGTACAAGATCTACGCCGGCAATCTTTGAGACGATCGCCAGTGTATCTGGATGGGTCCAGGCATCGTGAATGAACGGTGCGTATCTGTAAAAGGATCGGTTAGTTTGAGTAGTTCCATGCTGTAGAGGCTCACGGAAACCAGTGATGCCTGTAAAAGAACGCACTTACCTACTCGAATACCCTCGCAACTGGCAGGCTGCGATATTGCTGCGGTAGTTGCACTGCTCCATGACCTCCGGCTTGAGGATCTCTGCTCGCATCTGTTGTATCGCCTCCGACGAGAACATCTGGAAAGGCTCAGAGACTGCGACTGGAGAGACACCCACGGTCTCCGAAAAACCGAGGTCCTTCATCTTGATGATCTGCGAGGGCGGAGTGAATGCAAGGTGCTTCGCTGGATCGAACGCTGAAGTCTTGCTGCCTTGGCTCGGCACTACGTTCTCGACTATAGGCCTGAATATTGGCCGAGGCATGGCTGGCACCGTCTGGACCGCTGCTGTCGCCCTGGAGGAAAAGAGCTTCGTCAACTTCATCCTGAGAGCTGCTCACGAAATGTGACAGAGCAACAAAAGAAAAGTGGGGAATATTGCTGCACGAGCTTGCAGTTTGGTGAAGCGAGTGGTGAAAGACAAAGAGCATGCTTGCGCAACACGAAGGCGTACACCTGGGGCCTTCCCACGGTGTGGTCCAGACCCACAGTCGATAACAAACATAAAGGGCAAGAGCATGGTTGATGTGATCACATAAAAACGTACATTGCTCCTTCTGATATCGAAAGGTGAGTTGATGGGTCTGAGACGCACAAAGCTAATCGAGCGCATGTGTTAGATTCCTCTGGTTGCAATGTCGAAGACTGGAAGACGAAGCGATCTTATATGCTTCGACCGTCCCCTACTGCCCTTCTCTTGTGCTGTTTGCGGGGTGTCGCATCGTGCGATTACGAGTGAACGCCACAAGGGATTCGATGGATCCGCTTCGGTCCCTCAAATGCCACTACGAAGGCTGCGTCTCCATTCATTACCTCGTCTACCTCCGCTTTCAGACGATACGGACATCGCGACTGGCCGACTAAGTTTATCGTTTCGGCTGTTGTGGAGTAGCTCCGCAATACGCATGCTGTCCAGACATCACCACCTACAGCTGCATGTAGCTCTTATCTTATCGCATGGAAGCCCGACCCCTCCAGACTCTGCCATTGGGCGTCTTCAGTTCTGGTTCGAAGAGCCGTAGCCAGTCTAGGCTCTGCGATACCGGGAAGTCCTGAATCCCGTTGGGATATCAAGCTGCATACTCACAAAATACTTTATTGAATGGAAACCGCTGCTTCTCCAGGACAGCAGCGATACAGCTTAGCGTAACAGATCATCATCTTCCTGCAGCTGTTGGCTCAAGCCCAAGATTGCATCTGAACCCACTGAGTCGGAGCGCAACGGCTCGCCGGACTTTCCACCGGGCGGCTCGCGTCGGTCATCTCCTCGTAAAACAACCACCGGTACCCGCGGTCCTACACACGGGATTCGCAATTGGATGAAGGTCTTCACGATGATCCTCAGATTCTAAGATTCGGCAAACCAGGAGCGGAAGCTATTGTCTGACCTTTCCGTGCTGGCATTACCATCAACTGAGCACGTTGATGCCCTGACGTCGAAGATCGTGATAGTCCGAGGTATGGGGAATTGTTGACCTATTCGGGAATCCTGCATCGTCATAGCTTGCGTGCCGCGTGAACGGCCATCGCCAACTGAACTTCAGGTGCTACCTCATCGAATTCTTCGACTTCCTCTTACCATATCTTGCATTTGAGATTCAACATCCCGCTCGCAACCTTGAAAGCGCTCTGTCCGACTTGTGCCTCCAGTGACGAGCAGCTGAATCAAGCGTACTCGATAGGCATCTGCTACTTCAAGTAATCCACAACGCGTGCGTGGTGGCTTTGAACACATCTGCTCATCCTCTTCCCGAGAAGTCGTCCAACCTTCTGATATCGAACCGATCTAACGGTCCACGAAGTCCGCAGAAATACCAATGCAGATGCAACACCGACAAACGATGTGACATTACCACTGGAACGGCCTGTCAAACTGGTACGCACTGAACCGTAGCTGATATTCTGATCATCCACCGCTGCATTATCCGTATCAATCCCAACGTTTGGTTGACGTGGCTGATAGCTAGGTACTCGGGGAGATATCGGTTCGCTGCAGGTGCCAAAGGCCAAGCGCCGCGGAACGGCTAGCAATCGATAAGTATTCCCGGCAAAACGCCGAAACCGCCGCTGCATGACGGGATCTGCAGCCAACCTCGAAGCTCTCCTTCCGCAACACAGCACCTCACCATGTCCAAAGAAGAAGCCACTGAGTCGCCTTGGACCGAGAAGGCCGCGAGCCAATTCGACGGGTAAGCTTCCCGCTGTCCCTCCCTCCCCGCTACCCCTTGCGCCCTCCGCGCCGCCGACTGACGCCGCCAAAGCAAGCAGTACAGCCAGTACTTCGACCCGTGCCAGGAGGCCGCAGCGCGCAGCATGAGATGTCTGCACCGCAACGGCGGCGACCGCGACATGTGCTCTGATTACTTCCAGTGAGCTCACCCTACACGCCGTGTCACGCTTCGGGACCACCGACACGGTATCGGAGCCGGTGGCGTTCCCGCTGCGAGATGATGCGGGATGGTGGAGCGATGTGCGGTGGGCTGATCCTGGGATGAATAGGGCGTATCGGGATTGTAAGAAACAGTGGGTAGGTTTGCCGTCCTGAAGGTGTCGGAGCGGAGCTTAATGCCCGAGCGAGGACACTGGATGACGTGGGTTGCAGCTGGAGGACCGGAGGGAGGCGAAGCGGAAAGAGGGAAAGTCATGGTTCTCGTAAGGGATGCCACTGGCATGGCTGGATGAGGAGCATGTGGGATAGCACTGTGGCGTTAACAAGGCACTCTTGATGTCCTGAGAAAGACGTTTGATACTGGAGGACAAGCCATGGCAAAAGCGAGGCGATGTGTCAGACGTTCGGACAGCTTTAGAGTCCAAGGGGCTGTGAGGGTAGACTGGTTTGAATGTGAGTGCTAGAGTACACAACCATCTCAAGTGTGCCGAGCCCCTATCTATGTTGATTGCATTGACCGCTTTCCCGATCATAGAGTTGTGGTTCATCTCCTTTAGACACAATGTTGGTCGCAATACACGGTGAACACCCCTTTCAAATCTCTTTAGCACTGCAGTTCGCCTTCGTCAGGTCAATCATGATATCCCCTTTCTGCATCCGGTGGACCATTTGGACTCCTCATAGCTAGTTGTTCTTCAGCTTCTCCATCTTCTCTAGCCTCTCAATTTCCTCCAGTTTCTCCAGTGCGGAGCCGAGTTCCAGGCCTTGGGTACTTGCGAGTTCTTCAAATCTTGCTAAGTCAGGTTAGAAGCCGGCAACTGAGTACAGTACACACGGGCGAGGTATCATCAGGCGTTCCGTTCAGAGCAATTGAATGCGTCAAGCCAGAAAGGTACAGTGTCGCTGGACTCACATTGGAGGCTGATTGGCGGGGAAGTTGTTGAGGGATCACGAGCCTAGGATAGCCAGGTGATGATTCTTGGAGTTGAGAGGCTCAGCAGCGACCTGAGAATATGCAGATGGTGGCCGTCTTACCTTGGGCGAAGTGCTGAGTGTCATGGAAGAAGCTCAGGGCACACTTCTCTGGAATGACTCTATATATGGAGCCGCTGGCGGATAAAAGGCTGGATTGGCGAGTAGCGCCAGCTTCGAGGGAGCTGCCACTTTGGAGGGCACGGCCAACTTCCGGCGGGAACATTACATAGGCTTCATCAGGTTCCCGATCATGATGGACACCTTGCTGGTGATAAGTCTCTCATCTAGGCCACAAGTGATGAAGTCAGCTGTCGCGGCGTGAAAGGTTCGAGCTCGTGCAGCGGTCCGGATGTAGTGGACTGGTTTGATAGATCTGGCACCGAGACGGAGCATAACTGGATGCTTCCAGGCGAAAGTGTGTTGGACTTCTCAGGCGCGGTTTGATTTGATTGAGACGGGCGTCATTGTCAGTTCTAGGCTGTGAAGACACTTCAGAGCATACCTAAGATATGAATGCTCCTTCTGCCGTTGATTGGCTGAAAGTCGCCAAGGCCTTAAGCCGTTTTTAGCTGTATTGTTTCAAAACACCGCTGATGTGTAGAACTTTCGGATCCAGTGATGTCTCGATATCAAACCGCTTTTCTGTTGATGTCCTCTTGAGCATGGATAAAGTTGACGAGCTTAACGCCACCTACGGCAGCAACTACCGCGCAGCATTGAAGGAGTGCGAAAAGAGGATCCAGAAAAAGCCAAAGGATCCATCGTTCGTTGTAAGGTCACCGTTCCCTTAAACAGCATAGCCATATTGATATAGTGTGGAGGTATGGAAAGCATCGATACTTTTGCAAACACTTCGAGTGTCCGAATGCGAAAAGCTGTTGCGTAAAATTTGCAGCTGGCAGCCTCCCATCACGGATCTCAAGATTCTCGACCGCGTTTACGTGCTGGAAAACTGCTGTTCTGAAGCGCATTGGATCACCGCAGGTCCGGATGTTGGCGGGCTTTTTGATAGCGCCGCCGCTGCTGGGGGAAGGCAATTCGGTAAAGCTGTCTATGATATACTTTTCCTGAGAGGCGCTTCGCATGGAAAATGGGGAGACGCGCAGCGGGTTAGTGGCACTGCTCTTGTTGGTTCCATCACACTCCTCTCACACCGATCACTCCATGGCTACATTTTTACTGCAAATCTACTATATCCGTCTACATCTCGACCGGTGCCATGGGAGCTATACGAGACTAGCTCTGTCAATTCTGCAGTGCGGCCTTTCCGCCTTTTAATGATGGTAGTCCCTTCCTACCTAGGTAAGCGTTAACAAGATCCACAGGCCCTGCTCAAGCTCCGAAGACTGTATCCCGACGACCCCAAGTGGTTCTATGCATACATTGCAGCTACCCAGCTCGCTGCCGAAAAGGACCTCGATCAGTCCACGTCCGGACTCAACAGAACATTAGCCTACAAGGCGCTCGAGCAAGCCGTCGCAAAAGGCTCTACCGGCTCGGTAAGCCCTAAGCTACCAGGTCCGAGGTGTATCGGCTGAGTGCCTGTAGGGATCCCCGGGGACGCTATCCACGCTGCGAGAGCTGAGCCTTCTGGTTGAGGTTTACCGCAGGCAGGGCCGTCAAGAGCAGCTCCTAGCTGTTCTCGAGGACGCGAACGTCGGTGTTGGATCTTTCCTTGTCAAACACAGCTGGGAATTCGTCAGCGTCAAACTGCAGACCCTCAGAGAACAGAAGCTGTGGGAAAGGCTATGGAATTACTGCTCGCACATCATAACCGAAGCTCTTCAGGCCAATCCAAGTTCTGACGATGCGCCTTATGAGTTCTTTGCGGCGGATTGGCTGGTATGGGAGTGCCTACTTGAAGCTACTTCGGGCCTGAAAGATGAAGACGTAACGTAAGCCATGCCGCCCCGCTAGCAAGTCGCTCAAAAGAAGCGCTTCAAGTATCCCACTGGTTATGCCGCGGCCCCATCAGGCTACACCTGGCATCTCTCAACCCGTAATCCCGCTTCAGGTATAGGGCTTCGCCTGGCCGCTGAGCCAAGCTTACGCAAAAAGTCCATATGGTGGCAAAACCGGTCTCCCGACACGGAAAATATCCAATCTCTTGCGTAACTGACATCTCTGTAGGATCCCCGAGCATACAGAATCCCTCATCAAGCAATATTACGATTCTAGCGCCTCTCGCATACGCCTCGCCCTGCTGGCAATGGCAACTGAGGCTTCGGCTAGCGCCGACAATTCGCAGCTTCTCGAAGCTTGCAAAGCTTACCTACGGTTATACGGTCATTTAAGCTCTTGTTTCGACGACCTTCGCGTTCTCCTTGAGAGCTTGAGTTGTGCTGGCCGAGTAGAATTTCGGGACTTTGCCACTCAAGTAGCGCGTGATGCAGGCCAATCCACAGAATACGAGTCCGAATTCAAGAAATGGTCCGCAATGGAGCTCAACGTCCTGAAGATCGACTATCTCTTGAGCATGTCTGCCGCGCAGAACCCCGAAAAGGACCGGCTGGAAGCCTTTGCATCCAACTGCGTGAGACTGTCAAATGTATGTGCAGTATCTAACCCCGAAGGAGCTGTTCACGCAAGTTTATTAGCTGTGATGGCCCTAGTTCGCCTACATCATTCTTCCTCTGAGGCATCGGACACCTTTTCGGAACGATATTTACTTCAAGCTGTGCTCCTTCTTCAACAACAGTCTAAACAGCATCGAGATACCTACGCCTCCTTGCTCTTTGTTCGCCTACTCGTTTACCTCGGACTTAACTCAATGGCCTATACCAACTATTCAAGCCTCGCGATCAAGGAGTTTCTCCACGACACCCTTGGACATGTTCTGTTTACACGGATCGCATCTCAGCATCCTTTCGCAACGCACAGATTGAACAACTGGGACCCTGACGAAAGCCTTCTACAAGTTGTTCACTTCTACACAAATTCCCAGGCCAAGCTAGTCAGGTTTTTCAGCGAGAGCCTAGACAACAAAGAATACGAAAAATTGCTGGAACTGGACGACCTACGCAACCGTTTCAATATGAGCTTTCAAAAATGCTCAACCGACATAGAAAGACAACGCATTGGGCGACTCAGAGGCGAGCCTGTCACTGAAGATAGCTTAGGAACATTGAGTAAGTATTATCTCACACGTAGTGGATTGTCTCCAAGCCTACCGAGCCACTTCGGTGCGGCCATGACGTATGTATCCTCGCAGTGGTCGCACGAGTGGTCTTTGGCTAGGTAGTCGTTGGCATCGAACAACACCTGAGCGAAGACCCATCTCCCCGAAGCCGCGAAGGCAGCCCTCCTATGGCGTCTCCTCTACCCTACAGCGTCTGGCTCTCCAAAACAGCATCAGGGGGTGCCTGTTTCCTGTCGGTTCTAGCTAACGCGCTAGATGTATCAACAGATGGATATGAGCAAGACCTAGTCGAGGGCAAATCAGTCGACTTCAAAGACAACCGAGACTTCGACTCATTTCCCAACTTCGAATGCTCTACAGGTCCTCGCTTCGAGCACTACATCCAGAATGGGCCCAAGCCTGGCAAATTCTGGCTCGCTTCGTGCCTTTTCGTCGAAGACGTTCATTCAATCATAAACCAGGCACTGCCACGGTCCCGGCCTCAGCCCTCCATCATCTCTAACGCTACCGAAAGCCAGAAGGCTGAGCTTACAACTGCAGAGCGGGAGGCCAGTTTGGGTTGGGCGTTGCTTGCACCCATCGGTATGAATACGCTTAGCGAAGAACTGGCTCCACAAGGCACAGTCAAGGAGGTAAGTGCGCCCAGTCCTTCTCCGCCTTTTCATCTCGAAGGGCTTCTACTATCACGCCCCGATGTGCTGCGCTCCGCTGTTTGCACACTTGTTTGATACTGACCTCTTTAATTAGATAGCGGAGAATCTCAACGCTGATTTGCAGAAACTTGAAACATGGCTCAACAAGCTCCGAGAAGCCTACGTATCCGGCCAGTACTCAACATCTCATGGCCTGTTGCCGGTGTGCCATGAACTGCAACCCATGTTCCTCCACTTGGATGTACTTCTCGCCTGCTGGAAGCTCTGCGATGCCTTACTTCAATGCGCAAAGCAGAAGTCGCATAAGCTGAAAGGCAAGATCCCGAAAGAGGAAATCCAGCGGGTCATGGAAATTGTTCAGAACACCCATGCTCGGATACGAAAGCGGGCAGCGGACTGGAAGAACAGGCTATCGGAAGGGGGCTTGGGGGTTATGGCGGACCAGATGTTGGAAGGCACGGTAGGAGAAGCCATCGAACAACTTCTTGGGGCAGGTGCGATGGTTGTCGTAGAGGAGTGTGCCGGTTTGGTCCAGGATGCGGCGCAGGATACGCTGGATGGTGTGCTACAGGTCAAGCTGGCAAAGAGACAGGGATAGACGCATCACTGGTTTTACCGGTCAAGAAACGTTGGCACGCGGAATGCATTTCGTCTAAACCGATAGTACAGAGAGCCAAACAACTATTCCAACATCGCCACGTCCTATGGCTAGAGCTAGCTCCTCTGCTTGGAGCGAGTTTGCGCTCATTTGATATCACTCAAAGATTGGCGTCCGCAGTGCTGTCTAAGTTTTGAATCATCCTCAGATCTATTGTCCATGTCCACGTACTTCGTTAGAGATTCTCCATATGTGAATCAGCCACAAAGACGCTACGCGTCATATGAGACGAAGATGAACTGGCCCGCGACCGCCCCAAACACTAACAACAGCAGCGGAGTATACTTGTTGGTGAATTTGTATAGCGCTGCCAACGCCAGAAGATACAAAACTGCGGCGGGTCCGCTTTGCGAAATCCGATTGTAGGCCTCGCTGGCTATCTCGTCTGTCTTTCCGGCGGCGCCTTCAACACTGGACTTAAGGAATTGTGCTGCTATGATTGCTATGACGCCAACGACAGCACCGCATAGGCCGTCGAAGAAGGCCGAAAGGAACTACGTAGGGTCAACGACTGTGCTAACGATAGGCTGAGGACCGAGGGCAAACGAACCTTGTTGCGAACCAACTTCTCGAGCAGATGATGGCCGGCAATGGTGAAGACGAAACAAGGAAAGAACATCCCAAGCGTGATAATAACTGCGCCGGCAAATGCAGTTCCTAATCCTCCTTCCTTGAGTCCTCCTTGGAAGCCCACAAAGGTTGCAAATATGACCAGTGGTGCAGGCAGGATGTTCCCGATTGCGATGCAGTCGATGAAGACGCTCTGAGGTAGCCAGCCGCCTTTCAAGACTGCCTCAACTTGCACAAACGGTATTGCCGTATATGCACCGCCGAACGAAAGGCTTCCAGCCACAAGTCCAAGGACGAAGAGATTGATGAGCGAAGGAGTCTTGGCTATTCCGAGCGCGAGGGACACGGGAGAAGGAACGCCCCGGAAGACGACGTAGATCGCGTAGCCGACATATTGAAGCACGAAGAGGATCCCGGCGGGAATCCACCAACGTCGAGATATGAAGACGTATATCACGCCGTAGAGTCCAAGCGAGATGAAACTGGTTGGTATCGACACGTTAACGCATACACAAGCCTTTGCGATTGGGGGCGTACCGACATGTTAAGGCGTAGTGCACTGTTTATTGCTGTACAAATAGCTGCGATGATGAGGAAAGGATCCATTTTGCGAGTCTTCGGTTTCATCACCGAGTGATCGGCTATCTTATGTGTTGCCCGTAAGATCTGTAGCTTGATTAATTGTTGATCTTATGAAGTCTTAAACGCGGCGTGCGCCTACCATTGCACCCACAATCGGTTGCAGTGCCCTAAAAGATGCGTTGACATAGATATTGTCGAGCCCGGCCAGTGAGTAAACGTAGCTGGCGACAAGCATCAAGATGAAGCCGGGCAGTATAAAGGCAAGGCCAGCAACGATGCCGCCTAGTCTCCCTGCGGAAAGACATCCAAAGAACATGCAAAGCTCCGCTGCTTCAGGCCCGGGGAGGATCTGGTAGACGGAGAAGACACGCTGGAAGCGCGCCAGGGTAATCCATTTTTCTTGAACAACGAGCTGCTCTTTGATCATGGCAATCTGCGCAACAGGGCCGCCCCAGGCGAAAAGGCCGAAGTTGTAGAAGAAGAACCAGAAGAGTTTAGGGATCGAGAGCCGAGGAACGTTGGAGTTGTCCTCGAGGTCCGCATCGTTACGGGAGGGTTCTGGTATTGCGGTAGCTTCCTGCTTGGTCGTTGCTTCCTGTGACTCGATATCCGGACTGGGAGTCATAGAGGTTACCACTGGCCCATGGGCATTGGACTTCGATATGAAATCCGCTTGATTGTTAACCGTAGCCATCGGGATAACTGATACAGCCTCGAAGTTCTCGGAACCGTCTCTTCAGATTCTGACCAGGTTGGATCGTCATTTTGCACATCTGGAAGATGCGGCTTCTTAACCACAACTTCGGTGCAGTGTCTTGAGGCGGGTTGAAGGACGATGGGACGGACAGGCGGCAGATGATTGGCCGCTCATGTGGACATGGATCGACTAGTCGAGCACGTCAAGGCGGCTGGGCCGCTGTCGGCCAGGATAGACACCTTATGGCACAAGGTTCATTTGGCTAAGTTACGATGATATCGATACTGTTGCCGGCACACTTCGTGACCTGACAATGCAGCAGCTAGGCCTTCTATCATGAAGGCTGGTCCTATCACTCCCAGCAAGTTAGTACCAAGGTCAGAAGGATGCCCTCGGCGCAAGCGAAATCGGTATGTCTCATACGAATCCATATATACAGGTCTTCACGAAACCGTAAAGTCCGCTCAGTCGCTGACTAGATCTACTTCTGTAGGACCTGGAACGGGCCACCCGGTTGAGGGAAAACAAACGCAAGCATAGGTCAAGACAGAAGGAGTATGTCGCTGATCTGGAACGGAAGTTGGATGAGTACCGGCTACAAGGCATCCAAGCGACCAAAGAGGTCCAGCTATCGGCGCGAAGAGTGGCACAAGAGAACATTAGCTTGAGGCTTTTGCTTCGCCAGCAGGGCGTAGACGACGTTACTGTGGATGCTTGGGTACAGAAGGCATTAGACAACCATGGCAGTACTTCAGTTTGCGCGGAGCCAGAATGGGGAGAAGCAAGTCTGGTTACACCCTCGACATCGACACATATCTCTCCACTCACAAATACCCTGGATGCAACAAGAATTGACACGGATCCGTCGTCATGTCAAGTATCTCCCGCACCACTTATTGTGAAAGGGCCCGATGCGACGGGAAAGGAACCATTGGATTGGTCTCCGGCATCAACCAGATGCGACACGAGCAACAATAACCAACGGACCCCAGCGGAAGAAGCTTCCATCGATCAGGCAGCTTCTGCTATACCGTATGCTCCATGTAAACTCCTTACACAACTCAAGGCCAATCCAGGCGCGGATATTACCCAGCTGCCGGTGGAAGTTGCCAGAGGCGAAGAGGCTCAGGATGAGTCCGATGGAGTAGAATGTAATCGGGCATACCAAATGCTTATGCGATTTGCAACAACAGAGGAGAAGCTTGACACTGTTGCTCATGCGCTTGAGAAAGGATGTGTAAAAAACGGTGGCGGTAAAGGTGGATGTAGGGTGCGGAATGAGGCGATCATGAAAGCATTGGATAGCGTCATCAGCTAGTTGTTTATTATAGGCGTTCTGGTAACTGCCGTAGGCGGATTCTCTAGCATCTATGTAGTACGAAAAGACATAGCAGTATACAGCTATCTGTAGGCCAAAGGTCGGGGAGATTCAAGGAGCAGACCAACCGCGGCTATACCTTGTGGAAATAGCAGACTTCTCCCGACTTCTGTCACTGGAGCCTGGTGGCCGGAGGCCACCACGCGTTGCTCACACATCCCGCCGGCTGTAAGATAGCCTGACGATTCACAAATCCACCTGGCGTCACCGTTCATACAGCATATATCGGTAGCGCCGCACATACAGTTCCCAAAGACGGTGTGCTGCCGGTAGCTGCTGGCCGCTTCGCAAGTGTCGTGGAAGACGAAAACAACTCGAGCGTGTTGTCCTTCCTTTCCAGAACAGACGTGTTGAACGTACAGCTGGATATCGACGCGCTTCTGCAAGTTCTCTGTACGGCGATCCCTGTTGGTCCAGTCGAGAACAATGCTCAAGCTACTGGCGCGTAGAGTCGTCCTTGGAATGTCGGCGCGTCTTTTCACAAAGAACTAGCACTCGTCGTCTCTCCAAAGCTCTCGCGACATTGCGACATCTGTCTTCTTTGAGACCCAGCTTAAAATTAAAGAATCCACCGAACGAATGCTACGTCTGCATCACGGTGCCTCCCCATTGGCATAATTAACACCATTAGTTCCAGCAGCTTCATTGTTTCTGTCATCCTGTAGTGGTTTCCGGAAAATGGCTTGCATCCAGCACCGGTACATCTTGAGCTTGCGTTGACGGTTCACCAACATCCGCCTGTCGACGCCAAAGTCGACGGTCTCGAAAGCTGGCTGCTCAGAATCCCCATCCGGCTCTCTGGAACGTTCGTCCGCAATCGCTTCTTCGGTCTGCTGGATCGAGTCTGTGCTGTTGAGCTTGAGGTCCTTGACCTTGTCTGTGATTTCGGTGGTGTTGTCAGTGCTGTTTGCGCCATCACCGTTATCACCCAGGGCCTTTTCATCAAGGCTTCCCGACCTCTTCCCTCCCCAGATCCTTTCCAGCTCTTCCCTTTCGAAGAAGTATACCCTCGTCCCATCTCCCCGCACATAAAAGTTCTCGCCCATGTACCGGCCCTTCTTGAACCTGACCTGCGCCAAATCGCCTCTTCCATAATCCCTAAAGAGGACCGTTCCTCCTGGCTTCAGGACTCTCCAGACGTTGCGCACTGCCTGGTCCCATTGCTCAGGCGCCAGAGCAGAGAAAATGAATATCATCATCACGATATCGACACTCTCCTCCTCCAGTCCCGGCGGCAGACTCTCGAGTCCAGTGGCCGCTACATCCCAGACGTCCGCACGGATGTATCGCTCATCGTACGCCTCGTTCTCTCTTATTAGCCCCACCGCCTTTTTCGAGAAATCGCAAGCATGGATCTTAAGCCGCTCATTCCGATTCAGCTTAAGTATCGGAAACGCCGTATTCCCAGCCCCCGCGCCGACTTCAAGCAGTACAGTAGGCTTGCCGCCCTCCTTCGTCACTTCCGCCAGCACGGGAAACTCCTGCTGCAACCACTTGCGATTCTTGAAGAAATTTGCCGTGTTCTGTGCGTAGAACAAATCCCACCACTTCTCCGGTTTCTCATTGAACCGCTTCTTGTCCCAATCGCTCACAGGCGACTGCCGCTGCTTCTCGAACTGCTCTTCCGAAAACGACGCGTAGGCGGAGTCGACTTCGACGTGGTCCCAGGCATTGAACTCGAAGATGTCATCGCCTTCTTCGAGGTACCGCGAGCCGAATTGGAAGGTCGCTGCGCTTGAGGTTGTTGCTTGGGTCGTGGGAGCGGGATGAGGAGGTGCGGAGGGGGAGAGGACGGCGCTGGCGGTCTCGGTGGATTGGACTGTTGAGTTTGTGGCCGCGGGAGTTTCGGCGATGGTGACAAAGCCGTGCAGGTGGGACATGCCTTTCGAGAGCTGGGCTTTTGGAGTCTTGGTGGGAATGGTAGAGGTCGGATTGGGAGCTTGTTCCATGATGGAGGAGGTTGAGAGAGGAGCGGCAGAGGACGAGATGTCAGCAGTCCCGTCGTCCTGGAGATCTGAATCCATTGTGTGGTGTAACGAGGCCGGAATGAAATACTGTTTTTGGGTATCCGAGAAGTATCTCGGTGTTGAGAATTGCGCCGGCTACATATCGATAGCATCTCTTGGCGATCCGCTCGATCGCCGAGGTTGTCCCTGCTGCCCTGGCTAAAATGATGATGACATTGCATTGCATCTGTGGAAGCACGTCCGCTGGAATCTCTGCAGTATCGTTTTTCGGAAGCTTCAGTCTCTTCAATTGAACCATATCTGTCCCATACGCTGTCGTTTCAATCGTCTGATAGA
The DNA here is from genome assembly GCA_030247845.1 of Coniosporium tulheliwenetii. Taxonomy (NCBI): domain Eukaryota; kingdom Fungi; phylum Ascomycota; class Dothideomycetes; genus Coniosporium; species Coniosporium tulheliwenetii. The sequence goes on from JAPDRP010000008.1 coordinate 99,205, forward strand.
AGTCCGCACTCACGATGAAGGTCGCACGCCTCCCGCCTCCCCTCCGCGCTCAATTGCTCCAAGCTCCCAGAAGCTGTCCGCGTCCTCACTCCCTCCTCCACCAGCAAACACGCACCTTCTTCCCCAATCCCCTCAGCAGCGCAACTCCCACGCAAAACCTCACCGCCTCTCGCACACTCCCCTACCCCGCCTCAGCAATCTACTCTATAATAGCCGACGTCCCCAAATACTCCACCTTCCTGCCATACTGCCAAGAAAGCAGCATAACACGATGGTCGTCCCCGGACTCGAACGGTAAAAGGTGGCCCTCCGAAGCCAAACTCGTCGTCGGCTGGCAGAACATCACCGAGACCTTCCACAGTCGCATCTACTGCGTCCCGGAGCGGATCGTCGAAGCCGTAGGCGGTAACTCCGCCACATCACTAAAGGGGGACGAGATCGCACACCACGACATCTCCGACCCGTCGCCCAACACCGCGCGCGAATCGGAAAATAGCCCCCTGCTCACGCACCTCCTGACTCGCTGGACCATCCAACCCTTCCCATACAAACCGGCGCCGACGCAGCCGGGCGCGCAGCCCAGACCGCAGGATAAGACGAACGAGCCGGCGAAGGAGCAGACGCAGGTTAGCCTGAGCATAGAGTATCAGTTTGCGAGCCCGCTCTACAGTACCATGAGCGCGGCTGTGGCGCCCAAGGTCGCGGGACACTTGATCGAGGCGTTCGAGAAGAGGGTGAGGGCGCTGCTGGGCGAGCCGGACATGGGTGGGCCGGGTATGGGCGGGACGCAGGATGTTCCGGGCACGAGAGAGGGCGTAGTTAGGGGTGGGCAGGAGCCGTGAAGTGGAGTTACGGTGAGATGGGGTGGCTGGCATAAGGGCGGGGATGGTACCGGAGAACAACGAAGCCAGTTAGGCCTCGAGAGTATCTTTCGCATAGTTCGTTGCCGGCGAAATCTTGCGGAAATACCGTGTGGCCAATTATCGCATGGGGCAAAGCGTCGGCGCTGGGAATAGAACATAGACTTCACGCCTGTATGTCTACCTGTATGTCTGATTGACCAAGCTTTGTTGTCCTCCTGTAGCCACCATGCTTCTTGTCATCCCATCGTGCGATTGTCATTTTGCAGCCGCTCATACCGCGAATCCACCAGCTATTGCTGAACGTCAGCAATTTCACTCCACCATCATCATCAGATCAGACTCACAATTGAACTGCCTCGGCTCCCCCGCAGCCTCAAACGTCCCATTCCCCAGCCTCCTCAACGCCTGCGCCGAGCTCAGCGCGGACGCTATCCACGTAACGTTATGGCCTCTCTCGCGCATAAACGCCGTCGTCCCATTATCATACGCATACTCAAACGCGACGATGTTCGGCATCAGCTGATCATGCAGTCTCGGCCTCGCCAGCGCCTCCGGCGCCGACAGCCCCAGATCGAGCACATTGTGCAAGTTCAGAATGGTCGAGGTGATGATGCGCGAGCCGCCCGCAGCGCCGACGACGAAGTAGAGCGTCCCATTTGCGTGCTCGACGATGGTGGGCGAGATGGAGGAGAGGGGCCGTTTGCCGGGGCGGACGTAGTTGGCGGGCGAAGGAACGTAGCCAAAGGCGTTGGAGACGCCGGGGATGGAGAAGTCGTTCATCTCGTTGTTCATGATGATGCCGGTCTCGGGGACCATGAGCTTGGAGCCGAAGAGCAGGTTCACGGTTGTGGTGAGCGAGATTGCTAGGCCGGAGTAGTCGGCTGCCACGATGTGGGATGTGCCAGGCGTTTCGAGGCTCTCGAAGCCGTCCGGGTTGTATTCGGTTACGTTGAGGGTGCGGTTGTCGTCGATCTTACTGCGGATTTCCGCTGTGATGTTCTCGGAAAGCATCAGCTGTTCATACCGCGAGAGCCCTGATACGAAGGAAGGGTCTCCCAGCTCTGCCCGTTGGCCGTATGCAAAGCGGATGGCCTCGTCTAGTCTGTGAGTTGTGAGGTTTACCGCCGCTGGGTCATCAAATCCTGTGTAGCCCTCTACGATCTTTAGCGCGCTGAGTGCAACGCTGCCGCTGCTGGGCGCACTGCAACTCGTGAGCTTGTAGCCTCGGTAGGTGATCTCCGATGGTCGGCGGATCGCTAAGGTGTAGTTCTGCAAGTCCTCCATAGTCATAGTTCCATTCTCAGCCTGCAGCGCGGCAATGGTGGTCTCAGCAATAGCCCCAGTATAAAAAGCGTCCGGACCCTCGAGAGCGATGATCTCCAGCGTATCAGCGTACCGCTTCCTTGTGATGGTGTCATTGAGGCCCACAAGGGTGCCATTAGGGGCAAAGTCGAGCGCCCAAGTCGGGTTGTCCACTAGGAAGTTGCCCGGTCCAGCAGTCGCGCTACGCATGTAATTGACGAGATCTTGGGTGACTGGAAATCCATACCGAGCTGTCTTTATGGCTGGGGCTATGACGTCCGCCCACGGCAGCTGGCCGTAGTTCTCATGCAGATGTGCAAGACCTCGTAGTTCTCCTGGAACGCCACTAGAGAGCCATATTTAGCATACCACCCACTTATAAATATAACATGTGTACTGGAGACTACACACCTCGCTAGACCCCCGAAGATCGACGCGTTCACTCCATAGTTCGTGGAGTTGTACATATCCTGGAACGCCGCAGCCGGTGCAGTCTCCCGGAAGTCAATGAACTCATAGCTTCCGTTCGAGCCACGTACCAGCATGAACCCTCCGCCTCCTAGGCCGGAGTGATACATGCCCACGACTCCCACACAGAAGACTGTACCCACCATCGCGTCCGCGGCATTACCGCCAGCCTTCAGTAGGTCAACGCCGATACGGCTGCATAATGCGGTTTCTGAGGCGACAGCACCGAGTGTGGGGTCTCTAGGTTTACCGTAAGGAGCGGGAGCGGCGATGGTAAGCTGGGTCGTGAGGAGGGCTGCGAGTAGCTTCGCGAGGGATGGCATCTTGAGTTTAGGAAAGGATTCGGAGTCTGTACGAAGTACGCGGGTGTTAGTAACCCGCGCAAAGCGCATGAAGAAAGAAGGACATGAAAACCGCCTGACCTACTTCCCAACAAGGTTATACTGGCAGCTGGCTGGACCCAAAGACCTGGACGTGACCCAGCCAGGTACGGTGGCCGCGTATGTCTCACCCGAAAGCTCACGACGGTTGTGGATGGGAAGGTGCGAACGGCGAGACATGGCGGGCGAGATTGTTAAGATATCAAGACCGTGATGGATCGACATGCTGGTCAAGCTTCTGGCTAGAGGAGCTTTGTCCGGCAAGGCGGGAGCTTATCAGAACGCCTACCTTATCAACGATCTGCAAGGGACAGCGAGCGGCTGAGAACGATGTATTCAAACGGTTGACGCTGAGTACCTCTAATTTGAGGACTGACCTCGGGTAGATTGCATATATGTCCGCTTCTACGCAATCTAAGGGAGATCTGGTCGTCCCCCTGACTCTGCTTGCTTGTGAGGTTCCTCAGCAACGGACACGCATGAAGATGTGGGGAAAGCTTGACGTGCGCATTCTGCAGATCTGAGAAGCCTCCTGCGTCACGCAACGGAGGGGCTCCCGACCTTCTCAATCCGGAGCTTGGAACTAACATGCCGAGAGCTGTGTTCTTACGTTGATAGTTAGCAGAAGCGGACATCAATGATTCTACAGACTGCTAGATTCAAGAAGGATAAGATTACCCCGTCCGGCCGGTTTATCAAATTGTGACAACCACTCTGTGTCGGAGTGGCATTTCGTATGAAATGGCAGTACTGTTGTTCGCCAAGAGTCCGCCCCGCCCCGCCCCACCCCTTCTGGAACTTCCATCTCATCTCAGCGAACGCCGATAAGGACGACTTGACGCTACACTTTCTCATGTACGAGCGGAATGGCTCCAGTGGCGGGTGCTTGCATTTGCTAAAGTCATAGTATTCGCGTCGAGCAGTCGTTAGGAACACAGCCAGCGAATCAGTGCAACCGGCAGCAACTACTCGAGTACTGAGGCGGGCATCGGAGCCCTCCGACAGTACCTCTTTACCGACGCCGTTGCGCTGTTGCTGCCTCGAAAGGTCTTCCGAATGGGATATATCCGACGCCAGAGACACATGCTGAATGATCCCGGCTGAGATAGCTTCGTTTGAGCCCATCGATACCGTTCAAAGACACGACTTCTGGCTTGCATCCCGTCAGGATGGATAAGATGGACCTCGACTACAATACTCGCATAGAGCAGTTGCGAGAACGAGAATATCCGCAACTAAAAGGTAACATGGTATTCAGCTATGCTCTGCTGAGTATGTCTGCTTACAGTTTTCTGCCAGACACCGTATACCTTGACCATGCGGGCACTACTCCGTATGCAAAGTCTCTGATCGAGCGCTTCTCTGCGGACATGATATCAAACCTTTACGGCAACCCGCACTCCGCGTCTTCAGCGTCACAACTCTCGACTAGACGAACTGAGGATGTGCGGTTGCGGCTGTTAGGCCTCTTCAACGCTGACCCTGACGATTTTGATGTTGTGTTCGCGGCGAACGCCACTGCCGGCATCAAACTTGTCATGGAGGCTTTTCAAGATTATGAAGGCGGGTTCTGGTATGGATATCACAGGGATAGCCATACCAGCCTCGTTGGAGTGCGAGAAGCAGCTGCAAGGCACAGATGCTTCACGTCGGACGCAGAAGTCGAAGGCTGGCTTAGTGGCTCCATAGTAAATGAAGGCAGTTCAGGCCTCGGCCTCTTCGCCTATCCTGCGCAGTCCAGTATGAACGGCCGTCGTTTGCCGCTGCACTGGGCAGGCCGACTTCGATCCTCAGCACCAAGAACAGATCAGGCTGTGTATACATTGCTGGATGCCGCAGCCTATGTTTCGTCTTCGCCGTTGGACCTGAGCGATGCAGCGTTAGCGCCAGACTTCACCGTGATGAGCCTGTACAAGATCTTTGGTTTTCCCGACCTCGGGGTTCTAATCGTAAGGAAGGCATCGGGACATGTCTTGAAGACACGCAAGTATTTTGGCGGTGGCACTGTTGACATGGTGCTTTGCATGAAAGAGCAATGGCATGCGAAGAAATCAGAATCGCTGCATGATCAGCTTGAAGATGGCACTCTACCGATACACAGCATCATTGCGCTGGACTCGGCGATGAACGTGCACCAAGAAATTTTTGGAGCGCTTGAGCGGATATCGCGACATACAGCCTTTCTGGCCCAGAATCTCTATCGTGGCCTGCGGGACTTGCGTCACTGGAACAACGTGGCCGTATGCGAAATCTACAAAGATGCAGAGTCTGAATACGGCGACACACGATCTCAAGGTCCAGTCATAGCGTTCAATATTCGCAATAGCCAGAAAGCGTGGGTGAGTAATACAGAAGTCGAAAAGCTGGCGGCAATCAAGAACATTCAACTTCGGACAGGCGGCTTGTGCAACCCTGGCGGGATAGCGTCCTCCCTCGGGCTGGCTCCATGGGAGATGAAAGAGAACTTCTCGGCAGGCCAGCGCTGCGGCAATGAGAATGACATCCTGGGCGGCAAGCCGACTGGTATGATTCGCGTCAGTCTCGGAGCAATGAGCTCCGTTCGTGATATTGGCGCCTTCATGGACTTCATGAACGAGTTCTTTGTGGATAACGTGGCTCCAGTACCCGCTGCTCCGCTCCTAGGTACGGAGGCCTCAGCGCAATCCCAGTATCACGTCGAAAGTCTTACAGTGTATCCTATCAAGAGCTGTGCTGGCTGGAAGGTGCCGCCAGACATGCCTTGGGAAGTGCGTAAGGAGGGCCTTGCCTGGGACAGAGAGTGGTGCCTTGTCCACCAAGGCACAGGAACTGCTCTCAGCCAAAAGCGTTATCCGAGAATGGCTCTAATTCGACCGATCATAGACCTGGAGACAGGATTACTCCGCGTCAGATATGTTGGCGGCGGCACGACACGTGGAGGCAGCCCAGAGGTTGCTGTGCCTCTGTCTGCCGATCCAAACTACTTCGCTGGTCCTGACGGCTTCCGGGCTTCACCAGCCAACGTATGCGGTGACAAGGTGACGGCTCAGGTTTACAAGATGCAAGAAATTGTAACGTTCTTCACTGAAGCCCTCGGTATACCTTGCCAACTTGCTCGCTTCCCAGCAGTTGGCAGTCATGGAGTATCATCAAGGCACGCAAAAGCTCATCTTCAGCAACACCAATTGCGTACTATTCCACAAATACCCGGCGCCTTTCCAGCCGCACCGCCCGGAGAGCAAGGCACTATAAAAAGGCCAATTCTTCTATCAAATGAGAGTCCTATCCTTACCATCTCACGGTCAAGCCTCAATCGCCTAAACGAGCAGATAAAGGCGAATGGTGGTAAAGCGGCACAAGCAGAGGTCTTCAGGGCTAACATAGTTGTCGCCGAAGCCTTGCAGGCCCAGCCGGGTATGGAGCAGCCCTACGCAGAGGATCATTGGCGCTACATGCAGATTGGACAGCAGCTCTTTCAGATGCTGGGCTCTTGCCGCCGCTGTCAGATGGTCTGCGTGGATCAGGACACGGCGGTCAAAAACGATGAGCCGTTTGTTACGTTGGCCAAGACTAGGCGGTTTGATGGGAAAGTGTGGTTCGGGCAGCATGGTTGCCATGTGCAGATGCCGGATCGATCTTCGCCGCATACGCAGAATCCAACCATTAGAGTTGGGGATACCGTAAGAGCATATGAGGAGGACGAGGATCTACCTGATAGTCTCGTGTCATGAACGATGCCCGGGTATCTCGTTAGCTTACACCAGTTGAGAACCATTCAAGACGCAATCTGATTGACCTAGGCCGTTCGTTTAGGCGCTATAGAAACCGTTCGGCTGTCCAGTCGCAATGGAGGCGCTCACTAAATAAAGTTCTCCCGACAACAAGGGACAGGCGCAGCGGCAAGATCACTTGCAGCTCGGGAACTGCTTGGTCCATCAGGCCGCACATGGTCGCACAACGGGTGTTGAATCTTGGGTGTGTAAGCGCCACCGTCCCGTCTTCGGAGCCAAGACGATGTTGATCAGTCTGCTCCATTGAACCTCGCCGGAATATGGCTTCGGCCACAATGTTCCCTCACGGCGAGGCATCGCTGGTCTTATGAGGCGCGCGCCCATATCGGCGAACCATAGATTGTCCAGCAAGCCCTACGACGGCCAGTTTTCTGATGGGAAAGCTGATTCCGTGGGCTCCGCGAGGGCCCCGCTGTAGAAGCGCGCGGTCGTGCCAAAGTGCAAGGCGCCTATGCAATTTGATTTAATCAACGTAAACCCTTCTGCTGTGCTGTGATAGTCCGACCCATTAAGCATTTGTCTATTCCGTCCACTGAGCTCCATCGCGGCTTGCACACACTCATTCCTGCCGTCTAGCGGTTTGTTACTCTCGCTCTCCGCAAGCGGTATACCTACTATCTCGACTGACACAAGCTGCGCTGTGATCTGTTGGCCAATCGCATCTCAATCGAGACCCCATCGCCAGCATCTGGTTCCCCCAGATCCCTACCGACAGCTACCTCTTCCTCCAGCACCCTCCAGCATCCTTACAGCAACTTTGTGGTTTGGGTGTTGTCGTCTGGGGAGCTGCCAGCGAATTACCGTCCGTGCCGCAGCTCTGCAGAGGGACGTCCCGTATCACACCGGTCACGTTTCAGGTCCCATCAACCACTCATTAACGGCCGGCGGCGCGAAACCTGGTCCACGGCTCGTGTGCCTGTCAGCCAACCAGACAGCGGCTACCGGAAAGCTCGAGGGACCGCTCGCCCGCACTAGGCTAGCCCGGCGGCTCTGTTGCATCACCAGGGCTTTGTTTCGAGCATTGGCCTCGACGAAAGTCGGTGTTGCACCTGCAGCTCTGCGCTCTCTACGCGCCCATCCCAAAATAGCCTCACTGAACTGCCTCTGACTGAGTCGTGGCATCGCAGGAGCCTCAGGTAGGCCGGCACTGCTAAGGTAAGCTAAATAATAACACCCCTTCTGTCACCTGTTCTGTCCGACCCTGCTGTCCTCACCTCGCGGCTCACCACGTCTCGCAGGGCTACCATCTCGTTGATTGCATACCCGGGTCATTCGTTTGACGCCTCGGTCGCTCTTTTGTCGAAGCAGTCATGGCAACTACCGCTACCTCGAAGCCTGCGCTGTCTGCGCTGAAGACACCCATAACGGCCACCTACCCGTCCGAGGTCTGCAGCCCCATCTCGAGTACTCCAACCTGGATCAAGAGGGAAGACAGCCTCAAGACGCCAATCACCCCTCCGTCCGCCTACCTCGACTTCCTTAAGGCCCTCTCACCTGCCCTCATGAGTCCCTTACCCACTGGAGCCAGCACTCGCTTCACTTTTGGGGAGAAGAATGAGAAGACCGATAAATGCGATCACTCCGACAAGTCAGCAAGCGCGACACCAGTATCGGCACCACCGTCCGACAAATCCAGCCCAGCACCGTCGCAGCCACCTTTGTCGCGGACTAACAGCAACTGCTCCTGCAAGACCGGCGCTGAGACCTCCGACAAGCCGACCAGCATGCAAATCTCCATTCCACCACCGTCATCCTTCGTACGTCCGCTCTCCGCACGCGCGCCACGGCAACGTCTGCACATCCCGCAGAGTCCCTACTCGCCTGCTGGCGTTGGGTCTCCCATGAGCGCGCGATCGGTGCACTCCCCGTACAGCGCGACGATCTCGCCGCCCGAGTGGGACCTTGAGGGCAAGAAAGGCGGCACCCGTGCGGTGAGCATCAGGCAGGTCGTTACGAGGACGGTGACGTACTCGCGGACGCCGGTCGAGCCGACTGCGCCGCTGGATCCCGCGCCGAAGGGGAAGAGGAGGAAGATTGAGGAGTAGAAGAGACTCTCGTAGCAGAGCACCCTCTACCACTTTTTCGCAATGGCTTTGCGCCGAAGATCTATACGATACTGGGTGCTCATTCCTCCGCCTCACATACGCTACTTACCTTGTTGGCCGCCGAGCTTTCATCGGTATTCCATTCGTCCTCCATCCAACCCTTTACCTTGCACTCGACTCTCTCGACTTGAAGAGTCCCTTGCGACATCGATACCTCGCATAACTTCATCTCTGCCTCCGCCAAAAGCAACGCTCCATCACTGTGCGATGGATACGATAATTACCAGAAAAAGTCCTGGTGACTACATCTACCACGCTCGCTTCCAACACCAACCTTCAGCCAGCCTTGCGGCCAGCCCCGCAGGCTTGACAGCAATCTAGAGATGGAGCTTATGATCGTCACGCATTTTTACGAGTTCTGGCGTATTGCCCTACCGGGTCCGGTCCGGTCGGGGCATCTGTGGGGGCTTTAGGAATGTTTGGGTTTATTTGGGTAGCTCGAGAGGCTCGGAGGAACACTGGCTACGCCTCTGCGCTGGCACAGCTATCGGGGTTGGTGTTCTTGGAGTCTGTCATGGGACTGCTCGGGTCGTGGGAACGACTGGGGAGTATCTATCGGTGTTTTTGGGTTTAGTGCTAGGGATGGGGCAGCTAATCTCTGGCAGTGACTGTGGAGAATCAGTCAATTACCAACGTTAACGCTGCCACCTGTGACAATGCCATGCTTGATTCTCGCCCGTTTTCACCGCGTGCTTCTTCCCTTACACATGCCTTTTCCTGATCAAAAGCCCAAGTCCAACAAATCCCACCCTTACTAGCACAGAACACCTCGGCCGGAAAGCAGCTCAGTCCCCTTGCTCGACAAGCCTAAATCCGCTCTCCGGAACGCCTTTCCCCCTCGCGTTTCCAGCATCCCGTATGGCGCTAACGGCCGCCAATCATCGGCCGTTTTCAGGGATGCGTTAAGCGCCGGCTGGAGGCCTGCCTCATGCCGTGCGAGTCAAGACTCGAGAAAACCAACCCCTTGTAAGGTGAACAAGAGAGAAAGGAAGTATATTGACTTGGAGACGCAGCGGAGATTTTCGCAGTATTCAAATGAGGCGGGAGGGATTTGCCAGCTCTGCTCTCGCGCTGAGTGGCAATATCAATCGGTGATTGTGATCGCGCTTCCTTCCTGTATCTAGATTTTATCTGCTGCCAGCTCCGTTCTATTGACGCTTGAATATCGTGCTCGATGCTCACTTACTTTAATGGTAATTTGGACAGAGCTGTGGATACTTCGTTGAACTCTTGCTCGAGCCGTGTCTTGAGTTGCTGAAGCTCTCCGGCCAGGAAATCCTCATGTAAACGGGTCCGCTGCGCCAGGTATAGTGATATCTTCCGTTGATGAGCTGAGCAGAGCGGCACCAAAGGGGTGCTCACCTGTCTCGCCCAGCGCGCCCGCAGTTTAGTGTAGATGAGAAACTGGACGCGTCCAGGAAACCTGAGGACTCGAGGTTGTGAGTTGAATCATCGAGGAAACTCTCGAGGTCGAGGGGTTTGGAAGGTCAGACGCTTCGGCGCTTTGATGTCTGATGCAGGACGGTGTACAAGCTGCACTGGTCCTCCACTGGTCCTGCACTGGAAATCTAGAAAATCAGCGTAAGATGTGATGATGGGGAGGAATATAGAGCAAGGCAGAGGAAAGATGTTCAGTGGATACAGGGTTTGACACGCTCCGCTATGTAGACAGAATGCTGAAAGAGTCAACTACTGCAACGCTGGAAGCACTTCTTGCCCCTTGCCATTTCTACAGTGAGCTCGTATGTGGAAGTGCTGATGAGTTGCACTCAGCTGAGCGTGTGAGGTAGCTGGCAGCAGCATGGGATGGAGGAGGATCTTGCTCCGACGCGATTGCTTCCGCGAGTTGACTGCCAAACAGGGAGTGCGGTGGCGGAGGAAGGCGTGAGGGGATCTTGATATGGACGCAAGCTGGTTTGCTGAGCGATGTAAGCTGACAACAGGACTGAGGGAGGCACAGCCTAGAGGGCTCTTGCCAGAGGACAGAGATATTCTAGGACAGAACTCAATAGGAAAAAGGGTTTGGAAAGCGCTTGTGGGGGGTGGGGGAAGCAAGGGCGTGATGCCCGCTGCCGAGTTGATTTTCTATCTAATTTCGTGACTATCTGTGTTGTGCTGTCAGCAAAACAACAACGCATTTCGCTAGTTGTGAGAAGCTCCTCCATCTGACCATCTGACCATTAATCCATCATCCAACCCGTTGCTTTCTAGAGAAAAGAAGCCCACATCTCCCGCCACGACACCATCTCACCGAGGCATGACAACCGACAAATCCAGCACCAAGTTCCTCCATAACCGTCGTTCTTCGGAATTCGTAACACAAAGCCGTCGCAATGCGTCGATCTCTCCGCATCCCCACCCGCTTACATACGATCGCGGCCTGGATAGAGATGAGGGCCAATCAGCATGCCCTCTGTTGCAGTAGTCTTTCTATCCGCATCGTAGGCAGGATCATGAAAGAAGTGACAGTACATTCCTCGGGGGCATCCACCTGGAGTAGTGTAGAAGGCGCATGGAGCCTTTCCGTTGCCGAACTTCTTGCGTGACTGGTTCGTACCGCCATACTGAGAACCGGCAGATTGACCACCAGTCGAGAGGTCACTGGCGGATTGAGCAGCAACGGATTGAGGAGCAGCGGATGGAGCAGAAATGAATGAAGCGACAAAGGACGGGGCAGCAAGAGAAGGAGCAGCAACAAACGGAGCATCGACAGAGTGAGCTCCAACAGAGGGAGTGCCGACCGAATGAGCTCCGACAACGGGAGAACCGACAGAGGGAGCGGCAGTAGACGGAGCACTCATGTAGGAAGTAACTACGAGTGGAGCACCAACTGGCGGAACAGCCGTAGCGGGAGCACCGACGGATGGAGTACCCGTGGAGGCGGCGCCGATGGAAGGAGCGCCAGAAGACATGACACTGCCGTGCTGAGTGATCACGGAGTTAGCATCGCTTGGGTAAGATACATCTGAGTGATCACCGACCGACTCAGTACCCACCGACCGGACACCAACGGACTCAATGTCATCCCAATCAGCGGCAGTGATAGTTTCAATCCCAACAGAAGGAATGACGACATGTTCGGCACCACCCGTATGAGCGCCGTGAGAGAGGGCACCGCCGACGAGAGCGCTATCGTCCTGAATATCCACTGGCTGAGCGGCATGAACGCTTTTGACTTGAGCAGTAGTAGCAGTCTGAACCTTGTTGTTCTGAGCATCGATAAGTTGAGAGCGAGACTGATGTTCGACAGAACGACTACCGACAGACTGATCACCGCTTGGCTCTTGGGCTAGCTTGTCCTCAGGTTCCTCGTGCGGCCGATCATGAACGAACGGACACTCGCCGCTTGCGCGAGGGCAACCGCCCTCTCGATCTTGGTAAAAGCAGCGGAGAGGCTCACCGCCGGAAGGAGAGACAAGACCACCGTGAGTCGTAGAGCTGGGACGCGTAGTAGAACGGCCACGAGCCGCAAGATTGCCACGAATTGAGGGACTGCTACGAGTCGAGGGACTGCCATGGGTCAAAGAACCACCACGAATCAAAGAACCGCCACGAGCCGGAGAGCCACCACGAGGTGCGAAATCACCGTGAAACGGAGGACCAGCATAACTGGAGGAACCACCACGAGGAACCGATGCACTACGGCCTCCTCGACGAGAGCGCTTCTTGGTGCCCGGCTGGGCCTTGGTCATGCCCTCAAAGTCCTTTTGGCTAGTCTAGCCGCCTCCGGGTTAAACAAGCTCGGTTTGCCTACAGCGGGATGTGGGATAGTGTCATCCTCCTCCGGACCTTCAGCGAGGACACTGCCAGCCTGAGAGGCAGTAGATGAGGTCGGGCGAGGATATTCTGGACTCACGGATTCACCTGCGTCGTACGGCTGGTCGTGTTCAACGTTAAGAGGTTTGGTTGCCAACTTCTCCTCACGAGAAGCGGTGGCGTGAGTGCCAACGTCGGGGATTGAAGTTGAGTAGCTCTCCGGTCGGGGAGCTTCCATCACAGCGGCTTCGGCCGGCCGATGTAAGAGAGCTTGGGAGTTGTAATGAGCCACCGGAGACAACGTTTCTTGGACCATACCCACAGGGGCTCCTGTTGGTGCCCATTTGGATTTCGCCATCGATGCGGCAACCGTCGTGTTCTTTGCGGCCGCGACCGGCGCACTCTTTGCCTCCTCCTCCTTCTTCATTGCCTCTGTGGACTCCAAGAGTCCCCAGTTTGGTAACGTCGCTTGCTTAGTGGGGGTCGTCTTCAGTAGCGCATAGGCAGCGAGACCCTGCAAGGGATCCTTCTTGGGGCTCGCGACACTTAGCTGCTCGAACTGAGTGGCGAGACTGGCGAGCGAATAGTCCCGCTTGTGAGGTGACTGTTTCGCACCAACGAGATCTCCGTCCATTGAAGCTCGACGGGCCTTAGTTGGGGTGGTCGGCGTAGCCTCTTTGTTGATCCTGAGTGGCTTGGGCGTCAGCGAAGCAATATTAGCAGCTTCATGACTTCCGGCCTCTGCCGTTGTGGGATTTTGAGACGGGGCATTGGCGTCTACAGGCACACCTCCGACCGACACGAGCTTGATAGGGGGTTTGGTTAGCCTGGTGCGTCGTGGCACCGGCGCGCTATCCTCGTCAGCAAGCCGATATCGAGATTCAGACTGCTGAGACGGCATTTGTCTCCCGGATCGCTGAGCTGGGTCGCTGCCAGTGCGCTGTTCATCGCGCCAAGGTGTCTTCTTGCCATGACCTAATTGGAGGCCGTAGCCCTCACTGGGGCGCGGCTGGGGTGTCGCGTGGCTGTACCATCGCGAAGACGGTTCGCCGCCGGAGCGCGCGTCCTGCGAGGTATAGACTGGTCCTCCCTCGCTGAAAGGGATGCGAGGACGTGTCTCAGCTGGGATGCGTGGGCCTCCCATGGCTTAATCCTAGTTGCCGGTGAGGAGTCAGCAAGAAACCGCCACTAGTGAGACGCGAAGGCGACATACTTCAGCGATCGAAAAGTAGGAGTGGTTGAGCTAGAGAGTATTGGAGTGTGCCCGTGAGCACGATGAGTGTCTTGGTGCCGCGTGCAAGGCCCTGGTGTTGAGGTTATGGTTGGTGGTTGTCGTTGGTGACGATGCTTGTTGTCAGTGAGCGAAAGATCGGACGCGAAGAAAGAGGAACACAAGACTTACAGCGACGATGCACTCACGTCAGCTGCACTTCAAGGTGAGCTTGCGAGCTTGACTGATAGAGCTATGGCAATGCAAGCGCGTTGTTGAGGGTGTGCTGTTTGATGGTGGTGGTTGTGAGCAAAAGGCTGGAAAAGATCTATGTCGAAAGGAGGAGGTGAAGACTCACAATGAGGTATCACCAGTGCTTGGTGCACTGCAGAGCGTGTTGCTACGCTTGACTAGGATGACCACCCTAGCCCGCAGCTTGTAGAGTGCTTACAGTAGTATGACGATGCTTGGTTGAGGTTGTTGGTTGTGGTTGGTGGTTGAAAGGTTGTGGGCGAAGAAGAACTGGGAGGTCTGAAAGGAGGAGGCCTAGTCTCCGGGCGAAAACGAAAACACGGGACCACGAGATGATGAGCCACGAATACTGAAATTGCTTCAGGAGAGCTGGGAGGTCACTTGCACGGCTCAGAGCGGCGAAACAGGAATACTCCTGCACAGCTCTCTTTTCTCAACCCTTTCATCCAACGGGAGCAAGGAAAGCTCCACTGAAGCCCCCTAAACGTCACATGAAGCAAAAGCCCCGATAGCCATACCCATCGACAGCTCGGTGTCGAAGGATAGTCATTCAACGCTCCCACGGACTTTGATGAGCGCTCCAGGCAGCCCGCCACGCTGCCTCAAAGCAGTGCAGATGCTGCCTTTATGGACGAGTAGCATTTATGTAGCTGTAAGCAGGTCAGCCAGCTGAGGCAACGCTATCCCAGCCTCAGTACGCCTTGTGCAATGACCGTCGAACGCGTCCTTGGAGCAGCACACGGCTAAAGAGGTCAGACTGAAGTACAGTAGGACTGAGAATGCGTCTGATTCGGCCTGCCACGCTGCACAACCACCAATCTTGCCGCCGGAGCAGCGCGCCGCTAAGAAACAGGAAACAGAACGCAGCAGGAACAAGACTGTCCCTCGACAGGAACATTTTGTGCCGTAACCGCCGTCATGCCCACAACGCAGCCTACAGCTACAAAATCTGGACTGGGATAGCGGGAGCTCCATCAAGCGAACGGAGCAGCGATAGAAAAATTGGACGGAAGCATTGCCTGACTTGGGCGCGCCACATGAGCGAATGGTCGGCAGACTCTGGGATAGTTTGTTGCGGAGAAAGGCGACAGAACCTGGGTCCCCTGAAGACTTTGAGGAATCTACAAGGTTAGCGGTACATGGCTATCGGAGAGGAGATTGAAGAGCCATGGAAGCTTCATGTAGAATCACAGAACAGTAGTCGAGACACTGGATGAAAGAGCTTCCTGTAAAGCAAACTTCTGGAACAGTCGGACGGTAAGTATCCGCCAAAGCGGCCCGTTGCATAAAAGGGGTGTCAGCAAATAAGGCGCTCGAAAAGTTTCCATCTACTATAAAGTTAGCTATACCAAGACAATGTGTCCATTAGCTGAACTAGTGATGGAGGGTGAGTTCTGAGATTGATACCACTCCTTGTCCCCGCACAAACCCCTGGAAACCCGACGCTCATGGCGAGATTCTCACTACTATTACCGCAAAGGTGAACTTGCCTGTTCCATATCTCCAATTTGCTCGTCCTGTGGCTCGTGGATAATGCTCCAGACGAATGATACAAGGATGGCACGAAACTTAACTCTGAGAAGCGGACAGAGAATCCAGTAGACCATGGCAATACGGAGCCCCATTATCCAGCCCGTGTGGTGAGCTAATCCTAACTCGAGATAAGCCTTGACCGCCTCGCTCTGTCTCCTCAGCCCGTTCTTCTCGTGCCCTGCGAAGTTCGCCTCTGAGGCATGACTCAGTAAAGCTGTTGAAAGCAAGTAGGACAGCAGACACAGAGACGAAAATGGCAGACGCAGGTTCCTTAGGGTTCATGCAATGATCTGATTGCAAACTAAAGCAGGCGCCAGGGGTTTCCGCATTGGATCATCGGCTTGCTTCTCCCATAGCCCCCAAATTCCCACCGGGGCATGATGCAAAACATGACATCGACAAGAAACCGAAGAATAGACACAAGATTAAGGACTGACCATCGCAATGCCCCTTGTGCCCAAGTAAACAAAATCCCCATCCCACCCCTACTGCTTCTTCTTACCCCCTCTCCTTTTCTCCTCAGCAATCCGATCCATCTCTGCAATCTCCGCCTCCTCCTTCTTTTGCGCATACCACTCGCCCGCCTGCAGTACCAATACACCAACCAACACAAGCGCCAAAATGGTATTACTCGCCGCCAGGACCCTCAAACTATCCTCTCTCCCCACAATATCCATACTATCCACATCCACCGCTCCTCCCTCCCCCACCCCCTGTACCAACCCCTGATCCGGCCCATAAGCCCCCGCCGTCACCAACCTAAGCCCCTTAACAATATTGGCGATATAGACCGTGATACCGCACATATACAGCACCAAGCTCGCGCCATCAAACAGCATATTCGCCTCGGAGGGCTTATACAGCTTCATGATGAACCCGAGGAGGCCGGTGCCGATGACGATGTGCAGGATACGCGCGATGAGCGGGGGCGAGGCGTGCAGGAACTTGAGGTGGTTTTCGAGAAGCTGGAAGTAGGGTTCGCGGTCTGGTGGGGTCGACCAGAGGACGTTGTAGTCGTAGGGGAAGGAGGCGAAGAGGATGCCGAGGAAGAAACAGGTTGCTTGGGGGTAAAGTTAGTGGGCTGTGTTAGGGGGAGGATTGGTGGGGGTGGGGAGCTCACGGCCGACGACGAGGAAGGTCCCGAAGGGACTGCTTCGTGCTGTTGGTTTAGACATGGTGGGGTTTGATGTTGGTGTGTGCGATGAGGGGAGGATGGTAATGCGCTCAGGGAGCGGCGCGGCCGCGGTGTCGCTTTTGAAGCCCGATGCCTTCGTATGCGGGGAGCGAGCTTGAGAGTAAGCTTATCTGGCGGTACGATAAATCGCTTCGTGCGTATCGAAGGTCGTCAATTGTAAGTCGCTGAGTGACCTACTGCTCTTGAAACTTGATGTATCAAGTTAGGTTCGAGGAGCGCTGAAAAGTTGTTATCTTCCTCTGACATGTGGAGACTCGCCGCGATATCGTTACAACATGCGAGTAGCTCCCCAAAATGGTTTAGTTTCGCGGCTTCTGGCGATGACGACTTATCAAAACAACGGTGTACGAGTAAAGATGTATACGAGTAAAGGTAGACTTCCAAGCGTTAAGCTGCGATTATGTATATCAATTACAGCTGGATGCAATGCACTGCCTGCTCTGTATATAACTGGTTGGCTCTTTCGAAGCAATTGCACTGCAGAAGCGGAAGGTTTACAGTATTAGCTATTACAACCAGCGCTTGAAAGCGCATGATATGGCCCTCCAAATATCCCATCAGTTCCTACTGATACAACGTATTCACACCACGAAAGAGGAGGCCCTTCGTCCAAGAAGCTCACCGAGGTGATATGTGCGAAACGGCTTTTGCTTGTCCCCGTCCACTGGCACATCGTTCCCCTCCGCTCCTATCCCAATCCTTTCGCAAAGCGTCCACCTCTTCCTATACCTCCCTCCTCACTTCCCCTCCCACGGTCTCCAAAACCTCCACCCCTCCCTAGCACCACCCTCGCCTTCCCCACCCTCCGCAGCTCCTGTCCCCACACCCACTAGCCCCTCAATTCCCGCATTCCCCTCCGCCCTGAGGAACTTCTCCTGATCAATCTCCTCACCGCCCTCCTCACCCGACGCATTCTGCAGCACAGCCGGCCACAGCACGCCCACGCCGTCACCCGCAAGCGTCGTTTCGAACTTCTCGAACCCTTCCGCTTCGAGCTTCGCCTCTAGATCGCGTAGCATCTCTGCTTTGTTAGGCGAAACGCCATCGGTGGAGCCATTCGTGTCGCTGGCGGTAATTTCCGGTTTCAGGATCGTGATAGCGCACCCGCCGCCCCCGCGCCCGTAAGTTTTGTCCATCCGATGCCCGCATGGTCGATCAGCGCGCGTATACGCTCGAGCTTGGGATGCGACACGCCCAGGCTCACCAACAAGCCGTGATTGATCGTTATCAGCTCGCCTAGATATCTCAGATTCTCCGGGTCGTCTGGATCGAAGCCCTCCTCGTTGATGAGGCTATGCGCGCTCTCCGTAACGCGGTCTATGGCGTCAAGCAGGAGGGTTGTAATGTCAGGATGTGTTTCCTTCAGCCGCGCGACCTTTGCGACCTCGACGCTAGTGCTCCGACTCTGGCGCGTGTTGATGAGCAGCAGCGGCAGCTCGGGGAAATCGTGCAACGGGCGCACACTCGGTGGCTTCTTGTAATCTGTCCGCTTGAACAGCACCGCTTTGCCGCCGGAGGAAACTGTGTTGTCGACGCCGGAGGGGTTGCCGTGAATGCAGAGCTCGCCGACGAACGCCCACCGGTTTATGCGCTCGATCTGCAGTTCGCATTCCTGCGAGGGCTGGTCGGGGTGAGGGCCGCTGAGGGCGCGGATCTGGAGCAGCAGGGCGGCGGAGAGGCAGACGGCGATGGAGGCGCTGGAGCCGAGGCCCGCGCCGATGGGGATGGTGGAGCGGAGGGTGTAGACGCATGCGGCGGATTTCTGGGACCCGAGGGAGAGGAAGAGGTAGAGGAAGGCGGTCGCGGACGCTTGGTGGATCTTGCGCACGTGTTCGGGTGCCTTGTTTGATATGGAGGAGACGTGGGGTTCGAGGGCAGCAACGAGGTCGGGGTCGAGGGATGTGACTAGGTCGTAGTAGTACTTTTCTTTGACGGCTGCGAGAATGTGGACCAGGAGGGCATCGATGTTCCAGGTGTGATCGAGACTGATGTCGGGGAAACGCAGGGATACTGTGCGCCGAGATTTGGAGAGGAAGGTCACAAGGAGGTAGGAGCGGAGGGAGATGGCGGCGGCGATAGCTGCCTGTGGATGCTCAGCGGGTACTCGTCACAGTTCAGTGATCATCATATACTTTGCCGTGGACGACTGCATGCTCGCCGTACACAATGACCTTGCCTGGCGCGGACACCATGAACGCGGGCATCAAAGGGGTTGATATCTTCCTCGCATGTCCCGGCCGTTGGCTCGAGCCATTGCTTGACCTTTCGCCTGTCACAGAACCATCGAGGCTGGTGGTATCCAAGTCATCTGAAAGGGAGTCTACTAAGGGCGATGAGGCGCTCTTGTGACCGTTGACTGCCATCCTATACTGCAGCAGACCATGCCCAACAGAGCCGTTGGTCTCCGGTGTGGAAGTGTGCGCAAACTTCAAGCTTACTACTTGATGCTCAGGGTGTCGAGGGACTTCTCTCGTAAGTGCTGAAGGGTTAAGAGGCACAATTCATGGGATAGAGCTGGCGGCGCAAAAGCCTCTCATCCGAAAGCTGATCCCTGATGACGGTTGAGACGCATTGATCGACAGGCTGTTCCTGCCAAGATGCACCATTCTGGGGAGCTAGCGTAAACGGTTTCCTCAAACGGGTCTGGTAGAAGTGATAAATCAGTCTATGCTCACACTATCCAGTCCGCATAGTGAGGGCACTGGACCAGGTGTATCTCTTGTAATTTGTGTTACAGGAACCTCTTCCTGAGGCACAATCATTGGCGGAGGTAACAGCTCAGGGGTCACTTCCGGTCCGTCCCTCATGCTCGTGTGCTCGTTACGACAAGGCGTAAATTGGGCGCGCAGATTCCGCCTAAGTGGAGAGTAACCGCTCAGTGCCTCAGGCACGTTTATCTGTCTCCATCTGTGATGGTGCTCTCGTAGTCCTGACTTCCAGCAAACATGGAAAGAGTCCCTGTGCGCCGGTCTCCATGAACGAAGGCAGCCTGAGCAGAGCTCACACTAAACTCTACATCGGCCTTGCACAACGCATGACACCTATCAACAAAATACATGACGGAGTCACAGGATGCCCCGTTCGCGTGCAGCGACGAATCTTAGTCAGCGGCGCTGTTGGAGGCTCCGGCGCTAGCGTACTGATGCCATGACTTGCATATCAGATGCGATCTGTCATCTACAACAAAGTGCTATCCGGCCAAAATGATACAGGCTTTCCTACAGGTACCGTCCGAACCCGATACAATGCCGTTTACGTACTGATATCTGCAGCGTCTCGCGCGCTTCCTGGATCGACCGCTTTTCCCATGGAAGAAGCTTGTGATAGGCTTCTCGCTCGGCCAATTCGTCCTTGAGAACTGGCTTCTCTGGCGCCAGTATGGTGTCTACCAGCGCACAATCCGGCCAAAAGCCCTTGATGATGTTGTCGAGCAGGACGTCTTCGACAAGAGCCAGGTATACCACCACACTCGCTCATCCACCCCATAGCCTTGCTGACCCCCGCTTCTTCAGGCGTATGGCCGCGCCAAAGCCCGCTACAGCTTCGTATCGTCCCTGTTCAACCAGGCGAAATCCATTGCCATAATCTACTTCGACGTATATCCCAAGATATGGGCGCTCACTGGTCTCCTGCTGTCCCGCTACTTCCCAGCCCGCATCAGCGGCGAAATTACCCACTCGCTCATCTTCATCTTTGCCTTCGGTCTGATTGACCTCTTCGCCGGCATCCCGTTCAGCTATTACCACCACTTCGTTCTCGAGGAGCAGTACGGCTTTAACAAAATGACGGTTAAGACCTGGGTAACCGACATGCTGAAGGGGCAAGCGCTGGCCATTGGGTTTGGTATACCGATCGGCAGCGCTTTCCTGAAGATCATCATGAGCACCGGCGAGCAGTTCTTCTACTATCTGTGGCTGTTCATGCTCGTCGTTCAGGTGTCGATGATCACCATCTACCCGATCGTCATCGTGCCTCTGTTCAACAAGCTCTCTCCGCTAGAACCTGGATCACTCAAGGAAGCTGTCGAGGCGCTGGCACGGAGACTTGAGTTCCCGCTCAGCGAGCTGCAGGTCATCGACGGCAGCAAGCGCAGCGCACACAGTAACGCGTACTTCACTGGCCTGCCGTGGAAGAAGAAGATTGTCATCTATGATACGCTCCTGGAGAAGTCCTCCGACAAGGAAGTCGAAGCAGTACTTGCGCACGAACTGGGACACTGGAAGATGGGCCACACGACAAAGCTGCTCGGTATCAGCCAATTCCATCTATTTTACATTTTTGCGCTCTTCTCGGTCTTCATCAAGAATCAGTCGTTATACCGCTCTTTTGGATTCCATCATGAGCAGCCTGTCCTTATTGGCTTCCTCCTCTTCAACGAGGTCTTGGGCCCGACAGACAGCGTCATCAAGCTTCTCATGAACATTCTTACTCGCAGCATGGAGTATGAAGCCGGTATGTCTTGCACCACTCTCCATCTTGCTTCCCTCCTTGTTCCAAACTGAGATGCAGTAAGTACTAACGCCATGCCACAGATGCTTTCGCCAAGAAGCTTGGCTACACGGCCGAGCTGGCAAGCGCCTTGACCAAACTTCAGATTCAGAACCTGTCGAGCATGGACGCCGACTGGATGTACTCGTCGTACCACTACTCGCATCCAATTCTGACAGAGCGGTTGAAAGCCATTGGCTGGAAGGGCGGCAAGGCTGAGTCCAAGAACGAGGACAGCGAAAAGCCGATCAAGGCCTCGGATAGAGAATTGTAGTCATCAGACGACTTGAATATAGCGTTGTAGATGTCGTAGAATAAAGTCTTCGCTGTGTGGCGTTGTCGAACCGTCCTTCTGAACTCGGATGCGATGATACTCGCTCCACGTGACTTCGTGCTCCTCGGTCTTAGACAAGTCTTATGCCTTGTCTTTAACCCTCTTCGCAGCCCGTTCCTTGTTCTCGGCCTTCGCCCTCTCCTTCTTCGCCTTCTTCCTCGCCTCCTTGTCCACCTTGCCCACCTTCTTCCCTGCAGCCTCCCCATCAACCCCTTGCAGCGCCGTCGCCCGGATACTCGGATCCCCATCATTTGAAATGAAATTGTTGCGATCCCCTATCTCCCCCTGCTGGATTCCATCCTGCTCAGTCTCGCGCCTGTACTCTTCAGGGTCCTGCCATCCCTCCACGCCATCTGTTCCGTCTCCCGCACCAGCGCCCACAGCGGCATCCCCTCTCTCTCCATCGCGCCCACCAGCTTTCCGCTTCCTCCCCCTCCCCTCCGTCTCAGCAATCAGCCCATCAAGCACAGTGTCATCCCCCTCCTTCTCCGGCTCTGGCGCTAACCGCTCCCCTTGAGCCCCGCCTCCACGCGCCGTAGATTGTGTAGGACTAATCCGCCGGTGGAGCCAGAGGCAGCTGAGTAGGTGGGTCCGGAGGTTGTAAGAAGGGCGTCGGGATGTAGGTGTGGAGACGTCTCGCTTTCTTTGAGGTAGGCGGAGATGTAGGTGAGTGCGGTGGAGGGGGAGAGGGGGACGGAGGTGTGGGAGACGTGGGGGGAGTGCTAGGGGGGCCATTGTGGGGGTGAGGGTGTGGTGGGCGAGAGTTTGAGGGTTGGCGGCCGGTCGGTGGATGTACGGTTAGGTGCGTTTCCAGGCGGATTTCGGGGTGCTGCGAGACCTTGACCCGGTCGCGAGGATGTTGGAAGTGGTAGCACCGGACTTCACACTCTCTTCTGCAGTTCTGCTGGCGCTGAAGCTTGATGTCGAGTCCACAGAATATGAGAATGCGGATATAGAATTTTGAGCACGGGCCATCTGAGGTCCCCGAACTCAACTTCGATTGCATCTATCTGAGGGTTCCATCAATTGCGCAATCGACATCCTCAGCCAGCTTCGGTCCACTTCGAGCTTCCCGGTGGTCGAATACAGGAGTGGACTCTTCCATCATGCAGTGCCTCCGCTGCCTGCGCAGCTTCGCGCGACCGCCGATACAACTACAGACATCCCTCCTCCGCGCAACACCAAAGCTTCAAGGGTCTCCAGCACAACAGTAAGCCATTCCACCCTCCTACCTCCATGTTCTCTCCGAGATACCGCTTTAACACCCCCTTAGAACTCGTCCCCTCTCCCTCCTCTCCCCCGCCGCCCCATCCTCCAGCAGCCCTCCCTAGGACCTTCAGCAGCCTCCCTGGCAGTGCCCTCCGCAACAACTCTCATCCCATCACCATCTTCCTCCTCGGGCACACTCGATCTCCTCCCCGCATCTCAGCCCACCCAGGCCTTGCGAGCCAACAAGTCCGGTGCGGGCCAAGGGATACCTACAACCCGAGCCACCTGGTGCGGAAGCGACGTCATGGATTTTTGGCCCGGATAAGGACGCGGACGGGAAGGAATATCTTGAAGAGGAGGAGGGCGAAGGGACGGAAGAGTTTGACGCATTAATTGGCGGGTTTTGGTTTAGGCGATATTTGTTGGGGTAGAGGGGGAGAAGGGAGGGAGGGGGTTGGGTGGTGTGGTGGAGGCTGGGTGAAAGTGGATTATAGAAGACAGGGTTTGGCCCGAGGGCTGTTCGTAAGACGTAGGGGACGCCTTGATTGTGAAAGCGGAGGCCAGCGCGGCAGCTTCCAGTTCTGTTCATACTGTATCACAACAATCAGCCCTAAATCAAATGATGTATTAAACAGGAAATTATCCTAGTCATGGTTCGTCGGTTGTTGTTCCCCTTCGCGTATCATACTTCATGTAAGTGTTCGAGATAAGCCAAGCCAATCGGCTGTTCACAAATATGGAGCAGGTACAGTGATTTGAGGAGCTGGGCATCACGCGTGAATTGTCAACCCGGTGCGAGCGTGTTATATTCCGTGTCGTACGCCACTATGCAACCTGCCATTCCCGACTGCGCCAAACTCAAATACGGTACATCGGAATTGGCTTTGCCAGAAAGCCATGTCCTGCAGAATGAAAGTGATATTCCCAGCCGCCGCGAAGGATGTCTAGTGAAGGGCTAATACAATTGCTGGGAGCTTCGCATGACGATTTCCGGACGGTGATCTGTGTCATGCTGGTGGTACTCCGTGAACTAACGGCTGTATGTTTCGACCTGGATCTCGAAATCGTTTATCATGTCGCCATCTAGTAAGAGTTAGTTATCTGGATCATAAGAGCAAGAGGTGATTGCCACATACTTGTGAAGAAATCCCAGAAACCATTCCGGTAACCGGCGAGCCATAGATACGTTGCTTTGAGACGAAACCATCGCTTGGGGATGACGCTGAGACTAATATAACTGGACATCGAGTAACTGACAGCGTTGTAGGTGTATTTGAGAGCCTCTTTGGCGTATCGATGATGACTTTGCATGGAGCATATTCTTTGCGCAGTGAAAATGGTGAGGAATGGTTTCCAGTGTAATTGCAGCGCCATGATGAACGGGCGTCGCCGTGATGTCTTGCTGCGTAGTGCCTCGGGCAAGGTAGTTGAATATGGGTAAATGGGAAATGCAGGCAGAGACTGTTGTGTGCTATCGAAACTGGCTGCAGCAAACCAAGCTGAGGCAGAGGGTCAGTGTAGTTGAAGTAATTAGTGTGGAAGGAGCAATAGTGGTTATAGTAGCAGGGGCGTCTTCGTGCACAGCCTGTTTCTTTCCTCTGAGAGCTACCGCCTTCTTCGCCCCGTTTTTCCCACCAATAATGTCCTTCCAAGGAATCTCCGGACATCTGGTATCGCACAAAGTAACGTGCTTCAATCTTCGACAACCGACACGACTTCGAAAGAGAAAGTGGTTCTCATGGCACCATCTAACGAGTTACCTCAATTCTAACATACGAGAATGGAGGAAACGTACTGTCGGGGTTTGTGACAAAGCCCCAGATACCATTCGACCAAAAAGAGCAAAACCAAAAGTGGCTGATTATCTGTAGTTGCCATGCGGGACGTAGGTTGAAGTGAAAACAATTTGTTGTGCCGTATGCGATACATGTTGTTGTATGAATGCTAGGGCCATCCGGGGAGAGCTCATGGCTTCGCTTGAAGGAAAGGTCTTGCCATGTTATGAGGAATGGCATGGGCGCCCACGCCCAAGGCTGTAAAGGCTGCGCAGTGAGCGCGACTCGCCGCAGCCAAGCGAAGAAATGGGAAATGTGATTCCAGAGTGGTGATGGCGACATAGTGAGCGCTGGTCACCAGAATCGTCGAGCGAGGAGTGCTTCAGAAAATGTAATTGAAAGCCTGTAGTCGATGGGCCTGGGATACAGTTCTTTGTATTGAGCTCGCTCCGCAAAGGTCAGCTGGCGCGGCGGGTGTCCAGTGAATGAGCTTGAGGATCACGTGTGACATGCGTGTAGGATATCGCACAGCGAATGTTCGCTTCATTCAACAGCGTACGTGATCATATTGATCCACAGGTGATGTTGTATCCTTGCGTCTAGGAAGTTACTTCTTAGTCCAACGCTCTGAAGGATTAAGAGCACTTACTTTCGAGATTAAAGTAGTCCCAGAAATGATTGTAGTAGTAGTTGGTGAAGACATACACGACCTCTATAACGACCTGCCTCGTCAGCAGATTGAGAAAGAACCGGTTGCCCTCGAAGTATCTGAGAGAGGTGAATCTCCGTGTCCGAGAAGGATTTGCAGGATACTCTTGACGGAAATAGACGCGGTGGTCACTGTTTAACCAGCGGAGTGGCGCCCAGTATGGTGGAACCGGCATAGTAAGCGCAGTTTTCCTCAGTCTTCCAGACGCTTATGCTTTGGATGCTGTAAATATGTAGCGTGAACTGGCTTTCCCTATGTAAAATAGGGCTTTGGAAATGAGGCGAAGGGCGGTGATTCTTTAGGAAGAACGGAGTAAAGAAGACAGCACGACTGTCATGATATTATTCGTAAAGTGGACTGTAGGTTGACGAGTGAAAGCAGTGTGCTCATTGGCGTCCACACTGTATACCACGAGCCGACCAGCGTACGCATCATGCTTGGACTTTCAAATGACTTGACGAAACAGCGTGACCCACAGTGGAGAAAGAGCTGGGCCAAGTTGTGTGGCTCAGCTATTTTGTTTGAGCCGCAATATCCACTTCAAGTACAATGTACACTAGTCATAAACTAGCGACGCCAACGCAGAGCGACCAGATACTCCGCAGGTAGAGCGTATTGCTCGGTCTTAGGAGATTCCTCGATACCCCCGTTCT
Source organism: Coniosporium tulheliwenetii (assembly GCA_030247845.1). Taxonomy (NCBI): domain Eukaryota; kingdom Fungi; phylum Ascomycota; class Dothideomycetes; genus Coniosporium; species Coniosporium tulheliwenetii. The sequence goes on from JAPDRP010000008.1 coordinate 125,207, forward strand.
ATAGCCTCCACGGCCTTCGAGCCTCTGCAACTGTGACACCCGGGGTCAATACTTTGGTGAACGGTACCGCAACGGCTGGAGTACTTTATGGTGTAGCTGAGAGGAGAAAACACACGCTTCGCGAGATCACATCTCTATACCTGCGCACAGACTACGCAAGAGGACCACGCTAAGACCTTGACTCTCACAGCCCCTCAAGAAGTCTCCAAGGCACACTGACGCTGCTTGCCTCTTAAGACCTGCGTTCGTTGCGCCCTTTGTGGTCTGTTAGTCTCCCCGCTATAATACTCAAGTGAAGGCCCAGGACGGTGTCATGTCATCGGCGATGTGAACAGGTTCGCATGGCTTTACCTAATGCATCACGGATTTCTTTGTTAAGAAGGCTGTGTGACGCACTTTCGTGGCGTGACAAGACCCCCAGTGAAGACACAGCGATGACTACTGGAGCTCTGCTGGCAATCTTCATTCCTCAAACTTTTCAGTACGGTTGCGGAGAGTCCGGAGAACATGCTGGCGTAAGAAATCGTCGATGTAGTTGAAATAACCTGGCTCGGCTACAGTGTCGTTGTGAGTTCCGTTGGGGAATTCTTTGAAGATCTTGATGTCAGACCGGCAGATGTCGTAAAGCTGCCGCATGTGGGTTGCCCTATGATGAGATCAGCTTTGTAGACGGCTGCGGGCTTTTGGTATAGATACTTACGGAACGATCTCGTCCTTCGACCCACTAAGGAAGAGGATTGGGATACTGGGCGTGACTTGCGGAAGCATCTCTTCGCTTGACCAGTACTGATGGCATAGGGGTGCTAGATACTTCGCGGGAGGGAAAGCACTATTGCAATGTTAGCCGGTGCCCGGGTACCCTCGAATCATTTCCAGTGTAAACAAACCTGGGGATGAGTTCCCTGATGCTGAGGAAAGTGTTCTCCAAGATGATGGCCGCAATATCGCCCTCATTGCGGTTGCGCGCAGCGAGTCCAATACTGACAGCACCTCCTAGGCTCTGTCCATACAACACGATCTTGGTATCCTTGAGCTCGGCTCGTTGCCGGACATAGTCCAACCCCGTTTGGGCATCCACCATCAACCCCTTCTCGTTGGGCGTCCCCGTCGACATCCCGTACCCTCGGTACTGAAGCATGAGAACGTTGCAGCCTAGGTCATCATGCAGGATCTTGGCGATTGGAAGCCGGTGGCCGATGTTGCCCGCATTGCCGTGAAACATGAGGATGGTGATATTGCGCGCATGCCGCTTGTTTTCCGGTCTGATGAAGAAGGCACTCAGAGACTCTCCGTCGGGAGTCGGGATCATGAGCTCCTCGAAGTCGCTTATGCCGAACTGGGGTGGGCGCGGAACATCGGTACGCGCGCCTGGAGGGAGGTTACGGGGGTATATGATCTCGCTGGTGGCTTTTAGCAGGAGCTGGAGCGGGCAATATAGGGGACATACTTCTGCTTGAAGTACAACAGTCCACTGAGCAGTGCTGTGACGCCAGACGACACAAGAACGGGAACCCGTAAGTAGGATAAGTAGGATGCCATTTTGGGACGGCGGCAGGTTTGGGTCAGTTGTAGGAGATTTGGCGCATAGGACAGAGTGGGGTGACTTATTAGCCCTTGTGTACAATCATGAGCAAGCTGTCGTAGAAATATCGTTTCGAGTACGGTGCCAGTCGCAATTGTTGAAGTCTACTTGGTGTAGAGGCGCAGATGCATCGCGGCGCGGCATCGAATGGAGCTTGGACGTCACGGCAAGTCCCGTGGAGCTTCTCTGATGTCGAAACGCGCGCCTTCACGTTTGCCTGAGCAGCTCCAGCTTCTACACCATCCACAGTCTCTCTCGGTCCGTCTTCAAGCGTCGCATTACCTCCGTCTCACTGTCAGAAACTCCGACTGCGTCTCAGCTCAGATACCATCATCTCCATCTTCAAAATGCAGCAAACAGGGATGCTAGGGGAAGGTTAGCTTGATGGAACTCGACATCTGGAGTCGCATGGCTCATTCAGATACAGATGGCATACACATAGACATGAACCACCTCAAGAAGGGTGAAGTCAAGTAAGGATAGTCGTCTACGTTTGGGGAGTTCATGCTAACATTTGACCGGTAGTCTAGGAACGTCGATGTATGTTAACAAATCCTGCAACCGCCGTCTACATCTTTCGACATGCAAACTTGGGAGGTTCTCTGTTGCGAGACTGACAGATAAAAGCATGGCCATCAACTTCAAGGACGGCGTCATATTAGGAGCAGACAGCCGAACAACCACGGGGGCATACATCGCAAACCGAGTCACGGACAAGCTCACGCAGGTACACGATACAATATGGTGTTGCCGGTCAGGGTCAGCAGCAGATACTCAGGCTGTGGCGGACATCGTCCACTACCACCTTGGCATGTACGGCATCACAAATGACGAGCCACCCACTACACAGACGGCGGCAGCCATCTTCCAGGAGCTCTGCTACGACAACAAGGACCAGCTGAGGTATGGTAGCGAGAGGCAGGACATGTTCCGCTCGCTGACGGCGCTGTAGTGCGGGCATGATTATTGCCGGATACGACCACAGACACGGCGGTCAGGTATACTCCATCCCCCTCGGCGGTTCTCTGCACAAGCAAGCATACGCGATCGGCGGCTCAGGCTCGACGTACATCTATGGCTACTGCGACGCGAACTGGAAAGAGGGTATGACAGAGGAAGAGGGGGTCAACTTCGTCAAGGGCGCGCTACGGGAGGCCATCAAATGGGACGGCAGCTCTGGCGGCGTCATCAGGATGGTGGTCCTCACAGCCAAGGGCGCTGTTCGACACTTGTATCTACCGGATCGAAGCAACTACGAAGGTCCTGGGGTGGATACTGCTAAGATATAAGCTTTGCTTCGAAGTACCAGTCCTCTGGAATGAATGGTATCAAGGGATAGAGCGGGGACTGGTAATATTGTGCACGGATATCCTTCAGGGGCCATGAGCAAGTAAGGCGTCGCTACTCAGGCATTGTAGCTTTTACTGGAGCTTTTCCAAAGCCCACTATCAAGCGCTTTCTAACTCTTCTGTCTATCGAACGGAGCTTCACAACAGCAATAGATCGCTCCCCATAAATACTGCTTGTGTCTGCACTTGTGAAGTGATTTTAACATAACGTTCGGCTGCTACTCTGGATCGGCAGTCTTCCAGTGATAAGTGATAATACTCTTGGGTATCCGTTGTTTTGTTTGCTACGGTCCAAGGCTGGTAGAAAGCGTCCATGGACGGAGTAACAGACAAACGTAATGTTAAGAGTGCCTGAGGCGTGCATCGATATTGTCATGTGATCAGCACGTGATTTCTTCGGGCATTTTCCAGTCCACGAAGTTCTGTGTGAAGACTTCCGTCTATAGCAACATCGCAACGTTACCTAGGCAGTTGTTGCCTGCTTCCGGACGCTCAGCTCCTGGCTGCGGCAAGACTCTTGCCCAGTCTCGAGATAATGGGACCACTAATCTACTCCACAATGCTTACACATGCGGAGTGACCCGCTGCTATAGGGCTCGTGACGTAGACTTCGAGGCGCCTGCAGCATTTGATAATGGAGTGCAGAACATTGTCGAAGCGCATAATGGCTGACCGCCGCTCAGCTGGCGGCGTCTTACTTAGTAGATGCCGAGAACACCGCTATAAACACGTCGACACTGTCGTTATAAACTCACTATAAAGCCGCCGCGGACTCTCAGTGCGCTTCTTATGCTGAAACTTCTAATGTGAATAGCACATTGGGCTCTATCTCTTACTTTAAACTTAGTTGATTCCTCTCCACAACGTGTTACACGTTGCTCAGCTTACGAACTCTTTACATAAATATTTCCTCACAACATCAACATCTTGCCCCGCACAACACTCTCTTACAAAGCTCGAGAGGCCACTCTAGTTTCGGTTTCTTCGGCGCAGCTCTCTTTATCCTTAGCATCAATCACTGCACAGGCAGTTTGGTCACGAGGAACTTCAAAGACTTTGCTCGAAGGTCGTCATATCTTCAAAGTTCAAGATGTTTCGATCCTAGAACTAGCTGAAATGTCAGCCTCTCTGTTACGAGGCGCACGTCACAACAATTTCTTCAAAATGTTGTGAAGTTGAAATGAAGGCGACTTGGCGTTGGTCATATAGCGCGTTCGCGGGACGGGGGCGATTCTCGCTACACTCCGGAAGTCCTAAGTGGTGGCACAGTTCTAAAATGTCACTGCTGTCACATCCCAAGAAGCAGTCGTGCCAGCCTTGCCCCATGCGAGAGCGCTACCCTAGGTCGCGTCTTATAAGCAAGACAGCTCGAGTTCTCACGACATTTTTGCGACGTTCTGTTCCTCGGCTTCGCTTCTCTCCCTCATCGGAGTCCTCAACTTCCTCACCCGATCACGTAGCTGAGCTGCGGTCCTGGCCCTGTCTCTTCACTCTATAAACGGCACCAGGTTGAGTACGCCACTTTTCGCAAGGTACTACGGCAGTACGCGTCTACGAGAGCTGGCTGACTGTTACAGTCCCTTTTTCGACAGCGTCGATTTTGACCTTCCTCCAGCCTCGTCCGACATGGCCGCTAGACTATCTAAGCCGCTGCCTTCCCTATCCACCTCGGTCGACTTGACCGCTCCGACGTCGCAAGCGACAATACAACGTGAGGCAGCCCGGTCGAAACGTAAAGAGCGACACGAAGCCAAAGAGTCTCAGAGGCCTCATGACAAGAAGCTTATGAACAACCCCGCTATTGATGAACGGGCAAGGAAACTCTACACTCTAAGCTGGGTCACACAAATGCAACATGCCGTTCGCAGGTTTGCAGAGTTCACCGAAGAGAAGCTAGGACTACCTCCAGGCCACCCTCAACACGGCATGGAGTACTTCAAACCTGGCGGCCCGGTGCCGAACGAGCCACTCGTTCGTCGCTTCCTCTTCTGGTACGCCGATAGTAGTACTGGGAAGGTAGCCTCAAACTCTCGGAAACCGAGCGTGTCGATTCAGAACAACAACGTCACTGTAGTGACGGTGAAGGTTTTCTGCCACGCGCTATTCACCGCAGCGGCATACTACAACACTAGCATGCCTCGGGAGCTGAAGCGAGACACAGAAGTATGGCTTGCTATTACACTGGCCTCTGAGCTTGATCTCGTACAGAACCAAGGGCCGAAGCCGACAGTCCGACCCACAGACGTAGAGGTAGCGATTCGAGCTATGTGGGATTATCGGAGTGTTGCCGCGATTCGGACGTTTCGGGCCAGATTCCTGGCGACTTTGATCCTGAATCTCCTTGTGGACGGAGCTGGTCATGTCGGCGAAATGCTTCCTTGCACATTGAAGAATGCCGATGACGGCAAATTTCTGAAGTGGGAGGACATCGAGATCTTTGCTTCTCCCAGTTCTGACGGCGGCAGTATTCCGGAGATCAGGATCAACGTAACCTTCAAGTGGCTCAAGAATCATACGTTCGATCCGAAGGAGTGGAAAACAATCGTACTCAGGCTTCTCCCACCTCACCTTGTGTTCCAGGACTCCTGCCGTCTCCTGATTCTGCTCGCTCTCATGGATCGCAGACTGGCTCATTTCGGAAGCTGGGAACAGCTCGCCAGTTGCCGCCCAAACCCCAACGGTTCTGTTATCCTGTTGAATGACTCAGACCTTCAAAAACCAGTCTTCTCCAAAGCGGCACTGACAGGACGTATCGAGGACGAGCTGCGCCCTTGGAAGTGGCGTAACTTGGGAGATCTCATGTCGCACATCTCCCGGTTGGCCGGCTTTCCAGAGAAGTTCAAGTTGCACGCGATGCGAAGAGGTGCAACTTTTCTTCTAGACACTCATGTGAGCCCTGAGACGGCTAGAGCTCTAATGGGTCATCAAAGGGACTCGAATGCGTTCCGCGAGTACATGTCCAAAACTTCCACTACTGATTACCAAGCGATCACGAAAAGGCTTCCTACAACCGATATCACTCAAATGTCGAGCATCAGTCTCGGCCAGGTTGAAGGCGCTCCACATGGCCCAAGCCCCGCCGCATTCGCAGCCCTCGAAAGCGATCTGGAATATAAACTGCATACTGAGGCTCTCGAGTCTGCAAGGGCGGTTTGGAGATCTTGTATGGAGGAATATGGATCAGGCAAGCAGGCTCTCGCGGCCTGTCCGGAAGCACGCTCGGCATACCAGAAGGTAACTAACGCCCGTCGTTATTACGCACCGGCTTTTCTGGAACAACGATATCGCGAAGAGTATGAGAAATACTGCATCACGGCGTCGACACTCCTGCCAGAACCGTTGCCAGAATCGACAGCGTCGAATTCGCCGCAAGAAGTAGACTCTAGAGCCTCTACACCACCGACTGCTGAGCCCGAAGCAGACGTAGGCGCTAGGCCCGAAGACCTCGACCCTGAAGAAGAAGCCGCTCTTATCCTTCAAGAGTTTGGCCGGCTGTCGGAAGAACAGACGGCAACGCTTACGGCAGCCCTGACGGATAGTAGGAACCCTGGGGTAGGCTCCAACGTGTCACTCGATCATGCGGTAGAAGCAGCAACATCTCTTCAGCACAGACTGCACGGAGTTGTTCGAGAGGACCTCAACCGGATGGTTGGCCACACAGGGCGCACATTCACGCAATTGCAATGCTTCTCACCAAGAGCTATGTTCCTTGCAGATATCTACGACGCATTATCACAGGACGAGAGCCTTTCAGCCGCCGACGTCACGGAGACAATTTTCTCACTCATGACTTCTGAGGTTTTCCCACATGTGGTGCCGCCGCACTGGTAGGTTGACGACTCAGAGTGTTGGTCGTGCAACGAGCCCCTAGACCCGGACACGGCATACGGTCATATCCGTTTGTGCCGGGAGATAGATGCCGATATCCTGGCCCGGCAACGATGGGAAAGCTATTTGGAAGACCTGCCCACTTCCTGTCCCCAGATCCTCAACTGAGATAGGCCTTCTCGACGCCAGGTTTGCGGCAAGACTTGGCCTGAGCCCGCCCAAATGCATCACCATCTCTTGAAACACTTCCGCCACACAGCGCCGTACACCTGCAACCGTGAAGGGTGCGGCTTGATGTTCGACAATGACCTACAAGCGGCCTGCGAACATGCGTGGTCGGTTCATGGCGTCCCGGGTGGGAAGAGTTAAAACAGCCTGTACACCCTTTGCCGATTCTGTGACGAGTACCTTTGGAGCCCCTGAACACCAATGCCAGGATTCAACACTTTGAAGGCCAACTTGCTGAATCCTTAGAGCAAGCTCAACTGTATGGCTACGAGGGACTCACGCTCAAAGGTCTACCGGTTGATCGACAAGTTGTGCCGAGCAGTGCTTGTTCTGTCTTCATGACACGAGTCTTGATACCGAGAGCCGTATAGCATTTCCAATGTTCTACAAGAATCAAGGACTGCCTCAGCATATCAAGCATCATCTGCAGAAGATCGACGCCAGCGACCGGGTCCACTGCCCTGCGTCAGCGGCTGCCGGCGCCAGTCCAGGCTTTTGCGGATATGACGGATTAATGACTGGAGCTGAGCTGAGAAGCCATATCGAAACTGTTCACAGCTTGTCAGTAGCAAAAGACGCCTCAACTCGGACGAGTTCACAACGTGTTACTTCTTCAGGACAGCAGGCTCACGTTGACGAAGATGAACCTTGCGCCGGCAATGAGGCTCCAGAACCGGCCAACTCTACGGCTCTAAAGGAGCCACCCTCGAACACCCGTAGGACGCCGAAATCGACAGCGTCGAAACGTGCCAATGCCGGCCCTGAGAACCCGCCAGCAAGGGAAATGAGGAGCTCAAAGCGCCCAAAACTAAACGCTCAGAAGGTTGTCAGGGATGAGAACATTGACCCGGCGTTGCTTGGGACTTCACGGTCAGCTTGAATGCCTGCTGCGTTGGTCAACGGCTTGAGCTGTTAAGAAGGATATACGGGGGAATGTTGGACGAGGTTTAGCTATCTGCTCTCGTTTAGCCTTTTCACGGCTTTGCATTGCTAGCACTTCCTGAGTCGTTTGTGGGACTTCTGCGCGTTGCGGGATCGCTGAGTTTAGCGTATGGAATCGAGAGCAGGATCATCTATCTGAGAAGCGTTATATCCCTGGAGCATTTATGCTGAACATTGATAGCTATTCAAATATGCTCACAGTTCGGCTTCCAAGTCACGATGTTCCGGCTCGGCGTCTATCAATTGCTCTCTTCGTCTTCTCCTACTGATGACTATGACGCGGTAGCCACAGTATTGTATGCCCCGTCTCAAGGCTGTTCGGAAGTCTTACCACACCCAAAGGCTGATCTTTCCCGGGATATCATAAACTGAATGTACATCGGGGTTGAGCAAAGTAGACCGACTATTCATACGTGTTAGCGGTACTGCTTATCAGCAAGGGCCGGATCGGCAGGGTCTTGAGTGACGATTAGGCCGGCGCGTTCCCGGCGTCTCTTGGGCAGGACCGCCCACCAAGGCCGCGCATCGAAGCCACAAGAGAGCCACGCTCCTTCGCACAAAAACAACCTCCTCCACCCAAAGCCCCTATCGCTGCCTGTCGTCCAATTCACTTTGGTGCACGACATCGAAACAGTAATCCACGAGTCCTGCCTCAGGTACTCCCACCGCGGCGACCGACTCCCTGCCCCGTGCGCAGCACCCTGGGCTGGCTCTCCTTCGCTGTCAACGCAGCTCCGCAACAGCTGCTCCACCTCCTCCTCACGAGGTTTCCGCGCCGCCCACGGCTTCGGACACTCTATCCGTCTGGCTGACGCTGCGACGTTGGTGACTTGAAATCGTTGTCGAATGTGCATATCGCCGACTGTCCCTCGACCACCGTGAGTGAGCCTTGCCATGACATAGCTACCTACAGCGTTCCACAGACGCCCGGGGAGATACCCGATCAAAGCTCGCTCCTGCCCTTTCACAATCGCCCGCAAAACCCGTTGGTAGGAACTGCTAACGTTGAGGTGCCAAAGCTCGCACTAGTTTGCTTCACCCTTCGCGACAGCACACCGTTATGGGATCGATTGTAATCACCGCGCCGCCACTTCATTATCAAGCTTCGTCGACCCGGACCAGACCAACCGCACCGTCCTCGTCCCCCTCGCACAACCGCGCTCCGATTCCTATGTCTGACGCCGTGCTGCAAGGCACAACCGCAGCAACCTCCGGATCGCGGCCGACGCCCCATGCTCGGCACAGTGCGCAGCACCCACCAAAAAGTCCCCATCCCAAACCGCAGTCGACCCCACAAAACCCTACTCAAGATGCGTCGGCTGGGTCTGATCATGTAAGGCCACAGGCTGTCGCATCCAACGACTCATCCGCAAGAGCCTCCCCGCAGCTTATTCGCTCACCTGCAGACTCCACAAGCAGCTCTCCGCCCCGCATAAAAGTCCAAAGCCTCTCACACATCCAGAGCTTTGCGCTCGATGGAACAAGTCCCTTCTCACAAAGTCGATCATCGTCCCGGCGCTCACGTCGAGACCCAAGCGATATTGGACCGCAGTATGAAATCAGCGCAATGCCGGTCGCCGACATCATCGAGATGGTGGCAGGCCTACTAACGAAGATCACGACCACTAATGACCGCCAACACGAGCATCTACATCGCCATATACCGCCACCCGATGGCACGAACAACTTAGATCCACAGACCAGCAGCGTGCTGGCATTCCACGGGAAGAACATCCCGAATATCTCCATCCTAAGCTACCTAAGCCGCATACACAAATACTGCCCAACCACCTACGAGGTTTTCCTCAGTCTGCTGGTATACTTTGACCGGATGACTGAGCGTGTCAACGCCGGACCCATGCAGAGCCTCCGCCAAGCAAACCAGCAGTCCGTAGAACGAGCGACGGCGGGACCCAGAGACAGCAGCCGCATGGACTCGGTTTCTTCATCTCTAGCGGCCAGCCAACGTTCTCCAACGGAGTCGCGAAGACAAGTTCAAGCGGCGACCCCCACCCTCAGGCTCTCTGGGCAGAGCCGCAGATTCGTCGCAGCAGGAGCATCCGCCTTCGCCGCCGGAGAGACCCTGGATGCTGATCCTTACAACCTGTCGCACTTCTTCGTGGTGGATAGCTTCAACATTCATCGGCTGGTGATTGCCGGCGTAACCTGCGCTAGCAAGTTCTTCTCGGATGTGTTCTACACTAATTCGAGATACGCCAAGGTGAGTGCTAGGTACCCCTCACACAATATCTAAATTTGTATGCCAGCTGACATCGATATAGGTCGGTGGACTTCCCAGCGGAGCTCAACCACCTAGAGCTGCAATTTCTGCTGCTGAACGACTTCCGCCTCGCTGTTCCACTGGAAGAGATAGAAGCGTACGGAACGATGCTGGTCGAGTTCTACGCAAGAGAAGTCGTAGCACAGCAAAATGCGACCCAGGCGCACCGCTAAGAGAAGCATGGCGGACTTGCTATAATCCCAGCAACTTGGGCGTTTGAGCGTCCTGATTCGGTCTGTGGGAGTCAACTACACCAACCGCAAGAGATGAGAGTATTGGATCGAGGCTGGGCGAAGCGTAAAACGCCGGTCCGAGTGAGTGGACACCGGACCGCAGGGGAAAGAGGAGGCGGCGGCGGCACTCAGCGTTGGCGTAATCTGGGGCTACGAGACCTTTCACCTCCCTCCCTCTAATAGAACACCTTTTTCTTTCATCAAGCTGCGACAAGGCTAGATCTCCTCTATCCCGTTCTTCCGTTTCTCCGATCTTGGTCGTTCACCCTCCCAGTTTGCATTCCCAGTATTCGTGAATTGGCCGGATATACCCAGTTTGCTTTTCCTTCGTTTCTTTACGGCCGTTTTCTGATCCTCTCGTTGCTCGCTTCTTTGGGCATTCGCATTGCCATGGGATCTGCGCTTACTATGGGGCGCACGTTTTGATGATGGGACGGATGGCGGGGAGCCCTTATTGGACTTCATGCAGACGCATTTCCTTTTCCAGTGAGCGGATACGAGCATAGGATAGATTGGGTAGAGGGGCGTTTGGCGTTACGCAATATTTCAACCTAGGGTTTCAGTTTCGAGTACAGCTTGATCTTTAATTTTCTGTGCTTGCTGGTGATGACGATGACTTTGCTGCTAAAAGGTTTTCTTTCCCCGGTTATTTTCCCCGGATTTCCTTCTCCACGCGTGGGAAGTTTACTACAACTGCCTTCTGAGGGACAGTTTGGAACCACCCGCCCCCGGCGTTCCTCTGGCCTCGAGATCGATGTGCAACGATCCACCGTATCCGGGCACGCAGCCCGGCCTGTTGCTGTACCTGGGGCCACCGGCACACCTCTTATCCGATAAACTCATTCCACAAGCACCAGCTGCAGCCGCGGTAGTCCGCCAGACCGTAGGGACGAGGACAGCGGCCTCTTGCTTCACCTGATTCCGGGTTCTAATATACAAAAGTCTCTGCTATCTCTCTAGTCTGTTCACCGGTTGATTAAGTCAGTCAGAGGGATGGTCGTACGTGTTAAATCACAAGGCGGCAAGTAGCGTAGCTTGCATGCGTAGATAGTAATAGCTTGATATCTCGATGCTAATGATGATCCCCTTTTCCACTGATTGTCAAAAGCGGCTCCTGCGTCGCGGCGCCAGTACTGCGTGATGCAGCTATGAGACCGTCCTCCGTCTAAACAATTTTTTGATCAGCGATTATCCCGAGGACGAATGCATCTAGCAGTTGTAAGTCACGTCGCTCTAGGAAGGCGGAATTCAAGTTTCTTAAAACCGTTGGTTAATTCATATTTTAAGGCATCTTACGAGTGCAGCTACATTAGATGATCCAACGCTCCTTCCTCTCTTCCAGCCTTAGATAGCTAAGACAAATCTAAACCTATTGTTCGGTAATCCTCCGCACCTGCCACTTTTTCGGAGAGCAGTCTGCTTCTGTGACTTGATTTGAGCAAGGCAGCTTTTACGAATCGTTCATGGGTTCCGTCAAAGCATCCAACCACACCGATCGTAGCAGTCACATCAAGAAACCACACCAGAAAGCCACAAGATGTCCACTGGAGAGACAGATTCTCTACCGCAACTGCCTGTATTATTTAACAGCCCGAATCTTCCCCATCCAACCTGCGTGCAGCCGTAGTGAAGTTTCGGCAGGACGCAATCCTCCTCTCCCATATCGCCCTCCCTTCCTTCTGAATTGCAAGAAACAAGTAGGGTAGGCATTGGGGGAAAAAGCCCCTCGCCAACCGAATGCATGAAGTCCGCCCATTTTTGCAGTGTATGTTTCTCCCGCGCTACAAGAAAGTCCACGCAAGAAAATGCAAGTAAAAACAAGAAAAGCAGCCGAAGTAGTGCCCAGCAGTAAAAGCGGCGGCATAAGCCACACAAGGCCACCGCAAGCTGCAAGAAAGTAATTATGGCGGAAAGTAAGGCAGAGACCAATAAGTCCCGCTTCCGCAAAAGTTCGCCGTCCCAGAATATGCAACCGAGTTTTACTTTCCCTTCCAAATGCAGATAGCCCTCAGAACAGGAGAAAGGGGTGCGTGCGTTGCAGACAGGACATCCAGATCCGCACGCGGCTGTACAGTCTTTCTCACGTTCGAAGGCGGTAGAGCGAAGCGCGATCAAAATCCAACCAGGTAGTTCAAAATGAGTGTCGTCAGCGGCGTCTGTAATAAATAGGGGCCAGCCGTGATACTAGCAATTAATATTAGTTCCTCGGAAACGTGTTCCCGCCGCTCCTGGGGTCCTTGGGTCCGCGTTTCTTTTTGAAGTCGCCCCAGCCCTCTTCGTCTTCTTCAGGCGCAGCGTTTGCAGCGACGCCGCGGCTGTACGGGTTCTTCTCGGTAACTTTCAGCTTGTCGTTCATGTCGTAGGTAGGCAGAACGGTAGCGGACGAGGCGACGGTGGATGCGGCATCGTGGCCGAGATGGACGGGGCGGTAGCGGGGAGACATTCCGATGTTGCTGCGTTCCGAGGGGGCGATTGATGGTGCGTAGCCGTTGCCAGCGCCCGTATTGAGGCCTTGCATTGATGGCGCGTATCCGTTGGGCGCCATGCCACACCATTGCGAGGGTGGTTGCAGCATGCTCATCCCGTACTGCTGGGGGTGGTGCTTGGTTTGGCAGCCCCATCCCTCACCCTCTGCGCCATCATTTCCAGTTGCATTGCCTCTAGTTGGTTCGACGTGAACTTGCCCGAGCGCTTGGCGCGGGCGTGGTACTCTTCCTGCCAGGCGTACCTTTCGAGCGGATCGGAGCCGGGAGGGGGGATGGGCCCAAGGATTCCAGCGAATAGTTGTCCTGCCTGCCGCGGGCGCGATACTTGTCGTTAAACTGGTTAGGCGGATGAATAGCCATGCTGATGTTGTTGTAGGACGGATTGAAGGCCGTGGCGCTGGGCATCGGTTGGAAGTTCTGCATCCTCATCATCTCCAGCTGTAGCTGCATTGCCTGCATCCGGGCATTTTCGTCTTGAACAGGCGGCATCATTCCTATGCCCGCTCCCATGCCCGCGCCCATGCCCATGGACTGTCCTGCGCCCATCATTGTACCTTGAAATGCCATCTGAGGATGCATCTGCTGCGGCATTGCATTGAACTGTGGCTGCATGTATGGCATTTGGTGGGAGTATAGAGGCATCTGCTGCGTGATCGGCCTTGGCTCCGGCATGATAGGACCATAATGGCCTTGGACGTTGGGACTTCCGCGCCGCATGGCCCGTTGGCGCTCCTCGGTGGCGATGACCCCGACCAGGCCACCAGGGGAGGTAGTTGTGGCATGGAGTTGTTGACCCCGCCACCGTAAACGGAGCCAGCGCTTCTGTTGAACGCCAGCGGCTCGCGGTTTGGCGCATTAACAATGCCGGCACCAAAATAGGGGAGATCGACTGGAAGGTTCCGGGCGAATACGGGCAAATTACCTCGAGGAGCTCCGGCGACGGAACCAGCAATGGATCCAGGACGGGCAGGAGATTGACCCGTCTGGCTAACCACACGGAGATTGCTGTACGAGTTCGACGCGTGGAGTTTAGTAGGCGGGCGATTCTTGTTTGGAAATCCGTGCTCCTTTAAGATTCCCAGTGGGATCTCATCATCCTCGTCATCACTCGAGGGTCCACTTCGATCTGGTGTTGCGCCGATTCCAGCAAGAAGGTTGTTCGCACTATGGAACCTTCCGTCCGAGGAAGGCCGGAACTGTGTCGATGAAAGCTCTGTAGTTTTCTCTCCTGTAGTCTTCTTCATCTGCTGGCGGAAGACTGCCAGATCCGCTTCCTGCTTACGCCGTTGCTTCGCCTGTTCCCTGTTGCGCTCCGTTTCGTCCACGTCATCGTAGTAATCAGATTCTTCAGAATCGCTCTCGCTTCCATTGTCATTGCTGCGCGAGAGTTCCTTTTGCTTACGTTCACGCTGGAATTGAGCATCGGTCATACGTCTGGGCGTCTCATCCTTTGTCTCGGAGAACTTGAACGCGGCGTTGGCGTCTGCGATTGTTGAGTGGCTAAACAAGGGCTCATCCTCTCCATGAGGTTCAGCCTTCGTGGCGCGTGGAGTCGTGTCGTTGGAATGGACCTGATCGCTGTCGAATAGTGGTGTCGGCGTAACTCTCCGGCCGGTCGGCAAGCTGAGCGGTGCTTCATTCGTGCGAACACTCGATCCAGCTGATGACAGAGAAGGCGTTTTCATAGAATTGCTGGAAGACGAGGCTGCGGATAGGGTATTGGGCTGCAAGCCACTATTCTCTCTGGCAATCTTACTAGAAGCGTCGATACGGCCCTCAGAATGCATCGACTTGCGCTTGATGACCGAATCCCTCACCGCTTTCGCGTCGGCATCCTCAGGTACGCGAGGATTATAGTTTGGTGTCTTGGCGAGGTTCTGTGAAGGGATGGGATAGCCACCAACTCTTGCGGCTGCGGAGAAGACAACCCCTGAGTTCGCCGAAGCAGCCTCAGACGCCAACGCTTGCGCGTGAATAGGGACGGAGGGTGGCTTAGCCTGGAATGCCGACTCTTGAGGCCCGTATGCACACATGCCCCTGTCATGATTGTCTCGACTATCCCAGGAACATGCTGAATTATCGCTCTTGTTAGTGGGGGGCAAAGGCAATATCGCGCCGCTAGATCTTGGGGCATAGTGTCCGGCATAAGCGGCGGCAGGTAGAGATAGCATTGGGGCGGAGTCCTGAACGGATGTGTTAGCATTGAAGCAACTTGCGGATGGTAAGATCGTACAGATCGAATTGCGGTCGGAGTGAGGAAATGCGATGTCTCAGTCTCCTCCATGATAGCACTTCCTCTCCGTCCGGCGCCCTCGAGGAGATCTCCGAAACCACTTCCAAAATCAGTCGATCCCAAGCCAAGATCTCCATCGATCTTTGGTGCCATCGCAGTGCTGGCGTAGCTGCTTGTGGTCATTGCTCTGTCTCTTAACGCCAGGCTGCCAGTCGAGAATTCTTGAGAGATCTCTCCCTTGTCTACCTCGGAGGCCACAGATGTTGAGACTTTGTGGCCCTTGGCGCCAGGCTTGAAAGTACGAGCGGCACCGAGAAAAGAAAACGAGCGCCAGTCTGAAGTTGGAGTGGGAATGCTCCTTCGCTTAGGAAACTCCTCGTTCTCTGCATCGGTCGTCGACGACGGCAGAGTTGATGAAGAACTGAATCGCGCGGATGATGAGGTATCATAGACCCTTGATATTGCAGAATTTGCGGCGCTGCTACCTTCACTGCCCCTACTCAGAATGTCAGTGCAACTGAATGCATGTAGGTATTTTGACCCGAGTTGTACCTGAAACTCGTCCCGGAATCTTCTTCGGACGAGGCTTGCTGGGGAGGCTGACTGGGAGAGCTGAGTGGTCGCCCCAAGCTCATCCTCTTGGTTTTGGCAGCCGTCTCTGTTGCAGCCTGTACCTCATCTCGAGGTATAACGCGGAACGAGGGTGGTGGGTCCTGCTTGTCTAGGGCATTGCCCGACGATTTCCGGCGAAACTTGTTTGGCAGCTTGACCGGCATGGAGATAGACTGATTTCGGTAATAGATCTACCGTCCAAGAAGCTGTATGGTCGCCTAAGTGCGGCTGCGACTTAGATCTAGAGCCGGTAAACAGCTACCATCAATTCCTGGTATCCAAGTGTGAGGGATGGAGTGAGGATGGATGAGGATGACGGCGGTAGTGAATTGAGAGTGGATCCGTTCGGATATGTTCAGGATAGCGTAGCGATGGTGGAGATCTAACTGAAAGAGTGGAACGGATCGGTGGAATAAGAGGCGATCTGCAGCAAGGTTTTGTCAGGTCAGTGTCGATACGAGGAGCGCGAAGCTGAAGCTCAAAGGCTCCTGGTGCTGTGAGAGAGTAAGAAGCGGGCGTTGTGGTGTTGTGGTGCTGCGTGGCTGGGGGCGTTGGTGACTGCGTATTGAGGAGGTCGACGAGGTACGGCCAAACAGTGCCTGTATTGCGCGATGTGTGCAATTGCAGAGAGAAGTAATCCTCAGGCCCGCGAGAGGGTTCTGCAACTCTGAGTGTGATGCTCGGAGAGGCAGCGCTTGCTGTTTGCTCCGGCTGCGCTGAGGTTGTTGGTGGTGCTGCGGATGCGAATTGAGATGGCTCGCTCAGAGGTTTGGTTCGCCAGCCATGCAAATCGCAAAAGCGTCAAGCAGCGGTACAGCCACTCACCTAAGATGCACCAAGCCTCCCAACGGCGAACTCGTAGGCTGCAGAACGAGGGACAGGCACCGGCCAAAGCAATGGAAATGGATGCACTGGTAAGAACAGCGAAAGCAGCGATGTGGTGTCTACGATGGATGTCGTCGGTCAGGAGCGTCAACCGAACCCGTTGAAGACAATTGAGCCACTAGTTCTGCGCTCGAGCCAGACATGCCAGAGGAGAAAAGCACCATGGACGCGCGCCGACGGTTCCTCTCCGGGGCTAGCACGCAGGCGAGCAGTATCTACAGGGGCAGCGAAGTCCGTTCTGGCACCGTTATGGCACTGTTCGCAGCTGCCACGAATAGGACGGCGCCGCTGGCGATCACGGTGGGCAAGATCGCGCTCAGCAGCAAAACCTTGGAAGGCGAAGAGAAGTGCTGATTGCGTGTGCGCCGCAGATCCGTTGTCGACGCCTGCAGCGCACCTCGGCCATGGAGCCATTCGCAGCATTGCAGCATGCATCAACCCGGCCAGGATCCTTCAGCCACCCGCCCTGAAGAGGCATCCACCCCCCAAAATAGCGTGGCAGTGAGGCAAGAAGGCGCTCGAGAGCCGCCTCTTTACATATGGACGGGAGTCTTACACCAGCGTTGCAGTTGCTCGTGTCCCACAACCGACATGCCGACAGATGCTGAAACTTTACTTGCCATTGTGAGGCTCCCGACACGGCGGCGTTGGGTCTCGTCGCGCAGCACAGGATGTGGAGGTGCCTCGAAACCAGCCACGGAAAATTGCAGCCGAAAACATCTCCTACCCCGGGGTTCCGGGGTGAGGCACAACCGCATGGCACCAGGATGGCAAGCATCAGCCAGTTGCACTAGCTACGCGCAAGCCCTCCCTAGCCTGAGCTTGTGCCCAGGTGGTGTTCTCACTCATCCAGCCTGCAATTTACTGTCTCCTGAGCGCCCAGCTGCCAAACGAGAGCTCCACCGACGCCGGACAGGAACAGCAGCGTATCATGAGCTCACCACGGCTGGACTCGAGGGCTCAGAGCGGTTTCTCGAAAAGCAGTCTTTACGACCAGCACCGGCCCTCGTACCCTGCCAATGCCGTCGACATGCTACTTGATGCCGTAAGGGTGGCTGGTATACCCGGTGCGAGCATCGTCGATTTGGGTGCCGGCACCGGTAAGTTTACTGAGCTTTTGGCAAAAAGAGACGAGCGATATGACATCCTGGCTGTCGAGCCGCACGAACACATGAGAAAAGAGTTGGAGAGAAAGGCTTTAGATAATGTAACAGTCAAGGATGGACTTTCTACGAGTATACCAGTAGCAGATGAGACCGTTGACGCGGTGATTGCTGCGCAGGTACGTGTATAATTTCTATATTATTACTCCCGATTTCTACCCTGTATGACAACTCTTGTACCACTCTGTGTTTCCAGCCTCCTTTCCGGAGATCCCGAGCGAGGGCTTCGCTCGGGGTCACAGAAAAAGCTTACTCGAACTTCATGAAAATATCTCTTTACCTCTGCAAACAGTGTACGATTCAATCGCGCACTCTCCAGTATATATGCTGCAGCGACGCTACAGCCCTCCCTTGCGAGAGGTCCAAGTCACCATGGCACCTAGCTGTACAACCTCGTGTGGATAAACCTCCACCGTCTTCTGCCGATGTCTCTGCTCTTCCTCGTTCATGTTGTCCCTCTTATCAATGTGTCGGTCCAACCGCGTACTTGCCGCGCAGTTGGCAGCCGTCGTATGAAGCGTTGGGTCAATGTCGACCGGTCTAGGCCTGATGACTGAGCGCCTGCGTTTCATAGGCGTTCCACTGGATTGCGAACGGCGATTCACTGAAAGAGATCCATCGCGTCTTGGTGGTTGACGGTGCCTTGGGCATGATCTGGAACGTTGAAGATTGTCAGTGTCTCCGATACCGGTCCCTGCCTGTCGCGGCGCTCTACTGCAACCGCGCTTCAAGGCTGTCTTGGGCTGGCATACGGCGATACGGCAGTTTTCCTAATACCTTCCACAGATAACCAGACCAAGTCCGCCGTCCCGTCAACCTCTTGGGAAAGCAAGCTGAAGGACCTGATCTGGTCACTGGACGATAACCAGCCGCGATTCCGCCACGAGAAATGGCGCGCCGTCTTCGACGATCAGCTGAGGTCCACGCCGCTGACCATTACCGCGTTCGCGAATCCATTGTTTTCGCTGCCGCTGGGCGAGCACGAGGAGAAGTGGACGGTGTGGCTGTCTAAGGAGGCGGTGTGGGATCGGTTCAACACGCTGAGCCAGATTGCTGTGCTGGAGGGTGAGGAGCGAGAGGTGAGTGTCGCGTTTTCTTTGACAAGTTCTCGAGTTGTAGGCTCGCGGTCTTCGGGTCTTCGGGGTCACTGTCATCGGCAAAGCTTCGAACAAAGACTCTCATTGTGATTGGCGAGTGTTCGAGACAATGGTGGCTTTTTGATCGCTAGCTGGACGCTCCACAAATGAAGGGCTGACTTGTGATGTTTTTGCAGAGAGTGCGGCAGATCTTCGATGATGCTGTAAATAGCGACGACGTCGAAACTAACGAAAAGGGCGAGATAGCACTTCACGGAGTCACGGTCACAGCATGGACTACCAAGGTACCATAGAAAGCAAATGCAAAGCAGCCAACCACCGGCGCCAATTCAAGGGTATACGCGTAGCTCAGCACATGATGGTGTCTCTCCTGCTTCTCCAACATCTCAACACCACATAAGCCTGTTCATGAGCAAAAGCAAAGTCCACCGCCAACGCCTCCAATGCCCCTCCGCCTCAGCTTTATCCTGCTTTTCCCTTCCCGAAAAGATCTTAAAGCCCTCTAGTGCCTGAAAGCACGGTCTCCACAACAGCCGTAAAGGCATGTCCCCGACTTGTTCATCGCCGCCGCCGCCTCCATCTCCTCCAGCTTGAGCTGCTGGGCGTGCTCAAAGTCGTCCATCTTCCGCTTCACCTCGTTCACCGCCCACTGCCAAATCTCTGGTCGTCTATCACGCTCGAAATCGACGATCTTGGCGTACTGCCCACGAAGGTGTTTATCCCACTTCGCGGTCAGCATCTTGTTCCAGGCGGCTGTTCACCAGTTAGCTGAGGTAAGATACATGCTAGAATGAGAACTGACCGTGGGGCATGATGAAGCGTAGAGCCCTCTCCATGAGGGTGACGTCGGGCAGCGCGGTAGAGAATTGCTGCTTGTATGGCCGCTTCTGGTGTTCGCGGACGATGAGGTGGACGGCTGGATCGACGTAGAAGTATTGCTCTGTGAGCACCGTGGTGGTGCTTGATGATGGTGAGGTTGAGAAAGACATGGGGTTGTGCTATCGTCGAATTTCTTGAGGAAGATCGAATGTGGGTGGTGTTGCTTGGAAGAGGTTTCTAGGGGAGGAGATATGGGTAGGTTCGTTCAGTCACGTAGTGAAGTGCACTTCACGATCCCCCATCTCAGTCACAAGCTGCACCATGAGATCTACTTCCACTCATGCACCGCATCTCCGGCCCTCAATGCCAGTTTTCAACTTCTCTTGGTACACTTTCACACCATCAAGATCTATGCGTGGCCCCCTTTCCCTGACCTCCCTCCTATTGAGGCTCTATTGCAGAAGATCAGATCCTAACACACCCAGAACGAGAGCTCACCGTGCATAGGCAGCGTGTTCTGTATAAGCCCCTCAAGGCTCTCTAGACGCCAAATCTGTGGCTCAGGAACAAAGAATCCCAAGGCTCTGACAATGTAGTCATTGTACAACGCCGTTTCACGGTACATCCCCAGCGACATGCTGAGACCGAATTCCCTCAAGATACACCATCCCGTAGTTCTTACATGAGTGCTATTCAGTCTCCCGGAGCTCGATCTACTCCTCCAGTAAACAGCCGGCAATATCCTCGAGTGTGTTGGACACCACAGCAGCAACACTAGAATCCTCCATCATGCCCACGAAGGAGCTTTGGATCCGGATACGCGTCGCTTCTCGACCGCTTCAAGATCTTGGTCACCAGAGTTTGCGTCTATGATTCTGTCTCGATTCGACATGTGCCATTTCAACATGGGCTTCTATGACAAGGCCATGCTCATACGGCTGCTCCACCCCAATGTTATGAAATGCGTTGTATCACTCCTTTGGGGTCTCGTTCACGTCCTCATAGTACAGGCGCGCCCCTATACGCTCGCCAACTTCAGAAATTGGAGATCCTGCCTGCTGTTCATATTATCCAATTGATAGTGCGCGCAGCTGCTTGACCACACCTCTGTCAATACACTGGAAGCATCCACGGCCTAGATTTGAGAGCTCATAGGGCGTTGGTCAAGCCATCCACACAACTCCTATATAGCAAAAGTATAGCGAAACGTTGAACCGCAACGGCTTAATCCAGCGCAGAAGCATCCAGCTGGAACAACATGCCACAACTCTTCGCCTTCGAATCACCGACTCTCGGTCGTCTCTGTCCCGGTAATACGCCGCATAACCCTACTATTCAAGCTATCCTGCTTCAGCGTAACATCCTCCATGATCTGATCACCACCGGCCGTAGCGCTCGGCAAGCGCGAATGCGTAGATCGAGTGTCCTCGGCCGTCGAAGCAGTCTCCACAAGCGCCTCTCCCTCCGAATCATCACTCTCAATCTCGACCGGCCTCGCTTTCGAGCTACCCCTCGCCAACTCATCCTCAGCCTCATTCTCATTTTCCTCCGGCCTATCCCCATCCATCTCCATCTCTTCATCCTCGCTCCCTTCCGCCTCCGCTTCCCTCGCCTCCCGGTCAATAGCCGTCATCCTCACCACAAACTCCCTCTGCAGCTCCGCAAGCCACTTCGCCAGCACCGCACCCTCCAAGGCGCCATTCTTTGCTTGCACGAGATGCTCCTTCAGACTGAGCACCAGCTTCCTCCTCCTCTCGCTCATGACCGCCCGACTCGTCTTCCGCCTCCTCCTAACCTTCTTCTCCAGCTTCCCCGCGACCTCCGTCGCCGTCTCAATAACCTCTGCCGGCAACGGCATGACACGCGCGAGTGCAAGACCGTAGTGCTCCTCTGCCACCACGCCCTCGGCGATCTTATACAGCATTGTTATCGACTCCGCATCCGTCATCTCGACCGCAAGATGGAGGTTGATGACGCCGCTGCGCTCGGCCATGATAGTCGCCAAGTCACGAAAATGCGTTACGAACCAGACGAGCGCGCGGCTATCCACCAGCGCTTCCGCAATCGCAAGCGCAATCGCCAGCCCGTCGCGTGTGCTGGTGCCGCGGCCAAGCTCGTCGACGATAGCCAAGCTCCGGCGATCGATGTTGCGCAGGATGAAGGCCGTCTCGCGCATCTCAGCCGCGAAGGTCGAGACGTTAGCCTCGATGCTGTCGTCCATGGAGACGCGGGCAAAGAGCTGGTGCAGGATCGGGAACGCGGCGTACTGGGCGGGCACGAAGGAGCCGATCTGGGCCATCACGACCATGAGCGCGATGGAGCGGATGTAGGTGCTCTTGCCGCTCATGTTGCGGCCCGTGATGATCTGAAAGCGGGTTTGTTGGCTCGCATACACGTCGTTGGGGATGAATTTCGCGGACTGCACTTTCTCGCGGATAGGGTGCCGGCCAGATTTGATGGCGAGAGTGTCGGTGAGTTGCGGGCGGACGTAGTCTTGGCTGGTTACGAGTTGTGCGAAGGAGGTCACCATATCGAGCATGGCGATGCCTTCGCAGATCTTGAAGAGGATGGACATCTGGCTGCGGATCTCTTCGATGAGCTCTTGGACCGCTTTGTCACTCATTAGGAGGACTTCGTTGTGCGAGTCTGAGATCTTCTGGTTTCGCTTCATCAGATCCAGGGTCTGGCATTCGACCCAGTTCTTCTTGCGGAAGAGGTTGGTGAACTCGGGCGGCACGGGGCGCTCTTCGAGATCAGCAGCCGCGATGCAGATATAGAACTGGCGGACATTGTCGAACTTGAGATCTAATGGCAGGTCATGACGTTCTGCGTAAGCAGTCAGTATGCTCCTGAATCGTTGCCTAGAAGCTGTAGAGCCATACCGCTGAGCTCAGTGACATGCTGATAAGCATCTTCTGTAGCTTCCTTGTACGTCTGCCGAGCAACATCCAGCAGGCCGTTAACACCAGACTCGACCAGAATTAGCCATCAAATATCGCTCTGCAAACGAACGAGGCACTCCCACCTTAACCGCATAGGTCCGCTGATTCCTCAAGTCCAGGGGCTGACTTGCGAAGGTTGTATCTTCATTGATGACGCCATCGATCAGCTCTTGGACGGGTTCCACGTTTTCAGATGCGCACAGCTGCAAATGTCAGTACCGACGAGCAAAGAAAGCTAAGAACGGCTACCGACCTCGCGGATGTTAGTCAACATGGCGCTCCTTGCTCCGGTCAAGGCTTCATATATCGGCTTCACAGAGTTGACGAATTGCTTCAGCATGATTACCTGATTGATCGACTGTTCCGTATGCTGCACCGAAGGTCTCGTCGGAACCACAATGAGCTGCACTCATGGTCAGTCTTGTCAGTGCAAGTCCACCACCACAGCTTACAGAAGTCAGTATCCTGTCCACGTCAAGGAACCCTTTCAACGCTGCAGCGAACGTCAGCATGTATCGGAAGAAGTTGGGCATAGGACAAGCCTTGTCGTATGGCGAAGAACATCTCCTCCTTCGTAGTCAGTTCTTCCAATGCGTCATAGCGAATGTTGAGCGTCTCGGGATCCGTGAGCGGCTGGAGGATGTTGCTCCGCAGAAGCCGAGCTCCCATAGGCGTCAAGGTCTCATTGAGCAGGCCGAACAGACAGTCTCTTGACTTTGGATTTTGCAAGTTTTGGATCAGCTCAAGCGAGCGTATCGTTGAGGCATCTATCATCATCGAGCCTTCGGACGGCTCATATTTGATCCTGAGTGAGTGAAAAGGAAACGTCTTGGAGAGCCCAAGCTCGATGTACTTGAGCACCTGAGATAGAAAGGATGAGATTGAACATCAGCACAGGCTGATGAGACTTACCGCCGCAATGCAGCAAACGGCAAAGTAGTTTCCGCCGATGGAAATCTTGATAGCCTCAACATCCTCGGCAAAGGCCAGTTGCTGTATATACTCCAGTCCGGTAGTCTCCGCCCAGTAGCGACGGTCTAGTAACGTGATCTTACTGCCTAGGTCTTCCAGGTTCTCCTCAATGATGGCGAAGAGCTTAGACTTCGGATTGGTGGCAGTCGCAACGATCAGTATCTCCGAGGGCCCGTAGACTCTCAACTTATGGATAGTCCTGACGTAGGTTTGGCTGTCACATATCTGACACAAAACGGCTTCGCCGGTGTCAAGGTTCACGAAAGCGAGGCCCACAGTGGGCGAGATGCCGCGGGACTCGCTCACAGCACAGATGACTTGCTGGGCTTCGACACGGGCGGTGGTCGAGGCACCAGTTCTCGGTCTGGCGGTGCCGGGTCTTGCGGCACTCCGACCGCCAGTTCGTCCTCGAGACGTGGTAGTAGTATAGCCCTGGTATGAGTAAGAGTACGATGAATAGGACGTAGTTGCGGTGGTTAAAGAGGTAGACGGCCGCCTCCTGGAGGCCATGTTTGTTAGTGCTTCTGATTAGTTGACGATCTCAAGTAACTGCTCAATCGAGCGTCTTATACTGCTCGGCCCAGATACAGCCTGGTACGTTGAGTTGAGGATGGTTAGGGGAGATGTGAGGTTCCCCTCTACGGTCACGTGATTTAAATCTGACATCCATTGGCGGTGAACGTCACTTGCAGGGGTTTGACTCGTACCGGCAGAAAAAGTTACGGACTTGCGATAGAAATCAATGAGCGGCATACAACTAGAGTACAACAGCTTCAAGAGAGAGTCATAGAGGGAAGTACCGTCTGCTGCACCGGTGACCTTGCACTCGAACTATCTGGACTTAACTCTCTCGACTAGCCGATCATGGCCACACTCGTTCCACCCCGAGCAAGCGCCAAAAGACCGCCGCCGCAGCCCTCGCGCGCGAGCAACAGGAGCCAGAAATAATACCAGAGGGCACCGTCCGAATACGTTTCCAAGACCAAAGCACCGGCGAAGTCACCGGCGCGCCCGTGGCGATCCCCTCGCGCACGCCAGCATAAAGAACATTGAGCTTCTTCTTAACAGCCTGCAAGGGCACGGCGAAGCGCATGAACGGATTCCGTACCGGTTTTTCTTCCAAGATGGTGCACAAGCGCTCGGCGATTCGGCGGACATCTACACATCCCTCATCAAGCCGGGCTTGACGACCGCGGAGGAGGTTATAGAGCTACAATACTCGCCTCAGGCTGTGTTCAGGGTGCGGGCTGTGAGCAGATGCTCAGCGTCTATATCAGGGCATGGAGAAGCTATACTAGCGACTTCGTTTTCGCCCGCGTCCTCGTCCAGGCTAGCGACAGGAAGCGGTGACAAGACCGCGCGGATATGGGACACAGACACGGGCACGCCGCTTCACACGCTAAAAGGGCACACCTCTTTCGTTCTTGTCGTAGCCTACAGCCCAGACAACACCATATTAGCGACAGGGGCGCATGATAACTGTGTTCGTCTTTGGGACCCCCGGACCGGAGAGGCGTTGGGCGGACCGCTGAAGGGACACAGCAAGTGGATAACTTCGCTGGCCTGGGAGCCGTATCACCTTGAGGAGCAAGGTCGACCGCGTGTAGCGTCATCATCAAAAGACGCAACAGTCCGAATATGGGATGTTGTTAGTAGGAGAGCGGATATTGTGCTGTCGGGTCACAAGGGTAGCGTAAGTTGCGTGAAGTGGGGCGGTACAGGTCTCATATATACTGGTAAGGCCTTCGGCTACTCAACCCTGCCGATCAAGGACAGTCTCTAATGTTATCCCCAGCATCCCACGACAAAACCGTCAAAGTATGGGACGCCGCATCCGGCACTCTAAAACACACCCTTACCGCGCAGTAAGCCACCCCTCTCCCCTCTCCCTCCATGCACCCGACTAACACCCATATCCAGCGCCCACTGGGTGAACCACCTCGCCCTCTCCACCGACTTCCCCCTCCGCACCGCCTTCTTCGACCACACCTCCACCGTGCCCGCGACCCGGGAAGAGAAGCTCGCGAAAGCAAAAGAGCGCTTTACCGCCGCCGCGGCCGTGGGCGGCAAGATTGTCGAGCGGCTCGTCACTGCTAGCGATGATTTCACGATGTATTTGTGGGAGCCGAGTAGTGGGACTAAGCCCGTTGCGAGGTTGGTGGGGCATCAGAAGCAAGTACGTCTTCATGTTCTTCTCTCGACCAGACTATGAAACTCACAAAACCTAATAGGTCAACCACGTGACCTTCTCCCCTCCGGCGCCTACATCGCCTCCGCGGGCTTCGACAACCACGTGAAACTCTGGTCGGCGCGCGACGGCAAGTTCCTGCTCACGCTGCGCGGGCACGTCGCGCCCGTCTACATGACGTGCTTCAGTCCGGACAGCAGGCTGCTGGTCAGTTGTAGCAAGGACACCACGCTCAAGGCGTGGGATGTGCGCACGGGCAAGATCGCAAAGGATCTGCCTGGGCATCAGGATGAGGTGTATGCGGTGGATTGGAGCTGTGATGGCCAGAGGGTGGCGAGTGGGGGAGGGATAAGGCTGTTAGAGTTTGGAGGCATTGAGTCGATCTTGTGGAGGGATTTGATCGGTATTGAAGCTCTCGAACAGCAAGTGTGTTGTCTTTGCTGCCTGAATGCAGCTATGGGTGTGCTCTGTGCTCCCGGCGTGCACAACCAGGATTCTTGTGCCTGCCCCTAGCGCCAACGCCTGCAATGCTTCGCCGAAGTCAACATGGACCATCCCATCCCAGAAACCCGTACGCCATTTCCTGTGTTCTTCCCAAACAGCGCCGCTGTTGCTTCACCCGCTTCAACGCAAGAAAAAATCTACAAGACACCCTCCTTACTTACCTCTCAAAGTCTCCGTCCCATCAATCAATCCCCCGCCACCCAAGCCCCCCATCCACATTCTTCCAGTCCCCACCGCTCACCGCCTTCTCCCCCATCATCACAGCAAGAAGTCTACACCCCGCAGCCGAAACACCGCACACGACCGCATCCGTCCTCGCCAGCACGGCTAGGTCGAGAAGGTAAGCGCGTCCCACCAGCTCTCTTAACCTCATCACTCCCTCCGGCACCTTTTCTTCCTTGGCCTTCCCAGCTGAAGTGGGCGCGGTGGGCGTGGCGAGGAAGCCCCGACCCCGCCCCAGATTCCAGAAGACGGCGCTGTAGAAGCCACGGTCCCAACCGTCTTGCTCGTCTACGAAGCCCTGCTTGCTGTTGCTGTTACTGTTTTTGGCGCTGTGGTGCGCGAGCGTCGCTTTGCTGGCTAGCACGATGCGGTCCTGTGCACGGGTCGTGATGTACACCATCTCTGGCGCTGAATAGACGTCTGGATCGTCGGATGCGAGGACGATGCGGCTGGATGTTGCGGCGAGGAGGCGGGCAAGGGGGTCGGGATTGGGATCGTGGGCGGGACTGATGCTGACGGGAGACAAGGACGAGACATTGAATAAGTGGCTTCGAGAGGCGAGGATCTCGCGCGCGGCATCGAGGTATCGATCTAGCGGGAGGTAGTCCCGTTGATACTGGTATTCGAATGGATGGCAGTCTCCGCGGCGGACGTGCAAGCCGATGCTGATGCCGCCACTTTGGCTGGCCTCGTTGAAGATGCTGGCAGCGCGCTGATCGACGTAGCGTGCATCATCGGCGTTCAAGCGGAAGAGGGCTTCGTAGCCTGTGCGCGCGAGAGCGAACAGGCGGCGTTGGTGCCGGGGTCAAGTTTTCGGGGTCTATAATTTCGGTGGCGGAAGCGTGGCCGAAGACATGAGGGAGCGTGGAGGCGGAGATGAGGAGGTGACGGGCTGCGCGGGGCAGGGGAGGATGTGATGGGATGGCGGTGAGAGGCATGGAACTGGCGGCAGAGGAAGAAAGTAGCTTGAGAAGTTGCCGTATGCCCTGCTCCATGTCAGGAACGCCGCAGTTATGCATACAAGTTGAACGCACGATAGGCGGAAGCAACATGACATACCATCTCGTGTCATCGATGAAGAATGCCCGACCCTCCTTCTGAGCCAGACCGTACGCCATCCACAAGCCCATCAACGTCTTCCCCAGCCCGGCATCTGATGACTCCAGCATGTAAGTCATGCTCCGCTCGCAGACCATCATGGGAGACTTTTCACTCTCTTTACATTTCCCATTAAGCGATGTGTGCACCCCCAACGTCAGCTGAGGGAACCGCTCCGGCAAAAGCCCTTCCGCCTCCGCCTCCGCCACATCGACAAAAAGCGGATCCTCCGCATTAGGATACAAGCGCTCATGCGTCTTTCTATATCCTCCTCTCTTTCCTCCAGCCAGGCGCTCGCTAATCTCCGCACTCTGCGCGCAGAGCTCCGCGTACTGCGCCGGCTGCAGAAGGGAAGACCTTTGAGGGATCCATACAGTCCATTTGCTCTTCCCGCGCTTATCAGCGACTATGAGTGCGCACGGCTCATCCGGTAGTGAGCTATCCCCTACGAGCTCGTACCGCTGGCCGGCGGTTTGTGGGAAGAGGATTTGCGCATGAGAGGAGTGATGAGAGGATGCGGATCTATGAGCGCCTATCCATCCAAGGAGAGCAAGGCCGCAGAGGCTGAGAAGTAGGCGCCGGTAGAAACGGAGTCGGGCGAGGAGCACAGTGGGCCGCTTGCTGTGGCGCGGTAGCAATGACGGGAGGCTGGGTGATGGCGGTGGGGAGGAGAGGAAGCTCATGCGCGGTGTTCGTGGAGTGAGGAGCCCATTGGATTCGGCGGAGGATGCAGCAGAGGTGGAACCGGAAGAGGATATGGAGAGATTATTGGGGTTTTTGCGGGCGTGCATTACTCCATGTTCAATATTGGACTGGTTGACATGTCTGGGGATTTCTCGGGAACTGGCTGTAGATTGAAAGAGCACTTCGAGGCCGAGGTTCTGATGAAACGGAAAGTGAGATTGAAGTCAAGAAGTGGCCACTTACAGCCTGGCCAGCAGGTGGAGAGAGAGGCGTCAACAGGTTTAGAGAAGAGAGGCGAAAGCTGCAGGTCAATGTAACAGCGTGGTTGGCTAGAGATCGCTGCAACGATCAGGTTAACATGCAGGTCTCAGATGCCCAGAGCTGCAAAGTAAGCGGCCTTGTGCGTTGCCCACACCAAAGGGCACCTTGCAAAGGAAGAGCTGAGGGGCCGGTGTCCGTCGAGGGTCAGCATGGTGGAGGTCGGATCTCGAAGGCGGACACGCGGCTTCACACAGAGGGAACATGGGGCACGAAGAGCAGCGGGCACTCGGAATGCGTAGAGCCGCATGGTTCTGGTCGAGGAGGACGTCACTGCAAGATGGGCATCGACTCCAAGCATGTTGTGATACGCTGCCCAAGTGGCCTGGGGGCGTTGTGGGGCATTCTGAAACACCCGACATGGTGGAGAAGAGGGAAGTCCGGGCGATCAGCCGTGGCGGCGTTGCCGTTTTCCGCTCATGGGTCCCGTCCGTTAGAACAACATTGGAACAGCGAGTCCTTGGAGCGGTCCAAACACCGTATCCACACTCACGGCTCCTATCCAGCACATCATTCTCATCCAATTGCCCGTAATGGATACTCCGTAATTTCGGTACTCTCGAAAGCCTCACTTGCTCGAGCCGAGTTGTGGTAGTTAGTGAGCAGGAGAGCAATCATGCATCACTGCAACCGTCTACCTGCCCGTGTTAGTAGGCAATTTACCAGGTAGAACGCGAACCAGTGTCCAGTGATATCAAGGTAGCGGTCAATCGTAAGCGCAAACGGCGATGCGAACCGATAAAGATAAATCTAGAACCCGAAACCAAGGGTATCAAGAGATCCATAAGGATATCCATCAAACGATTCCCAGACTCCTTTTGCAATGCTATTCCGGCAACCCCTTCCACGCCCAAGACACACGCCCTGATATCCACATCTACACGCCCGCCTAGCCCGTCCCACTAACCTATCACCTACTCTCACTCCCCGTCCTCAAGCTCGTCCGCCTCGAGCTCTTCCGCGTAAGTAAAACGCCGCTATCCGACATCATGCTATCAATCATCCTCGTCATGACATCGACATCCCCACCCGCACTCTCCTTCTCTGGTAACAGCAGCGGCAACGGCCCGCTCATGATCTTCTTCTGCGTCTCACTAGCACCGCTACTCTGACTCCTATGCGCCGAGACTCTGCGCCGCTCCGGCAACGCCGGTGCCTCCTTACTCGGACTCGCAATGTCGCGCTGCCTAGCCGCAGTCCTCAGCGCCGTAACCATTCTATCCTTATCATCGAGCCGTGCGCGGAGTTCCGCGATCTCAGCATCCTTCTCCTTCAGCAGCGCCCCCGCACCGCCTTCTTCGTGCAACTGCGGCTTATGGAACGCCATTGTGACGCGCGAGTTGCTCGAGCGACGCGCTTGGCGCAGCCGCAATTCGAGTGTGGAGATGTAGCGGTTTCGGTCTGCGAGGTCGGCTTGCAGGGCGCGGATCTGGGCGGCTTGAGTCGCGGTGCCGTCGCCGTATTCGCCCACCGAATCTTCTTCCTCGGAGTTTGGGTCGGCGCCCAGGGCGTTCGAGAAAGGTCTTGATGCGGGAGGGGATTCGCCTGAGCTGGACGAGGATTTGCGGTTCAGGTTCGGCACTTCGAGCGTTGCGCGGCTGGCGGTCGAGGAGCGTTGAGAGACGATGTGAGAATCGTTGTTGCTGGCTAGCGACTCACGGGCCTGGTAGCCGAAGGAGCGGTTGGCGTTGACGCCTAGCGACTTTGAGCTCAGGATTAGCCGGTTTAGGTGCTCGATACGCTCCTTGAGCGCTGTTCGGGCTAGCTGCATCTCGAGCATCTGCTCCTCGTGCCGCTGCTCGGCCTCGAGCTCTCGGGCTCTCTCCTCTTCCTCGTCCCGGGCATGGGTTTGTTCCCGGGTTTGGCTTTCTAGCTGTTTACGCAGCTCTTGGATCTCCATGCGATAGCGGTCTAGGAGCGCCCGGCTGCCGGCATCGGTGCCGTTGGGGAGCGCTTCCTCTGCTTTCTTGGCGTGGCTGACAATGTTGTTTTTCGCGCGAGACGCGAACTTTAGGGTGTTGAGAGTTTCGCCGGTATGCGAGTTGGCAGAGGCGATGCTGCCCACAGACCCGAGCTGGACTGTGCAGAGGATGCTGACAAGTGAGTTTCCTGAGAGTGCCGGCTGCAGCAGGCGGGTTAGCTTGCTGTCTCGGTAAGGCAGATGCTTCTCCTTATCCGCAGTATTCCCTGACGTCTCCTTGTCTTTATCACCAGACAGCCGCGCGATGACCGTACCAAGGGTCAGCAGACTCTTGTTAATATGCCCGCCCTCAGTCCGCCTCTCTTTATTCTCAGCAGCTCTCTCAGACCCCGCAAGATCAATTAGGCTCAGCGTAGATACGCGCACACCGCCGGGCGCAAGTGCTGCGCGCTTGCTTTCATGTAGCGTGCCGCTTCCTGGAACGCGGTCTCGGCTTTCGACCACAATCTGCACGACAGCGTGACTCCGTGAGCTGCGGGCATTGAACTGCGTGCTGCTCACACGTCGCGCGTTGTCGCCGCGCGCGATGACTCGCAATAGCTGTGTCGGACTCTGTACGATCTCTTCCTTCAGTGGAGTCGCGTACACGCCTCGTTTGCTGTCTTCCCGCAGCTTAACTTCTTCCTGTGTCTGTCCAGCTACC
The DNA here is from genome assembly GCA_030247845.1 of Coniosporium tulheliwenetii. Taxonomy (NCBI): domain Eukaryota; kingdom Fungi; phylum Ascomycota; class Dothideomycetes; genus Coniosporium; species Coniosporium tulheliwenetii. Next base: position 156,497 of record JAPDRP010000008.1, read on the forward strand.
GGCGGACCTGCCAAGAGGTCGTGGATCTTCTCGTTGTAGATTTCCAGGTAACTTACGCGCAGGAGGAATTCGCGGTGCGGGCTCTCCCGAATGAAAGAGAATATGTCGGTGATTGCGAGGGGAATGACACCGGGTGACGTTGCCGTTCCCTGCATCGAAAACGTCTTCCCCGTGCCTGTCATTCCGTATGCGAATACTGTACCGTGGTAGCCTTCCATCACGCGTCGCACTAGTCGTTTGGCAGCTGAGTCGTAGACCTTAGCGTTGTTGTCGTGAGCCGTAAAAACGTTGTCTGCGAACGGTCAGTGTCGCGTCTCAGGGAAGGGACGCAAATACAAGCGCACCGTATATGTACTCGCCCCCTTCCCTCCCTCTGTATGACACCAGTGATTTGCGCCCGTCAACCATCCACTCCACTTCTGTTTTACCCCCATCATTGCCTCCAGCATCCGGCCGCACTCGTACGCTGACAACGACATTCCCACTGCCATCCTTTTGCGCCGGATGCCTGTCGGTTGCCGGTCTGCTACCGGAAACCGCGTCTGCTATAGAGACTTCTTCGCCGATATCCTCGAATGTGGTCGCCGACGCATACGATCCGTGTGCGGAAGAATTCCTACTGCGTGGCGAGGGCGGGTTCAAAAGGCCATTGTTGGACTCCAGGGGCCAATTCGGTAACTTCGGTGAAGGTAGTGGTGACCTCAGCGGTGTTCCGGGCCCAGCGATCTTTGTCCTGTTGCTGCTCGACCTGCGGCCAGTGCTATCCCGCGTGGTTGAGCCAACCGAACTCCTCGAGCTCCTTGCGCTCCTCTGGCCTTCTGGTGCATCTTCAGGTGTTGCGCTTAGCGATAAAGGGCTCGTAGTGTGGCTGGATGTGCGTCCCATGCCCTTGGGGGTTGTGGGAAAGACCCGATGCTTATCGTTTTTCGCAAAGTCTTGCCCGGTGTCGGCGCCGCTGGTGCATTGTTGTCTGTGGAGATTGTAGGGACGGTGGGTGTCGAGCTGGAGGGTATTCTGGCCTTTGGCCGTGCAGGTAAAGCGGATGATGAAACCGCACGCCCTGGGGTTGCTGACGAGAGCAGCGATGCTACTGAGCCTCGTCTCGACTCAGAGGCCGGTGAACTGATAGAGCCTTTCCGTGACTTCAATACTGGAAGGGAAGGTAGTGGGGTGTTTGGTGGCGCGAACGAGGGTCGTGAGGGTCTTGGTAGGGTCGTCGCCATTGTTCTGCCCCAGGACTCCTCGTGTTAATTATACTGCTTCCTGGTAAGGACGAACTGCGAACTGTCGTTCGTTTGTTGCTAGGGGCCAATGTGCAGGCTGTGCATGTGCGCAGTCCTCGGATCGTACAACAACGGGAAGGCGCGAAGACGTTATGAGTACAACATCGGTCCGTGAAGTTAGGAAGTCATTACAACGAGCGTCTGATCGAACTTGTCAGCGCAGGGTAAAGTTAGGGTAAGGTAAAGGTCTCATAGTAGCCAACAACACAGTGTGTTTATGCGTACGGCTCGCTGAGGTCGATCCGCACTTACTCCTCTGGCTAACGCCGGGGTCGAGAGAGTCACAGAGCTTTGAATGGTCCCAAGCATGCTCGTGCCGTGCGGAAAGGTGCAGATGCACGAGGGGAGCTGGGGTTGCTCGCGAATAGCGTCAAACTCCGTCCCGAAAGGAGTGAGTGCACGGTCCCGTTGAAGTCAATGAATCATGCGTGTGTCAACTTGAGCGCGACAGCCGCAGCAAACGCTTAATGCGAGTCACTGAAATTGCGAAATGCTGGAGGTGCAAGAGGAGAAGAAGGGATGTCGACTGTAAAAGAAAGAGACAGCTTGGGCTCATACGGAAGACAGAAATGCTCCGCTGCAGGGGTAGAGGTGAAGACGCCAACCTTATCCAGCCAACACTAACAGTTTGTCCCTGAGGATCCTCGACGGAAAGGAGCCTACTATGCCTCAAGCAGACAGGAGTCCTCCGAGACGAGACCGTGATGGTGGCTGGGCGACCACGAGATAACATTAAGTTAATGCGCGTTGCACGCCTCAGGCTTCGCGGCATCCCGAGTTGTAACCAGTTGATCATCTGTTGATCGGAGCTCTTTCCGCGAGTACTAGCAGCAACGGCGCAATCAAAACCAGGAAATATCGCGTGATGCGCTATCCAACGCTCAGGAGGTGGAACGGTTATTGTGTCATGGCAGAATAGCAACTCAAGAGACATGTGCCGCGCCGCGGCATCCTCACCGAACCTACTCGATCACGAGCGCGCTCTCGACAGAACGTTCGCCGTTATGAACTCGGAGATATCCAATCTTCAACGTTGGCGAACAATGTCTCAAACAATATCCTCACGGAGATTTCTTCATCTTGGCATGGCACGGTGCTCGTTTGCGTATGGTTAGAATGCGCCATTGGTATGGCGCCACACCGTTGCGACCTGAATCACTGGGAGAAAGCGAGGACCAATGGACTGGATGAGATTCGGCAACCACAACGCATCTCACGAACACAAGGGCAACATTGCACGAGAGGGAGCACAAGAGCTTCTTAAGTGACGGAAGTATGGATAATCTCCATTAACTTTTGAAGTAGTTTACGCACTCAACTCCATGGTATCGCTACCTGCTCTACGCTTGGATCCTTTCACGAAAGCCTCCCATTCGTTTACGTAACACGTTTAGTGCACACCGTTGCTGTGCCCATTGGTACCATTGCTGTGCCCATTGGTACCATTGCTGTGTCCGTTGATGCCGTTGGCGTGCTCAGTAACACCGTTGGTCACCGGGTTCTGCAGTCCATCAACACCCTCGGGCCCCGAAGCGTGCTTGGTCGCGGCCTTGACGCTATCGCCATTCTGGATGGGCTTGCCGTTGAGCTTCGTGTCGTCGTTGATGACCGTTCCATTCGAAACATGGCCGTTCGCGCCGTTGGTCTTTGCCTCGACAGGCTTGTTGTTCATGGTGTACCCAGTATCGCTGGAGTCAACGAATGCCTCAAGGCCTTCACCGTTGCGCGGGTATCCCTTGCAGATCTCCTTGTGCTTCCTGAGGGCGGCGTTCATCTCCTCGGCGGAGACGTCGTTCAGGAAGACGCAAGAGCCGATTGGGTTAGGGACAGCAGCACGGAGCAAGCCGTCACGCGTCTTGAGGATGGCCTTGGTTGCCTTGTCGAGAATCTCCTCGTTGAAGTCGTGGTGATCCATCGACAGACCGGCACGCGAGAAGAGGTTCAAAAGCCTCTTGTGCTCCTCGTCACTGAGGAGGCCGCGCATGTTGGCAAGAGTCGCGGAGTACGCCATGTCGATTGAGATGGCATGGCCGTGTCGTAGTGGTACCTCAGGCACCAGCTCGTGGAGAGGCGACCACCTATAACGTTGTCAGCTACAGCTCCAAGGCTTCGCGGATATGGCAGAGGACTCAGTACGTATGGCCATAAGCGATGACTCGGTCCAGACCGATCTCGTGCAGGTTTGGAGTTTCCAGCTTCAGCATCTCGTGGATGCCAGCGCGGTTGATCTCGTCTGCGGCCTTGATGACCTCCTCGGGAGCACCGTCCTTGCGACCGAAGCCAGTCTCGATGAGCTGCTCGCAGTACTTGTCCAACAGGTTGAATGTTGGGAGGTGAGCGCAGGTCGAGATCTTGATCAACTCTGCGAAGCCGTTGCGGACCTGGCCCTTAGGAAGGGTTCGGAGGAAGGTGAAATCCAAGAACGTGTGCATCGGGGCATGGTAGGCGCCGAGCCTGTTCTTGTAGTTGCCGTAGTTGACGGCCACTTTGATCGAGACGGATGCATCGATCAGTCCGATGACAGTTGTTGGGACTCGGATAAAGTTGGTGTTTCGACGATAGGCCGCGCAAGCGAAGCTGCAAGTACCGGTTAGTCCAGCCCACGTTGATTGACAGTTTTGCTTAGGAGATAATGGGCCAGAGTGCCTTGAAGTTAATCTTGGCGGTGGACCGGTAGTGGTTTTTACCCGGCAACATCAGTGACCAGCCCACCACCAACGACCAGGACAGGCTCCTGCAGTACATGTCAGTATTGATTTCTCGTCATCGTTCAAAGCCAGTCTTACCTTTCGGATGATACCGAACTCGGTCATGGAGTCAACAATGCTCAGCAGCGTGTCCATGGTTTTAGCCTTCTCTCCGATCATGGTCTTGTGGATCTTCAGGTCCATCTTGTAGTGGTCAAAGTACTTCTCGATCTGCTCGCCGTAGATGTTGTAGATGTTCAGGTCCATGACGGCCAAGCAGCGTCCCCATCGCGTGTAGCAGTCGGCAAGGTTGCTGTTCTTCGTGTCGAAAACGCCGTCAAGGAAGGTAAAGTCATATTCGATCTTCTCGTAGCCCTCGACGTGGAAGCCGGTCTTGGTCTCTTGGACGGTAGCCTTGAGGTCTGACATCTTGCAGAAAGAGAAACAGAAATCTATGTACTGTTAAAGTACAGAGTTTGTTGAAGGTATTCGAAAGGTGAGAAGGTTGACTTGTCTGAGAAACGGACCCCGGCTGGGGACTTGGCTTATATTAAGAGAAGGGCAGGAGCGACGCGCACACGTGGTTCGGAGACCTGGAACGCCTGCCGATGAGAAGTACACATTGCAAACAAGGAAGTGCCGAGCAGATTCAAGCGCTCAACGTCAACAATCCATATCGAGTCCCGTTCCGGTTACTCTGAGTTTGCCCCGTAGTCACACTAGTCTCCATACCAGACAAGGTTCCGCAGAGGAGACCACCAGTGCTCTCAGCAGCGAACCTCCTTCGAGCATAGCACGATCTGAAACGGTGCCATGGTGTGATCATGACGGCCGAGCAAGCTCGGCAGGCTGTGCGGTTGCCCTGAGAGCTGACCTTGGATTGCTGGCCCGCTCGGGGAGAGCAGGAAAAATTTCTTGCAATGTCGTCAAGCAGCTAAGGTGCACCCCACGGGTCTAGGCCGTCCAGGGAAAGCATGCGAATATCTGAGATCTTAGCGGACGCCAAAACTCGGGTAGATTGAGTTATGACGATCACGGTGCAGGGAAACGTCCTCGACACCACCGCGCAACATTGTTTCAACAGCATGAGGAATTGGCTCTGATGACAGCCATTGGTATCTCCAAAAGGCTAGTCGCCGGCCACAATTGGTACCAGAGCAATGCAAGGCACACAAATCATAGCAATGAAAAGCGAGCACACAGAACCCATCAGAATGGAAATGCGGTTTTGCTTTTCGATCTGGAGGGGCAGAGGGCCTGGAAACCTTAATCCAGCCTAGCGAGGGGCTTGAAATCACCCCAGGTGTCAACGTCAGGGATCCCCACCACTGCATGCACGCACTCACGCACTACACCACTACGAGAAACTGACTTTCAACGGTGATAGTCGCGGTGCGTGGATTTTGCTCCATTACTTCATAGTCTCCCGTAACGCGTCCACCTTTGCAACCGTGGTTCTCCCACTCCAAGCTCTCACTGCGGGCCGTTCGAGAACTTCCAAGCCCCGCCCCGCGTCATCCCAGGGTTCGATTACCCCTCAACCCGTGGACCCCCGGTCCAATGCCAAAAACGCGTCTCACCGATAATCGGTCTCTCTGTTGAGAATATTGCTTTCCGCGATCAGCGCTATTTCCTGAATTTGCATGTGCCACAGCAGCCAAGCGAGAAGAGTTCCTTCTGCACGAGACGTGTCTTCTGCATTCGAGGCGACGTTGGACTGCTGCTGCAGACGGAGCCATTGCCTCTTCTCAACTCGCCCACGCGTTCCAGCACCCTCGACCAACTAGCCATTGCAACTCAGAGACCCCGAATTCGAGATGCCCGACTTTGATCAGAAGAAGGCGTACTCCCAGCAAGAGGAGGTCTTCTTCGACGACGGACGAGAAATAGAGCTATTGCACTTTGTGTACAGCCAGCCGAACATTGAAGAGATTCGCGGCTCGCCGTCACGCGTCCTCGAAGCAATCGACGAGTATGGGCGAACGAAGAAGTATCTCATGAACGTTGGCGAAGACAAGGGCAAGATCGTTTCCGACCTCATCGCAGAAGTTAAGCCGGAGACCATGGTACGTTTGCAAATCCGGCAGTCCTTCGTTGACTGACATTGACCTCGAGTGCAGGTTGAGCTAGGCGGCTACATTGGCTACTCGTGCATTCTCTTCGGCGACGCTGTCCGCAAGGCCGGCGGCAAGCGTTTTTTCAGCCTGGAGCGAAATCCAGAGTTTGCAGCAGTAATCATGTCGCTCGTCGACCTGGCCGGTCTCAGCGACGTTGTCAAGGTCATTGTCGGCCCCAGCGATGTCTCAATCAAGAGGCTCTATAGCAACGGCACGCTCAAGCACATCGATTTGATGTTTCTGGACCACTACAAGCCTGCTTATATCACCGACCTGAAGCTGTGCGAGCATCTTGGACTCATCACTCCAGGCTCAGTGCTGGCAGCCGACAATGTGATTAAGCCTGGCAATCCGCCCTACCTGGAGTACGTCAGGAGCAGCGTCAAGGAGAAGCGGGCGGCTATGGAGGCTGCGGCGAACGCTGATGGAGATGGTGTGGATGCGCGGTTTGCAGACAAGACTTCGAAACAGTACGCCAAGCGCGAGGGAGAGGCCAAGCTTGATACGACTGTGCGAGGCAATCCGAACCTTGTATACGAGAGCAAGCTCGTAAACAGCTACGAACCTACTGGTGTTCCAGTAAGTTCGATGCACCTGTTCCGGAGACCTTAGCTGACTTATGATTCCAGGATGGCGTTGAGATAACTAGGTGCGTGGGCGAGGAGAAGTAGATGTCTATATGAGGATCGGTTTCACGAGAGTTGTTCATTGCATGAACTAGGAGCAATCGAGATTGGGCTTCGCAGTTTGTAAAGAGCTTGACTAAACAAGCTTGAAGCTGGGTAATGCCAAACAAAAGTTCGGGTTCCAGATATGAAGGGCGGGTGTTACTACACTATAGACTTCTGTATACCTCTTCACGATTATGGTGTTGCGTGTGTGGCAGCAGTTGCAAACTACAATCGAATGTAGGATAGCATGGTCGTCAACTACAGAGGCGAGCTGGTGTGACAACTGCCTCTTGCTTTCTCGCATGCTCGCGTATACAACTGCACTGATTGCTCAACCAACCCGAAAATCTCGCTACATTAATGACTCGTACAAGAACACAAGTTTGTAAGCTCGATGACAAGCTCAGTAATGGAATCGGCAGTCGTCCCATCGGCCGCACCTTTGATGACGTCGTTTACGGGATTCCTCCCACAATTTCCAATCCCCATGCCTTTCCTCTACTATTCCCTCTCTCCATCCTCAAATTTCCCTTTCATTTGCTGCTTGCCAGCAATTTCTGAAGTTTCCTCAAGTTCTCGCTTCTTCTCCCAAGTCTGTTTCCAGTGCAATTGAGCACACTCCTCTCAAAGATGCTCACCCGCACCTCGCCCACCTCTCACCACTACCTCCAAAATCTCGCCCTGATCCTCCTTTCCCTCTTCTTCCTCCCACTCGACACCTTCATCCTCGCCATCAGCTATGCTCTGCGCCCTCTCCTCCCCACCACCGCGGTCCCACAACCGCAATCCCTCCCTCCAACCCGGCGCAAAACCATCCTCGTCACCGGCGTCGGCATGACCAAAGGCCTGACCCTCGCCCGCCTCTTCCACCTTGCGGGCCACCGCGTCATCGGCGCCGACTTCGAGCCCGGCCACCCACCCGCCCTCGTCTGCGGCCGCGTCAGCACCGCGCTGGCCCGGTTCTACCGGCTCACGCCGCCAAGGACGCAGGAGGACTCGGGCCCGTACATCAGCAGCCTGGTAGATGTTATACAAAGGGAGAGGGTCAGCTTGTGGGTCAGCTGCTCCGGCGTCGCGAGCGCGATCTCAGACGCCGAAGCCAAGGAAGTCGTCGAGAAGCGGACGGCGTGTCGCGCGATCCAGTTCGATGTCCGCCAGACGGAGACGCTGCATGAGAAGGACCGATTCATTGCGCGGTGTCGGGAGCTGGGGCTGCTGGTGCCCGAGACGATTACCGTGAGGAGCGCGGAGGAGATTGAAGAAGCGTTGAGGGAGAGGGCGCAGGGCAGGGAGTTCATCATGAAGAGTATCGCGCTCGACGATGCGAGCAGGGCAGATATGACGCTCCTCCCCGCCCGACGGAGGTGGAGACCAGGAAGCATGTCCAGGCGATCAGGATCTCGGCCTCCAGGCCATGGATACTTCAGGAGTTCATCAGGGGCCCGGAGTTCTGCACGCATGCGCTGGTTGTCAAGGGAGAGGTCAAGGCCTTCGTGGCGTGTCCGTCTGCGGAGCTGCTCATGCATTACAAGGCCATACCTGCCGAGTCGCCGCTCAGTAGGGCTATGCTGGCTTTCACGAGGCGGTTCGCGGATGCGGGAGGCAAGACTTTCACGGGACATCTGAGTTTCGACTTTCTAGTCAAGAAAGAGGATCTGGGCAAGAAACGACCGCAGGAAATCCGACTTTATCCCATCGAGTGCAATCCGAGGGCGCATACGGCTGTCGCGCTCTTCTCCCACGAGGTGGGGATGGTGGATGGGTACCTCAGCCTACTCAGCAGTGAAGCGACAAATGGATACAGTCACGCCAACGGCGTGGATGAGGACGAGCTTGTCACTCCCAAAAGGCCTTACCGGTATTACTGGGTCGGGCACGACCTTGTCACTCGCGTACTTCTGCCGCTCTCACGGCTTTTACGAGGCAAAGGGTCCCGGACCGAGCTTGCTGAGGGCTTCCAGACTTTCCTCGGTCACCTACTCTCTTGGAAAGATGGGACGTATGAGATTTGGGATCCGTTGCCGTGGTGGTGGCTTTACCATGTGTACTGGCCGACGAAGTTCCTGAACAGCATTCTGACTGGCAGGAAGTGGAGTAGGATGAATGTGAGCACGACGAAGATGTTTGGCGTAGAGTAAGATTAGAGGAGCGCCGCATAGACTAAACAATAGAAGTCCTGTACTCGCGATTTTGCAAGCTCCTGATCTCCACTAATTTGAAGAAACGTATAAACTCAACCATCCAGACGCCGATGCATGCCGTACATATTCTCTTGAATATTCCAGTCCCTATTCAACCATAACTACATCTTTGCTCGAGCCAAAAGACCCTGTGCCGTTCGTGAGCCTGTGATCCCCAGAGACCTCATCCATCTCCCTCAGCGTAAACTCCAGGAGGTAGCTCTCATCGACCAGCTCCTCCACCCTTCGATAATGCCTTTCCGTATACGCCTTCAACGCATCCAACACCTCCCTCAAACTTCCCCTCCCCTCTCTCCTCCCATCAACCTTCAACCCCGCCAGCCTACTCGCTGGATACTTCCTCACAAGCGTCCACAGCACCCTCTGCGCCACACCTGCCGTCCTAGCATTCGTATTCCAGTCCCTAACCCTCAACAGCAGCCTGTATATCTGCTCATCCGCCAAACTCCCCAACACCTCATCGACGTCCCTATTCCCGCACAAGCTCCCCTCATCCTGCTCCTCGGCCTCCACAACCCCCTTGAAGAGACTCAGCAGCCGCGCCGGCTGATCAAGCTGCAGCGCCAGCGTAATCGCCTCCCGCCAGCTCCCCTGAACCACAAAGTTCGCGAGCCGCTGGTCCTGCTCCACGCGCTCCGTCTCCGCCGCCACGGCCGCCACGGCCGTCGCCTGCGTCGTATCCGCCCAGAAGGTTATAACCCCATCTCCACCCCGGAGACTAGGGTATTCGACCCCGGATGCACAGCGAGCGCCCACACGCGATCAGAGTGGTTATCCAGCGTCGCCGCCACCTCGCCGCTCGTCGCATCCCAGACCTTGACGAGCCCGTCGCCGCCGGCTGACGCGACCTGCGCGCCGCGCTTGTCGCGGCTGTCGGTCTGGGAGGGGTGCAGCCATACGGCTTTGAGGACGCTGTTGGTATGGCCTTCTAGCGTCAGGAGGCAGGCGTAGTCGGCGAGACTCCAGATCTTGACGGTCTTGTCACCGGAGCCTGTGAGTATGAGGCCGCGGCTGCTGTTTCCGCTGCCGGGAAGGGCGGGCGTGTCCTTGGGGGCGAAGCGGACCGTCCAAACGCCGCGGCGGTGGCCGCGGAGCACGCCTTGCGTCGAGCCTTCTTCGGTTGACCAGATCTTTACGGTGCGGTCTTGGGAGGCGGACGCGAAGAGGGCGGAGGTGGGGGAGATGTCGAGCGCGTTGATGTCTTTGTCGTGGGCTTTGCGCGTGTAGGTTGCGCGGGCGGTCTTCTTGGCGCTGGAAACGTCCCAGCGCTTGATGGTTTTGTCTTGGGAGCCTGTGATGACGAAGCTGGGGGGCGGTCTAGCGGGTTGGTATGGGCGGCGGAGCCTGCTGGAGGCGCCGATCGGGGAGCGATATGGCACCTAGGGACTCGGCGTGGCCGGTGAAGGTCGCGTAGCAGGTAAAGGAGTTGTGCTCTGGGTCTATCCGCCACAATCGAGCGGTGTTGTCTTTAGCACCGGTAGCAAGCCAATGACCCGACCAGTCGACGTCCATACAGATTATGATGTCCTCGTGACCCTTGAGCACGGCGATGTCCGCACCGAAGTAGTTACCTCCAACATCGTCGTCAGAGGTAGATGAATCTTCAGTAGCTAACGAGATAATCCGGATGTCTTCCAAATTCGTAGCCAAGGCTAGCAGAGATGAGTCTCTTCCCACATAAGCCACATCAATGACCTCGTCGTGGGTTCCGGATATCCTTCGCAGAACAGGTAGGGGGTCGATAAGGCCTTCTGGATCAAGGTCCGCAAGTGGCGCAAGAGAGTGAAGCACAAGCGTCTGGTCGGCATGTATTGAGAGAAGAAACTTCAGGCCTGGTTGGTGTATTATATCCTGAATACCCTCGGTCTCGGCACCAGCCTGTTGTTCTCGGGTCACCTCTCTCCCTGTTGCTGTAGACCATATCCGCACCCGGCCGTTCTCGCCACCGGTGTAGATGAAGATCCCATCTTGTACGAATCCGGTGCTCTCGACGCTCTCAAGCACCGGGATCGTGCTGCGTGTCTTCCATGTCCGCGAATCCCACACCATAACAGTCTTGTCCCTGCTACCCGACACCAGCGCGTTCTCTTGCGGCGAAAAGTCCAAACTGCGCACAACAGACACATGCGAGTCGAGTACCGCAGCGCTCTTCCGTTTGTGCAGATCCCATATGCGAATCTTGCCGTCCTCCCCACCAGATGCTAATCGGAAGCCGAGGGTGGCCTCTTCATTGCCCGCGTCCGCCTCAGAAGCTCCATTCCGCTGATCCTGCTTCCGCTTGTTCTTCCGGCGGTTTTTGGCCGCATCCTCAACCCCAGGAGCGGAGACTTGTACCTCGAAGAAGTGCAACGAGGCGATGACTCCACTGTGCCCATGGAACGTATGGGTGACGAAACCACCTCTTATGTCCCACACTTTGACAACGCCATCCGCACCTCCCGTAGCTAGTAATGTACCTGTGCGATCAACGCTGGAAACGACAACAGGGGAGGTGTGCGGGCGGAGTGTCCGGAGAAGTTCAGCGTCAATGACTGCGTCGGGCGAAGTGGAGGGCTTCAGCGAGTATATCCGCATAGACAGTGATCTCGAGCATAGTACGATATGAGAGCCGGAGGGTGTCACTGGCCAATATCAGCGATTTTTCATATACTGAAGCTTCCGGCGCATACGGGATAGTGCGGTAATGATTTCTCCATCCTACACTGCGCGTCAACATGTCAGATACGCAGCACAAGCACCAACGGGACGGCTAGACTCACGCCTTCTATTCGCGCTAGATGCGCGCCTGTACTGAGCTCCGTCAAGAGGACGTCTTCGCTGAGGCAGGTCGCCAGTATGCGGCCATTTTGGCTGAGCGCAACGCCGCCACCGGTATATATGGGCCGGATGGTTCTGCTGGGCTCGAATGTGGTTTTGATGGCTGTCCTGTGTGCCATTATCGCAGCAGCGAAGAGTGTGTCGGCGTGGTTACTCGGCGTCGCAAAAGTGTTTTGTCGTTCTGAAATAATTCTTTTGAAACCGTGCACTGATTCCAACGGCGGCGGAACCTGTTCCGCGGAACCTCTAGAAACGGCCCTGAAGCTCAGAATGCTCAACCTTCTTTTGACATGTCATGTCACGGTAAAGAAAGAACGTTGGCGGTTTCTGGTTAGCAAGCATACAGGGCCTTCCATATGCGCTGCGTTCATGTCAGGATGAGCAATATCAATTTCCCGCGGCCACCACCTGCCAAAGCTTGGACAACGCCTGGCTAAAGACTTCAGTGACTTGGAAACGTGATACGGCATCACAAAGCCTGTCAGCTCTCACTCAGTAAAAGGAGGTCATCCGGTTTGCTGTATTTCCACTATTGCCAGTCAGGTCTCGGAACCCGTCGAGAGTTCTATTAGCATTCGGTTCATTATCCATAATCTTGCTAGAAACCCCTAATCATGGGGCGGCAGGCATATATGGCTCGTTTGGCATTTGTAAGTGATGAAATATTCAGCACTGTTCTCTTGTATCGTATCGACTCTACTGAGCTTGTATCGGAATTCAAATGTTCATTTGCGTACTATCTGATGGTTACTTGCTGCACGAGCTGACAACTACACTAGGGCCGTTCAGCATTCGAGCCCCCAGAAGCTGAGACCCAGTCAACAAGCCACAATGCACCGTCTGCACAAGATACAGAAGGAAGCTCCCAGACGCTCGACCCTGGAGATGCTGCCTCAGGTGAGGTCCAGCAGTACGACGAACGTGGGCACCCGATCAACCCGAGGTCTCGAGAGCTGGCGCGGCAGCTGAGGAGGGCTAAGAACGATGTCCTCGCTGCTGCTGGTGTCGTTGTGCGAAAGATCCCTCGGTCCACTGAAGGGGCAACAGGCGAGGCCGTGACCAGGAGAATAAGCCAGGACGACTACGATGCTGAATCAAACGCCTTGACGTTCGCTTCATGGATGGCGGTCGTGCTCAGGATATCGGGTACCTGGTGGATCAGCTCCCTGAGAGATCGATCTCTGGTCAGTCCCACCAACAACGAAAATTGATCGAGTGTATGTCTTGCTCACGCGCTTTGAACCAGACTTACGGCGTACCTGCCGATCTTTCTTTCATCGACATCCTGCGTAGAGACTACCATCAGGTGGGGTTCTACCATTTCTTCTTCGGCGGTCTCCCTTTGCAGCTGCTTTCGCTGGTCGTTAGCCCTTGGGGGCTGTGGGCTCAGTATCTCATAATGCCACTCGACCGGCTCGTCTTAACGTCCAACCTCTCACGGAGGGCAGTGAGGGTCTACCTGAAAGGTAGGCCGTGGCTTGAGAGAACGTAAGTGCAATCCAGACATGCTCCATATCCACCCATGGTAATTCAGTAGTACCGTTCGGTTACTGAGGTGGTTAGAATCATCGCCTCTCTGGAGCTCCTTTCAATGCCATTGGCAATGTACGCAACCTATCAGCGCCTGGGCTTTTTGCCGTCAAGACCATCCTTTCCACCATTGCGAAGACTTATCCCATTCACCCACGCATCACCAATCCAAACTATCCCCTTTCCCTCGCGGATGAGCGCGGGTGCGCTGTACGCGTGGGCAGCTTCGATACTCGAATCTCCCTTGGTGCTGTCTCTGATATGGCGGCATGCTAGCGACGTTGTCCAGAACAGCATCCGCGAGCCTTTCGTAGCGTACATCTGCAAGCCGGATAGACCAAACGAATATACTATCAAGGAGACTACGGAGCGCAGGAACTCTTACCGGAGCATTCTGACGAAGCCGCCTTCCTTTTGGCGGAGCTTCGTTAGAGGAACCTTGTCTTTTGTAGGATGGACTGCGCATGATCCAATGTCCCAACCTTTTTACATGCAGTCTCTACACCCTCGCCACGATGACGCGGTCGCGTCACCACAGCCTGAGAGGCAAGCAACGGCATCGGCAGCTCCAGACTCGCCCAGAGGACCCCAGGAACTCCCCGACACTGATACCCCTGGCGAAGGAACTGCAGTAGCGCATGAGCAGAACCCGGCGAATGGAATAGAGCACGAAGACCATCTGCCCACCACCCAAGACGTCCTCGAGGTACTCGTAACAGGAACTTCGCCTCCTCCAACCGACGCTCAGGTATTGCGACGCCCTCGGAAACGGCACCGCGTGACACCGTTCTCGGAAGAGCCAGCCATGATGCTCGACACGGTGTTAAGCGGCTGCATTACAGAGTTGATCCTGCTTCCGCTCAGGGCCGTCATACTGAGTAAGATAGTCAGGAGCTTTGCGCGTAATTCAGGGCTGGTGCGGCAAGCGGTTCGTGCTCCGTTTGCGCCGTGGAGCGGAGGGACGTCTTCTGTGGTAGGCCTTAGGGCGTTTGGAGCTGTTGCTAGCAAGGTTGCGCTGTGCTATGCGATCGAGCTGCTTATTGGATTTGGGGTTTGGGGTTGTGAGTGGGCGCTTGTGATGTCGATTGGCCGGAGGTACTTTGGCTGGGGTAGGCTCTAGGGATTGGCGATTGGAGTAGGGCGAGGAGCTTCTGTTACAGTTGCTTAGATGCCCGGAGGCTCTTGCGGATATGGCATGCCCCGTGATACTACGGCATCTATACCTGTGGACCAAATTTACCTCTAGTCAGCATGTTGGGTGAGCAACACGAGAGTTCCATATTAGCGGCAGTCAACAATGAAACCCGTTTCTAATCTTAGTGACACTGCGTCAAAGGACTTGCAGTACTCATACACGCTTCGGTCCCAGCAGCAGCCCCAGGGATCTATGGCACATCAACAACGCCCCTATCTACACATACAGATATATCCATTATTCATACCCTTCTTCGCCAACCCCACATCCCTGCCACTCTCCTCACCCATCCACCTCTCCCTTCTCAATCATCCATAGGCCTATCCTCCAACTGCACGCCCACCGGTCTATGCTCCTCAACAACTCCCTCCCCATCCCTCAAACTCCCCTGACTATCTCTCTTATTGATCAGGCTCTGCCTCGCCAGCCCACCCGGCTGATGTTTCCTCGGAAACCTTCCCGTCGTCGCCGCGCTCCTGCCCAGCGAGTTCTTCTTCTCGATCGAGGAGACGTACGCCTGGACGGGGCTTTCGTGCGCGATCTCTGCGGTGGGTGTGCCGTTTGCCGTGGGCATCGGGGACGTCATTAGCGGCGCCGGCGCCGGCGCTGGTGAGGTGGATGGCAGGGGCGCCGTGCTGATATCTCTGCCGACAGCGGGAGAGCTGTCGCTAATGGATCCGGGGACCTCGAGGCTATGTCTCGACACCGGCGCAATCCTTCGTTCCGTCGGGCTCGTGTTCACCGGAAACCTCGTCTCGGCCCCTCCCGCCGAGCGCTCCCTCATATGCGCCCGTTGGGTCGGCTGGGGACTGCTCGCACGACTTCTGCTCGCGATCGCGCGGGCGCGCTCCTCCATGTTCGCTCTCCGGTTACTTTCGTCCGTGCTGATGGCCCTGGCCCTGCTGTTGCCGCCCGCATCACGGCCGGCGGCCGCCGCAGAGGCAGACGACGCCGAATGCGCGAGGCTCGACGCGCGCTTCAGCTCGCCGAAAATGGCTTCCTTGTGCGCGAAGAGGTCGCGCACGAGGCGGTAGGCGTAGCGCTCGTTCATAGTCAGCGAGCTTTCCTGTTTCGGCCTTAGAATGCAGGGCGCGAGGGTTTGGGCGAGGGCTGAGACGTAGGCTTCGTCGGCGGAGGTCAGCTCGATCAGGCGCACAAAGTGCGTGATTAGCGCGTCGAGCGTCGCGATGTTGGCGAGGCGCAGCTGGCCTAAAGTGTTTTGGATCACGGAGATGCGCGCGTCGGAGGAGGCGTCGGTTGCGGTGGTGCTGTAGATTGTTTTTACGATTTCATAGACGTGGGAGGAGACGAGGGAGTCTGTGTGGATTAGCGGAGACGATCAAGCAGGGATCGCAAGGGGAAGGGCTTACCGGGAAGCTCGAGGAGGTACAACTTAAGAACGCTGGCAACAATGGGTATCTCATACTTCTCAAGGACTTCGTGCGGGATGGATTTGCCGGTGTTGATGGCGGCTCGGAGATGGTGGGTGGCGGCTAGAGGTACGTCCACCAGCCAGATGCCGCGGCGGGCTTCGTCACCTTCAAGGTCTGGGTAATCTGGCCAGAAGTTAGTGAGGTCTACATAAAAGGGGATGTGGAACTCACGATGATCAAGGAAAGTCAAAACAGTAGAAACAATAAGTGGTACACGCTTCCGGTCCGAGCGCGCTCTAGCTTCGAGATCTACGCCGAATGTTTGCTCTGCTGTCGCGTCAGTGCCCATCATATTGAATATGAGTGGCGCGTCATACCATCCACATTATTATAGTAGTTCTCATATGTCTGCACCTTCGGAACGAATCCTCCTGTGCGGTAGTTCTCTAGCAGGTATCTCAGATCTCCAAGTGGCTGCACGGTCTCCTGGAAGAGCATCATGTTGTCAACCGTACTTTGGAGGCTCGGGATGACGTTGCTAATGGCGCCTGAGAAGTCGAGAATCACCGACTTGATGGCCTTGAGCCGATCGAGCTCACAGCGCTCCATGAATTTTAGATGATCTATGATGGACTCTTCAAGGCGGCATCGGAGATCATCGAGC
The DNA here is from genome assembly GCA_030247845.1 of Coniosporium tulheliwenetii. Taxonomy (NCBI): domain Eukaryota; kingdom Fungi; phylum Ascomycota; class Dothideomycetes; genus Coniosporium; species Coniosporium tulheliwenetii. The sequence continues at coordinate 173,035 of JAPDRP010000008.1, forward strand.
TTTCTGACCGCCGCTTTATATCGCTCGTCTGCTTCGCGGGCTTCTCGTCGGAGCCTCTCAGCGGGAGTTTCGTTGGGGTAGGGATTGTTCAGGGGTTCCAGCCAGCTAGATAATCACCGACAGCGCCCACTGGCGAGTCTACAGTCGCGCTGTCTGTTGACAGAACCGAGGCGGTGCGATCTAGCGCCTTCTTCTTCTCCGGTACACCAGTGACCTGGAAAACCTTGGGTCTCCATTGGTAGTTCATCTTCGAGCTGTTGGCGAAGGTGCTGCCGACATTGCCTACGAGTCGTAAGAAGCCTTTGTCTGTAAGGTCTTGCCCTATCCTCTCAGCATAGCTCACGCTGCTGGCGCCCAGGTGTTTCTGTATGTATTCCGTGATATGCGCTCCCGTGGAAACATTCTGATATGTTCCAATGATCGGGATCTTGAGTTCTCCGATTTTGATGTTCTCGAGCATGTGCGTCAGGATCTTTTTGAGCTGCTGAGGGCTGAACGTCTCGTCGCCCAAGTCAATCGGCTCCTCCTCTTCCTCGTGATCGGGTTCAACCACTTTAACGACCGGTGGCTTCGGCTTCGGGCTTTGCGCAGCTTCGCTCTGCGGGTCCTGGAACGCCAACTTCTCTTCTTCCTCAAGGTCTTCCACCTGCCTGCACTTATTGTAATATTGGCTGCGAGCCTTCCTTACTGCATCCGCCTGCCTGTCGTGCAGCTTGACACTGGCTTGTAGGGCGTCTTGTGAGCTTTGGACTCGTGCGGCGTGCGCATCACACCAGCGGCTGAACGGTGTAACGACTAATTCGCGGATATTCGATGCGATTTTCCGGTGGTTCTTCGATGCCTCCTCCATCTCTCTTCGTACGCCATCGTAGGCCTGGTGATACTCCAGTTAGCATACGACGCAGCTTCTTGTCGCGCTTTGCTACTGGGCTCAGCGTACCTTTTTCGTGCTGGCACCTTCATCCTTCGAGAAGCCGCCTGGGATTCGATCCGTCGCAGGCCCGATGTCGCCCAAGCGCTGTCCGTAGAGGTCCTCGGCGTCGGCGCGCATACGCGCTATTGTGAGGACCTGCTGGTTTTCTTGTACACCTTGCTGGAGCTTGCCGAAGAGCACGCCGAGCCCTGATAGACTGTCAGTTTTAGTGAGCTTGTGGTATATTGAATGCGCCCCGTACCTCCAGCGTAGTCGCTGGACCAGAACGAGTTGGCAAAGCCTGCCATGATGAAGCGTTTGTGCAAATGTATCTAGGGAGAGATTTAAAAAAGAGAACTCGGCAGGAGTAGGTGGACGTCGCCAGCCTGAATAAGGGGTGGACAATGTAGACGGTTCTTGAATGGTAATATCTTCAGGGAGCTGAGAGTACTATACGTGGTCGTGAAGTCGTGCGCGATAGGTTCTGCCAGTCGCCGATACCTCGTGACAAGCTCGACGCAACGCCTGGAGATGTGGGATAGAAGTTGGTGGTGCAATTGAGCTGAAGGCGCTGAACTACAAAGTCCCTGGGCGTTTCTTGTGGAGATTCTGCCGCCACCTACCGCTTCAGATCAAGCTTCCCGGAGTTTCCTGGCCGGGTCCGCCTGCCAATCGGCGCACTTTCAAATCGCAACGGCTAAGGGTCCAGTTACAAAGCGTCATCACGGACTTTCAAAACTGTCCAAACCCCGGTATTTGGGTAACCTCCCGGCTCCGTGAACTGTAAACCGTAACTCTACCAACTGGACGGGGCATTACTTGTATATCACTCGCCCGTCCCCGGGCTGCGTCTCAGCTTCATCTCCCGCCATGTCCTCCGAAAACCCCAGCTTGAACAAGCCGAAACACCTCAAGTACTGGACGCGATGCCTCAAGACCTACCTCCCGCACGCCTATACCGCGAACGACTCGATGCGCATGACCCTCGCCTTCTTCATTATCTCCGCCCTCGATCTCCTTGACTGTCTAAAAAGCCACACAACTGAGTCTGAGCGCAAAGATTATGTGGACTGGATATACCACTGCCAGCACCCTCATGGCGGATTTCGCGGCTTTCCAGCTACGGATTTTGGAGAGTTACGGAACGAGACAAATGCGCCATGGGACCCTGCAAATCTTCCTGCCACCTACTTCGCCCTGGCGACGCTGATTATACTGGGAGATGACCTGCAACGCGTAAGGAGGAGGGACTGCCTGAAGTGGCTCACCGAAATGCAGAGACCGGACGGGAGCTTCGGTGAGACGCTAGGCGAGAACGGTGTAATCGAGGGCGGCATGGACACACGGTTCGGATACTGTGCAGCAGGCGTGCGGTACATACTCCGAGGCCTCGTCCAGGGGCCGGTCGAGGGTGTGAACGACATCGAGGTGGACAAGCTCGTTTGGTGCATTAGAGGGTCTGAAGTGCGTTAAGGGTCCTCTGTCCAACCATGTATGCCGGCCGAGACCAGGGTCTAATGTTTGACAGACATACGACGGAGGAATCTCGGAAGCGCCCTTCTACGAAGCACATGGTATGCACGTGCTCTGCACCCGAAACGTTGGTTAGCATTCCTCTGGCTCACTGTTCTCTAGCCGGCTTCACATACTGTGCCATTGGCTGCCTCTCCTTCCTCGACCGCCTACCGCACGGTGCAAAAGCGAAACGACAAGACGCGCCCGAGAACAACACCCCCATAACCGGCCTCTCAAACCTCGACTGCACAATCCGATGGCTGGTGTCAAGGCAGACCATGACGCTGGACGAAGAGGATGCCGCAGACACTCTAATGGACGAGACTGATACCGCTGCAACGTGCCACGACGCGCACTCGTTCGTCAAGATGGGCAGCTTCATATCAAATGCAGGCGAGCTATCCTACAAGAACCGGCCGTCGACACCGACACAGCTCCAGTGGGCAGGCTTCAACGGGCGGTGTAACAAGATTGCGGACACGTGCTATGCGTTCTGGGTCGGAGGCTCGCTGGGGGTAAGTTATACACAATGTTGCCACAAGCCCCTTTACTCCGCCACACACCAAGCCCCAAAAACCCGCACACATCATCCGCCCTCCTCGTCTAGCTCACCATCGCTCGACTTGCCATCTCGCTAACAACAACCCAAGATACTGAACAAGATCCACCTCATCGACCATACCGCCAACCGGCGCTACCTCCTCGAAAAGACCCAGCACATGGTCGGCGGCTTCGGCAAGCAGCCCGCCGACCCGCCCGACGTCTACCACTCCTATCTCGGCCTCGCGGCGCTTGCTCTCGTGGATGAGCCGGGCGTGAAGCCCATATCGCCGACGCTGTGCGTGAGTAAGGACGCGTTAAGGCATCTCGAGGGGTTGCTGTGGCGAAGGAGGGTGGAGGCGGGTGATAAGGCGAGCGCGCAAGCGCGGAGGACGGATGCGTTGGCGCTGCGGGAGGGGGACGCTGAGGGGAAGTATGCGGCTATGAGCGGGGGTGATGATGTCTAGATTTCCTATACAGCGCCGAGCAATTGCGGCGTGAAACCACAGCATCAGCCGCTAGAGCTAATGACCTGATACCAGTATTGGTATTACCACGATCACGCGTCGTCGTTCCCGTCCACGTGGCCGTCCTGCCCATTGACTTGGGCTTCCTTCCTCTTCACCTCGAACACCACGCCACCGTTCTTGCCCTTCCACTTCCGCCAGTTTCCCAGCCTGTGCTCCTTCCCCACGGCCGCGACAACACAAAGCCCATCTGCGCCCCTCTCGCCGCGCTCAAAGACCGCTAGATCATTTATAACGCCCTTTGCAACCTTCTCTTCCGGTGCATTGCTATCGGCGGCCCCATCTTCCATCTCTCCGTCCACTCCCGCGCTCTCCAGTCCTTTCACTACACCCTCCATCCCCTCGCCCAGCTCCCCATCCGCAACCCCCACCGCCCCCACCGCCTCAATCCTCCTCCTATCCGCACTAACCCTCCACACCCTCACCACGCCATCCCAGCTCCCACTAACCACAACATCACTAAACGGCAGCGCCGCCAGCGCTGTGATCCACCTCGGCTGCGGGCCCGCCGCCACATGTCGTTCCTGGGGTTCCATTTCCGCAGACGCCTCGTCCGGTCTAAGCGGCGGGTCCAGTCCATGCGCCAACGGCAGCGTGAAGACCGGTTTCTTCTTATGTATGGACCACAGGCTCAGCCCGCCGTTGTCGGAGCCCGTGACGAAGGTCTCGGCGTCGATGAGGGCGAGGCGGTCGGTACTGCCCTCTGCGTATCCCACTTCTTTCCTGCCTTCGCTTTGCCCGGCCTTCCCGTCCCTCTTGCCCTTTTTCTCGCCCCCTCCCCGCCTCCGCCGCGGAAAACAAGCTGGCTCTCCTCGACAACCTTCCACAGCCTCGCCGTCCGATCTCTGGCGCCAACAGAGACGCATTTCTCCTCCCCCAGCGCCGCGACATCGACGACGCTGTCCTGGTGCCCGAATAGCGTCTCCACGTACGCCAGCTCGTCTAGACTCCAGATCTTGATCGTGCGGTCCGCGCTCGCTGAGAACAGCTGATTCGTCCCCCTGCGAAACGCGAGACCTGTCACTGCGTCTCGGTGCTGCGTGAAGACCTTGAGAGGGACAAGGGTGGAGGGGGACGAGACGTCCCAGATAATAAGCCGCGCGTCTGCGCCGCCGGTTGCGAGGAATTTGCCTGATGCGGAGGCCGCGACGCAGAGGATCGGGCGCGTGTGGTGCGTGTAGGAAGCGTCGCCGTGGCGGGCGCGGTGGCCGCGGGTGTAGGCTAGTTTCTTGGGTTTGCGGCGGGGGGTGATGTTCGAGTTCCTTTGGGCGCCGTTCTCGGCGGTGCCGTTCGTGATGTCAGGCGGGGAGGCAGAGAGGGTGACCGGGTCCATAGTCTCCCATTTCACGATGCTCATGTCCTTCGCGACGGTGTACACGTATGGTGCACAGGCCGCGACGGCTGTTACGACGTTCTGGTCTGCGCGGGCGAAGGTGTGGGTTGCGGTTGCGAAGGACAGCTCCGAGGCGATGTGCCGGTATAGCTTGCCCTTTGATTCCGCGACATCTTCTTTTAGGCGCTCGGCGATGAGGTCCCGGTCTACGTCCGCGGCGTCGAAGCCTGCTTCGTCGACTTCCTCCCTGATGTTCGAGAGGTAGCGCTCTGCGAGCCGGAGACGCCGCTCTGCTGCTGTTTCGTTCTCGGCCTCGGATTCTGATGTGGCCTCCTCTTCTTCGACATCGGGTGCTCGGCGAGGCTCTTCGTCTTCGGTATCTTCGCTGCCGGAGATTGAATCATCCCGCTCTTTCCGAGCTCTTGTGTCATTATGCGGACGAGCTGTCGAGGCAGCTGTATTGCGCCTCTTAGCCGTGGCGGCGCCGGCGGAAGTGTCTGGGCGTTTTCGTTTCCGCTGCGAGGCCGGTGTGGTGAAGAAAGAGGACATGATGAGTTCCTCCTACTCGAAACAGAACAATTGTTGCGTAGTTCCCTTCTCTGTCAATTCGCACAGAATATAAAAAGATCTACGCCTGAGTGATGATCCTCAAGAATTTCCAGGCGCACGGGCCTTCGCCGGCCCAAGCGGACCGGAGAGCTCTGAGGCAGCTCCCGTCCGCGTCAACAAGCTATCAAACCACTACACAGCTCCACCACCGCATCTACAGCCTCGTACACCCCATCTACACCCATCAAACCGCAGTCATGTAGGCATCTTCGCCTCCGGAGAGTTCGTATACAAGCTGACACGCCTCCAGGAGGTCCTACTCGGCATCACTGGCAAAGACTTCACCATCATCGCCGCCTCGAAAGCCGCGATGCGAGGCGCGACGATCCTGAAAGCGACGGATGACAAGACGAGGGAGCTGAACCAGCATAACTTGATGGCGTTTTCTGGGGAAGCTGGGGACACGAGTATGTTCCCCATGCCTTTCATCATGCCCCCCTCGCTGCGTCCACCAACACCGACACCAACACCTCCACTGCTGCCAACCTACAGTAGAAGCCAGCTGCACCTCCAATATTAACATTCCCGTCAGTTCAGTTCGCAGAATACATCCAAGCCAACATCCGCCTCTACACAATGCGCAACACGACCTCCCTCCCCCGCGGCCGTCTCCTCCTTCGTGCGGTCCGAGCTCTCACGCGCCCTGCGCTCCCGGCGCCCCTACACCGTCAACCTCCTCCTCGGCGGCTACGACACCATCACCGACACGCCCGCACTCTACTGGATCGACTACCTGGCCGCGCTCGCAAAAGTGCCCTACGCCGCGCACGGCTACGCGCAGTACTACTGCCTCAGCATACTGGATAAGCACCATCATCCTGATATTGGGTTCGAGAGGGGCATGGAGTTGCTGCGGATGTGTACGGATGAGCTGAAGAGGCGGCTGCCGGTGGATTTTAAGGGGGTTACGGTGAAGGTGGTGACGAAGGAGGGGATCAGGGAGGTGGAGTATGTGGATGACAAGCCTGTGAAGAGCGCGTGAGCGACGTGGTGGGTGGCAGAAGAACGGGGTGGGTGTAACACGGTCGGTCGGGTGTGGTCGACGTGGTGCTTGCGCACCACCGGTTCTTTTCGGGCATGGCATGCGTGGCGCATCCGGTAGGTATGGTAGGCGAGCAGGCAAACCCTTGACTCGCATATAGAGAATTTCTCAAGACTCACAGGGATGGAGTGTATGACTGGGTGTCCGAACGCTTTGGCACAACAGGCACACTACAAAGCTACTTCAGCTAGCTTATTTAAGCCGAGACAACAGCTTAACGAGTAGCGAGTCTGGACGCCGATACCCGTCCCGTATGTGCTCACCATCTTACAATACAATCTAAGCCTACTACAATGCGACGCGAATACGCTCAGTATGCCCACCCCTCATCATCATAAGTTCGTATTGGTTCAGCTCCGTTCTGTATGTGTAGATTGATTGTCCGATGTCCCTCGGGCATAAAAAACGCTCCAACAACCACCAAACTCCGTCTAGGAACCGCTTTCGAGACCGTCTTGAGTATTACAACACCTCGTCCTGTTGTTGTCCCGAGCACCAACAGGCGCCTTCTATTATCAATCCCATCTTTTCTGCGCTCCACCATCTCAATCCCCCTGATACCCCATAAACGGATCAAACCAATCATCAGCATTAAAGCTCAGCCCATCAAACCCCATCGCGACCTTGTTCAGCTCATCATTCCACACCGTATCAGCGCTCGTACTTGTATGGATCGGGCCCAGCAGCGGCGCCGGCTGATTCGGAAACGGCGCAAAGAGGTAGTTGGTGGGCTGCTCCTCGTCTCTCGCGGTGCCAGCCGCTGCCGCTTTTGCATGACCTGGCTGGAGGGATTGAGGTAGTTGGGCCGCTTCTCGGGCCGGAACGTGTCGGCCTGGGAGGCGTCGCCGAAGTCGAACTCGGAGAGTGCATCCTGATTCTTGTAGAGGGCCTGCTCGGCTTCGATGGGCAGGATGATGTTCCACTTTTGCACGAGGCCTTTGATGATGCTGAGGTTTAGGGTTGCCCATTTTGAGCGAGAGGTTAGGTCTTGCATGTGGTTGCACGCGGCGGCGAGGTATTTGCCGGACGCGATGGCGGGGAGGTTGATGATATGGATCGTGCAGGCGGTGAGGAGGCAGTGCAGCTGGAAGGTGTAGATGCCGATTAGGTCGTAGAGGTACCGGTGCTGCGCGAAGATGTCGGAGATGGCGTTCGCGGACGAGCGGCACACGTCGCGGGGGGAGTCAGATTCGGTGAACTGGGCTTTGAGGAAGGGCCGGAAGAGGAGGAGGACCGCGGCGTGGTAGTACATGCTGAGACTGATGTGAGACAGGATAACATGAAAGAAAACAAGACTGGACCTTACTGCATAGATAGGACGTGCGGGGTGGCGTCTTCCGTTGAGACGAGGGCTTCTGGCAACCTCGCGTACCACTGCGTGTATTTGTGGTACTCGTCAAGCAGGAGATGGCCGCTCATCACCTTCGAGGGGGCGAAGAACATTAATAGCGTGGAGTTGACGATCTTCGACAGCTCGGCGACTGCGTGGAACGTGGACGACTGAAGGCTGGGTTTCCTTGGCCGGCTAATGCCGTATGCTATCCACTCGTGCTCGTCTTCCTCTTTTATCACAGCGGGGAGGTCCACAGTGATAGCACTGACCGGTATCTGCGGTAGTCGGCCAAGTGTAAAACTTGCAACCCTGACAGACTAATTAGTGTGCGTGGTCTTCTAAGGAGTTTCTTTTGACAACTCACTGATCCGCAATGAAGCAGCCCCAGAACGCATGTCGTCGAGCTCTTTCGGTCCTCTCCGAATCGGCTGTTATGGGCTCATTTGTAGCTCTATCGCTTCTCAAGTGCAGATTCAGGTGGAGAGCCATGCGGGTGCTTCTACCGGAGAGCAGCCACAAGGCACTCATGCGGCCTCGACTGCCTTCAACATGGCACAATAGATACAGTGCTGCAGTGGTTGGAATGCTTGGCTGTTCCGTATCGTTAAGAATCCTAACGGCCTCGTCAAAGAATCTTGAACCGGCTGCACGCGGGTCAAAAGAATCACGACGAGAGTCTGTGTGATTATACAAGAGGCAGCCGGCGGCGCATATGGCGTTCACCAGCAGCCGAGAGCAATATTTCGTACGGCCAGCAGCCATGTCTTCGCGGAAGAGCTGCTCTGGGAAGCTCTGAAAGAAGCAATGTTGCCATGAGAAGTACAACGATAGAAGTTGCTCGATTTTCTCCTGGTCGTCCGTGACTGTCGTCCATGGCTGGTTGTTGAGCGGCGTGTGCGCCTCGGGTGCTCGATGTTGTTGGTCCTCAGTAGATTGGGCAGTGGGGCCTTTTAGGAGCCCAAAATTCTGCTCGCCTCCTGAATACTCCGCCTCGATGCCGGGACTTTGGTCAGACTCGCGCGTGCTGAGAGGTTGGAAAAGTGAGCCTGTTTTGACTGCTGAGAGAATCGAAGGAACGTTGTTTTCCTTCGGAGACGCCTGATGATTTCTTCAACTTCGATGGGACTCGCATTGGATAGCGTCCGGACCAGGTCCTCATATTGCGCAAGACGTACGCCAACCGGCGGTTGAGGACTTGACTGATCGGGAGTATCTGGATGTCAGCTTGTGTCAGTATACTGGTATGAAATTGCCAACGTATGACTGAAGCACCGCTCACAACCACTACTGCTGTACGGGGGCGAAAGTTCTTCGCCCCGGAAATCCGCAAGCAATTGTCCGTCACGGATTTGCTGCGCCAGTTGATAATGGTCACTGGTTTTTAGGCGCTGTAGAACATACGCGGCCTCCTCTTCCGAGCTCCTTTGCAGGGCCATGATGAGTGTCTCTAGTAGGCTTTTCTCTTCTGCGAGATGCTCAACATTGTCCCGCAAATAAGTCAGACGCCGTTGCTCATCGGTCATGTCATAGGCACATGGACCATCACGAGCCTGGCACTGGGTACAAGTAGGGCGCTTGCCATCGCACTGTTGCGGGTTTCACTGTTAGTCATGTCTGGCTCATCTACGCTGGGGATCAGCCCGACCTTGGTCTTTCGTTTTCGACATGGCACGCACGCAACAATAGTGATTTTCCCCCTCTTCGCATACTGGGGCTTACTGGGTCCTGGTGGTTCGGAGTCGCCTGGATGTCGGTTTTGTTGGAATGGGTTGGGAGGCGCTGAGATGTTTGGCAGTGGCAAGATAGGCCTGCTCATATTGGAGGGTTCTACCAATACTGAAACGAAGATAGACAAGGCTCTGTGTGAATTATTATGGCTTGGGGATGCGGGCTCGAGGCTTGAGCATCAACTGATGTCAAATCCGTACAAAACAATCGTGTACCGCCGTCGGTCTAGAGAGAGACAATCAGAATGATGGAAGATGAAGGCGAACGGCTACAAGCCCGGTTCCGTGGCGGGGGTAGAGATGGGTATTGGGAAAATTCGATGGACCGCCCATGGGATCCGCCTATCGTGGGGCTCTGAGCAGCTTTTAATCCGAATTCGCCCAATGGGGGACGAGACATATTTAGCAGGCAGAGCTTTGAAAAACAACAATTCGTGGCACCAGGCCTCAGGTTTTACAACAATACGCCAAGTAGGTCAGGAGTCTAGATTGTTATCACGTGATCAATATTGCTTCTCTACTCTCGATGCAATATGATTCTCTTAATCAAGCGCGGACACTGTCAGTCACACTCTGCTCTACAATCGATTACCTGTTGTAGTCGTGGATTCTCTATCAATCCGGGGTTTTTTGACACGACGTCATGGGCGTCTGCGCTTCCAGGCGGCTTCGTGGGACCGGGCCGCTGATTATTCCGGCGCAAGGCCGCATAAAAGTCTGCCGGCTCTGTGAACTTCTTCTCTCCTCAGATCAAAAACAACGGAGCCAGCCACGACCACCGCTCTAATTCCTCCACAGCGGGCGTGTTGCCAGTCGCATTACGTGCGCCATGGCTCTGGAGACCAACTCTTTCCCGGATAGGAAGCTTTCTGCTCGTTGGGTCTGCTTAGGTGCGGGCGATGAGTTGATGGTGCTGAAGATGGGAATACATACGTTACATTTGTGCGTCATGTTGTTAGTGATACATTGCACTCAAAACACGATGGTTTACGCTTGTTGAGGATCAGGCTTCTCATGCCTCTTTGCTCCATCCGGTTCAGCTGTACTGGTTTCTTCGAAGCTCAGCAATTACGAATTATCGTGTTTGCCAAAAGCCCCACCCTCGTAGCTGCGAAGGGACGCGGCCGCTGGAGACTCCTGCTGTTCACAGTCCTGCCCATCCTCTTCAGCAACATTTCTGAATACTGCTTGTAGGTGACTACAAGCAATATACCTTGCCAGCGGATATATCAGTATTGACCCTCATACCCCACGAGTTCGAGCAGCACCAATGACATCTTCTATACAAGTAGACGGACTAAGACTTCAGTCATCAACGCGTGGATTTGGCCGCCGGAATTGTCTTCGCGAGCTTGAAGAACGTGACGTGGGTGGTAGCAGTGAAGACCCGTAATTCGGCAAGGCCCCTAGGAGAACCTAGCTGTAGCTACGTCGAGAGAATCTGCGCCTGTTTCTACACCTGTAAGATCCGACTAGACTTCCGGCTTCCAGGTCCTCAGACAGGACAACGGGAGCTAAGCCCCGCATATCCGTCCGCCCGATATACATATCATTGACCATAAAACTCCCAACAGGTAGTGACTCCTGCCTTGTGATTTCTTTACCGCTTAGTCTGCCGCTTCATATAGTCTCTTATAGCAATTTTGTTAGTATCTCTAGAGGCATTTCGGCCCATACCACAGCTCGTTCCAGTCATCCTCTCGCCTCTCACAGTCCTTTCACTCACACCTTCCCACCCAACCATGACCGCCAACCTTCCTCCCGAGCTCAAGCGCGCCGTGGAGCTGCCTCCAAGAGTGACAGACAAATATGTCTTCTTCTTCGGTTATGAAGGCTCCGAGCCCGAAGTCTGCTTCCAGCAATGGTACCCTTCACCCATCTACGACACTGACGACAAAGGCGAACACCTCTCCTTCCCTACCTCCGAGCACTACATGATGTATCACAAGGCGCTCCTCATGGGCGACACCGCCGTGGCCGCCAAGATCCTTGCCGCTTCGCACCCGTCGGAAGCGAAGACGCTGGGCCGGCAGGTCAGCAACTTTGACGAGAGGAAGTGGATGGAGAAATGCGATGAGATTGTGACGAGGGGGAACTATTTGAAGTTTCGGCAGAGTGGGAGACTGAGGTTGATTCTTCTCAATACGGGGGACAGGGAGATTGTGGAGACGAGTCCGAATGATCGGTTTTGGGGTATTGGGTTTGATACGGAGAACGCGGAGGAGAACGTGGAGAACTGGGGAGAGAATAGGCTGGGGAAGGCATTGATGAGGGTTAGGGAGATGTTGAGGGGCGAGGGGAAGGGGGACTTATGGTGGTTGCAGCCCAGCGCTATTGTAGATGTACCCAACTCGTTATGGTCTACAGATGGCACCTAGGTGTGCATCCGCAAACTAGCCCCTTGAAGCATATCCGACAGCCAAGATGTTTCGTCTAAAAGCTTAGATTGATGCCAAGTTCAGCCCTGAGGTCGGCAATTAGCGGAGCGGGGAGCAGCCGCGGATGCGAGCCAGCCCTACTTGTACTACTGCGCCCAAAAGCTGACCACTAATGCCTCGTAACCATATCCACGCAGTGCGCGCGATGTTCCTTTCTCTTACTTTATTCATAAGTACCTTGCTTCATGTCCGATGACCTACTCCAATTCTATTCTATCCATCGAACTTGGTAGCTTCGCAGACTCTCAGTAGCTGTGCTCTGACGGGCATTGCGCCCGCTTCGCAATGTTAGATAAACCCAGCGAGCGATTACGATACGAAACACCCCGGGGCAGTTGTCGCAAAAACGCTACGACCCGCAAAATGCAGAAGCGCAAACGGAGAAGCCAAAGGAGGTGACAACGTCCGGGCAAGACTCAAGGTCAGATCAGCCAGCCGGTGGCTATGATACCACCCCCATACCTCATGCGGAGCCGGGCTACACAGTCAAGATCATATTCCACCGCGCGAAGAACCTCCCAATGGCCGATATGAACTCGTTCTCCTCTGACCCCTATATCCTGGCTCAGCTTAACACCGACTTACGCAGCAGGCACAAGGAGGACCCTTGCCTACGAATGCGCACACCCACTATTCGCAAGAGCACCGATCCGGTATGGAATTGCGAATGGATAGTGGCGAACATCCCAGCTACAGGCTTCAAACTTAAGGCGCGCGTCTACGATGAGGATCCCGCAGATCACGATGACCGGCTTGGGAATGTGACCATAGATGTACCCACTATACATGAGGGGTGGCAGGGCATCAGAGAGACAGAGTACAAGATCAGAAAGCGCATGGGCAGCAAGCGCGCCTATGCGATCCAGGCTGTGGCGAGATGCTTTCAAAAAACGAAACACATGCATGGATACCTCTGCATTAGCATAGAGCTGCTCGGACGGACGGAAGATGACAATGGCGGACGATCGTATACGGTTGGGCCGCAGTGGTGGACACGACACTTTTCGCCGCTTCTGGGTCGTATAGCGGGTAGAAAGGAGCCTGACGATGGGCAGACAGGTTACAGGAGGAAGACGGAGCGGTACAAGTAGGTTTCAATTGTCACCCGACTCGAGCGCATGACGTCTCACACTCGTACAGCTTTCAGGCCAACCAATTCCAGTTGAAAGGACCCGTACCCCACGAGCTCTATCACCGCTATGTCGAATTCAAGCCCTTTGTTAAGAGCATGTTTACCAAGAAAGGTATCCGTGGCTTCCTCCTTAGTAAAGCACTGCATCACCAGCACTCGCGCGTGTACAACTTCAATCGCTCGACTCTGTTCGAAACAATCGAAGGACCGCCATCCAACGCCATGGCCCTCAAATTCCTCGACCTCGTCCACTACGATCAAGGCGGTCGCATCTTCACCTATGTTCTAACGCTGGACGCCTTGTTCCGCTTCACCGAGACCGGAAAAGAGTTTGGCATCGACATGGTGAGTAAACACACCATGCACAGTGATGTGAGCGTATACATTGCTTTCTCCGGCGAGTTCTTCGTGCGCCGGCTGAAGCACCCATACCGTCCACGGCGGCGGCGCTCGTCAGCTAGCACCGAAGGCAGTAGCGATAACGGTCACACACATCCGCCCGAAGATCTGGACGGTGGTCCTCCAGAGGACGACCCACCGAAGGATCCAAAATACTACGAATTGATCATCGACAATGATTCCGGCACCTACAGACCGAACGCCAAGCTTCTCCCACTTCTAAGGCAGTTTTTCCAGCAACAGTTCGTGGGCCTCAAGATCGTAACGCTAGATTGCCAGGCCGATGTCGAGAAGTTGGGCAAGATGAAGGAAGAGCAGAGGAAACGCAAGGAGAAAGAGGGACCCGGCATTGTGTATACCCAGCTCTCACGGTGCAGTTCGTTGAGTAGCAGCGACGAAGAGGCGCTTGACGATCTCGAGCAGGGAGGACACAATAGCGGACTCATCGACGCGCTAGGGCACGACGCGTCGGCGTTCAAGAATGCGAAGAAGGATCATCTGAAGGTGTTTGGACCGCGCGGTGCGGAGACGCACAAGGGCCACCAGATTTATACGACTAGTGGAAATGAGTCAATGCCCCGGGGCTGACGAGGCGCTTGCGGAGCGATGCTTGATTTTCTGCTGGGCGTCTGGTAGTGATTTCCTCCCAGGAGGCGTTTTGAGATACCCACAAGCGCTTCATGCGCACTCTGCGATTTATCCTTATAGTCTTCATTGGAGCTCAGCTGCTCAGGGTCTGTGTTCTGTTTTTCTGAGTCAAAATCTCAGCCGCACCTTGGCCCTTCTGCTCTCTTCAGCCTTGTGAGTCATCGGCCACAATAGATAAACGCCGCTGACTTCTCAGCACGACCAACCTTTTCGTCTTTGTCTCACCAAGCTTTCTATTTCCTGCTTCTTCCTCTCTTGCTTCCGCACATTTCAAACATGGCCACAATATCTTCCACAGCACCCCCACCAACCGCCGTCGCCGCTGCCGCAGCCAATACCACCCCGCCCGCCCGTCAAATCCGCGCCCTCTACGACGACGACACCATAACAGTCTACCAAGCCTACTCATCCACCATCGCCGACGCAGCCGTCGCATCTCAGCGCCTCAACGCCTCCCCCGACTTCGCGACCGGCACCCGCATGACCTGGATCAAGCCCAGCTGGTGCTGGATGCTGTACCGCAGCGGGTACAGCTACAAAGACTCCCGCCAAGAGCGCATCCTCGCTCTGCGGATGCGGCACGCCGACTTCCTATCTCTCCTACGCGACGCCCACGTAAACGAAGGCGACCGCTTACCAGGGAGCTGCAAAGAACGGTGGGTGAAGCACGGTGGCGGCGCCGAGGGGAAGGAGGCCCGGCGGAAGGAGAGGGTCGCGGAGTGGAGGAAGGTCACAGTGCAGTGGGATCCGGAGCGCAGTCCCCGAATAGGGAAACTGGCGCACAGGAGCATCCAGATTGGGATCTCGCCGGCGCTGGTGGGGAGGTGGGTCAGGGAGATGATTGTGGGGATTGAGGATGTGACGGATAGGGCGAGGGAGTTGAAGAGGGTGCTTGATGGGGATGAGAGAAAGAAAGTCGGGGTGGAGGAGTTGGTGAAAAGGGGGTTGGTGCCGCTGGAGAGGGTATACGAAGTGCCGGAGGATGTGAGGAGGGTGTTGGGGATGGACTTTGGTGAAGAGGAGGGAGTCAAAAGAGGAGTGGGGGGAGCACTAAGGGAGATGAGATGCCAGAGCAGGACTGAAGACCTCTTACCCGACGCTACCCTGGAATCAAAGCAGCGCACAATGGTACAGCTGTAATTACAATTATTCCTGCAGGTTGTACTAGGAAAGCCGCAGTGCAATCGGAGCGAACGAAAACAGCAAAATATGTGTAGAGGTCCTTTGCAAATCAAATATCGCGTCAGCAAGGCGCAACGCTCTCCGAAACATGAGAGTTGCGATTATACAGTCTTTCCGCGAAGTTCTTACAGGCCCTCAACTGATATACACAACTACACTAGTTGCTTGTATGATTTCTAGACACTGGCTGCATGTGGGCGGCAGAACTCAACGTCCAGCTTGACGCTGCGCATCTAGGCAAGGAGCGAGTATACCAAGGTGCCCCGTAGGTCTCTTGGTCGTCTTTCTAGGCTCAGCACCTGGATACAGCTTTTCCCACGCCACTCATGCACGCAGTATGTCACTAGCAACCATTATAGTTGATTAAACAAGTATGTTTCGAAACCCATTCCTTTACTCCTCATAGTCTTGCATTCTCCTAGCCCTCATTATCATAGCCACTACATCCCCCAACAACCCCAAACGCGCCACCACCCCTCCCAAACATCTTCCTCAGATCATCAACAATGGCATCCGGCCTCTCCCACGCCGCAAAATGGCCCCCGCTCTTGTACACGCTCTCAAAAACAACCTCCCCCATCCCCTGATGCCACAGCCTAGGCAAATTTATCAGTTCCTTCGGAAAATGCGCGATCCCCAACTTAACCCCCGGCACCCAACCGCCCACTATCTGGAGCAAATCTCCCGTGCTCTTATCGTGCATAGCCTCATAGTACAGCCTCGCCGCAGCCGTGGGCCCCGCGCGACTGAACCAGTAAATCGAGACCCACGTGATGACTTCGTCGTCGGTCCAGGGATACCAATCCGTCCAATCGTGCAGTTTCTCGTAGATCCACGCCAGCAGCCCAACCGGGCTATCCGCCTGCGCGTACCCGATCGTCTGCGGCTTCGTGGCTTGCTGCTTGAAGTACCCCATCCCCTCCTTCTCGAACCACTTCGAGCGCTCGAGGCCCGCGCGCTCGGCGGCGCTGAAGGGCGTCACGAGGAACTGCGCGAAGAGCAGCGGGTTGGTGTGAGGTTTGGGCCACGAGGGAGTCGCCATGTTGATGTGGGAGGCGCGGCAGTGGGACAGGTAGGCCAGGCCCATGAGGCGGGTTATGAAGTAGCCCCAGTCGCCGCCCTGAGTTGCGTAGGAAGGGTAGCCGAGCGAAAGCATCAGGTTGTGGCAGAGTTCGGCGCATTGGACTGGGCCGAAGCCGCGCTGGTGGCAGGTTCGCCGGTTAGTTGTGAGGGAATTGGAAGGTGAGCTGGTTCTAGGTTGGGGACTCTCACACCTTCTTTGCGCCTTCGGAGAAGCCGTAGCCGGGGAGACTGGGCGCGACGACATGGAAGGCTGGCGCGCCGTTACCGCCTTCGAGGAGCGCGGGGAGGATCTTGAAGACCTCGATGAAGCTGCCGGGCCAGCCGTGGCAGAAGAGTAGGGGGATCGCGTCCTTGACCTTGCTCTTTTGGTGCACGAAGTGAATGTTCAGACTGCCGAAGCCTTCAACGGGGACGTCGGCTGTATACTGGGAACCTGCGTCACGGTTGATCTTCTGCTCGTGTGTTCGCCAGTCGTAGTTGTTCAGCCAGTGATTGTGTAGGCGTTTGATGTCTGCGAGAGGCGCGCCATAGTCCCAGCCGGCATCGTCGAGCTCGTCGGGGAAGGTGGTTAGCGAGAGCTTCTGTTTGAGTCGGTCGATGTGCTCTTGCGGGACGGAGATGCTGAACTCCTTGACTTGGGACATGTCGTCCTCGTATCAATTCTGTATGGGCCCAAGTTCAGTCGATTGCGCTATGCTGAAAGTTCCTGTAGCCTGAACTTATAAGCACCGGACCTCGTACTCGTACGATCTTGTTGCTAATCATCCTGTCTGCTCCAAAGTGATGCTGACGTGAGATATGCCAGGTGACGTTCGCGGGGAAAGCTCAGCACAGCGGGCCGTTCCGTGCTCACTCCCGTTGGTGCCATCCTAACCCGATTCAGGGCAGACCTCACATCGGTGCAGGTGGTCTCTAGGTCTGTAAATAAGATCAGTCATATCGTAGATGTTCATGTTCAAAGTGCACTGAGGCCACTGCCTTACTCCCGTCAATTGTAACCAATATGTAGACACAGTCATCCCAATTGAGTCCATATTGTAGGTACTAACATCAATATAGTCGAATCCTAGATAGCCAACATCCCTAGTCTACATCAAACTAGTCCGCCCACCAACCTCCTTATTCGCCTCCCCATTCGGCATCTCTCCATTCCTGCCCACCAGGAATTCCCGATAGATATCCGCCAGTCTTCTCGCCTCCTGCGGACTGATGGACCTCCGCGTCGTCTCGAGCGATTTGAGGATGTGGCGCCATTGAATGACCGGCTCTCCCGACTCTGCCTTGGTGGCTTGATCCTCGTTCGGACCGTCTCGTGAGGACGGAGGGTGCCGCTGTTCCTTTACCTTCCGTCGCTGTGCCTGCATCTCGCTCAACTTCGCCGCGATGGCTGCGCGTTCTGATAACGCCGCTGAGTTCATTGGAGCGGTTGAGTCTTGCTCTGCGCCGGCGTCGCCGAAGCGGAAGTGAATGAAGTCAGGCGGTGGCTTGGAAAATTTCGAGCCATCCGCAACGCCATCCGCCTTGCCCTGCCCTTTTCCAAGCATGTCCTCAGCAGCATCGCCCAGGACGTCATGGATAGCCTCAAGCTGCGCATTGTACACAACAGCCTGCAGATCCGCGCCCGAGTACCCCTCCGTCCTCCGCGCAATATCCCACAGATTGTGGCCGCGCGCCTCATCCTCCGTCCTTAGAACACTCTCCGCAACCCTCAGCTTCCTCGTCACAGCCCTCAAAATATCGACCCTCTCCTCCAACCCCGGCAGGTCACAAATCAGACTCTTATCCAACCTCCCCGGCCTCAACAGCGCCGGATCGATCAAATCCGGCCGACTCGTCGCCGCAAGCACATACACCCCACTCAGGCCCTCCGCGCCATCCATCTGCGTCAGCAGCTGATTGACCACGCGGTCCGTCACGCCTGTGCTATCGTGTCCGCGCTTCGGCGCGATGCTGTCGAACTCGTCGAAGAAGAGGACGCACGGTCGTGCCGCCTCGGCACGCTCGAAGAGGTCCCGCACGCTTTTCTCCGACGCGCCGATGTACTTGTTCAGGATCTCGGGGCCCTTGACGGATATGAAATTGAGGCCGCACTCCCCGGCTACGGCGGACGCGAGGAGCGTCTTGCCGCAGCCTGGGTAGCCGTAGAGGAGGAGGCCGGAGCGGAGGCGGAGCGGGCAGTGCGCGAAGATCGGGGCGTAGGTTGTTGGGTATTGGAGGGTTTCGAGGAGGGTCTTGCGGGTTGAGTGGAGCCCGCCGATGCTGTCCCAGCGGGTGGTCGAGGACTGGAGGGTCACATTTCGGAGAGAGGCGGGGGTGAAGCCTTTGAGGGCGTTGGTGAAGTCGTCGCGCGTAAGACTGAGGGCGGGGAAGAAGCGGCGCTGGAGCTGACGGTGCGGATCAGGGCTTCGCTGCGGGCGCGGGATGTGAGGAGGACGAGGTCGCCGGGCATATAGCCGTCGGTTTGGCCGGCGAGGTCGAGGAAGTCTACGTTTGGGTCGATAGTGAAGCCGGAGGCTTGGGGTTGCTGGTGAGAAGTACTGGGTCTACTGCCTGAGCCTGAGCCTGTGCCATCGTGCCAGGCGTGGTTGTCCGAACCGCTTGAGTCTCGCGAGTGCGAATTCTTCGGGTCCCTCGCTGCGTTTGGAACGTGGTTATTAGAGTGTACCAGCTTCTCAAGTACTCTTCGTCGGCCCTCTTTATTCGGAGCCTTGAGTGCAACGATCTCTCGGACGACATGGCCTCCAATGATGACGTTGTTGAGGGCTTCCTTGCTTTGTGCTGTCGCTAGAAGTACAACACCAGAGTCCGTGGAGCAATACTGCCTCACGGTCGAGCAGATGCACTCGCTGATATGCCGACTTCGGCCGTTCTCATTACCGACTTGCAACTCAGTCTCAGCTGGACAGAGCGTGTCGAGGTCATCTAGGATGACAACCGCTCGTCCGCCAAGGCGAGCGCCCCAGGAAGCTGAGGCGAACAATCTGTTCAGCGTTTCTTTGATAGTGGACACACGGGTCTCGTCCGTCACGAGCGTCCGACATGGGAAGTAGATGGTGTGGAAGAGGAACTCTTTACGGAGGCGATGAGCGAGGAGATGCGTTAACGAGGACTTGCCAGCTCCCAACCCTCCTGTCAGCAGCACCGAAGACGAGTGCGAGATGTGTGAGAGTAGCTGAGATATGAGCGGATCGATGCCAACCATGATAGGGGCCTGGGGCGGCAAAGGTTCCCCCGGTGACCACCCTTTTGGTGAAGGCTTTGCTATTTCGGCTTCCACCTTGATGGTAAGCTTCCGCTCAGAACCCAGTACCCAGCAGGAGGCGCTTTAGCGCCATCTTTGGGTTGAGGCTGTATCGGATCAAACCTGATGATCCCGCCTGGCCATGATTGGTCGTCTTTTTCAGCAGGAGGCAGTACCATTCCGTCTGTTAAAGGTCCATCAAGTAACTCATTGCCTTCAGGGCCTTTTCCGTACAGCGATCGTATCAACTGCGACGCTTGCTCTTGCTGTTGCTTGGATTCTCCCCCGAACTTGAGACCAGCGTTGCTCTGAGAATCAGGTGTCGAGAAAGGGAAGATCCTTAGGCCCTTGACACCCGCATCCTTATGGTGTTCGGAGCTCGCCGCGATAGATTTCGGCTTATGTGCCTGAGGCGGCGCACCTTCTAGGCGAACCAGACCGCCGATGAAACCCTCAAATCCAAGGACTTCACAGAGCATGCTTGAGAGCGCAACGTGGTGACTGTCAGGTGCATCTTCCCAGGCTCCTATTCGAGCCACCACCTTTGCTGCCGGTTTCTCCATTTCTGCCTCCTTTTGCGGGTCTACTGGCTCTTGCAGACCTGCCGGCCTGACGATCGAAACGGATACCCAAGTTGCACCTCGCAGCGCCTTCGTAAGCAGAACATCTTGATCGACCCACACGGTAAGTCCGTCGTTGCGCGTACTCTCGTCATCATCGAACCACTCTCCACCAACAGCTCGATCGACGCCTCGAAGGAATACTGCGACGCGAGATTCTTCACTTCGGCCGCTTTTCCGCCGCACGGTACTTGCAGCGCTCTTGCCGCCGACGCTTCTTCGACTAGTGCTCGCTACGCTTCTACTCTCTCGTCCCGAACTCCGCTCCGCTCTCTGGCGTGTCTTCGGCGCCACAATGACCTCAGCGCCGGGAGATATTTTCACGAATGGAGACGATGACGGTGGGGCTGGCGTAAGCGAAGTGACCGTGATGTTTGCCGTTGATGTTGGCGATAGGTGAATCGTAAGTGGATGCGGCGGTTGTCGGTGAGCGTCGGAGGACTGATTGAAGGCTGGGTTTGGTAATGCGCGGACTTGCGAGAGGAAGTTGAGCTCAAGGAACTGAGCATGGAGCTCGATCACTAGTAACATAGCAGGTTAGCTCAATGGGCTCGAATATGCAAATGAATCGGGTTGATCTTACTCTCCCAGTCTGCGGGCGATAACGGCTCGATGTTTACGGTGTGCGCTTGGGGCGGGTCAAGGTGTAATATCACTCCAACCTACTGGAGCACATCAGCAAGCGATCAAGCAACCTCCCTCTCCATTTTATGCAAACCTTCTGGCCCTCAGCTATGCCCAATAACCGAGCAAATATTGCGTCAAGCTCCACCATAGGCACGTTCTGCTCTCTTCCAGCAGCTCCTCCTCGACTGCCGCTCAAGCCATCTCTTCCAACTATCGGCGCAAGCTTGCTCTTGCTCTGCATCCCCGTCCATCCTACGAACACAGACTTCTGCGCAGTCCCTGGGGCGCTGCCATTGCTTGCGCTGCTGGGGGGCGCTGGCAGTCGGTAGGTGAGTTCGACGACCACATTTTGCGCTACCTAGTAAATAGTAGGGTCAGCACAACAGTAATGATTGCGCATTTAGATGCTGCTGCTCACAGTGTTGGCGTTAACAAGAACAGCCACGAGCGAAGACGGCAGATTAACCAAGCAGTTCTTCAACGTGTGAAGGAGCGCAACCTCCGCCTGGAGTGCCGGCGCAGAAGGCTTCTTTGCTGGAGGAGCCATCGTGGATGGCTTAGCTCAGTGTATGCGGTATCAGGGCATTGCTTGCGTGCGCTGTTGTAAATGCTGTACGGTTTACATCTCAAGCTCTCTTAAGCGCGAGAGCCGATGCGATCACGGGCCGAGGCTGTCGATGCCGGCGTGCAGGTTGTGCCAAGCCTGGACCAGCGCGTCGCGAACACGGAATTCCGGGATCGCGTCTCGCCTGCACCCACTTTAACACCCGCTGCGCTTTGCTTACCGTCGCAACACTGACCTTCAAGCCCCCGGCATACACGACCGCGATAAACAAGTCGCATTGCGCCTCTCAGCTACTTGCTTCGGCTATCCACCCACACACAGCATCTCGGCGCAATGGCGCTCCTGACACATCCCTCACCCGTCAACTACGAAGAGCAGCAGGGTAAACAATGCGCGCGATGCGCTCCTTCAATCGCATATGCTCCAAAGCTAACACTACATCCAAGCTGCTTTCGAAGATTTCCTCAAATCCTACAAGTCCACGACCACAGAAGCCACCGACCGGTTAGGAAACCTAAATATCGACGAGGATGGCCTCAGCGACGAGTACGATTTCATGGACGAGTCCGACGACGGCGATGCCGGCGCAAGGAGTCGCAGGTCGGATCGCCATCCCAAAGCCAAATACTTGAAATCGCTGCAGGATGTCGCGGATCGAGTAACTTCGCAGGTCCTGATAGAGCTGGACGACTTGGATTCGGTGCGCATAGACATGGAAGACAGGGCTGTGGAACCGGGCTGACGCGACGTGGGATAGTACGAGAAGAGCCTCCCGGAAAGTCTGTCTGATCTGAAGCTCGTTTCTTCGATAGAGCGGAATGCGGCGCATTACATTGAGATATTTTCTAGGGCAGTAGACAAGGTTATGCCGGAGCCCACGAAAGAGCCAACGTCCGTCGAAATCTGCATACTTCACCCGCAAACTACGCTGACGGCAATCCTGCAGATTCAAGGATGACGTTCTAGACATCATCATGACCCAGCGCTCGAAAAGAAACGATAAGATCCGAGAAGCCCAAGACCCAGATACCATGCCAGACGACACGGACTCGATTTTCCCGGCCGCCCTGACCCGCCGATACACCCTCAACTTCAAGCCCATCACGCCGTCCGGATCAGAAAGCGAGCGGAACACCAAAGCGCTGGCTGTGCGGCAAGTTCGAGGCGAACACCTTGGTCATCTCATCACCGTGCGAGGGATAACAACGCGCGTATCCGACGTCAAGCCCTCCGTGCAGGTGAATGCCTATTCCTGCGACAGATGCGGCTGCGAGATCTTTCAGCCCGTCACGACCAAGCAGTTCACGCCAATGGTGGAGTGTCCGTCACCCGACTGCGTGCGGAACAACGCAAAAGGCCAGCTCTTCCTTTCCACGCGCGCTTCGAAATTCTTGCCGTTTCAGGAGGTCAAGATCCAGGAAATGGCTGACCAGGTGCCAGTGGGCCATATCCCGCGGCAGCTGACGGTCCACTGCCATGGTGCGCTGGTGCGACAAATCAACCCGGGCGACGTCGTTGATCTTGGTGGCATCTTCCTACCTACTCCGTATACGGGCTTCAAGGCCATCCGCGCCGGTCTGCTAACCGATACTTATCTGGAAGTTCAATACGTGAACCAGCACAAGAAAGCTTACGACGAGATCATTCTAGCACAGCCGACACTGCGACGGATGAACGAGCTCGAGCGGTCTGGCCAGCTATACGAGTATCTATCGCGCTCCATAGCCCCCGAGATCTTTGGCCACCTCGACGTCAAAAAAGCCCTGCTCCTACAGCTCATCGGCGGGGTCACCAAAGAGATGGGTGACGGCATGCGCATCCGCGGCGACATCAACGTATGCTTGATGGGTGACCCCGGTGTCGCCAAATCGCAGCTCCTAAAGTACATCACCAAAGTCGCACCCCGGGGCGTTTACACCACCGGGCGCGGCTCCTCCGGCGTCGGCCTCACCGCCGCCGTAATGCGAGATCCCGTAACGGACGAGATGGTGCTCGAAGGCGGCGCGCTCGTGCTCGCGGACAACGGCATGTGCTGCATCGACGAGTTCGACAAGATGGACGACGGGGACCGGACCGCGATCCACGAAGTGATGGAACAGCAAACAATCTCCATCTCCAAGGCGGGGATAACAACGACCCTAAACGCACGCACCTCGATCCTCGCGGCCGCGAACCCTCTCTACGGGCGCTACAACCCGCGCGTCTCCCCGTCGAGAACATCAATCTCCCCGCGGCGCTGCTGTCTAGATTCGACGTCCTCTTCCTGATCCTCGACACCCCCTCCCGCGACGCAGACGAGGAGCTAGCCCGCCACGTCACCCACGTCCACATCCACAACCGCCACCCCGAGCCCCAGGACGGCGGGATCCTGTTCTCCCCCACGAAGTGCGACAGTGGGTCGCTCGGGCACGTTCCTACCGGCCCACCGTCCCGAAAGAAGTCTCAGACTACATGGTCGGGGCCTACGTGCGGATGCGACAGCAGCAGAAGCGCGACGAGGGCACCAAAAAGGCCTTCACGCACACCTCGCCACGGACGCTGCTGGGCGTGCTGCGGTTGTCGCAGGCGCTGGCGCGGCTGCGGTTCGCGGAGCAGGTCATCAGCGAGGATGTGGATGAGGCGCTCCGCCTTGTCGAGGTGAGTAAGGCGAGTTTGTATGCGGATGAGCGCGGACGGGGGATCAGACGCCCAGCAGCAAGATTTATAATCTTGTGAGGAGCATGGCGGCGAGTGGGGCGGCGGCTGTGGGGGATGGGGGAGGGGAGAGCTGGATCTGCGGAGGGCCAGGGAGAGGGTCCTCGCGAAGGGGTTTACGGCTGATCAGTTTGAGGAGGCGATTGATGAGTATGCTATGCTTGATGTAAGTTTCTATGCTGTTGCGTGCTGTTCTTTGAGGGTCTTGCGTTTGCTGACATTGCGCGATAGGTTTGGCAAACTGCTGCGGAAGGTACGCGTCTGGTGTTTATTGAGGCTGGGGACGAGGATCAAGACATGGGCGATGACGACCTGTTCTAAGCCTTGCACGTCCTTTCTTTCATTTAAGGCGTCTGAGTACTCAAGCTTGTGGCGTTTGCGGTGTGGAGGAGCTTGTGTGTCTGGCGGCAGTACGGCTTTGGGTAGAGCAAGATACCTCTGATAATGATTCTGAGCCGTTTGATGATCCCGTCGATCCAAATAATTGTCTCGCCTCAAGCGAACTCGACTGTGATTTCCGAGGGCCGATGACACGAGATAAACTCGTCCATACTCGTATCGAAATCGGCTGCCAGGAGGAATGGCCATAGGTTCACACGACCGACACGACCTCATCGGAAGGAGCACTCACGTGAACTTGTCCACGCTCGCTCCGCATAGGCAGCAACCCGTAGCAGGATTTATCCCTCACAACGCAACCCGGTAAGTTCTGAGATAGAAAAAAAAAACCATTTACCTAAGGCTATTTATAGCGCTGCAAGATCTTTCGAAACGAATCCAGCAAGAAGACCGTCCACCGTCAATCCCCACAGTCTATTCCACTCTATTTCTCCCCAACCACCTTCTTAACAGCGTCCTTCGACACATCCTCCAACTTCCTCAGTCCCTCCTTCGCCCTCGCCTCGGCCACCTTTTCCCTACCGCCAAAGCTATACTCGGTCAGCACATGATTCTCAATAAGCTCCTCCCATCTCCCATCTCTGTCGTTCAACTGCCCACTCTCTCCTACCACTCTTCCCTCCCCAGCACCCACAGATAGAGATAGAGCACGTACTTCCAGTAATTCAGATACCGATACCCCTGCGTCGCCTGCGCGGAGAAATTTACGACGTGGCATCCGAACAGCAGCCAGTTGCGCGGCGTGACAGCGAGGGCGTAGCGCGCGAAGGTTGCGGAGTAGGCGCAGAGGGCTAGGGTCATGCGGCCGGAGATGCTATGGGTATGAACGGATTAGCGGAGGCGTTGAGTGAGGTTGGGATTCGCGAGTGCGGTAGTGTGTGTAGGTAGGGTCTGGAGGAGCGGGCGGCTTTGGCTGTTGTAGTGTGCCGCTGGAAGAACTCGGGGAAGTGACGCTGAGGATGACCGCGGTTCAGGAGTGGACGGGGTAAACGCACATCTCAGGGTCTTTCTGCGTGTCCATGACTGCGGCGATGGGGATGCCGAAGTTGGAGGCCGGACCCCAGAAATCTGGATTGACACTTCTGTTAGCCGCTGTCCTCTAATTCTCCTCCACTTCAGTCTCCATCTTCTAAGTATCTCCACAATCCATCCATCCATGCGACTTGCAATTCTCCGCATAGCCGAGCCGTTGAGTTGTAAGGAATCGCTGGAGGGTATATACGCACGCGTTGAACATAGGTAATCGGTGTACGGATTCGACCGTATCTTCGCATTGAGCGCTCGTATTGCGGCCGCCATTGTGGAATGTGTGGTTGGGAATTGGAGTCAGTTGCGCGCTTCAAGCGCTGTCAGTAGCTGTCGGATGCTTGGCGTTGGTGTTTTGGGGCCGGGCCGTCGTCGGGCGGGAGCCGATGGGGATGATCACGTGCCAGCTGGCGGACATTGCTGTTTAAAGAGTGGATAAACCCATGGAATCTACCTAGGTAAGAGTGACGGGGATAATGGGTGTGCAGAACACTTGGAAGGTGCTTTCAAAGTCTTTCAGATACGTTTACGCTCAACTATTAAAAGACAGCACAGGTTGGAGACAGCATCGTTAATATTGTTCGTTTTGCCCATTCGAGCTGTGCCGAAACCCTCTTGAGCACTGGCTACCGAGCTTTCAAGCATGGCGTAATACGCGCTCCTCCAATCCAATCTCCCTTCCGTCGACCATCTCATGAGCAACACCCGTGCCATCGCCGAGCAACCTTAGATACGCTTCTTCGTCTGATAAGCGCTTGTACGCTTTAAGCAAGGGCAGCGGTGTACTGTAACGTTGACGAACACAACATCCAGAATTTTGCCTTTCCTAGCTACTCTCGATCATCTGCCAAAACCGGGAGGAAACCCTCTGCCCTGTCCCGGCGGCGGCTGGAAGCCAGGTGGAGGCTGAAAGCCCGGCGGGCCTCCTCCTGGCGGTGCTGGGAAGCCTTGCGGAGGGAAGCCGGGCGGTCCTCCTGGGGGTCCACCTCGTCCTGGGAAGCCTGGCGCGCCGCCCGGGAAACCAGCTGGTGGTGGGAACCCTCTGAAATCACTAGGGCTAGGTCCTCCAACACCAGCTGCTGGCCCGGTCAACCCTACTGGCAGCCCTCTGCCCGCCGGCCTGCTTATGCCTGGCCCTGCCGCCAATGTCGGTGGAGCTCCTGCAGCGCCTCCGGGAGCGCTCGTGCCTAACCGTGCGGAGGGATCTGCTGGTGGGGGCCGTCGACGGAAAGCGAGACGATGTGGGTACCGCGGACGATGGTGAGGCCAAGCGTGCGCTTCTCTTCGGACTCGACCATGGCAGGGGCTTGACTGCCGGGTGCGGCTTGCGCTCCCTTTGCTGGCCTGCGTCTGACGCGACGGAATTCTTCTGTGTCTGCGAGTACGAGGTTCATATGCTACACAGGTTTCAGCTTTAACGCAATTACGGTGTGAAGGGAAGATGGCTAACCTTGTCAAACGCAAGCATCTGACCCGCCATCTGTCGGCCATCACTAAGAGTAGCTCGCATGCGGTAGTTGAGCTGTCATTTGTTAGAGCGTATTCTCGGCGCGCGATTGCGCAGAAGTCGCGGATAGGAGGCTTACTAGATTTTGCTGATTCCACAGAAGTCAGCTGTCTCTGTCAACTCGAGGCCTTATAGCTCGAACGGGTTGTAGGGTCTTGCTTACCATCTTGCCTTGCTTGTTAGCCGCCGCCATGCTTGCGGTGGTGCGTGCGAACACGACTTCTCGAATTTCAAAAATTGGATACAGAGACTCCCCAGTGCTTCTGGCCTGTTCGCAGCAGAGTGTCACTGGTTCTGCCTAAGTTGTGTATAGATGTCGGTGTGTCGAGGTCTGGGTGAAGCTTTGATACCGGCCTTACGACTTTTAGCGAGCACTAGCGCGTTCCGCCGCACTCACGAGAAATCAACTCCGACCACAACCTCAACTTGACGACGCACTACTAATCCACAACAGCACCAACAGTCGCAATGGTGAGGGAGAAGCGACGCTGTCCGCAAAAATGAAGACTGACCGAAGTACAGGCACGAGGACAAAGCAGCACTCAGCAGGTCAGCGAGACCTCCCCGGCCAAGGACAAGAGCGGCAACCCCATGAGGGAGCTGCGCATCCAGAAGCTCGTCCTCAACATCTCCGTCGGCGAGTCCGGTGACAGGCTCACCCGTGCTGCGAAGGTGCTGGAACAGTTGAGCGGTCAAACACCAGTCTACAGTATGCGAGAGCCCTAGAATCGATCCTAGGGTCAGAGGCCAGTGGATGCTGATAGAGTTACTTCTCACAGGCAAGGCCCGCTACACCGTCCGAACCTTCGGTATCCGTCGTAACGAGAAGATCGCTGTGCACGTCACCGTCCGTGGCCCCAAGGCTGAGGAGATTCTCGAGCGTGGCTTGAAGGTCAAGGAATATGAGTTGAGGAAGCGGAACTTCTCCGAGACTGGCAACTTCGGCTTCGGTATCAGCGAACACATCGATCTCGGCATCAAGTACGACCCGGCCATTGGTATCTACGGAATGGACTTCTACTGCTGCATGTGCGTATACCAAACATTGCACAACCGAGAGTTCAGAGAACATCGGCAAAGCACGTCAAAGAGTCTGGCCGCTTACTGACACAACCACAGGACCCGCCCCGGCGAGCGCGTTGCCAAGCGCAGGAGGTGCAAGAGCAGGATCGGTGCCTCCCACCGCATCAACCAGGCCGAGACGATTAAGTGGTACAAGAACAGGTTCGAGGGTATTGTGCGATAAATGGTGGAACTTGGGCGGGGCAAGCCAGTATTCGATTCCAGATGGCACTTGGCGTATAAGACGATTCCGTGGGTACTTCTGTATCTAGGAGCAGAGCATTCTGCGGCCTATCAAAGGAGCTTCTGAGCATGATCACAACAAACAATGGAGGCTTCACTTGGGTGATGTTCCGCATAACCATTGGTGATCCGTCTCATCCAACGCTGTGGCGGCTGAATGAGTGGAAACACTCGGCCGCCTGTTGTGGCAATGGACTCCCGTGACTGAGCGACCGAGTCTCATGTAGGCCTGTACGAAGGTACCTAGGTAGGCGAACTAATCCATGAACAGTCAGTGACACTCTCGTCGTCGCACAATTTGTATGCTGTTGCTCAACGGTTCGAGCTGGGTAAGTCAGGTGATGCGACACCCAACTCCACCGCGTGTAAATCTCACTCACATCACCCGAAGCCTCCACCCGAAATTCATGGTGCGCTCTCCTATTATCACCAACTACTGCAAGCCATTATCAAATCTCCTTCATACTGAAATAACTCCCTGAGCATCACGAAACTTTCCATTCTTCCACTTGCAGGATTTGTTAAGCACCTCAAGGCACCCTTAACTATGTCGACCGATTCCCTTGTCAAAGGAAATACTCAGCACTCACGCGACGCAAAAACCGATTCAAAAACCGTCGGAACCACGCTCGACAATGTTCGAATCAACCAGCTGAGCCCGACAGCTACAGAATGGTTACGAAAAGTCCTGCAAACTCTCGACTCCAAAGACATCGACGGCTATGTCCAGTTCATGGCCGAGGACGTCGAAGTCATCTTCAACAACGGCGATGTGACTATGCGGGGACGCACCGATGTCCGGAAAGGCCTTGCGCAGTTTTGGCAGAGTTTTGGTACCTTGGAGCACGACGAGCTCAACATCTACGGCACTGATCAGAACTTCGTACACGAAGCGCTCAATCGGTACACGACGCTGGACGGGAGAGCGGTGACGATCCGGGCTGTTGCGTGGATTGACCGCAACGATCGGGGTGAGATTACCTCGTTGCGCGTGTATAATGATCAGAGCCCGCTGTTCAAATAACTAGGCCTTGCTGGGTCAATGAATGGGACAACGTAAGGTTTGGTATGGCTTGCTTTTGATCCCGGCGTCAACTCAATTCCTGGGAAATTAGCCAGTTTTCTACGTACTGTAGATGTTAATTAGTGGAATGGCAAGCAAGCATAACTCGTCCTGCGTGAGTAGAGCAGATGAAATTCTGAGCAGATTCGTAAAGATTCTCCCATGCCTAGGATACGACGCAGTCAACCTTCATTGCCACTTTTGCTTATCAACGAAACAGGAGTGTTTCAGGCTGCTTCCGAACAAACTTCTGAATACCATGGATGGTGCATGATGTTGAGCTTGAGGTCAAGTTCCTGGGTTGAATATAGATCGCATATTGAGGATCCCTCAAGTGACTAACGCATGAAAGCTTCAAACAGCTTCGAGACATGATGTCCCTTATGATACAAACCTCCTTAATAAGCTCGCCTGTACATACAAAATTACAACTCTAGTTTGTCCGCAGCTCCACGGACCATGCCAGACATTATTATTCCTATAATCTCGGGGCTTGTAAAGCCTCCGAGGCAGTCTGTACTCAATGCAATCTCGTTATGGCCTACAACACGATGCGCACCTATTCCGATGCAGAAAACGCTACTCGTAGATGTAGTCACCGTCGTGGTTCTCCGATTCAGCGAAGCCGGAGCAATGACGTCATGGCATGAACTACTCCTGACGGCCAAGGGACGAGCTCTCATTTCGGACCTTCGTGCATGAGCCCGCCGTGCATAAGACATTTTGGGAATTGTTTAGCAGCGAACAAGCGGGGTTCCATCCTAACTCCGATTTGCGTAATTCTCACGTAGCACCCGGAGAGGGTACGAGGTAAGCTTATATCAATCGGCTTCGTCCGACGGTTTCTGATTCCAATGCGTTGAGATTGGAAGTTTCCTGTTATTCTTTGGGCACCTGAAGCTTCAAAATGGGCGAATCAAACTATCTATTAAATAGGTTGGCTGTTTGCCAATTGCTTTTCCTTCTCCTCCTTCCATCCATTGCTCGATGCGCGAACACACTATTCGAAGGTGGGACTGTTATATCATTCGATGATGCGACACAAGACGTGCGGATCCTCCACAACACGTCCATCCTAGTTTCCGGAACCCAAATCGCTTCTATATTCCCACGATCACAAAACGTGACCCTGCCTCAAGACACTGAGATCGTACCCTCCGAAGGAAAGATCATATCCCCCTTTGTTGATACACACCGCCACCTTTGGCAGACTGCATTCAGGACAATAGCCTCGAATACGAGTTTGGCAGAGTACTTTTCGCGCTATGGCGAATTCACCCAGGTTGGAACTGTCTACAACGCGGATGACGTCTACTACGGTCAGCTCACTGGCATCTACGAATCACTGAATGCTGGAGTTACTTCAATCCTGGACCATGCACACCACACGTGGTCGAACGACACGGCATTGGCCGGGTTGAACGCCTCCGTTGCGAGCGGTGCAAGAGTTTGGTGGTGCTACGCCATTCATAATCTTACGAACGGCTACAGTCGCGCTGAGCAGTTGGCGTACTTCCAGGATCTTTTGGAGGACGGGCCCTCGAGAAACAGTTCTACGGTAGAAGTTGGGCTGGCGTATGATATGTTGTCGCTTGACCCTCCGTCTGCGGTGGAAACTGTGCTTGATGTAGCCAGGTAAGTCTATAGCCTCGCGAAGAATTTAGGCCTGACGGAATACTCCCAGGCAACAAAACGTGTCACTAATCACCATGCACACTCTTGGGGGCCCTTGGGGATGTAAGTATTATTTTTTTATTGCTCATACCGGATACTGTGATCACGACTGGTTAGAACGCGTCTGCACAATCGAACTTTTGAAAGCTCCAGTATACTGAAGCCCTATTCTCATGAATACAAATGGGGATATTTGGGTTGTTTAAGACTGCTGGCGGGGACATTGACTTGCTGAAGTTTGCTCATTACCTTCCAACGAGCTCCTTCTAGTTGCTCCGCTCTCAGCTGCAATCACTAATAAAACCTCAGATCTGAATGGCCCTTCACTAGCCAACAGCTACGGAATTCTCAACACCTCAATCCCGCTCGTCTTCTCCCACGGCAGCTTCCTCTCAGTCGAAGACGTGCAGCTCCTCCGCTCAACAAACCAATATCTCTCCATCACGCCAGAATCAGAAATGCACTATGGCCACACTCATCCAATCTCGCATCTAGCTCAAGACCAAGCAGCCCTGGGCGTCGACACGCACTTCACCTTCAGCGCGGACATCGTCACTCAAGCCAGGCTCTGGCTCCAAGTTGTCCGACGTCTTCTCTATCAGCAAGTGTTAGAGAACTGGCGCATTCCACGCAACAACCCCATGTCGGTGAACCAGGCCTTCCTGCTCGCCACGCGGGCTGGCGGCTTAGCCCTGCGCCGGCCTGATATCGGTGTCCTCCGCGAAGGCGCGAAAGCCGATATCGTCGTCTTCGATGGCTCGTCCCCGAATATGCTGGGTTGGGTCGACCCCGTTGCCGCGGTTGTGCTGCACTCGAATGTTGGAGACGTGCAGCATGTCATGGTTGATGGTCAATTCAAGAAGCGCGATTTCGAACTCACCGTTGGTGATGACTACGAGGAGGTGCAGCAGCGGTTCCTGGAGTCGGCGAGGAGGATCCAGGCGATATGGGAGGCGACTCCGCTGCCTGATCTTCAGGGCGAGTTCCAGAGTGGAAGTGGGATTTATTATGCGGACGCGATGACGGTGGATGTAGTCCGCGGTAATGGCACTGGATATTGATCTATCTCGTATTGATTGTGTGGAGTAAAGCCTTTGAACCATGTACTCGCAAAAGCAATGATAAGTGACATGCATGCAGCAATTGACTGCGTCCGAGTGACAGCTTCATACGTACCACGAATTCACAGACATTCTGAATCACAAAGGTCTATTGCCTCCCTACGCTGATACAATCTCCACGCTTCCACCCCAGGATGGACCGAAGCTCGCCGCGTTGTTCACATGGCCTGTGGGGACGTTTCTTTTAGCGAAGCAGGGGCTTGATGGTGATTGTGGTAAGATTGGAGTCATGAATGCAGACCGCACTGCTTGAGGGCTTGGGAGATTCCGAGAGGCAGAGGCAAAGTGTAGAACCAGTGCAATCATCAAGGTGGGACGGATGACGATAAAGGCGCGAGAAGGGCAGATCAAAGGAGCGCTGGGCACGCAAACAGGCAGGCAAGCGTCAACTCAGAACAAGAGCCGAGCGGGAGAATCTCCTTAACGCAGCCTCACCACCGTTCACTGCGGCAGACGGGCTATAACCAGGATGCAAATGCTTATGCTTCCTCCACCGATTCCGCGTTTTGTGTACATTGCGCTTCAGACCCCAAGAACACAGTCGAAGACGCACGGAAGCCCGCAAGAAGCGATGGAGAGAGCCCATTCCCATTTTCCCGACTCATGCACCATGACACGTTTAGCGGAGATCGGATCCAGTAAATGGTGAGAAACACCTCTTAGCATGCGTAGCATCACCCAAAACGCCCAACGATGCAATCAACCGCTCGCCTTCTGCAGCTTACAAAGAGAAAAGCCGCGGCACTAGCTGCAGTAGTAGCGGCCGCAGAAAAGAGAAGAAGATGGTGGAAGTGGGGCACAGATGCGACGCCTGAACCGGATGCAAAACGCCCAAAGCACGTCGAGGAGGGCTTGAACAAAGCTGAGCGGCAGGACAGAGCGGCAGGCTTAGTTGAGGAATCCCTTGCAGGCGACCGTGCCGCAGAGGCATGGGATGCGGTCGTCGCTGTTCATCTCGCGGTCGAACTTGTAGTCGTACGTGAGTTCCTCGTCTGCGCAGCATATAGTCAGCTATCGTGTATCCTTATGTCCGCATTTTCCAGGCTGAGGCAGGAGATATCAAACAGGAAAGGGAAAGAAACTTACGCTTCGCGATAGCCTGGTCCGCATAGATGACGATCCTCTTCGTCCCATCCACCTTGATAATCTTAGCCGTGCAATTCGGCATGCAGCTGTGGTTGATGAACCGCGCGATGCCGCCCTTCTTAGTCGCATCGACAACCGTGTCCTCGTCGATACGGAAGAGATAGCTGCTGCCCACACCCTGCCGATCATACATCTCCTCGCGCAGGTCAGCCACGCGCTGCCGGACCCGCTCGCCCACATACTCGATGATCATGTCGTTCGCAGCAATGTTCTCCTCAGCGTAAAGACCCCAGTTGTGGATGGCGGAGCGGTCGAACTTGACGAGCTTCTTGCGCTTCTTGAGCTGGTTGAAGCGCATAGCGTCGCCCTCAGTGCCTGCTGCGAGACCTTTTTGTATATTGATGTCGTTGACGAGGCGGCGGTTGTTGGCGCGGTTGGCTCGTGAATTTCCTGTCGCAGGGACGAGTTTGGAGGATTCGGTGGCAGGAGCAGCGTCGTTTCCTGCACGAGCCTCGCGCTCCTCGCGGGCTTTTTGCACCTTGAGGCGGTGAGGCAGGTACTTGGACTTCTCGACCTGGGAGATCTTCTTCTCGCCTTCTGTGCGAGCGCAGCCGCTGGGGTTGGGAACGTAGTAGCCTTGAATCTTGCTCTCGACGTGCGATGGTCCTTCGATGCCGCCGTTGTTGAGAAGCTTGATCTGCTTTTGCTTCCATGCCCACAGTTTGACGTCTCCTAGGGCCGCGGGGCGCTCGTTCGCAAGCGCTTCTCGCAAGAAGCGGAGATCTTCTTCGTCCTTCACGAGGTCCTGCCAGCCATCAAGGTCGAGAACCAGATCAGGGTGGTCCTCCACGGTCTTTCTTGGCTTGTTGGCCGAGACGCCCCATTCAACTTCTGATCTTGGCTCGGCCTTCTCTTCCGATGGCTCTTCAATCAGAGCTCGTAGCTCGTCGTCGAGACTGACCTCGTCTACGACAGCAGGAACCTCAGCAGCGGGCTCTACCCGCAGAAGTGCTGTACGCTTCTCCTCCTCAATCTGCTTCTTGGTCTTGCGCTTCGCTTTTGGCTTCGGCTTCGGCTTTGTAGCCGCTACAGGAAGATCGTCAGCAGTCTCAACTGTCTCAATCGCCTTGTCTTCCATGTCGGGAGTGGTGTCAACAGTTGGGCGGACAGATTCAACATAGTCATCGACGGCTGGTTCATCCGTTTTGATGCCGAAGAGCCTATCGAAGTCCCGTAGCTTCTTGCGTTGCTTCATCTCTGTCCGCGCCCGCTTGTACTTGCTTGACGAACGCGGCAGTGTGATAACCACTTGCTCCAGCTCCCTGTCAGCCATATCCTCCGGCTCTTTATTGATGAGATGAGGCAGAAGACGGCGAGCGGTTTCATCGTTGGAATCATCGTCACTTTCAGCGCCCCAGCCGGCTTCATGCTCGGTCCTTCGGCGCTTCTTCCTGGGTGTTCCTGCAGCCTCATCGTGATCGAAGCCAACAGAGCTTAGTCGGGACAAAGGCCTACTGTCTTGCTCTTCAGACTCACGAGTGAACGAGGTGGCCCGCTCATCCTCAGAATCTTCATCGTAGTAGTTCTGCAGCTGGCGATGCAGCGGCTGGATGCGAGTTCGTCGGGGAGGTGGCGCTTTCTTACGGCGCTCATCAACGAAAGCGTTCGACGGCCGAGCGACAGGAGCAGCCTTCCGTTTCCGAGCAATGGTGAGTTCGTAGGTGGAGAGAGGCTTCCGCTGGTATCCAGAAAAGCCGTGGGCTCGCGAATCAGGAGTGCTTGCCGGAGAATCGTCGGCCCTCCCGAAAGGTAGAGTGGGTCGTTTGTTCTCGCGTTCGGACGGATCAGGTATGTTCAGTTTCCTTCTCTTGGCGATATGGTGCTCGGGAGCGAGATAGTCGTACAGCGCGGGCGCTGCAATTTTGGTCTTGATGTCGCTCATGATCTTCTCCACAAGCTCGGTGGTCAACAAGTCCAA
The DNA here is from genome assembly GCA_030247845.1 of Coniosporium tulheliwenetii. Classification (NCBI taxonomy): domain Eukaryota; kingdom Fungi; phylum Ascomycota; class Dothideomycetes; genus Coniosporium; species Coniosporium tulheliwenetii. The sequence continues at coordinate 208,362 of JAPDRP010000008.1, forward strand.
CGCTGCGTGCACAGGATCCAGATTAGCAGCCCGCTGCTTCTTCTCTTCTTCCCAATCCAGCTCCTCTTCCTTTTGTATCCGTTCGCGCTCTTCTTGCTGCCGCTTCTCCGCCAGCACCCGCTCTGGGCTTGGGCTACGCTCGTAATTTGGGTTGCCATACTGCTGGCACTCCATGTTCATCACGTAGGTGAACAAGGGCTGCATGTTGTTCTCATGATAGCACCTTGCGGCTTCGTCCTCGCCGAACTTCGAATCATCAAACACAATGTAGTATCCTGTCCTGTCGCACCGCACCTCTTTCCACTTGTACATTCTCATTCGCTTCTCGAGATGCGGTATAGTGGTGCCGAGAACAGGAACATAGCAATGAGCCAAGAATATGTACGGCTTCCGCTGGATCTGCTTGAGGATAGGTTCGGTTTCAACACGAGACTGGGCTGAGTGGATCGGTTTGAGGTTCGATCGCGGGCCAGACGGAGGAGCCATGCCTTTCCCGGAAGGACCTTTTGGCGCGTTAGGAGGAGGTGCAGGAGTTGCAGCAGTCGTAGGTGTGGGAGGAGCTTCCACCTTTCGGGGCGTCACTACGGGTCGGTGCTTCTCTTGTTCTGCCCTGTTGCGCTTCACGATCGCTTCGACCGCGCGCTTGCATTTGCGCCCTTCACGGTCACGCTCCACTTTCACCTTGCACAGGCCGATCTTTTGCCCGTTGCCTTCTTTCTCCGCCTTTTTAGCCGAAGCTGCAGCGGTCATCGTAATACCACCGCGCATCTGCCTCGTGTCTCTGTATTTGACCAGGCAGATGCCCAAGTATGTGCCGGTGCCAGGATCAACCTTATTACTAACCTCTGCAATCTCTCCATAACTTCCAAAAGCGCTCGCAATTGCGCCTCTGGAACGAACGGATCGAATCCAGTAACGCAGACCTGCACTGCGGGTCCTGGTCCAATTGAGATCCTTGGGTCGAACGAGTAGGGTTTGAGCGGATAAGGTGCCATGCGCACTTTCGCCTTGCTCATTCTCCCTTGCTGGTACAACCCAGACTCGTAACCTCCAATGGCCAGTCGAGGGTCTTTTACTGGCGGCGTGTCGGCGGGCTGTTGCAGATGTTTCGTCAGCCTCTCGCATCGACAGCATCGGAACGAATGTGTATGAAGGATTGTGTCATCGGTTTATGCGCGCGTACCTGCTCGACGAATGCCCTTGTCCGTGGCTTGTGTTTCCTCCTATCCTTCTGCGGAAGTTTATCATCAAGTTCCGGGTCGTAGACTGTCTTCTCGCCCGAGATCTCGCCGGGTTCCTTTCGCGCTTGCTTCCGTCCTTGAGGAGGTGTGTGTAGTGGGGTGATTGCTTCGGAGGCATTCTGGGCGCCATCGATTGGCGGCGCACCGTTCGGCGTCGCGACATCGGCATGTGTATGAACTTTCTGGATTTTCGCCGGTCGAGGACTAGGAACTTTGCCAGGAGGAGAGGAGTCGTTGTTTGTGAGGGGTGTGAGAGCATGTAATGAAGGTGTCGTGCCGGGATATGAAAACATCGCTGATGGGTTGCCGCTGCTGAACACCGACGAGACAGTGCTTGCCAGGGAACTTGCTGATCCAACTCCGTTCAGCAGATCACCCGAGTCTCCAGTGTGCAAGTCGTCATCTTCCGGAGATAGAGCGATCTTGTCAGCGGCTTTGTTCCCGGCAGCCGTGTTGTTGTCAAAGCCCTTCTGGCTAGTCGGCGGATGTTTGAGTTTTTGTGAAAGCGACTCGGCCACAGAAGAACTCGCCACCAATGAATGACTCGCTTCTTGATCTCCTGCTTCCCTTTTGCGCTTGCTCTGCGACGGCGGCGGGGCTCTAGGAGGAGTATCCGCAAAGCTTCCCACTGAAGCGCGCGACATGCTCCAGGGCCACTTCTAGCTCGCCGACCGCCAGCTCACCATCTCCGCCCGTCTGTATCAGTAAACCCGAGAAGAACGGTGGAGAGGCCTAGGGCTTCGCGAGGTAGAGGTTGGAGGTCACAACGGACAAGCAGGTGTGGTAGGGAAAGTACAAGCGATTCGCGACGCGAACAGCGCACGAAAGCCGCGGCGAGACGTAGGGTGTTGTTCAGGTGAAAACGAGGCACAAGAGGAATTAGATAGGGGTTAAGAGGCAAAGATGCCGCCGTCGGACGATGCACGAGAAGACAGCTTGGATTGTGTGGTGGTTGGCATTCCGCGGTCGTCCTGTCGAAGCCAAGGGGGTCACTGCCGCGTCGGAGTCAAGCGAATCTTCTTTCGTCACCAGATGCGAACTCCCCCTCTTCCCTCTCCATCAACAGACTGCGATATGAGACGGACCCGCTTCCGCCCAGAAGACACGCACGCAGTTATCACGATAGAGGCCAGCGATGCGACACAAAGCAGCTTCTCAGAAAACCTAGCGCCGCCCCTCGACCGCCGCCACGACTCGACCGGGATCTCTGCCAAGAGTACCAAACGGGAGAGCGGATAATACATATGAAGACGAGGAAGCTGTTAGGACATTTTGGTCGGCAGATTCAATCGTCATGGGCCATACTACGCGTAAAATAAACAAGATCGATGTCGGCAGCTTGACTCTGACAGTCAGCTGCTCACGTGCTCCAGACAACAAAGGAGCTGCCGCTGTTCCTGCTTAACCACCGACAGAAGCGGTCAGAGACTACCCCTGCATCAACAACGTCGCCTTGGCTATCATCGAACAAGCTACCAATGATTACTTTGAGCATCAGAACACATGAGATGTGGTCAAGGCCAGGATATGGACAAAGCGAACACTAAGCGACCGAAGCAGAGCTACCGAACCGCAAACGGCTCGAGATTAGTGGTACTGGGACACGGTATTGGGTAGCGGCCATGAGAGCTCATACCGTCGGTGCCCTCCAGAATGGCTCCTACACGGTACTCGACAGTTCCGATTGGATTGGACATGTCAGGCTATTCGAGAGTTTGTTGTTGCCGGTTGCTAAGACAAGGTTCGGTATGCCGAATTCGGCACGACGGGATTCCGTAAGACCGGTTGGGTCTTGTGGTTAGATAGTCCATAGGATAGATCGAATCTTCGCTTTTGGTCAACGAGAAGAGAGCCTCCCTCATGTCGCGTCATCCCGCCACAAGCCGTCAGGTTGACCCCAACTCCCATGAATGCATCCGAAACCTCATCACATCATCCGCATACGTCGATTTCCTCTCAAAAGCAGAACCTCGCAACCGCTCCTCCCACCATCTTCCCACCATCTCCCCACCATCTCCTACTCAATCCACTCCCCCTCCCCCCCCCCTCCTCTTAACCCCCAACTCCACCGCCGCACTCCCCCAATCCTCCCCATGATTATGACCTCTCCCCTCGATCCCCGCCCTCGCCATGCCCTGCTCCTCCGTCAGCACCGTCAGCAGCCCAAACACGACCGGCACGCCGCTGTCCAGCTGGACGCGCATCAGGCCCTGCGACACCGCGTCGGCAATGTACTCGAAGTGCATCGTCTCGCCTTTTATGAGGACGCCGATGGCGATGAGGGCGTCGAAGGGGCGGTGGATGCGGAGGCGGAGGTGCTGGACGATGGGGCAGGTTTGGTTGAGGAGGAGGAGAGGTTGGAGGGGAGGTCGGTGGTCGAGGAGGTGAGGAGGTCGGTTGCGGAGGTGAGGAGCGCGCCGCCGGTGCTGGAGTGCGCGGATTGGACTTGCGAGGAGGCGTACATCCTGATGAGGTCTTCCTGTCAGCCTGCCTCCTTCTGCAGTCCCTCTTACAAGACCCTTCAGTCTTGTTGGTTAAAGAAGGGAAAGGGACTCACCTCTGCACCCCAAAAGGTAACTCCCAGCTTCCTGGCACGCTTGACACGACGATGTTCTCGTCCCTCACCCCCGCGGCGCGCAGGGACTTCTTCGTGCCGTCCAGCAGCGCCGAGATCAGGGTGCTGTTCCAGCGGGCATGGATAATGCCGATACGGAGGTCGGAGCCTACGTTGACGTTAGTGTTGTCGCAAGTGAGAGAGCGAAGTCTAGGGAGTGAGGGCATAAGTGTATGAAGGGAGGGCTCATTACCATCATAAGCCCGGGCGGCGCCAGGGCCTTTGAGGGATGCCATGGCCTTGTTCTAGGGTTGCGCAGCGGTGTTCTGGATTGAAATGTGTGAATAGTACGGCGAGCAGTGTCTAGCGCTGAGCAATGCTGGAATGGCGTGTGTAGATATGGGGAAGGTTTGTTGTTTGATGAGGGGGACGACAGCGGTGCCTTGCATCTCTGCCCCACCATCTGGGCAAGGGAGAGCTTGGATGCTCCACATGCTGCCTCGGGCTGTCAATATTCATGGCAGAACTGAATATGATATCTTTAACATATCTTTCTGGAGTTGAAACGACGTTCATATTCGTAGCACAATTACTGTATCTATCGCCATAACAAATACAACTGCTTTTGCCATCGCAGCCAACACGTTCAAACAAACCTCAGTGATGCCCTCCAGCCCATCGCTCACGGCCAGCAGAGCAATCTCATGTACGCCAAACCCACGCCCATTCTACTCCACCGTGACCGACTTGGCCAGATTCCTTGGGAAGTCGACGTTCAGGCCCTCGCCGACAGCAAGCCAGTACGCCATCAGCTGCATAGGGATGACGTTGAGCAGACCCTGGAGGCAGTCGACGGTATGCGGCACCTCGATCTTCTCAGTCTTATCGGCCGGGAACTCCTCGTCGTTTTTGTTGCAGATGATGATGGGCTTGCCCTTGCGCGCTACGACCTGCTGGTAGGCGTTGAGCGACTTCTTGAAGATGTCATCGCGCGTTAGGATCATGACGATGGGGAGGTTCTCGTCGACGAGGGCGAGCACACCGTGCTTCAGCTCGCCAGACATGACGGCTTCGCAGTGGAGATAGGAGATTTCCTTGATCTTCAGTGCGCCTGTGATATATTAGCATAAGCATTGCAATACCAGAGCAATAAGATGCTTACCCTCCAAAGCAGTGGCGTGCTGGGCACCACGTCCGAGCAACAGCATGCTCTTCTGGTTCTTGAACTTCTGACAAAGCTCCTTGATCGACTGATCCAGCTTGAGAACCTCCTTGAACTGATCAGACACCTGGCCAAGACCTTCCATAATCTCCTCACGCCTCTGTTGCTTGGACGCTCGGTCTTCGCTCAGGGAGAGCGCAAACATGATCATGCAGACGAATTGCGAAGTGTAAGCCTTAGTCGAGGCGACACCGATTTCGGGCCCAGCATTGATGTGGACACCGCAGTGGGTCAGGAGTGAGATCGATGAGCCGACAACGTTGACGATACCGACGGTCAACGCACCACGCTCAAGGCAGTAGCGGAGCGCCATCAACGAGTCAGCAGTCTCGCCGGACTGAGACACGAACACGCAGGTATCGTCACGGAACACCGGTGCTTGCCTATCCAGGAAATCTGACGCCAACTCCACGGCAATGGGGATTTCTGTAAGCTCCTCGAACACCCCACGCACAGCCATGCAGGAGTGGTAGCTGGTGCCGCAAGCGATGAAGATGATTCTTCGGCATCGCCTGATGGTGCTTATATACTGACGCAGTCCACCGAGCGTGACCTTCTTGTTCTGAATGTCGAGACGGCCACGCATGGCATTGACGACCGACTCGGGCTGCTCGAAGATTTCCTTTTGCATGAAGTGGTCGAAACGGCCCTTCATGATCTCCTGAAGCTCAATCTCGAGCGTCTGGATGGCGCGCACGTTGGAGGCGCCATCGTCCTTTCGCAGACGGTGGATGTTCAGAGAACCCTCGTGAATGTGTGCAACGTCCTCATCTTCAAGGTAGAGAACCTTCTTGGTGTGCTCGACGATGGCAGAGGGATCGGAGGAGAGGAAGAATTCGGTGGGCATAGGGGCGCCATCGTCCGACAGGAAAGCGCGGGACTGCGAGCGGTGCAGGAGCGACTTGTCCGGAGGCGCAAGGAGGCTGTTAGTCTTCTTCAGTGCCACGTTCTGAGAGGCGCGTTCTGCCGGCAGAGCAGTTCCCTCTTCTGTGTACTCCACATCGACAAAGTCGACCTTCATCTTCTTCTGCGTCCGCACGCCGATGACCAGAGGTGAGCCCTTGCGTGCCGCAACGACTTCGTGAGGATAGTGCACCGACTTCAGGAGCAGACCGTAAGCGCCCTGGAGCTCCTTGATGACGGATTTTGCGAGCGTAACGAAGTCGATGTCTGGGTGTTCATCGTAGATGTACTTGGCGAGCTTTGCAATAGCCTCAGTATCCGTCTCCGTCTCGAACTTGAAGCCCTTGCTTTCTAGCAGCGCCTTGAGCTCTTTGTAGTTTGTGATGATGCCGTTGTGAACGATGGCAAACTCCCAGTTGGGGTCGGACCTAGAAAGCGCCAGCGCAGTCAGCTCAGTTGTCCAAGCGAAAGACGGCCCACGCAACCAAAGACGGCTTGGTGACTTGGAGTGTGCTCTTATTGTACGCACCGGTGAGGATGGCAGTTTGTCCTCGAAGGCTTGCCGTGGGTGGCCCATCGGGTGTGTGCAATACCGGCGTGGGAGTCGAACACTTTGGTCAGGTCCGGCTTGGACTCTTCGATGAGCGTCTTCAGCTTAGCGACCTTGCCAACCTCCTTGAACGCCAGGACTTCACCCTTCTTGTCACCGTCTACCGCGAGACCGGCAGAGTCGTAGCCGCGGTACTCGAGTCGAGAGAGACCTGCTCAGATTATCAGCTTGCTGCCATGGCCTACTCCGAGAATCTTGACAAGGCTCACCATTGACCAGGGTATCTAGGATGTACTTCCTATCCTTCTCCACCAGATAGTTGATGTATCCGAAAATTCCACTGCATGACATGAGCTTCCGCGCAGAGATAACGGCATGGCGAACTGCCCAGTTGGGGGCCATAGGGGCTTACCACATGGTTGTAGAGGAAAAACGAAGCAAGTGCAGCGAGTGGCGTCAGCGGTGGTAGAGTATTAAAGTCGTACAGTCGTGGGGCACTTGTTGCTTGTGTGAGAGGGAGACGGTGAATGCAGGAAGAACGAAGGTCTAATGCAGTGGTATGCTCTTTGTCTGGGCTCGGAACAGCCGTCGGTCTTATATTTTGGCAGTCGCAAAAGCCAAGACCGTCTACACTCCGCACGACGTTTTCAGCTTGTGGGCCGTGGGTCCTGCCCCTTGCCAATCCCTGCCCACGGCTGTCCACCGCCGTCTCTGCTGCTGTTCCCGTGGCGCTGGGGCTTGTAACAGCTTGCAACAGCGGGCCTGGCAACCACCTCCTTTCTCGACGATCTCTACACGCAATTCTCCAATAGGGAGCCTCTCGACGCTTTTCCAACAACGCCTTGTCTCAGCATCCTGGGACTCACTTCTTCCATCCTACTTAGGTAGATACAATCGAAGAACCATTATCACGTGATATCAGGGTCTTTCTAGCGCCCCAGGGTTTTCTCGTTCCTGACATGCCGCGCATGCGCCGGGATGATCGAGGCGCAGTGTAACGGCATTGTAAATTTAGCAACACCAATTTTTTCACCCTCTCCTCGTTTGCAACGTTCAATAGATTCAACAGTTCGCGCTATTCATGTCCGCGGCACTGCATGCCTCCATCGCCTCTAGCAGACTTCTGGCCGTGACCCTTCTCGGCATCCCGGCCCCCAACTTGAATGTCGCTATTCGCGAAAAGGGACTGATGGAGCCAGAAGCAGGTGAGCTGCCAGCTCAGCTTCCACCAGATTGAGGTGTGCACTCGGCTCGAGCTTGCCTAGAGTCATGCGAGTAATCCATTAGCCTCCTGCAGGATTCTGCAGAGTGCACGTCACCTTAGGATGCTGCACCCATCCGGAGTGCCCTTTGTTCGACTTTCGGAAATGTCCGCCTTTTGACCAGACGTGCTGACCGCGGCGGTGCCGATTCAAACTACATCTCCAACGGCTTTGCATGTAGCAGCCAGCATTCCGGTGCAAGGACAGCATGTGCCAACTTCACCAAACTTGACTCTATCAATTCGGGTTATGCCTTTTTGCGCTTCTTGCAATACCATTTCCATCGGCGCGGTTAGAGGTACTGAAAACAGGCCACGCACAAGCTTCAACGATCCCTTATGGGCTTGTCAAGAGCGCGTGTGCAGCTGAGGGAGGGGCCAGTGTCTTAGACTGAAATATAAACCACAGAAGTAGGTCATCAGTACAGTGTCATGTTCTGTTATACTACACGACACTGCAGGCGCGGACAGCTAGAGAGGATCTGAGCGATCTACACAGAAGTACCTCGTCTCTGTAATGACAACTCAAGAGATAGGGGCGCGCTTTTCCGTCGTAGCACTGCTTGCTGATCACGTAGCACCATTTCCAACGTGCACGTCTTCAAGACAGCTGCTCAGCATTCTAGTTTCGAGTTCTAGATCGTGAGATTTCGAAGCTCAGAGCTTCCCGTATCTCTCTGATCATCCATAAAATGTACGTCTCGTATATAAGTTACTTCTCGACAGGCCCAATTCCATCTCATTGGATGCCTTCCGTGGATTAGCCCTCCACCAAGTTTACATTGGAGCCGCTACAAAATACCAATAGCGATGTCCCCCTTAATCCTAGCAATGATTCTGATATCAGCATCCAGATTCAGCTTGATGTGGATCTTCAAGCTTCCCTTGACGTCCTCGGCGTCGAACATTGGGACGCCTTGGTCGGGCTTGTCGAGACCGAGTCCCTTGGGTGCACTCTGGAGAGCGCCGGCTTCAGCTTGTTGGCTGCCGGTGTCAGCCTCTTTGCGACCACCTTCGGCGCGAGCTGGGGTTGAGGGTACGCTAAGGTAGGCGTTAGTTGTTTGTACTTTTGCACGATATTACTGCGGAGCGAGTCTTGCACGTGATTGCTTGTCACGTGGGGGAAAGCACATCCTAGGAACTGGTGGCATTGAATGGTAAAGGTAAAACGTATAGCTGGGACACCTACGCTTCTTTTGGAGGCATTGGAAAGTTTTCTCGGAGGATTTGCCGGCGTTGGCGGCGGTAGGTACTCTAGTCTGGAGGTGGAAGCGTTGTCTGAGCCCTCGGTTAGGCCTTCGATAGCTCGCTGCTTCTCTTCAGAATAGTGGCTGATCGGGGCGTCTGTATGTTCAGGAGATAAAGAGCGAGGCGGTTCACGGTCCGAAAAACTTTAGACGGCGGAAAGCGCAGTCAGCCGGCAGTTCCTGGTTCGAGGTTCTGCACTACAGTTGTCAGAGCGCTGTAGACACCAAAGAGTCCTAGAAGCGATGAAACAGGCTCACGGCTCAAGCTTCGAACGAAAGGTGTTAAGCCAGGACGGCAGCTTTGATGAGGAGCTAGTTATTGGGCGTACTCCGGGCGGTCTCACACGTTTTGGCCGAGGACGGGAGACAGGTAAGTCTTTCCACTGACTTCGAAGTGTCTCCGTGACTTAGAGCCTGCTGCGTTTGGCACGGAGCTGGGCTTGTGATTTTATATCGCTTCGGAAGGCAGGGCTACCATTCGGTACAGGATCTTGCATCCATAGAATGTTCCCGGGCGAGTCAGGACGGTGAACTCCACCCCCGCCGGAGAACCTGGTTGTCCGCGACGGCTGCAGCGGATAGTATGCATGGTGGTGGTCTTCCGTAACCGGATTGGCGGCTCCCACACCTTCAAACCTGTTAATTATGCAGGAACTGGCATCGGACATCCATTAGGTCGGCGGCCTTTGTTGTTTACCGCCAGGCTTGTCCAGCCTCCTCATTTTCTCTCCATCGTGAGAGGGCGAAAGAAGAGAGATCCGGCGCTGTTCATGTAAGACCCTGCCAGTTCGGGGGTTCCTTGGAGGTTTGAGACCCCTGTCGCCCCCACAGCGCCATTGCGCACTCTCGGCCGCTTCGGAGGCTAAGTCCAATGTGGCTGGTACGGGATGTTGCGCAAGAGGTGGAGATATCGAGCACTCTTGTGAGGTTACCTATCTTGACCTCTTATCTATTTCAACACTGAGACTTCTTGGCGGAGACTTGCTTATCGCGTGGAGGGCTTCAGTTCGCATTCCCTAACATCGACCGTATGTAAACAGCACCCGCCTGGCAAGTTGGTCGTTCGGCGTGGCCTAGTATTTACTGTTCCAAGTTTCGGAACAAAGCTATCTCAAGGTGTTTCGGAGATCCCGGTAAGTGCGTTAGTCGCCCAAGGAGGAATCGGCGGGTCAAGGCGGGTGTGGATGTTTACATCTGTTAAGCTATTAGACTCGTATCGCTCCGAACACAGTCTTCTACTGTTCTCTTCGCGCTGCCGCCCGCATGCACCTATATAAGAGAGGTTTCACGCTTCCAGACACGTCAATCAAGGCCGTACTGTGTAGACCCTACGCATCCTGATCAGCGGGCAGCAAAAATTCCGTTCTCGCCGTAGCTTTAAGTCCGTTTCAACACCCTTCTCGTCAGCGCCTACAGGATGGTTCTTTCGCTCATAACCCTGGCGGCAACGGTGCCTCTGATCGCAACGTCCACACTCAGCCTCCAAGACCAAGCCCAGCGTCAACAGGAGCAGCATGGCAGCGGTGCACCAGAATCATGGCGCACGCTCAAACACCATCTCAAAGTACGAGCGTCGGCCCGCGCGCCTTTCGACGAGCGTATGCTCTTCATGACAGCCCGCATGGTTCTGCGCGACGGCTTTCTATACGTCGAGGTGGAACCATGGGACGAGTCATCTCTTCACCCTTTCACAGGGTACTTCTTACCGTATCCTGAGAAGGGGTATGACGGATTGGTTACAACGATATCGAAAGATCCACCCATGCTCAACTGGGTATACTTGGATCCGGTAACCCTCAGAATCAGGCACGGAACCAGGGCAGTAGCAGATTCCGACGACAATGTCACCGGTCCCTTCGATGCCAAGACAATGTCGGCTACTGGTGATATGTGCACGACACTGGAGGGATGGCAAGGATTCATAGCCGCTGAGACAGACGAGCCTGGTTTATGGGCATTGATGTTTGATCGGAATGACGACGGGCTCAAGGGGAAGGTGGACAGCAGATTTAGAACAGTTGAAGTAGAACTGGTTAGAGAGCAAATTGAGGGAGAGGAGCCGAAAGTGTTGGTTACGCGAACCGCGGCCTCCTCGTGAATCTCTCCTCACGATGAGTTAGACAGAGGAGTTGCAACATAACAGGATATAAATTGTGTTATCGTCAAAAGTTCATCTGCAAAGGCGATCGCGGATCCAAGAAGCACGTGATAACCAGGGTTTCAGCCTTGTGTGAGCCTTATCGGCTAGACTTCGGCCCGTTGATAGCTATCCGCCCCCAGCTTCGAGATCGTCACATCCTTAGGGCTGCCACTTGCTGCTTCTCTTCCTCTTACCTACACTGCCGTCCCCCTTCGACACCGCCGCTGTCAGACATGGTGACGGTGCGCGAGCATGCCTCGGTGCAGGCCATCGAGTCTTCTTTGCATTCTCGATCAGGCGCTGCCACTCCTGTCAGCGATCTAGAAAAGTTCTTAGACTTCATGGCGCAGGCGTCCCCCCAGGCGACCAGACCCGGTGCTCAAGAGCCACCCGTAAAGAAGCGGCGGTTGAGCAAAGAGCAGTCACTCAGTACTATTGTAGACAGCTCAGCTCTAGATTCAAATCAGATTCCGCTTATCCGAATAGTGGTCCCGCTGGTACTGTTTTTACCACTTGTTATTTAGGCGCATCCTAACACTCGCTTAGGGCTTGCCAGACCTAGATGTACTTGATCAAACAGCCTGGATCGCGATCGTTAGAGGAGCTGTTCCCGTCTCGTTGCGTGCCGCCGAAAGCCACTCGGCTCACCAGCTGTCCCTGTCACTAGCAGTATGCGAGAAGTTCGAGGAAAACATCCACATGCGTCTCACCTCTCCAGGTGCGCAGCGGCTGCTTTCTCATCTGGAGAGGATTCCTGCATTGCAAACGCGCGCAGCAAAGTCATCACGAAGTAAACCTATCGTCACAGCCCAATGCACGATTCACCCTCCCGGATTGCGCCGGCAGACATTCGAGCTGGAAGCGGTCATATATTGGACATCCGAGGTCTCTATCATTGAGTCGAGCGTAGCGCCCTCGGCCATCAAGCGGGCCGAGATTGAGGCCGACCTTGAGCTGCTGGCAAAGTACCTGCCTAACCGACATGCGCAGGATGCGGCAACATGGTCGGTGCAGGATTTCTACGAGAACGTTCACGTCCCGGCGACCGATGCGGAAGTCTCGCCACGTATCCAGACGGAGTTGATGGAGAGCAAGATGTATCCGTTCCAGAAGCGGGCTGTGGACTGGTTACTGCGGCGCGAAGGTGTACGCTTCGAAGCCGCAGACTTGACTCCGTTAAGGAGAAGACACTCCTTGAGAAGCTGGAATCTGCTTCCTTTAACCCTGCCACTGATGCCGATGACCGCGATTGCTATGTCAGCCATCTGCATGGCATGGTTCTGACGCCAGAGACTGCGAGCCTATATGCACCGCCAGATCTTCGAGGTGGAATACTGGCAGAAGAGATGGGACTGGGTAAAACTGTCGAGCTGATTGCACTGATGTGTCTGCATACTCGACCGCCGGGCCCCCCACAACTTGAGAGTTTTGATGTCTACTCGGACGCCTGGGTGACCAACTCCCCCGGTACGCTGATAGTAACGCCGCCATCGCTAATCGAACAGTGGAAGAGCGAGATCAATAATCACGCACCTCACCTCAAAGTGTTCGTATACACTGGACTGCCCTCTGTCAATGCTTCGCAAAAGCGAATCAAGGAGTTATCCGTTCAAAATCTCGTGAGATATGATGTGGTCCTCACCACTTACAGCATCTTAAGCCGGGAGATCCACTATGCAAAAGCTCATCCGCAGCGTACGTTGCGGCACGAGAAGGCGTACGAGCCACGTAAGAGCCCGCTGGTCGAGATTTCTTGGTGGCGAGTATGCCTTGACGAAGCTCAGATGGTCGAAAGCGGAGTTAGTCAGGCTGCGACTGTCGCCCGGCTAATACCTAGATGCAATGCCTGGGCCGTATCTGGAACTCCTCTCCGGAAAGACGTCCAAGATCTGCTTGGTCTGCTGATTTTCCTCCGATACGAGCCATACTGCAGCTCGAAGAGGATATGGAGTCGCATCAACAAAGGCTTGTTCAAGGAGATCTTTGGTGAGATCGCGCTTCGGCATAGTAAAGCTAAGATACGGCATGAGCTGCAGTTACCTCCACAGAAGCGCGTTGTCATTACTGTACCCTTCACCGCGGTTGAGGAGCAGAACTACAACCATCTTCTTCAGCAAATGTGCGACGATCTGCAGCTGAAGCTCGACGGATCACCTGCAAGCAATGATTGGGACCCAACAGACCCACTCACCATTCAGAAGATGAGGCGTTGGCTGGTTCGACTCCGTCAGACTTGCTTGCATCCTCAGGTTGGTGGCCGGAACCGCAAGGCTTTGGGTCGCGGCAATGCACCGCTGCGAACGGTTGCCGAAGTGCTGGAAATCATGATCGAGCAGAATGGGACTGTTCTCCGAACGGAAGAACGGGAACAAGTACTGGCACAAGTTCTACGAGGTCACATTGTCGCCAACGCCAAAGACGACGAAAGGCGCAGCGAAAAGGCGCTCGATATTTATGTGGACGGACTTCGCCTCGCGAACAGCATGGTCAAGGACTGCAGGCAGGAGCTAGCACTTGAAGAGGACAAATCAGCTGCTCTCGGCAGTGGCTTGCACTCAGTCAATGAGTCCGCCGACGAGAACACTGATGCCGAAGAACACACTGCAGACCAAGCTGGGCGCGTTGCAATAGCTCGGAAGGCGCTTCGCTCTGCGCTAGAAGTTCAACATATCTGCCTCTTCTTCACCGCGACGTGCTACTACCAGATTAGCTCCAACGAACAGCTTACCAATCCGGAGTCAGAGGAGTTTCATGGTTTGCAGACGCTCGAGGCAGAGTACTACGAAAGGGCAAAGGTAGTCCGGAAGGAGCTGCTGCAAGAGGTCAATGCGAGAACAGAGCGAAGGATGCGAAAGATTGATTCCAAATCCCAAGCACGGTCCTTTGCGCACGTAAAAGAGGTGAAACCTCTGAAAGATCTCGGCGGCATCGAAAACCGGAAAGTCTTGGAAAAGATGGATGAAGTTGGGGCTACTCTAAATGCTCAAATCAGACCGCTTAACGAATGGCGCAACAAGGTTGTCAAGCTGCTGCTCTCTCCACTCGTTGATCGGGAGCAAAGCCAGGAGACAACTGGCGACGAGTACGAGGACTCAACCAAAGCACAAGACGAACTCTTCGTATACGTAACCGCATTACGCGCCATTGTTGCCGACCGCCAATGCGCCATCACTGGTCAGCCGAATCCGCTTATCGATCATGAAATGAAGGTTGGACAGCAGCAAGCAAGCGAGGGCGATGGTCATGCGCCAGAACTTTTCCTGAAGATTATGGAAGTTCGTGACAAGCTCAAACCTAGCAGGGATGAAGCGTCTCTCAGAAGCGTCCTAGCAGAGGCCCGCGGCATGCATGGTGCCCTGCAATGGCAAAAAGATGCAGGAAGCGGCAGAGCAGCTGCGGAGGCCGCTGTGGTCGAAAGCCATCTCAAGGAAATCCAGCATATTGTCACCGAGCAGACCAAGATCGTGGCTGCACTGGATAAGGAGCTAAATATGTTCACAATGGCGATGAACGAGAGAGTCGAATTCTATCGGCAACTCCAGCATATTTCAGACACTGTGGCTCCGTACAAGGAGGAGCTGGACGAACGTCTTGATCATGAGGCTGTACATCGCCAGCTCCTTATCGAGGAGTGGAGAGCCGGCAACGTCGCAAGGCTTCGAACTAAACGTCGCTTCTTGCTGCATCTACGAGATGAATCGCAGAGTGAGGAGAGCGCTCGGATCTGCATTATCTGCCAGTCCGGGTTTGAGCTCGGAGTTCTCACCGTCTGCGGCCACCAGTACTGCAAGGAGTGCATTCGCTTGTGGTGGAACGAGCATCGCACCTGCCCGATATGCAAACGGCGACTCCATAAAGAAGACTTTCACGACATTACGTACAAGCCAAAGGAGCTGCGTGCGCACGAAGAGCAACATGAGCCTTCATCGCCTGATAGGCGTCCTATATCGCCCTCAGCGGCCTCATCCATATCGCTCTACGCCGACATCAGCAGCTCGACTTTGAATGAAATCAAAGCGATTGATCTTACCGGTTCATACGGAACGAAGATCGATTCAATCGCCAGACACGTCATCTGGTTACGCCAGCACGATCCCGGATGTAAATCCATCATCTTCTCGCAGTTCTCTGATTTCTTAGAAGTTCTTGGCAGGGCCTTCAAGGAGTTCAAAATCGGCTGCACGTCCATCTCCGACAAGGGTGGTATAGAAACCTTCAAGAGAGACCCGCACGCTGAGTGTTTTTTGTTGGATGCCAGGACAGATTCGTCTGGACTCAATCTCGTCAACGCTACCTACGTCTTCCTGTGCGAACCGCTCATCAATCCCGCCATTGAGCTTCAGGCCATTGCCCGTGTCCACCGTATCGGGCAGCAGCGCCAAACGACTGTCTTTATGTACCTGACCAGCGATACGGTTGAAGAAGCTATCTATGACATTTCCGTCTCTCGCCGCTTGGCCCATATCGCGCGCAGGCCGGAGCATCAATCTCAACCCAGTTCGGGTGCAGCTACTCCGGCACTGCAGGAGAACGCGATCGACGCGGCAAATTCGCTGGAGATGCAGCAGGCGCCGCTATCAAAGCTGCTCGTCCAGAAAAAGGGCGGAGGAGAGATCGTAGAAAATGAAGACCTGTGGCAGTGCTTGTTCAGTAGAGCACGGGTGCAAAGGGCAGGTCCGAGTCGCGAGCTGGAGATGGAGGTGGGTAGACATTTGAGGGCTGAGGCGGCGGAAGGTAGGGAAGAAAGCTCCGGCCTGCGAGTAACATTTAGGAGGAACGATCGATGAAGCACAACGCGGATCAGCATCTAGGGACGACATGGAACGGCATATCGGGTTGCACTGTACAGGCCTTGGGTAATGGCGGAGGGCAGGCGCTCTAGCGCCCTCTATATTTGGGAGCTTTTGCGTACAAGTAATAGATAGCATAGCATCAACAGCCGCAATTCTATTTGTATCGACCTGCACATTTATTATCTCTGCTTGCGCCTGTCTCTCACAGCGCCCGGCTCTTGGCAAAAGCTTAATGGCCATATCACGCGACAATGCTTCTCTCCGGGCATTTTATTTTTGTCGAAGCTCTGCACCCCTGCCAATGCTTGATATTCGATGCTTGATCCTCAGACACTCAACAACGGCCAGACAACTGACTGACGAGAGCAAGACGGCCCATCCGACCCACGGGAGCAATGACAGACAGCTAGAAGACGGAAAAGAGAAAGCATGGCGCAAATGAGGTCGAAGCAAGCTTCAAGCCACTCCCCGGAAGAGCTGACCGAGAGTGGTGCCTGCGGCGTTGCGCAGTTGATGTTGGTAGCGTGCTCATCAGCTCACCAACGTCCTCACCCGATTGCAGGTTGTGGCCCTGTCAGACAGATTCAAGAACTCCACGGATACACGCAGTCCCAAGTCTCTCTTCCCACTGAGATTTGGAATCGAGCCGTTCAGCAGACAACCGGGCATCAACTGAAATCTTGCACACTCTTGTCGCGCCGAGGCCTGCGGCAAGGACCCGACTGCCAAGAGACGCGGACATTCAAGCACAACATGGCAAGTCGCCGATCGTGAAACTGATTTCTGTGGTGTACGTTGCTTTCTATCCGTCTTTCCCGTAACACCTACCAGCATCAAACCTGCCAGAGCCGCTTTCCTTTGCCACACGTCGTGCCAGTCATGCCGTCGAAGCCGCATGCTCTCTGCACTGCCTCATCCCGCCGCCGTCATCTTCTTGGCCCCTCACATCTCCCTTGGCGGGGATGCGCCTTCAGTATCACCGCGGGATGCCTCTAACATGCCTTTAGATACTGTCCCTTGGCTCTTACGACGCTCGTTGTTCCAGCCCTCTGATTACTGAGTCTACAACCTTGGCGGCCTTGTCGCCTCCAGCCTTGCGCCTTCCAATATTCCGGGACCCAGCGCTCAACCGCCTATCAGATCGAGTAATTGAGTGCAGCTAAACATCAATTTTTGGTTTACATCCTCAAATCCTTCTGGAGGCAGACCGTCAGGCTTCGACGGTTGGTTCCCGACCCTCCACCTTAGTTCCCGGGCCGCTAAGGCACGCGCATCAACGTTGCGCGTTGCCGGTGGCTTTGATCACGGCCATCCCGGAGACTGTGTTCGATATATAGCCCTGCGAGCACGCCCAATTCCTACGCATGTCCACACGATGCTCGACAGACCCCATGACGTCTTCCGGCTCTACATCCCCGCCTCTCACACCGCAACCGCCCCCGTCGGGCCGTTCCCTCATCTCCAGACTGAAGGCGCCGTTCGGTACGAAAGCACGGAACATCACCGACTTCCACGTACAGCCAGACGATCCCCACCGCCAATATTCGCCCGGAGATATAGTCAAGGGGAAAGTGGTGGTTAAGGTGATCAAGCCTGTAAGAATTACGCACATAGTGGTATCGTTGCATGGCTATGCGCAGGTTTACAAAACGCCCAACACCCCCGGCGAGGGCTATCTTTCGCACAACAGGTCTATAGGGACTGGTAAGGGGAAGCGGGAGGGCGGCTATTTCGGCAAT
The DNA here is from genome assembly GCA_030247845.1 of Coniosporium tulheliwenetii. Taxonomy (NCBI): domain Eukaryota; kingdom Fungi; phylum Ascomycota; class Dothideomycetes; genus Coniosporium; species Coniosporium tulheliwenetii. Next base: position 226,012 of record JAPDRP010000008.1, read on the forward strand.
GGCTTTGCTTCATTGTTCGAGGACGAAGTAGTCCTCTGTGGAGAGGGTCGGCTAGCCGAAGGAACATATGAATTCGCGTTCGAGCTGCAGTTTCCAAGCAAAGGTCTGCCCAGTAGCATTGACGTAGGCCACCCGTATACCGCTGCACTCTACGAAACATCCGCTTTCAACATGCTGATGACTAGATGAGAGCAGTTCGAGAGGGGCACTATTTCGTACATGATTACATCCACACTCACCCGTCCTACCTCACTTTCACCAACTACGACCTGTGACGCGCGAGTGTACTTGATTGAAAACATCGACATTGGACCGCTCTACGAGCCGACGCCGCGAGTCATCTCCCTAGAACCGGTCGTTCATAGCAAAAAGCCGAAGGGCAAGGCAAGCAAGATTCCTGCGACAAGCGACATCCAATATAAGAATCCCGATGCGCTGGAAACCTCGCAGCAGAGCAGTCGGGTATCGGAAAGCACCAGCCGCCATGAGAGCCCTGCAGCGGGAACGGGAAGTGCGGCGCCGCCGCCAAGAAGCGCAGCGCCAAGCGAAGTCAGCGATACTCATCCTAGCAGCAGTGGTTCCGGCTCGGGCCTCGATGCTGGCGCAGCTTCCACCAGGGCTGGAAGTGGATCGGTCACCGCAAGAAGGGCTTCCACGGACAACGGTACCATCACGGCGACCATCGAACTCCAGAAAGCGGGATATCTCCGGGGTGACAATATACGTCTGAAAATCAGCATATCCCACAAGAAGCCAATCAAGAGTATGAATGGTATTATAGTCACACTTTACCGGCAAGCACGTGTCGACATGCATCCTGCGCTCCCCTTGGTGACGAACAGCAAAGGAGCCAAGATCAAGAGTGAGGACTACTACCCGAAATCGAAGACTGGTCTTGGTGGTCTCTCCTTGTCAGGAGCTGGCTCTAGCCACGTCTTCCGAAAAGACTTGTCGCAGTCTTGCGTTCCTCTCATCATCGATCCACGATCGCTCACTGCTGAGGTCAAAGCATCCGTCCGCGTCCCAGATGAAGCCTTTCCTACCATATCATGCGTCCCAGGCAGCATGATTAGTTTCAAGTACTTCGTCGAGGTGGTGGTTGACCTTCAGGGAAAACTGCAGGGGCTGGACAAATTCTTTCCTACTCCCGGAGCTTGGGGCGGGTCTCCAACTTACGGCAACTTCCCCACGATGAGCCGGGCGGAAGATGCGAGCGGCGGGATGTCAACTGCTATGGGTGCGACGTTCGTGGATACAGACCCGATTCGCCGCGACAAGAATGTTGTGAATTGCGTTTTCGAGGTCCTTGTTGGGACGAGAGATAGCGAGCGGAAAGGCAAACGAAGGCAAGAGGAGGTTGTAGAGGGGAACAGTCACAAGATGATACCCAACAACCCGATATTCCTGACGATGACCCATCTCCCTATTCAGCTCACGTGCAACACGACTGGTCTTCGCACACTCCAACGCCAGCGCAGTACGGCTATTATTACGATATGTACGATCCCCCGGCTCAAGTGACTTCCGACTACCACGATCAGCAGCCACCATATCACCGAGAGGACCCAGTTTCTAGACCCCTGATACCACCGCCTGACCTCGCAACTGAGGAGCATGGCCTCTCCGAGAAAGAACGTCTTCGCCGTGCCGAAGCCCGCTTGCTTCCCAGCCAACCGCCCTTAGACGAGGATGAAGCGGAATCTTCGACCGCTACAACGTCTCACGCGCCTTCCGCGCCCGTTATCCCAGAAGAGTACGTATATACTCCGTTCCAGCGTTCAATCCCGCTTCGGCCAGACACGCGTGCCGGTGATCTCGGCCGCCCTTCAGCACCCCGGCGAGCGGTTTCATACCCTCGCCTAGCGATTATGACGCCGGCCCCGACATTGCAGGTCCTAGTGCGCCACGCTACGAACCACATGATTATGGTGCTGCCGGCGCCGGAAGTCATCCCACAGAAGACAAGCAGGAGCTGCAGCGTCGTCGGCTGGAGATGGAGCGAAGCGCGCCGGGCGTGACGCCGCCCGAAGATGACCCAGGGGGTGGTGATGCTGCGGGCGGTGGTAGGAGAGAAGACTTTGCGCCTTCGGCTCCTGTGCTGACTGAAGAGGACGAATATGGATTTAGCGCGAGCGGTACTGAAGGGCAGGGATTGCCGAGGTATGAGCGGTAATCGCTGTCTGCATTGCATAGGCGTTTGCGGGTTTCAAGGAGGGCAGATCGGAGCGCCCAAGGCTTAAGTTCTAGATGCGCAGGCTTTATGAGTGCGTTTGTACCACTCGCTGTGAGGGGAAGCGCGCAGTCTATTGACGCAGTGTTGTTTGGGTGGTTGTTCAGTAGCTTTTGGTTTGAACCCTCGATGGGGTGCTATCGCTACGCGGTATCTATCTATTTCTACCAACACGATGAAAACGCCTATAAATGCCGCTCCTGTGAATGCCGCTCAATGGTGCTATGACTGCGCCTTGATCATGAAAATCTCCTTCAGCGCCTGCGGATCCATCGACGCCATCTGCTTGGAGCGGATGTACCGCTGCCGTACCGCATGTCTGCCCCCTGCGAAGCGGGCTGGAGGCTTCGCTTGCGCCTCTGCCTGCTGAAGGCTCGCTGACAATTCCGGCGACGATTCTTTGGAGCTTGCTGAGGATGTCGTGTCGTCTGTCCGCGTCCTTTCTTTCTTCTTCAGTCGCCGCTCCTCTCGCTTTGCCCGCTTTGCTTCTTTCTCCAGGCGCTTCAATTCCTTAGCGGCCTTCTTTTCGGCTTTCCGCCGCCGCTTCTCCGCCTTGTCAGGTATTTCATCCGAGGAGACTGCCGCTGAAACGTCTGCTGTAGTTGTCGCTGTGGCCGACTCGCCGGATTGGCCGGATTCGGCGGCTTTCCGAGCTTTCTTTTCTGCTCTTCGTTTTCGACGTTGTGCTTTCTCGTCTGATGAGGACAAATTAGAAGACGAGGCGGCGGTGGCCGGCTCTGTGGTAGTTCCCACATCCTCCACATCCTGGCACTTTCTTTTCCGTGACTCTTTCGGGGCCTTGTCGCGGCTTTCTTGCTGCTTGGCTTCCGCTCTGAGATCTTTGCCTGATCTCTTCTTCAATGAACGTGTTTCCTCTTCCTCTGGCTCTTCCTCATCTGTCCGCTTCCGCTTCTTCAACGACGCCGCATCAGGCTCTCCCGCCCCCACCATCGCCGCCACATCCCCATCCTCAACCTTCTCCCCACCAAAAATCCCCCACTAACAAACCTCACCGCCCCCCACCTTCTCTGCTGGTACCCCACAAGCTGTACATCCCTCCTCGCCGCCTCCTCCCTCTTGAGTTCCCCCTCCCCTTCCCATTCAGTCTTCCGAGCAATCCCGCAAGCTGACTCAGCCCAAAAGTTTCCGCATCGCGCCCGCCCCTCGTAGCCCCAAGCCCGAGATTATCATCCTTGAGCGCGATGCGGATGTGGGAGGTATTGGCGGCGGTGTAGTGCCCCGCGTGGCCGGCGTGCGGGTTTAGCGCCTGCCCGGGCGTCCAGCCCTGTGAAGTCAAGATGCGGTGGCCGAAACGGGAGGTGGAGCGGGACCAGGTTGTGTTGTTGGGGTCGGTGGAGATTTTGGAGCGGTTTTGGGGCCCGCAAGGCCCATTGCTTAGATGTGTGCGGCGTGACTATGGAGGTGACGGTGCTAGACAGGATTTGGATTTGGACGGTGGTAGAGTTGGAGTGGAGGGAAATTTTGGAGGCGGAGGGATTTTAGCCGCGGTTCCGCCGGAGAGAAATCCGCGGGGACGATTGTGGCCTCAGGCAGCACGTCACTGACTACACATCATTGAAACGACTGCCGGCCACGCATCTCCCCGTCTCAGCAAAGGTTCGGCATCAATATGTCAGCCCGTGGTCAAGTCATCGAGAAAATCACAACAACTACGAGAACGATCCGCAGAGATCCAATGCCTACTACCCGTCGAGGATCTCAGTCCCAATCCTCGCCCAGGCAGGCGAATGAAGCTCAAGAGGCCGATGAACCCAGTTCGAGTACTCTAGATGTGGACACTCAAGAGGTTGCAGCCATGGTTGAGGGCTACATCAAGGGTGTAAGTTGGATCTCTTTTGTTGTTTGAAGCCAGCTTATGACTACCACAAATCGCTTCACTGAAAGGATGTTTAGCGGCGTACATGTATATCGAGTATTCTAGACGTGTCCTCGGGAGCAACTCTGTTCACACAAAGGCCTGCTGACGGGGTGTGTAGGATAGTCGGACGCTGGATGCTAAGCGTGAAGCCATCACCAAGAGCTACCAAAACCGTGTAGGGCAAGCGCGCAACGACATCAACGACTTGTTCAGCGAACACGAGAGGAGAGTGTGAGTTGACATGCCTTATACACCCTGAAGTGCCACCTTACCTCGGAAAGAGCCTAGCGAAGGAACTCACACTGACTCTATGCAGTGCGCGGACTCGCAAAGCGCAGCTGGAAAGGCTTTCCGAGCTCATCAAGGAGAAAGCAGGCATCGAAAAGAAGATGGCCAGCAGCATCCGCACCCTTGAGGCTGCCTACCTTTGCAGAGCGCAAGAGTTTCAGGCTGTCATTCAAGATCGGGTCAAGGACCTCGGCTGAAGGATCACGAAATCTGAGCAGTGTTCCGGCACTCTTTAGTGGGCGATCGATGCCGAGCTGCATTCGCATCCCAGGGTCGTCCAGCGCTGGGTGTTTGCCGAGGCGACACTATTTTGCTGCTCATCTCGCATATTTGCAGATTACGCGGCTGCACGATCAGAGTACACGACTGGCTATCACTTAAGGTAAGGAAGAACCCGAACCTTGTTCTGATTCAAAGAGTGGCTGACGACTTTGACAAGCATGAACGTTCTTATCAAGCTGCATGAACCAAGACGATCACAGTTGGCGATATTGGCTGAAGCGGAATGGAAGCGACTACATATACCTATTTAGCCTCAGAGTAATTGCAAAGAAGCAGAGTTTTGCAACCATTAACGTTGATAGACGGCGAACTGATGTACCTTCCGAGGATGACGCCAACTCTGTGTACGCAATCTGTATTATCACAACTGCTGGCTGGTTCGGCCGCAGAGCTGCACCTACCTCTGTCACCGTTCGTCGCAGAATTGGTTTCGAGCCTCAAGCCATCGAGAATCTGGCAGAAATAGATCTTGCAAAGTTTGACCTATAACAACACTCCTTCCATGTCTGAAGCATGATCCTGACAAACAATGAAACCGCAACATTTTGAACCGCTGGATTTATACCATGGCGTCTAGCAGGACGCGGAGTTCAAATAGACAGCAGCGGCAGCCAGAAGAATTGCGCCCTGTGCAATCTGTCACGCCCATGGCCTTGAGCAGTTGATGAAGCAGTCAGCACGCGCCGTGGTCGATTGCAGCTAATATGTGTGTACGCAAGGCTCTGGTTGCCTCGAAACTTGGGAATCGCAGATGTTGCTGGCTGAGGTCCGCATTCGGCAGGAAAGCTCTGACAAGATACACATCACGTTTCTAGAGTCGAGTGGATGTAGTGGGGGTCAGGATTCGGCGATTTCGAGAAATTCGCTCGTTGCAAGCGTCGACGCCCTTGCTCGTATTTTCTGGACACCTGAGGTGCGTGAGCGACCAGTAAGAATTGACGGCTTTACGCATGAGCCAGAACACTTTGATTGTTATCTTGACGGTCGCTACTGCAAGGCCACGCTGTGGTGCAATGGTGGATCGTGGATGGCGCGATATGCTACACCGTCTCAGCAGTTGGTATCAGCTGGAATGCAAGTGGCCGCGGCCTGATGCCCCGTGTTGCGCCCAACCTTATCCTCGTGCGACTCAACCCTGCGACTGTGTAGCAAGACCCCAAAGCAGCACGCCGCGTCCGAGGTTGTTGCTGGTTCACGTTCAGCTTGGCGTGAGTTGGAACTCTCCATAGATAAACACGAGGCGATCCCGAGATTTCTCGATCTTTTGGCGTGAGTCCAATTGCGCTTGTAAGGGTACTGCAGAAGCGAAGGAGCAACTGATAGGCGCAGGAGGAAACGAAGTGTCAAGCGCTCCGTAACGAAGCTGCGGAAATCGTGTCTTCCACTAGGCCGCCAGTGTTAAACATCCCTGCGGGAGCGATGCGTGGACGCTGTATTTCGGTGTCTTCAAAGTCTTTCACTACCAGTAGAGGAAGAACGGCCGTTTCGAACTGCTTTTGGCAGCACTTTTTCCCACTTCGCTATGCGAATAGCTTGGTCCAACAATATCGTAGGCGGCTCAAGCCGGCAGACGCCTTGTATGGGTAGGACAGTATGTCGGTGGGGAAATTCTCGCTCTAGCAAACAATCGAAATACGATGTCCCTGAGGACGCTTGGAGTCGGAAGCATGCAAGGATTGCAAGAGCGCCCAAGCGCAATACGAGACGCACGGTGTGGATATGATAGCGACGGACGAGTGGAACAGATAGGAAGACGTAAACATCGAAAGACACTCGTGTGGAAGGAGACACAGGAAAGATAAGGGTTTCTGACTGCCTTGCCAGGACCCCTAGATAACAGCGTCTTTCTCCCAAATCGTACGAGAAAACTGGGGATATCCCCATTCCTAGGTACCTTTACCGGTAGTGAGGTTGGCTGCATGTTCTGCCGGTTAAAGAAGGAGCTGCCCGATATGGCCCTCGCAGTCAGCGCTACTGCAGGCCTTGCGTTTTTCACTATCATGCATTCCATGCGAACAATAAGAGGAACCATCGTGAAGCATAGTTTTTGGAAACCGGCCTGATGGTTACCTTACACTGCGAGACACTGCAAGGGGTAAGGCGTCCAATTCACCATTCTCTGACGACAACATTGGAGCCTTTCCATGGCGACCCAAGTTGACAGGAATGCTCTGACGATACAGTCGTTGTTTCTTTTGAGACGATCGTGTAGACTGTGACCAACTCATTCCTTTGATCGGAGGCACCGCATAGGAAATCGCATACATGATGGAGGAGGAGTTTAGCAGTGATGGAATTGGTGTGGCTTCGAGGTGTCCTTAGAGACGGCAAAGCGGTTATTCACGTAATGTAGTCGTGGTCTGGACGAACCAGACCAAGCCAACAACGACACCATGCTTTAGACTCCGCCAACGATCACGGCTTCCCCCTGTCCAACCCAGTGCCGTGCTTGGCATAACAAATTGGTGCGCGCTTCGGATCGTGAACAGGTGGCTCTGATGGCAGTCCGAAGTGGCTGGTATGACGTGGCTCGCGGGCAGTCCCGTGGGCAGCGGCAGAGCATCGTACGTGCCAAGTGACGGGAACTCCGACTATTCGCTGAGGAATATTCGAGAAAAGACAAAGAAGATTCGGAAAAGCATCTACGTTGGCGTCACCCGCGGATCTGGAGAATGTCATCTGGGGAGGCCTGATCGACACATGGCTGTCCCGTATTACAATCATCCAACCTCAACCAAAAGGGGGCCCGACATGGTTTGTCTGATCTTTGGGAATTAGGATAACACAGAATGACAGTGCGTCTAAGAGGTGTAGCACGACCACAAGCGTACCTCGGAGCTATCTCAGCTGGCGTGAAGGTGGGTACGAGGGCCTGCAGGTGCCCTGTTCATAGGGTTAGATAGGGTACCTGGCGTGAGGATCAAAACAAGCACAATTGATTCTGCGTGACGGGGCCACGGTCAGCACCGAGGCTGTGATGCTAGAGGCTGTGGATCTCTGCAGGATGCTGCCCCAGAAATCAAGGCTGCCCTGTCCGCAGCAGCAGTCCGCATCCGATTGCTTAGCAAACTGATTGTTTCTAGCCTGTGCCGCGGCCTGTTCGAAGGATGCGCCAGTGTCAAAAAGAGGCAGATCTCCGAGTCTGTCCGACGCCGTCATCTTTCGTTCTGGGGACCCCACACACTGGTGCTCAACGGCGCTGGCGTCGAAAATGTCAAATTTGCAGTGGTCTAGCGTCACGCTTCCGATTGCCTTCCCTTCACATTCCGAAAGGCTGTCAGCGTCAGCCGCGCCACGATGACAATCGGCCAATGGTAGATCTCGTGTTCCTTTTGCCGCAGCGGACGGCGGTACGCGATCTCCCTTCTGAGCGGCGCGGCGTGTGTCTGCCAAGAGTGCCTGGGGTCCAGAGCTCGAATCCCGACGTCTGAAATCAGGAACAAGCTCACTCGCACTTAGCCGCAACAGGAAAGGCGCGGCCGTAATCTGGGAGCGGCTGCGCGCTTATGCAGACCATGTGGATGCCGCTTGAGATTTTCGGAGGGGCTTGGGAATGTTCCTTATGGCCGGGCGACTAGGATGGGCCTAGAATTGCGGGTTCGGTCAGCGAGTCTGACATTTTTGACATTCCGGCCAACAGGCACGAGGCAGCACTGACAGTGTGGAGAGCCGTCTGGAGTAGCTGGCTCGAGCATCATAATGCGATGTGGGGAACACAACTCCCAGCAAGTATATATCCACTCGTCCGCCCGCTCTCTGTGAAACCAGCAGACTGCAAGCGAGTGTCCTCGACAGCCTCGAGATCACCCGTCTACAGCCCCGCCCTTCACTTCTCCAGCCTTCTTTTCATTAAAACTTACTACACTCACTCTCAATCCGAGTTACCTCATTGACATATTACTCACTCACCCACATCAATCCATCAATCCATCACTCAAAATGACCGTCATGGAGTACTCCGAAGATAAGAAGAACACCGACATGCTCGAGTCGCTCTCCGACTCCGACTCGCTGGGCTTCGACGAGAAGGCCACGAAGCGCCTGATCAGGAAGATCGATGTCGTCCTGCTCCCCTTCCTCGCCCTGCTCTACCTTCTCAGCTTTCTCGATCGTACCAACATCGGCAATGCCCGTCTTGCCGGTCTCGAGAAGGATCTAGGGATGAAGGGCCTCGACTACAACGTGAGTTTTGACCACAAAACATCAGTACCAATGTGATACTAACAAACCTTCCAGATCGCCTTGGCTGTCTTCTTCCCCTTCTACGTCGCAGCTGAGATCCCATCCAACTTGATGATGAAGAAGACCCGCCCGTCCATCTGGATTCCCACCATCATGGTTGCATGGGGTGTTGTCTGCACTCTCATGGGCATCGTCGACAACTTCGCCGGCCTCCTCGCTACCCGTGCCGCTCTTGGTGTCGCAGAAGGTGGTCTCTTCCCCGGTGTCACCTTTTACATCACCATGTGGTATCGTCGCCACGAATGCGGTCTACGGATGGCTATCTTCTTCTCCGCCGCTACTGCCGCTGGTGCTTTCGGTGGCCTTTTGGCTCGTGGCATCATTGAGCTCGATGGTGTTGGTGGCAAGGCTGGCTGGGCTTGGATCTTCATCATCGAGGGTCTCGTCACCTTGATCGTCGCTGGCATCGCCTTCGTAGTCATGAATGACTATCCCAGCACCGCCAAGTTCCTCACAGAGGATGAGAAGAAGGAGGTGTCACGCCGCCTCGAACATGACCGCAGCTCCCTCGCTGATGAGTTCCACATGAAGTACTTCTGGCATGCTCTCCAGGACTGGAAGATCTGGGTGCACATGTTCATCACCATTGGCATCTACACCCCGCTGTACAGCTTCTCGCTCTTCCTGCCGACCATCGTCAGGACTCTCGGCTACACCAACGAAACCGCCCAGCTCATGACCACCCCGCCCTACATTGTCGCCTGCTTCTGCTGTATCGTCGGTGGCTACATGGCCGACAGACTCCAGACGCGCGGTCTCTTCATGATCGGGTTCAACATCACCGCCATCATCGGATTCACTATGCTCCTCGTCTCCCACAACCCGCACGTCAAGTATGCCGGTACATTCTTCGCCGCCTCGGGCATCTACCCCAACGTGCCCCAGGGTGTCGCGTGGAACGGCAACAACATCGGCGGCTCCGTCAAGCGCGGTGTTGGTATCGCCATGCATGTGGGCTTCGGTAACCTCGGCGGTGCCATCGCCGGCTTCGTCTTCCTCTCCAAGGATTCGCCGCAGTTCATCCAGGGCCATAGCATCCTCATTGGTCTCCTTAGCATGAGCACCATTCTCTCTATCCTAATGACGCTCTACCTCCGCCGCGAGAATGCGCGCAGGGACCGCGAGTTCAAGCGCCCGGCTGAGTATACTACCGAGGAGAAGACTGCGGAGAGGGAGCGCGGCGATCTTGCCAGCTTCTTCCGCTACACGGTCTAAGCGATTGATGAATCATGGGTTTGGCGTTCATTGTTTTGCTTTTTCTGCATAGCAGGTCGTTTGAAAAGCGATGTCATTGTTTGGCGCTTGCTCATAGCCTGGTGGCTGCGGCTACTAGTGCACTCATGGAAATCCCATGGTTGACGTATTTATGCTTCGACGAGCTCTGTACATAGAATTAGACCAATCACTTCAAACTTACCAACCGCTCCTTTGATCTTTGACGACTGATGCTGTCAACACTGTGCCCATCGTCATACCAGGCTTCAGCTCGCAATTGGGAAGTGATCGACAAGCGATGTTTATGGGGATGTTCCAAGCTTATTGTAGAGGACGAAGCGGTTACGAGTACGTCAGTGGAAAGGTGGAGATCTCATGAGGGGCCTCGCCTGTACAAGGGTCGTTGGCATGGCCAAAAGACTTTGATGATCAAAACCAGTCGCCAGAAAGTTATTCCCAATGAATGAGGCATAGCTTCTCACTTTTGTAAGAACCCCAGACCTGAATAGATGGTTTTTGAACCGAAAGACGCGAGTGCTCCGTGTAAACATTTATACGACTTACTATCCACTTACCGCCTACTAACGGCCCCCCTGCGTCCGCTGATGCGACACCATGCTCCACCTGGATTACCCCCCACCTCCCCCTCCGTCTCCCTTTCCCCGTACTAACCCACGTACTCGCATAAACAGCGCCAAACCGCCATCCCTCCCTCTCGACACGCACCGATAAGCAATCAACGCGTACCTCTATCCGGTAGGCACAACGCGCCCTCGCTAATCTCGTACGTCTGCCACAGCTTGAGGTCGTCGCTCAGCAGCGCAGCGCGCAGCTCCGGAACAGATGTCTCGTGGAGTATCATACTGCCGGGAAAGAGCACTGTGGACTCACGAGCCGGAAGGGTGAGTACGACGGAGCTAGACTCGCAGAGTGCATCCTAGGTACAGCGCTCATAGGCGAGGATAGGGAATGCTAAGTCCGGAGTTGCGTCCATGCTGGCAGTGAAGATTTCAATACCGCCGAAGTGTCTTTGGGACTCAAGGTCGCGCTTGATGTCTTGTTATAGATGAGATGCAGCTGGTGTAGCATTCAGTTTGGTTAAGATCTGAATGTAACGTTAGTGTCGATGTGTTATTGGGTTACGGAGCAAAACACAGGATTGCACGGGCGAAAACAGAGCGCTTTCCTGCCATAGCAATGCTCGAGTAGAGAGATCGTTTCTGCCTGTTTGGAGCGTGCTCTTCGCAGGATGAGAAGCTGGAGGAAAGCTCGAAGACGGTCAATACTGATGACATTGTCCATGAACCTCGCGCTATTTATCTCCAACCATCCTATGTCCAACCTCCCAATCTTCCAAGGCGGCAACATGGCGCCTTCGTTGAAAGATCTCCCCACTCCGCTATTAGAGAAAAATGACGATAGTTGTTACCACAGTGTAGAGTGGTTGCAATTCCATCAAAGCATACATGTCGTTGTATCTGAACGATAAATGTGAGAGAAAGAGAAATTATGCGGAGGGATGATGAGGCCCACCGCGCCATGAGAATGATGATGACTATGTCCTAAGCCCAGCACACCAGTGAGTGTAGCAACGACGATGGAAAGGGGATGGCGTGGTCAGGAACAGGGAGAGTACGAGGCTGGGCATAGAGGGGTGAGAGCCTACGCGCTCATATTTAAAGGTTGCGGATCTGGTGTGAGCGAAGAAGAGAGTGCAGGTAGACATACGTTGAAGACTGAGGCTATGTATGATCTGTATTGCTATAGCGTGACAAATCTAACCAGCTTGAGAGACGTAGATAGATGGAGGGATAGCTTGAATAGCAGTGATAAGTCGCGGAACGCTTACCCAAGGATTGTCAGCTTCCGCTGCGGCCTCGCAGCCAGCCAATTCCGCTCGTGGATTTAACCGCGCAGCGACTGTACGCGGTATTTAGCCCATCCATACGTTGTACAAGCCTGAGTTTCGACCGACGCGTTATCGCATCTTATAGTAGCGACAATGAACTCCAGCTGATCAGGCTGCGTCTCCCGCCATGCGTGATCCAGGGCTATCCTGGCAAGGGGCATGCCGTCCGCGAGCGACACGATGCACTCTGCGGGTCCTTCTGTGCTGGACGGATTCCTGCTGACAGGAGCATAGCGGCGCTTATCCAGAAGATTACGATCGGAGATGGCGGAGCCCGCGGATGCGCATGCGTGAGCGCTCTCCACTGCGCCTCGGCACAGGCCACCCTGTGGGCTTGCATCCTACCACCGAAACCTAGTGATTCATCAGACGGCCAGTCAAGCGGAAGGCGCTGCAGTTCAGGGTCCTTGACTGCCGTCGTTCAAGCCGTAGTGAAAGAACGTGGTCACAAAGGCTTCAAAGCGAATGCCGGGTTGGAAGTCGTAGAATGTGACGCGGCAGCTGGTTTGAGGCTGCATGATCTCGAATGCGAGGTCGTCTTTGTGATCCATCCATCCCATCCAGATCGGGAAGCCGCGTCGCCTAGGAAGCGAATATACATTGTAGGTATGCCATAGAAGTTTGAGGTGAAACAATCAGCCCAGTGAACCCAAGCGGAGGGCGCCAAGCACTGGAACGAGGATTTCTGGATACCCATGAAGGCATGCGAAATATTTTCCTCATACAACAGCCCTCGCCTGACATATGGTTTGACAAGTGCTACGCTGTCAATCGGCGCCTGCAATGTTTGGCTAGAGCTGGACCCTGATACACATTGCAGGCTTCCATATAGCCAGTAGCTCCCAAAGCGTGAGGTGGAAGTCGGCACAGCGATGGATCAATGTGGATTGACCATCCACCTTTCGTAAGACTCAACATGCCCACAATACCATTTTCAGGTCCCCGAAAACGTGTCATCACACCATAGTGCCTTGATACGCTGGAAGACGAGCTGGTGTTCCGTAAATAAAAGAATCCGATTGGCCAGTAGATTTTTTGGGGAGTCCATGCCCGGTTGTCCCACTTGGAGGCCGACAAAGGGGAGGTCGCACTGCGCTGCACGACTCGACGTGTATGTTACCGCCTCGCTCTTGCGTTTGATCGATGCTTCGTGTGTCCGGACGGATGCCGGGCAACAGTGAATCGGCGTCTGTGCCGCCGCATCAATAATAGTCAGCGTCGATCCGCCATATGTGTATTCAAAGGCTTTTTAGGGAGACCGTAACCCATGAAAGCCGAGCAAGAAGAGGGACTGCTAGTCGTCGATTACAAAGCGTCCTGCGCTCCCAGAGATGCTGCAGGGATTGAATAAAGCAAATGCGAAATAGTCCTTCCCTTGGCAGCGCCGCACGCAGAAGCGTCTACAACGCGAGACGGAGGTGATAGGTGAATGCTACGCGACCGTGGCACTGAGTGAAAGTCTCGACATGACATCTTGCGGGACCCATCCACTTCATGGGAATTCCAGCCGCTGGATCCGGTTGCACTACAAAGAAGCGGCAGGAAGGGCAATTTTTCAACTCTTTCCAGACTGTCGCTACGTCCCAAGCATTATACTTGGGTTCATCAAACGCGATGACGATTCTGACAGGGGAGATTCGAAGGTGTCTACAAAGTCTAGGTCTCTGCAAAATCAGCATAACTGTTCTTGAGGCGCACCCCACCGTCTCTCACGCGGGCTGCAGCGATGATCGAGATGAATCCTCGGGCCATCCGTATGACCTGTTGCTGCAAGAGATCGGACGTGTAGCGTTCTCCAATGGCTTCATTGTCGCGTACTCGACAGGCAGCGCAACGGCACCGTTATCTCGTCCCGTTTTTAATCGTTGGACCTATCTCAAAACTCCAATGATGTGACTTTAGGCTAGATGTGCCCGGACCAGGGGAGTGAAGCGAGGGTTGGACAGAAATCTCCAGACTGCATAGCGGGCTTGAGGAAATGTAACAAATAACTCGAAGTTGAAAGTGTGAGAGTACTCGGACACCGTCGAAAATCACCTACTAATTGCAGATCCCGCACGCCCTCTCGCTGCAGATGGGGAAGACTCACCTCGGGCGGTCAAGTGGATGAAAGCGTTCTGAAAGAGCGGATCTGCGAAGAGGGAAGCTTGTGAGATGTTCTATGGGAGTTGCTACGTGCCGAGGGGTGCTTGAAAGATCTCGAAGATGTCCAGGCAGACTGCTTTCATGGTTATATACCTTCTCTAACCATCGCTCAACGCAGCGGATATGGAAGAACCGCAATAGATCCCAGTGAAGGCATTTACGCATGTCAAGGAGTATATGCATCTTTTGGTCTATACTTGACTATAGGAGTAAGCTGGTATCTGTTTTGGGAAATGAAATGGACTCGCCCGACGGCGACCTGATGGCGATTGTCGAGTGTACGAGTACGAGGAGATGCATAGAGTTGGGGATGTAGCAAGGTCGTCAGCTCCGAAGTGCTCGTGTTGGGTGTCTAGCAACTTGTCAACGCTTCGGCGAGGACGGTAAAGCTCCGGAAGTTGACTTTTGATGTGAGTCAGAGCCACGGGATAACATGTCCCAGGCCAGCGTCTCAGTGCATCGTGAACAATGCTACAAGGGTGCCCCCAGAAAGAGCTGGTTGCGCTCCCTGCTTCCGGCTCCTAAGCGAGCCACTCAGACCACGGCGTTGAGTCAAAGTAATTTTGCTATTGGCTGTATGCAGCAGGGAGCGCAACAGCCTTTTCTAGGGACACCCTTGTACGGTCAGCGCTGTAACCCTTCTCTGCCGGAGTCTAAATATGGCGCGAACATCCGCCTCAGGCTTCCCGGAGGAAAACAGGAGCGTCGCGTGAGCGCTCTCATGCTAGAATGCTGGATAAAGTTATTACTCAGCTCTTCGATCATTTACGTGTCAGATCTGTCTGTTGCGCAACGTGACGCCAAATCCTCTTGGGAACTTTCGTCCGGAGCCTGAATTACTGTAAATGTATTAAGTTGAATTTACTGGCCATGGGCCTGGCATGAGCGGTCTCGACGGAGCAAAGGCAAGAAGCGACAAGCTTCGATCTTCAATGGAGGACAAGCGTTGCGGATCGGCGCGCCGTTTAGCCTGCGATCCAGAAGGCTCAAAGGTTGGAGTGTTGAGGTCATGCACAGAGCGTCTGCATCTCACAACTGGCTGCTGACTCGCAGCGTGGCTTGCAAAGTGGCTTGCAGAGATGACTCTGCCCAGGCCGTTAAACGGTCCAGTGCGGTTGAATCCGAGCCTCTGGCGAGAAACGGAGAGATTCAAGACCCCGACAGTCCGCCATGCGAGATGGGGAGCGGGTTGTCCAGTCAGAGCACGCCCTTGGGTAAGTTACCGTAGCATATTCCTCCGACACTGTTCGTTACCGTGCCGTGCGCGCTGTTATCGGAGCCTTAAAATCGGTTTCCAAGATCCATTCGGCGCCGGACATTCGCTAAGCCCGCTCGCGCTCGTGCGAATCTGCCCCACGGGTCGCATCGCCCGTGTTTGGTAGCCAGTCGCAGACACGGGGCTAGGCTGTCAAGGTGACGACGGACCAAACCGCAACACCATCGGCCGTCCTATCTCTCCATGACGCCTCCTGACATATAATCCTCCTCACCTCCCACTCGCTTTCTAATCCCGTCCCTGCATCAGCACATCAGGCAGTAACACCTCCCTTGTTCGCACACGCAAACCTGCTCAAATCCTCCATCTCGGACTCGATAACATCCGGTCAGCATTGCTGATAAAAGTCCAATGGCTCACCTCGAACCGCCACGGGACCCTGCGCGGCCCTCAAGCACGCACAGCATGTCAACCGACTCGACCCTCGGCCGCAGCGCTCAACCTTCAGTCCTCGAGAAGAAGGATCCCGTAGATACCACCGTGGATACCGCAGAGATGCCGTCCACCATGGAAAAGCAGGAGGCAGCTCTAGACAACGTCGTTAAGGCAACCGATGCAAGCCCAGCGGAGGAAGAGCCGGAGTACCCAAAGTCCTTTAAGCTCGCATTAATCACCATTGCCCTGATGCTCTCGGTGTTCTGCATGGCACTGGTATGGTTGGGATCCTCTCTCGATGTAGATTAAAGCTAACGTCCGCTAGGACAACACGATCATTGCAACGGCCATTCCCAAAATCACCGATCAGTTCAAAGCCTTAAATGACGTAGGCTGGTATGGCAGCTCATACCTCCTTACGACCTGCGCGACACAGCTCATCTTCGGCAAGCTCTACAGCTTTTACTCTATCAAATGGACATACCTGGGAGCCTTGGCTATCTTCGAGATTGGATCGCTGATCTGCGGCATTGCCCCTAACTCCGTCACCCTTATCGTCGGCAGAGCTATTGCTGGTCTTGGAGCGGCCGGTATCTTCTCGGGTGCCATCCTAATCGTTGCTCATACTGTGCCACTGCGTCAGCGTCCCACGTACACCGGTAAGCCTATCTTCCCATTCACAGTATTTAATGTGTCAATACTTCATCTTGGACACGCATCAGATTTCGGTTATCTTATCTCTAACGTTTACCTCAGGTCTCATCGGAGCCATGTACGGCATCGCCTCTGTTGCTGGGCCTCTGTAAGTGTTGCCAGTGTCTCTATCGCACGGGCCTATACTAACATACCATTAGTATGGGTGGCGCGTTCACCGATAACCTCACTTGGAGGTGGTGCTTCTACATTAACCTGCCATTCGGCGCTGTGACGGCAGCCTTCATTATCTTCTTCTTCCAATCTCCCAAGCGTGTCAAGGCTACACAAGCAACGACTATCAAGGGTCAGCTGGCCTACTTCGACCTCGAAGGCACCGCTCTATTCATTCCGGCCATCATCTGTCTCTTGCTCGCCCTTCAGTGGGGTGGATCCAAGTATGAGTGGAACAACGGCCGCATTATCGCTCTGCTTGTCCTCTTCGGCGTCCTGATCATCGGCTTCATCGCTGTACAGATCTGGAAGCAGGAAAAGGCCACTGTCCCGCCACGGATCTTCAAGAATCGCAACGTCTGGGGTAGCGCCTGGTTCGGTGCCAGTCTTGGCGGGGCCTTCTTCATCTTTATTTACTGGGTAAGCCGACGCTGCCTTACTGTCATCTTTTCACTCCACTGACCTTGATAGATCCCGATCTGGTTTCAAGCCATCAAAGGTGTCTCCGCTACCAAATCAGGTATCATGAACCTCCCTATGATCCTTGCACTCGTGATCGTGTCTATTCTTTCCGGCGTTGCCGTTACGATCATTGGCTACTACACACCCTGGATGCTCGGCTCATCTGTTTTCATGGCTATTGGCGCCGGCCTGCTCACTACGTTTGAGGTCGACACCGGCCATCCGAAGTGGATTGGCTACCAGGCCATCTTCGGTATCGGCGTTGGCATGGGCATGCAGCAGACTCTCATCGCCGTCCAAACCGCTCTGCCGGCCGCTGATATCCCAATCGGCACTGCCGTCATGATGTTCAGTCAGACCCTCGGCGGCGCCCTTTTCATCTCCGTCGGCCAGAACGTTTTCACCAACACACTCATCAAGAACTTGGCCATCGAGGCTCCGCAGGTGCCGACGGGTCTGGTGCTTATGACCGGCGCTACGGACCTGAACAGGGCTGTCCAAGCGCTAAGCCCCGATCTGCTGCAACCCGTACTGAGGGCATACAACACAGCATTGACGCAGACATGGTACGTTTCTGTGGCCATGAGCGTGTTGTCTATCCTCGGTGCCGCTGTAGTGCAGTGGAAGAGTGTGAAAGGCAAGAAGATTGAGATGGGAGGCATGGCCTAAGCGGCTCAGTGGTGTGCTTTGCTCTTCTAAAATTGGTGATCTCCTTTGTCGGATACCCGTATTAGCATTGCATCGGCGTTGGGGGCTGACACAGCTCTTATTTGGTTTTCCATGCTGGGGGCCCCTGAAAGAGTAGACTGGGAGTAAGACTAGAGAGGTTTTAGGGCATAGACCTGCACACCTCACTTCGCCTCGGTAGTATTTGGCGTTTTGAGAGATACATAACTTCTTCACCTTCTGTAAGATACCCGAACTTAGGGCTAGGGCTGTAGTAATATCCCACGTTTCTAACATTCCATCAATTATGCGACTGGTTTTGATAAGAACTTTGCATATATGTACCATTATATTCCATCCCGCGAATGTTAAGACTGGCCATCGCACGTGACGTAGACTTTGTGGAGTTTGTGGAGATGTCTGCTTGGCATTTGCGTCGACCCGGATAAACTTTCCGTCCGGACAGCTTTCAGCCGTTGCCGCAGACGGGCTCACGTTTGGGGTACCTGATAGAGCTTCTCCTGACAACATTCACGACCAACAATCAAACCACCACTCCTTTCGCCTCACATTCTGATTCCCATTTACTGGCGTTGGAATCGCTTTCTTAGTTCGTTTTCGAGCCCCGATCTTCCTTTCATAGACGCGCTCACCGCAGCGGTTGGTGAAGTCGCGGTTGGGCGTCGCAACCATCAACCATGGCGCCTCTTCCCATAAAGTTCACTGAGCTGCTTCAGGTAGGACCGTCGTAACTGATAAAGCTTGAGCCTTCACTGACTGTAGATATGCGCAGTTGACAGCAATCAATATACTCGTACGTGCTACCTGGCGAACTTAATAACCTCTACTCCAAACCGTCCACGAGACTCGCGCTCACTGCTCCTCTAGCCGGCATCGATAGGTTTCAACTCCTGCGTAAGTGGCCTACAAGCTAGCGGCTTCAGATCCACGGGCTGATGAAGGATTAGACGCTCGAATCCGACCACTACATATGTGTCCGACAGAAGGTCGACGAAACCGCTTCGCCTGAAGTCATCATCGTTGACCTCAAGAATGGCAACAATATCATCCGCAGGCCGATCAAGGCCGACAGTGCTATCATGCACTGGAATAAGCTCATCATAGCGCTCAAGGCCCAGCAACGAACACTGCAGATATTCGACTTGGGCCAGAAGGCGAAGCTGAAGTCGGCACAGATGAACGAGGATGTCGTATTCTGGAAGTGGTTCAGCGAGAGCAGTCTAGGCTTGGTCACGGACAGCTCCGTGTATCACTGGAACATCTTCGACCCGAATCAGGCGCAACCGGTGAAGCTTTTCGACAGGAACCCCAACCTTGCGGTAAGTTCAGAGGCTGGCCATCGTTGGTAGTGACAAAGTAACTGAGATCTCAATAGGGCTGTCAGATCATCAACTACCGCGTAAGCCATGACGAGAAGTGGATGGTGGTCGTGGGCATATCACAACAGCAAGGTCGGGTGGTTGGCACGATGCAACTGTACTCAAAAGACAGGGGCATCAGCCAGTCCATCGAGGGCCATGCTGCGGCGTTCGGAACCTTACGCTTGGAAGGCGCGCCTGCGGATACGAAGGTCTTCACATTCGCCGTTCGAACGGCAACAGGGGCAAAGCTTCACATCGTGGAGGTGGACCACGAAGCTGCGAACCCTGCATTCCCAAAGCGTGCCGTCGACGTTTATTTCCCTCCCGAAGCCGTGAACGATTTTCCTGTCGCCATGCAGGTTTCGGACAAATACAAGATCATATACTTAGTCACAAAGTACGGCTTCATTCACCTCTACGACCTTGAGACCGGGACCTGCATATTCATGAACCGGATATCGAGCGAGACCATCTTCGTAACCGCACCGGACGAACAATCATCTGGGATTGTAGGCGTCAACAGGAAAGGCCAGGTCTTGTTCGTCAGCGTGGATGAGAGCACCATCATTCCTTATCTTCTGCAGAACCCGGCGAATGCCGAGCTCGCTTACAAGTTGGCTTCCAGAGGCGGCTTGCCTGGTGCGGACAGCCTCTACCAACAACGCTTCGAAGGACTTCTTCAGTCCGGCGAGTATGTCGAGGCTGCGAAGACAGCTGCAAACTCGCCCCGTGGCTTCTTGCGCACACCGCAGACCATCGAAAGGCTAAAGGCCATACCGCAGCAGCAAGGCCAGCTGTCGGTCATTCTCCAATACTTCGGCCTGCTGTTGGATAAGGGCGCCCTTAACAAGCACGAAACCCTGGAGCTCGTGCGGCCTGTTCTTGCTCAAAGTCGGAAGCATCTTGTTGACAAGTGGCTGAACGAGGGCAAACTGGATTGTTCGGAGGAGCTTGGCGATCTCGTCCGGATGCACGACCTCGAACTTGCCCTAAGGATCTATGAGAAAGCTCCTGCTCCTCAAAAGGTCGTCGCTGCCATGGCCGAGCTTGGTAGATTCGACGATATCATACCATACTCGCAGAGGGTAGGGTACAACCCCGACTTCACGGTGCTTCTGCAGCATATAGTGCGCGTCAACCCGGAAAAGGGCGCCGAATTCGCCACTGCCTTGGCTAAGAATGAGAGCGGTCCACTCGTTGATCTCGATCGCGTCGTCGACATCTTCCAGTCGCAAGGCATGATTCAGCAAGCTACTGCATTTTTGCTCGACGCCCTCGCGGGTAACAAACCAGAGCAAGGCCACCTGCAAACCAAGCTGCTCGAAATGAATTTGCTTAGTGCTCCGCAGGTCGCTGACGCGATTCTCGGGAATGAAATGTTCACATACTACGACAAGGCACGCATTGCGCAGCTTTGCGAGAATGCAGGCTTGCTAACACGGGCGCTTGAGCACACTGATGATCCAACAGCAATCAAGCGCATGATCGTCCAGACTGACAAAATCCCTGAGGACTGGCTACTCAACTACTTTGGGCACCTCACGGTCGAACTCTCAATGGAATGCTTGAATGAGATGCTCCGCGTCAACATACGACAGAACTTGCAGGCAGTCATCCGGATAGCCCAGAAGTACTCGGACCTTCTTGGGCCCACCAACATCATTGATCTCCTGGAGAAGTATCGAACAGCAGAGGGCCTTTACTACTATCTGGGCGCGATCGTCAACGTTAGCGAGGACCGAGACGTCACGTTCAAGTACATCGAGGCTGCCACGAAGATGGGTCAGCTCAACGAAGTCGAGCGCATCTGTCGGGAGAGCAACTTCTACGACCCTGAGAAGGTGAAGAACTTCTTGAAGGAAGCTAATTTGACGGAACAGCTACCCCTCATCATCGTCTGCGACAGATTCAACTTCATCCACGACTTGGTGCTGTACCTTTACAAGAACCAGCAATTCAAGTCAATAGAGGTATATGTTCAGCGAGTCAACCCGGCGAGAACACCTGCAGTCATCGGTGGACTGTTGGATGTTGACTGTGATGAGAGCATCATCCGAGGCTTACTTCAGTCCGTCAATCCAGCGTCGATACCGATAGACGAGCTCGTATCAGAAGTTGAGTCAAGGAACCGGCTCAAGCTGCTGTTGCCGTTCTTGGAGGCATCGCTAGCCAGCGGTAACCAGCAACAGGCGGTCTACAACGCGCTAGCGAAGATCTACATTGACAGCAACAACAACCCCGAGAAGTTCCTGAAGGAGAACGATCAGTACGACACCTTGATTGTCGGCAAGTACTGCGAAAAGCGCGATCCGAACCTTGCATACATCGCATATCGTAAGGGACAGAACGATTTGGAGCTCATCAATGTCACCAATGAGAATGCCATGTTCAGAGCGCAAGCTCGGTACCTGTTGGAGCGCGCCGATCTGGAGATCTGGGAATACGTCCTGAGCCCCAACAACATTCACCGGAGATCGCTTGTTGACCAGGTCATCTCCACCGCGGTCCCGGAGTCTCAGGATCCAGACAAGGTCTCAGTTGCGGTCAAAGCCTTCATAGGGGCCGACATGCCTGCGGAGTTGATTGAGCTGCTCGAGAAGATCATCCTCGAGCCCTCCAGCTTCAGTGACAATGCCACGCTTCAGAATCTTCTCATGCTTACTGCAGCAAAATCGGATCGAGGCCGCATGATGGGATACATCCAGCAGCTCGAGAACTACACTCCGGATGATATTGCGGCGCAGTGCATAGAGCTCGGCATGTATGATGAGGCCTTTGAGATCTACAGAAAGCACAACAACCATGTTGAGGCCGTCAATGTGCTCGTCGAGTACATCATCAGCATCGACAGGGCGCAGGAGTATGCCGAGCGGGTCGACCTGCCTGAGGTGTGGAGCAAGGTTGCTAAGGCCCAGCTGGATGGTTTACGCGTCACCGACGCTATCGAGTCCTACATCCGTGCTCAGGACCCATCAAACTTCAACGAGGTCATTGAGATCGCTACACGTGCTGGCAAGGATGAAGACTTAATAAAATTCCTCAGAATGGCTAGGAAGACGCTTCGAGAGCCTGCGATCGACACCGCCTTAGCATTCTGCTTCGCGAGGATGAACCAGCTGGCAGAACTCGAGGACTTTTTGCGATCTACAAACGTTGCAGACGTTGAAGCTTCTGGTGACAAGGCTTATGAGGAGGGCTTCCATGAGGCTGCGAAGATTTTCTACAGCAGTATCTCCAACTGGGCCAAGCTTGCCACGACTCTTGTGCATCTGGAAGATTACCAGGCTGCCGTGGAATGCGCCCGCAAGGCGAATAGCACCAAGGTCTGGAAGCAAGTCAACGAGGCCTGCATTGCAAAGAAGAGTTTCGTCTTGCTCAGATCTGCGGTCTGAACTTGATTGTCCACGCCGAAGAGCTTTCAGATCTCGTCAGGCAATACGAGAGAAACGGCTACTTCGACGAGCTCATCGCTCTCTTGGAAGCTGGCCTTGGCCTCGAGCGTGCGCACATGGGTATGTTCACCGAGCTTGGTATTGCCCTCTCCAAGTACCACCCAGACCGCGTCATGGAGCATCTTCGACTCTTCTGGTCGCGGATCAACATCCCCAAGATGATTCGCGCTTGCGAAGAAGCTCATCTATGGCCTGAGCTCGTCTTCCTATATGCTCACTACGATGAATGGGACAATGCTGCTTTGGCGATGATGGAACATGCGGCCGATGCCTGGGAACACCACTCTTTCAAGGATACCATCGTCAAGGTGGCCAACCTAGAAATCTACTACCGCGCACTGAACTTCTACCTCCAAGAACAACCGTCGCTCTTGACTGATCTGCTGCAAGCCCTTACGCCCAGGATCGACGTCAACCGGGTGGTCCGCATGTTTGAAAAGTCAGACAACATTCCGCTAATCAAGCCTTTCCTCCTAAGCGTCCAGTCACAGAACAAGAAGGCTGTCAACAATGCGATCAATGACCTGTTGATCGAGGAGGAGGACTACAAGACATTGCGCGACTCTGTCGAGAACTACGACAACTACGACGCGGTTGAGCTGGCGCAGCGCCTTGAACGCCATGAGCTCGTCTTCTTCAGACAGATCGCTGCCAGCATATACCGCAAGAACAAGCGGTGGGACAAGTCGATAGCACTGTCCAAGCAGGACAGGCTGTTCAAGGACGCCATTGAAACGGCTGCAGCATCTGGCAAGTCCGATGTGGTCGAGGAGCTACTCCGATATGTAAGTCAGCCTTGTTTTCTTGCATTCTGTTCGCAGTACTGATATATCGTCTTAGTTCGTGGACATCGGCAGCCGAGAGTGCTACGTTGGCATGCTCTACGCCTGCTACGAGCTCATCCGCCCGGATGTTGTGCTTGAGATCTCCTGGCGCAGCGGCCTAACCGACTTCACCATGGTAAGTCCAACTTTGCCGGAACCTCTTGTCGCCTCCTATGCTAACTTGTTTCAGCCCTATATGATCAACTTCCTGAGCCAACAAGCGGCGACGATAGATCTGTTGAAGAAGGACAACGAGGAGCGGAAGGCTAGAGAAGCCTCACAAAAGAAGGATGAGGACAACACACCAATCCTGGGCGGCTCCCGCTTGATGCTCACGCAAGGCCCAATGTCGAACGCGCCGCCGCCGGCACTATATGGACAGCCAAATGGCATCGCACCTCAGCCTACGGGGTATCGGGGATTCTAAGTCAGCATCATGGGATTCTCGGGTTGTAAAAACGCAGCGTGCACACCGAGCTTGGCAGGAAGATGGGACGGGGTGACGGACAAGGGGCGGGTTATTGTAGGATAGCCATTCCCGGCGGAGGTGCATCTGAGCGCGGTTTGTGCACCACTTCGACTAGATCGGCAGCAAGGCCTCCACATGCATGTATTTCACGAGTGTTGATGGTTCGGTGGGAGCGTTTCTGCGAAGGCTGGGTGCTGTGTGTTCTAGGTTTACTGATGCATGCGCTATTACTTCTTCCTCTGCATTTCAGCAACACCATAAAGAGCTCTTTGCCGCTTGCTTGAGGCAGCCGCCAGCCCGATATCTATTACTAGGTAGTCGGTGACCGATTCTTTGCATCACCATTCAACCGAACGTCCTCCGCCCAACCACGGAGCGCATAACAGCCCTCGAGCTCCTAGAACTGTTTTGGCAGGGTATTTAACGTTGACTGGAACAACACGAGCTTCTCCAGAGCAAGTTCCCGGAAGGCTTCTCAACCGACTACGTATTACCTCAAGGGGCTTAAGATTACTCCGTATGTAACAGACATCTGGGACGTGCTTTATTGGATAGCACACAGCAGCCGATCGATCCAACTTCACACCGTGCCCGTTGGGACTGCAGTGCTCGCTGCGGGAGGAACATCCGTGGGACAACGGTAGCGGGACACCCCAGGCCATGCAGATGTGGCTTGAAAAGTTCCATTCGTGGACGAGCTCTTCAACAGCTTGCAGGAGCAGCGCTCGAGCGGAAGCGCAATTGAATTAGCCAAGCGGAGAGCTCCTCCGAAGCTGACGCAACATGCTGATGTTTACCGAAAGTGAAGGCGTCTCTCTTCATTCCCCTGCACTCACCCGTTTTTAGTGGTGGATGTTTGGCCCGCCCCTGCCTTGAGCTTGTCTCGGGAGCTTTGGCCCGGACTTGGCCTTGATAAGGCCGCCGGCGGAGGGGTAAGGTGAATTGGAAGGGTCGCAGCTGCTGCCGGCGGGACAGCTTTGTTTTTCGGCTCACAACACCATAGCGCCGAGCTCTTAACTTTCCCAACCCTCTCTCACCTCTTTGCTGCCATTGTCCACTGCTTGCTAGACATACCACGCCCAGCATGACGGACATAATCATGGACGCGACCACCAGCCAGTCTGCCGACGTCAATGGTGACCACGTCCAGCGTGACCACGACGACCACCATGAGGCCCACAAGAACTCGGTGCACCAGAGACTGCGAGCGAACAGCTCGATCATGCAACTGAAGAAGATTCTCGGTGCGGCAGCTTGTCGGGCAGCTTCAAGGAGCTCAATCGCTGACTTTGGCAGTCGCCAACCGAGGGGAGATCCCCATCCGCATTTTCCGTACCGCGCACGAGCTGTCGCTGCACACCGTCGCCGTCTTCAGCTATGAGGACCGCCTCAGCATGCACAGGCAGAAGGCCGACGAGGCTTATGTCATCGGCAAGCGCGGCCAGTATACGCCTGTCGGAGCTTATCTGGCCGGCGACGAGATTATCAAGATCGCCAAGCAGCACGATGTGAACATGATCCATCCGGGCTATGGCTTCCTCTCGGAGAACGCCGAGTTCGCCAGGAATGTTGAGAAGGCCGGTTTGATCTTCGTAGGACCTACGCCGGAGACCATTGAGGGTCTCGGTGACAAGGTCTCGGCCCGCAGGCTTGCTCTAAAGTGCAACGTGCCTGTTGTGCCGGGTACCGAAGGGCCAGTCGAGAAGTTCGAAGAGGTTAAGAGCTTTACTGACGAGTATGGCTTCCCCATCATCATCAAGGCCGCTTTCGGTGGTGGTGGGCGCGGCATGCGAGTTGTCCGGAGTCAAGACACCCTGGAGGACTCCTTCAACCGCGCAACATCCGAGGCCAAGTCAGCCTTCGGCAATGGCACAGTCTTCGTGGAGCGCTTCCTCGACAAGCCAAAGCACATCGAGGTCCAGCTGCTGGGAGACAATCACGGAAACGTGGTGCATCTGTACGAGCGTGACTGCAGTGTCCAGCGCCGTCACCAAAAGGTCGTGGAGCTGGCTCCCGCCAAGGACCTACCCCAAGAGACCCGGGACAACATCTTGAACGATGCAGTCAGGCTAGCGAAGTCTGTCAATTACCGCAACGCTGGTACTGCTGAGTTCCTCGTGGACCAGAAGAACCGGTATTACTTTATTGAGATCAATCCGAGAATGTAGGTCTTGCAGAACAATCCGCTTACGAAGCTGAGCTAATTGATTGCAGTCAAGTCGAGCACACCATCACGGAAGAAATCACTGGCATTGACATCGTGGCCGCGCAAATCCAGATCGCTGCGGGTGCATCTCTACAGCAGCTTGGGCTGACGCAGGACCGCATCTCAACCCGCGGCTTCGCCATCCAGTGCCGTATTACCACTGAAGACCCCGCAAAGGGTTTCCAGCCAGACACTGGAAAGATTGAAGTCTACCGCTCCGCTGGTGGTAACGGAGTACGTCTCGACGGTGGCAACGGCTTCGCGGGAGCCCTCATCACGCCTCACTACGACTCGATGTTGGTCAAGTGCACCTGTCACGGCTCTACATACGAGATCGTGCGGAGAAAGATGCTTCGTGCACTGATTGAATTCCGCATCCGTGGCGTAAAGACCAACATTCCGTTCTTGGCGTCCCTCCTTACACATCCTACCTTCATCGAGGGCACATGCTGGACAACCTTCATCGATGACACACCCGAGCTCTTCGCCCTCATTGGCAGCCAGAACCGTGCGCAGAAGCTGCTCGCATACCTAGGAGATTTAGCGGTCAATGGAAGCCAGATCAAGGGCCAGATTGGCGAACCAAAGTTCAAGGGCGACATCATCATGCCTACACTCACCGATTCTAGGGGTAACATCGTCGATTGCTCCGAGCCGTGCAAAGAGGGGTGGAGGAGCATCATTGTTAATGAAGGTCCGGAGGCATTCAAGAAGGCTGTGCGCGCAAACAAGGGCTGCCTCATCATGGACACCACATGGCGTGATGCCCATCAGTCGCTACTTGCAACTAGGGTGCGGACCGTCGACATGGTCAACATTGCGAAGGAGACCAGCCACGCCTTCTCCAATGCGTGGGCGCTCGAGTGCTGGGGCGGAGCTACCTTCGATGTGGCCATGCGCTTCCTGTACGAGGACCCTTGGGACAGGCTGAGGAAGATGCGGAAAGCTGTCCCGAACATCCCCTTCCAAATGCTGCTCCGAGGCGCGAACGGTGTCGCCTACTCGTCGCTACCAGACAACGCCATCTACCACTTCTGCGAGCAGGCAAAGAGGAACGGTGTCGATATCTTCCGTGTGTTCGACGCGCTCAACGACGCTGACCAGCTGGAGGTGGGCATCAAGGCCGTGCTCAAGGCTGGTGGTGTCGTTGAAGGAACCATGTGCTACAGCGGCGACATGCTGAACCCTAACAAGAAGTACAACTTTGACTACTACATGGGTCTAGCGGACAAGATCGTCAATATGGGCGCGCATGTTCTTGGTATCAAGGATATGGCTGGTGTGCTGAAGCCGAGGGCGGCTACGATGCTCGTGGGAGCTCTGAGGGAGAAGTACCCTGATATGCCGATCCACGTGCACACGCACGATTCCGCTGGTACCGGTGTCGCCTCAATGGTCGCCTGCGCACACGCCGGCGCTGATGCAGTTGACGCTGCCATGGACAGTTTGTCAGGCATGACGTCCCAGCCCAGCGTCGGCGCTCTCCTCGCCTCGCTTGAAGGAACCGAATTCGATCCAGGCTTGGACGGGCACGTTGTGAGGCATCTCGATAGCTACTGGGCCCAGCTCCGCCTGCTCTACTCACCTTTCGAAGCCGGCCTCACTGGACCAGATCCCGAGGTCTACGAGCACGAGATCCCCGGCGGCCAACTCACCAACCTCATCTTTCAAGCGTCACAGCAGGGTCTCGGCGAAAAATGGGCGCAAACCAAGAAGGCTTACGAGGAGGCCAACGACATCCTCGGCGACATCGTCAAGGTCACACCCACCTCCAAGGTCGTCGGCGACCTGGCCCAATTCATGGTTTCAAACAACCTCACGCATCAAGACGTGACCGACAAAGCCGAACAGCTCGACTTCCCCAGCTCCGTGCTCGAATTCTTCGAAGGCCTGATGGGCCAGCCGTACGGCGGCTTCCCCGAGCCCCTCCGCACGCAGGCCCTGCGCGGCCGCCGCAAGATGGACAAGCGGCCCGGCCTGTACCTCGAGCCAATGGACTTGCAGAAGATCAAGGCAGAGCTGAAGGAGAAGTTCGGTAGCGCGACGGAGTGCGATGTAGCGTCGTACGCCATGTATCCCAAGGTCTTCGAGGACTACAAGAAGTGGACGCAGAAGTACGGAGACTTGTCGGTCCTGCCGACGCGCTATTTCCTGGCGCGCCCGGAGATCGGCGAGGAGTTCCATGTCGAGCTTGAGAAGGGCAAAGTGTTGATTCTTAAGCTTCTGGCTATCGGGCCTCTGTCTGAGCAGACGGGTCAGCGAGAAGTCTTCTACGAGATGAACGGCGAGGTCCGCCAAGTCTCGGTCGACGACCTGCATGCGGCTGTCGAGAACAAGTCGAGGCCCAAGGCGGATAGTGGTGATTCGAGCCAGGTCGGCTGCCCGATGGCCGGTGTTGTCGTTGAGGTTAGGGTGCATGATGGGTCGGAGGTCAACAAGGGCGATCCAATTGCTGTGCTGAGTGCTATGAAGATGGTGAGTCGTTCTTCTACCTGCAGTCGGTTGATGTGGTTAAGGTTGCTAATGGATGTTCTAGGAAATGGTTATCAGCGCGCCGCACTCAGGCAAGATTGGCTCATTGGGTGTCAAAGAGGGCGACTCGGTGGATGCGCAGGATTTGGTGTGCAAGATCGTCAAGTGAGCGTTTGTGTCAGGTCGAAAAGGCTATTAGTTTAGGCCCGTGTTTGCAATATTTACAGATTTACGCAGTACACGTTTTCGAGACGTCTCGCGCTTAGTGTTCTAGCTTGGTAGAGTCTGCCCGGGTGTTTGGTATATGACAGTTACGAAAAAGATGCTGTAAGAGCATTATTAAGATTGTATGACATAGCTTCGCGACGTAATTGAGATAGGGCGAATTGATTCTGTAATCCGTGAACTAGTGATTGCTTGCATGAACTTCTTGGAGTAATCTTCAGACTAATAATATCATCCACAAGACAAATGGCAGTCTTGGAACCGTGAGTCAACTCAATCATGTGGGAAGAAGCGTCCACGGGTCCCTCGGTCGGGCTGGGTGGCTGACTTGCGATTTCCGACGATGGATGCCCAAGAGGACTTTCCGGCGCATTCGCGGCTTGCGGCACAAATCCGTTGCCCCTCCAAATTCTCTCCCTTTGTTCGCTCACCAACAGTCCTCAGCCCATCTTTCCTCACACTTCCACACTCTTCTCCAGCAAGACCGCAGACTAGAAGCCACAGCACGCTTCGTGAACATCGCCAGAACTTTACTATTTCACGACACACTCAGCCAAAGCATATCTGACTTACTGCCTACCATGTCGCGAAATCAGTGGGGTACGTCATTGTCAGATGCAAAAACACACTCTGCTCTCTGCGCCTTTCGCCCGAGCACAGCATTCCTGTTCTGTACACACAGCTAACACCGGTTCTATGTACAGATGACGAAGACGAAGAGTCTACGCCTCCTTCCTCACCGCCAGTCGTCGCTATCGCGCGCCGCAGCAAGTTCGACGACGAAGAAGCAGAAGACAGCGATGTACGTCCACACAACCGCCACACATTTGTATTCGGTCTGACAGATCACCTAGGTTCTCGAATCATGGGATGCCGCAGAAGACTCCGAAGTAGAGCGCGAAAAGGAGAAGAAGGCCGCAGAAGCCAAAGCCAAAGCCGAGGCAGAAGCAAAGGCGAACCACAAGACAAAAGCCCAGCGCATTGAGGAGCGACGGCTAGAGAACCTCCGGCGGCAACAAGAAGAGGAGGACGAGAGCAGCGAGGAGGAGGAAGACGACGCGACGAAGCGGGCACGTCTACGCAAGACTGAGCAGGACGCCGATCTGAAAAACGCAGAAGACCTCTTTGGCGCCATCGGCATCTCGAACGACCGCTCCGCAGCAAAGCCCGTCACGCTACAAGACCCGAAAGATCCCACCAACACCGTCGATCTGTCGTCTCTCTCCATCTTTAACCCCCAGACCAAGGACCAGTTCGTCAAGCTGCGCGAGACGCTTGTGCCACTGCTGGCGTCCAACGCGAAGAAGGCGCAGTATGTGCTGTTTATGCAGGAGTTCACCAAGCAGATCTGCAAGGACCTGCCGAGCGATCAGATCAAGAAGATTGCGAGCGGTCTGACCACGCTGTCGAATGAGAAGATGAAGGAGGAGAAGGCGGCGGAGAAGGGGGCAAGAAGAGCAAGGCGGCGAAGACGAAGACGAGCTTGGTGGCGGCTAGGGATACGACGTTCAAGGCGGATACTACGGCTTATGACGACTTTGCGGAGTAGGTCTTCCTGTTATGCTTGCGTTGATCGGGTTGCTGACTAGCTTGAAGTGACGATTTCATGTGAGAGGCTGCCACTCATGTTTCTGGAGAGACGCAGTACGCGCTGTCATCGACACACCGTCTGTCAGCCAAATGCATGACAAGCTTCGGTACTCCTCAGCAGAGGTTCGCCAACAGAGAAGCGTGACGCAACCCTGGAACGGCAGGGTATGCCTTAGGGTCAGTTGGCGGATTGCGAGTACGGGACTTGGTTTGCATGCGGATACCACACCTCCCTTCATCCTCTTGATGGAACAAATTTGGGTTTGATGCATTCAGCATAGCACTAACTCTGGCATTGTTTTCCTGCGGGTTTGGGAGCGGTAGAGACATGCAGCATGGGTCATTGGTTGTTTTCATTCACTAGATCGAAAGCACTAAACGAGAGCAATTCCATATCTCAGCTTCACCAATATATCAAGCAAAATGCAGCACGTATTGTGAGCGCTCAATGCTGTTCTTTCGTCCACCATCAACCTGTGTCGAGAAGAGTTGCACTGCCCCGCGTAAAACTGCCAAGTCCTTGAATTCGCGATCTGCAGCGGAGCGACGGGAACGATGCCGCTAATGCAGGGACCAAGTCCCCTAAAATGTGATACCTCGAATTCACAATGTCGTTCACTTTCTCTGCTGTTGTTTTCTCCACAGAGCCTTCCCCACTCGTAGAAACTTCTGCTCTTTATGCCCCTCATGATATTCACCGTTCCGCCGCATCCCAAGACATGATAATTCTACTCCAACGCCGCAATGGCCGCTCCACGTTCCCCGGATGATGACTATGACAGCTTCGTCTGTTGGTGTATGGCACAGGGATCTCAGCAATCCCGCCAGCTGAGCCCAGAAGCGTTTAACGCGCTCAAAGCGCGCCTGAAGCCGCGGAATGCGAGCGATCAACTTTATGAGATTCTTGGTTCTGAGGATGTCTCCCGCAAAGAGTTCAAGAAACTGCTCTGCTGTATGCCCGTGGAGGAGTATGCTGAGATCTTCCGCAGCTTGTCGACGGAGGAGTTGCAGAGTTTCCTCGAGAATGAAGACGATGAGGTAGCTGAGGATGCGAAAGAGAGAGTCAAAGTGTCTGCCGATGACTTCGCGAAGGCCGGAGAGGTTTTGACGCAGTTGCAACCGGCGCTGGGGCGATTGCGTGAGTTGCTGCTTCTCTTTCCTGAAATGTCGCATGCTTCATCTTTCACTATGGCCGGAGAAGAGAAGGAGCCTCCGTGGCAGCTGCTGGAAATCCCGTGACAGTTCCTGCCCAAAGTACAGTATCAGAGAAAGAGCTCTACCAGCTCTTCGGCGAAGACAATGGGTGGACCCGGAAAGAGTTTCGTCAGTTCCTCAAACACGCGCCGCCGGAGGAAGTTGAAGAACTCTACCGGGCTGCGTCAATAGATCCATTCAGCGAAGACGCTACCGTCGCTACGACAAACGACGACCCACAGGTGGCCGAAGCGACGATGGCCAAAACACTCAAGCGCAAGAAGACCAAGCAGCACCGCGGTTCCGCTCCTCCCTCCAAGCAACATCAAAACCGAAGCCGCGCACCAACCCCAAACCCAGAACCTCACCTCGCACCTGTGTCCGCCTCCGCCTCCGCTTCCACCGACAATCTCTCCACCTCCCTCACTCTCGCAGTCTCAAAAAACAGAGTCAGGATCTTCGCCAAACAGCACGCCTTTAACACGAACGCCTCGCTCGACCAGACTCCAGAAGATCTAGAAGTGTATCTGCGCCAAGTCCGCAACTTCGCTGAGAAGTGCGGGCTGAGCAGGGACGAGGCGAATGAGTGTGGTGCGGAGGCGGAGCTGAGGTATGGCATTGTGAAGGAGTGGTTGGAGGCAAGGAGGGTGGCGCGGGTGAGGTTGATGTCTACGGAGGCACTGCTGAGTAGGGGTGGGTGTGGGGAGAAGGAGGAGGTCTTGGCGATTGAAGGCGTGGAGCGGGTGGATGGGAAAGGGGATCTGGGATCGCTAAAGGGGAGCAAGAAGGGGAGCAAGAAGAGGAAAAGAGATATTGCGGAAGATGAGGTTGTCAAGACTGGCTCTTCTGTACCTGGGAACGGTTCGATGGAACCATTGGATGAAACGACCAGCAAGGATGCCCTCGATGCAAGCGCTGTACCCACTGCTTCAAGAGACACGGACCATGATCAGGTGCAGCCGAAAAAGAAAAAGCGAAAGAAGGACAAGAGGGGTGAAGACTCTAAGCTGCTGAGCTTGAATGGACACACAGAGCAATACAATGAGGACATGTCCATCCGAAGCAATGATCAGTCTGATGCAGAAAGAGGTCCTACCTCACCATCGCAGAACAACAAGAGAAGGAAAAGAGACGCCGAAGAATCTAGTGCAGCTGTCGTTGGGGCTCCCTTGCGGTCTGGACTCTCTTCAGCAACGCAGGTCGCTGGTATCAACAGTACACCGGCCATCGACTCAAGTGCAGTTGCCGCTGCCCTAGCATCTACAGACCATGATCAGACGCACCCAAAGAGAAAGAAGCGAAAGAAGGATAAAAACCCCAAGGAAAAGAGCGAAGAGCACATCGAAGTGGATCCAGAGCCTTCCATCCCTGCTTCGGAGCCTGTCCAACGCGATCAGGGACAACCGGAACAGGAGAGGACCGCAACAATACGTACAGACCAGCATAGACCTCAGCCGAAGAAAAAGAAACCCAAGAAAGATAAGAAGGCCGAGAGAGACCGCGAAGCACGTAGGGTAGCGGATTTAGAGTCTTCCATTGACGCTTTGGATGATATCCAGGGCGGTCAAGCACGGTCAAACCAGGAAAAGGGGAAGAAGAAGAAGGGCCAGGACTCGAGCGGCAAGCAGCGAATGAATGCGAGAATTTTAGGGAAATTGCAGGACGGGCTTGCCGACTCATCGACGTCAGTAGCCCTGGCAGCGCCGGTTCAAAGTCAGCCAATTGCTAGTAAGGTGAGTAAAAAGAGAAGAACCGACAAAAGAGGCAACGCAAGATGGAAAAGAAATTGAAATTTGAGCAAGCCCAGAATGGTGGAGTGGGGGCTGTTGATAAACCTGAGATGGACCAACAGGGACCTTTTGTTGACAAAACTTCACATGGGGAAGGTTTCCGTGGGCGATACCCTGTGGAATACGACTTGCCCCTGGAATACGACGAGTTCGTACCTAAAGATGAGTATTCGGACGCTGCGCGCAGGTCGCTTGAACTGGGGGAGGCTCCGAATCCAGCTGTCCTACCACGCGACGACAAGCGTGATGAAGGCGCAGCCATGTCCGCCGATGAGAGCTTCCCTATTTCTGACCTGGATCAAAGGCTGCATGTTTTTGACTGCGAGGGGTCCGTCATCATGAAACTTGAGGAAGTGCCAGTGGTCGGTCAGGAGAACGGACTCGAGTCTGTCGAGACTGTCAAGCGCGCTGATGGACATAGCGACACATCGTCTCAAGAGCTTCATGCCGAACGTGAGCGCTCGGTGGTTCCCATCAGCCCCTCCCCAAAAGGGAAAGAGCTGCATCATATGTGCAGGAGGAAGTCGACGACACCCTTATTCCCGAAAGTCCCCAACCGTTTGAGGACGATGAAGGCAATAGTGTAGCTTCACGAGACAGCAGCCCAATCGATTTTGACGAAGAGCTGGATGATCTTGATCTTGGCCGAGCCAATGGAGTTGTCAACGGCGTTGTCGACGACAAGCCCACGCGGCATAGCCCGGAAGGGCATGTTGTTGCAGCAGTGGAAGAAGACGAACTGCACATCGGCCCTCCGGAAGCAGTCGAAGGGTCCACCGGCATGGGACTGGCGCACTCATTGCGGGACACCGGAGAGGATGCGCCTAGCATTGCAGGCGTTATCGACATTAACGAGTCGCACACTCGCCTCAGCCCAACTCCGGAAGTTCAACAACTGCATGAGCCTACAGTGACAACACACACCCCCAGGGACTCGCCCGCTCTAGGTGCATATTCCCACACTGAGCTGAACGAGCTTGTCCCAATACTACGCGCGGACTCGCATCAGGAGCAAAACGGCACGACAGCTGCGGACAAACCAAAACTGAAGCTTCCTGGAGCGAGGGGCATGGCTCGCAAGCTGAAGTCAGTTCTCAAAAACAAGCAAGACTCCATCAAGCAAGGAAGGTTAAAGTCGATTCTCCAAAAGGAATCCGATTCGAACAGCCAGCATTTTCACGACCCGATGATTCGCCCAGCGCGCCCGGCGATGAGGACAGGCTAGCAGAGCTCGTAACTTTTGGGGAATTCAATCGGAGATTAGCGTCTTTAGGAGTCGACGAAAGTCAGGAACCCGAGGAGCTCTATGATGGATGGAGCGATCTTGGGATTTTCGATGGAGCTCACGAACGCGCCCCAAAACATTACAGAAATGTTAACAGACGCTCTTCGCTGGAAAGATTTAATACGACTGCCCCGCACGATACTGCCCTGGCTTCCAAGGCAACTCTCACGAATGGTAAACCCACATGCCAGTTCAATGATACTACCCAAGACCGAACGGACACGAGATTGCCGATATGTTGTGAGCTTTTTCTGCACAACCAGGAGTTGCTACCTCTAGAAGCGATTACCAGTGCTTGCAACGAAGCGCTAGCTGCGCTGGGTCAGAGAAACTCGTCGTTGCAGAGCACAGCTGCCGTTGGTCAAGGAAGTGCGGCTACCGGGAGCCTTAATGCAAAAAATCTTCCTCTTCAGGACTCGACTGGTATCAGCCCCGCCAGCATTTCGTCCCTTCCTCTCCTCCGGAATGCCGAAACGGGCGTGACTGAAACCTTTGAAGCTTTCAAGCGCGAAAGTCCAGCCTATTGCGGTGATCAAAGGGGACCATCCGAGGAAGTACTCGCCCCTAAGAGAGCAGAACGAGCGGCTGAAATACTTGATCTCTATGCCCGCAACGCACGGTGGATTTCGCTGGACGAAGCTCTCTCTGAGTCCCACATCCTCGTTACTGAAGTCAACGCCCGAACAGCGTCCCCTCTGCGGAAGAAGCTATCCACAGGCGACCCATCCCCCATCACCACTCCCCGCAAACGGACCGGCCAAAAATCTCCCCACTTCAACGCCCCGACCCCACCCAAAAAACCACGTTCCCCAGCCGGAACCGTATCCTGCCTCCCCTTTCCGCCGCTCTCCGCCCCCGCTTCGGCCTCATCCAAGAAGAACTAGCCCACGACCCCTTCCGCCTCCTCATCGCCGTAACCCTCCTCAACAAAACCAAAGGCACCGCCGCAATCCCCGTCTTCCACTCTCTCATCTCCACCTATCCGACCCCCTCCGCGCTCGCCCAGGCATCCACCGCAGATGTAGCCGCCCGCATACGACATCTCGGCCTACAAAACAACCGCGCCGAAACCCTCGTCGAGTTCGCGAAAACCTGGCTCGCGGCCCCACCCGCCCGTGGGAAGCGGTACAAAACCCTGCACTACCCGTACCGCAGTGCGGGCGCCGGCATCAAGGCCACCGAGATCCTTGATGACGATGATACGAGGCTTGGAGCGTGGGAAGTCGCGCACCTGCCCGGCTGCGGACCGTACGCAATGGACAGCTGGCGCATCTTTTGCCGGGATGTGCTGAGGGGCGTTGCGCAGGGATGGGACGGCGAAGGGGCGGAAGGCGGGTTTGAGCCGGAGTGGAAGAGGGTACTGCCGAAGGATAAGGAGCTCAGGGCGTTTTTGAGGTGGATGTGGTTGAGGGAGGGGTGGGCGTGGGATCCGGGGACGGGGAGAAGGAGGTCGCGAGCACGGAGGTCATGAGGGCCGCGGAGAGGGGAGAGTTGGTGTGGGATGAGCACGGAGGGTTGAGGATGAAGGGAAGGGCGGGAGAAGAAGGGAAGGTGGAGTCAAGGGAGGAAGATATTATGGCCATTACGACGGTTCTTAATCCTGAAGAGGAGGAAGGAAAGTACTCAAGAGATGAGCAAAGTGATGTGAGCTCATCGCAGGCTGCCGCTGCTGTGTCGCTGCTGCAGTTGCAGTCGGGGCTGGTTTTATGACGCGGGAGCTCAGTGGACGGCATTTATGTAAGTGAGTGTACAGTCAACCGCGCGATCATCGTAGCGGAGACAGAAGTCTTTGGGGACTTGGCAAATCGCGTTCCGCGTTGCATAGCGCTTTCTAGTAAGTAGGCATTGCTCGCTCTTGTAGCATCAAAAGCCGGAGAACGTTCTGTAATACAGTTTTAGACAAACAATTCAACACCTCGCCGAAACGAAGAGTTCTAACAAAATGAAGGTGAGCGCAGAAAAGTCAGTGTGCTTTGTATTTATTTAACAGGCTAGTATAATCTTGATAATGCTTTTCAAAACGTATAGGAGCTATGTCGAGCTCGTTACAGGACCAAAATGGGTGTTCACCACAAAGACAAAAAGCAAAACATACAGCAGTAGACCTAACTACTAATCTACCGATTCAAAGTTTACGTATGGCAGAGCGGACGGGATGCCCAGTATTCTTTGATCTATGGCCGTATGTGAGAGACTAATGTCGGTTGTTGGATATATAATAGTTCACGTGATGTTGTACAAGTAGAACACAGCCTAACTGTTGCAATCCATCACCAGAAGCAAACAACGTTCCATCTCCTAGCTCTATTGATGAGGAAGACCTGGAAGTAAGAACTCAAACTCCACCGTCCATATTTATCCGATTTTCTATCTATCTTGTATAGGCACCTCTATCCCCTTCCCCAACCACCACAGACCCCCACCAACCCCCTCACTTCTTCGGCACCTCCCTCGCCGCCTCCCCCGCAACCTTCCCACCCATCTCCTCCTCCACCTTTTCAATGGGAAAATCACTCTCCGTCACGTCCGCCCTCCCCTTCTCGCTCCTGCCCATGCCACCCCCTTCCCAGCCGTGAGTTCCCACTCCACCAACTTTACCCCCTCCCCTTCTTCCTCATCCCCAGCAAACTCAAAAACGCGGTAATCTGCATTCGCGAAATGCGTCTTGCATACCGCTGTCCTGAGGAATCCGGAATGGCTTACCACGGCGATGACTTTCTCGGGCCTGTGCTTCAGATTCTTGAGGGCCCGGGTGCCGCGCGCGAGGACGGCGCGGCGCGTGAAGGCGTAGGGGTTGTTAGGGGTGGTTTTGGCGGGGTAGAGGGGGTCGACGGTGGAGAAGTCGAGGGTTGGGAATTCGGCGGAGATGGTGGGGAGGGGGTGCCGGTGTCGCAGGGTTTGTCGGAGTTTTCTGCGGGGTGATGGGTGAGTTTGGGAGTTGTATGTTGGAAGAGAAACGGAGCGATCGGGCTGGTATTACGGATAGCATTGAGGAGCTGTACAGTGCTTTGAGGGAAGAAACGGGGGTGACTCTAGAGAACGGGCTGAGGAAAATTGCTGTAACCTTGCGATATGCAGACGACAATGGGTTTCTAGGAAACATTTAAGAAAGACGGGACTGTGATGAGATCCACTAAAACATGGAATCCGAGTATCAAATGTGAAATGATAGTACAAGAGATTATAGACGCAAAAAAAAAAAAACGAGGTCTAAATCCCAAAGCCTCCACATGAAAGCAATAGAAAGCGGATCCTCGGAAATCCCAAATTGATACAACTGACCCTAACTTTGGAAACCAGTGGATTCAAGACTCAGACTTCGAGATATCTCATGAAACAAGGAATCGGAAGAATCATATCACCCACCTTGCCAATCCGCATCCGGTCTCACGTTGACTCCCCTCTCAACCAGCCAATCCAGCCCAATCAACATCGTCTGCAACGTCCTCCTCATCGGACTGACTACGATCAGTTCCACCACATCCGCCAGCGGCAGATGCTGCCTCAGGTGGTCCCGCATTTCCACGCATTGCTTCTCGCCGAGCTCCGTGAGCGGGGGTCGGGAATTTCGTAGTTCTGTTGGAGGGGGTTAGTGGGGGAGATCGTGAAGGGATACCAGAGAGGGATATCCGGGGAGGGGCGGGACTTATGAGTAGCGTTGTGCAGGGCCTCTGCGTGGCGGATTAGGATGAGGGTTGGTGGCATGGTGGGAGGGTGTTAGAGGTTAGAAGGAGTGCGATTGAGGGAATCAGAAGGCCAATCGCGGATGACTACGTCTTTTGTGTACTGTTGAGGTCCATGTCGTCACCCGAGTTGATAAAACACCACAAGGGTCATTTCCGGGGTAGAAAGACCACGTAGAGAGGTACAGCTATTTCCGTCAAGTGCTACTCCGGTCAATCAAGCAATTAAATCTATGCGGTGTCCGGTGATTAAGCAGCTTTTGAGTCTAATGTATGCCAGAAGAGTCCCCATACTCTATGCTAGAAACGCACGGGACAACCCCATTGCCTACTCTTCCATCTTCTCGCCCTCCGGCTTGTCATCCTCATCATCATCACCCTCCAACGACTTCTTCGCTAGCCGTTCCGCCTCCTCCCTCAACTTCTGCGGCACCTCCTCGTGCCTCCCCTTCGTCGGTCCGCTCAGCGAGCTCACCCACGTCATCTCGAGCTCAAACTCCTTGTCCTTGCTGTCCTCATGTGCGACGTAGATGATGCGTGCCGCCTCCTTGACGCCCTCCTCTAGCGTAAGATTGCCAGCCGCCAGGTCGAGCTTCTCCAGCTCCGACTTTGCAGCTTGCCGTCCCTTGCCCGTTGCTGCGCCGTAGTAGCCCTGCACAAATCAGCATCTAGTTGTGCCACACTTAACAACGACGGCGTCCTACCCAGTATAGCCCACTCGGCTCAATCATGTACAGGTACGGCCCTCCATGCTTCTCGCCCTCCTTCTTGCCTCCCGCACCCACCGCCGGCCCTGCGCCAACCTGTCCATCGACCGGCACCTCGACCTCAGAGTCCCAGCCGCCAATGATGGCCGTCACGCCAAACGGCCGTACGCTGGAGTAGAGTGTGTAAGCCTGCACGTAGCTGCCCATGCGGTTCGCGAGCGCGGCGGTCGGGATGGGGGCTTTGTAGAGGCTTCGCCACTGGGCTGCCTCGTCGCGGGCGCGTGAGACGAAGTGTCGGCCGTCGGGTGTGAGTCCTGCGGAGACCTGGAGGTTGGTCGGGTTAGAGCGCGTGGTGGAGCAGGGGAGTGTGTGAGAAGGGGACTCACGACGCCCATGTTACGGTCTACGGTCGATATCCGCTTGTTCGCGCCCGGCTTGAGCAGCTTGCTTGTCACGAGCTTCTCGAGCGCGAGCACGACGCCGTCTTTACATCGGATGCCGATTGCTGTGCCTCCGTTCTCTACTGCTTTCATGGCGTACTCGACCTGTGGGCTTGTAAGGGAACGTCTACGGGCTGAGTTCGATGAGTGGGAGCGCACCTGGAAGTTTCGACCATCGGGTGAGAAGACAGAGTTGGAGAGATCGTAGCCTGTGCCTATTGACGTCTAGAGTAGCATGGTTGTTAGCTGAGTGAGCATGCTTGGTCCGGTGTGAAGCGTACCATGATGAGAGGCGGCGAGGTGGATAGAGGGTCTGGAACTCTACAGAATCTTGGAACAAATGCCGGAGCAGAGGGAAGGGTTGGTTGTATGGGGTACGAGGAAGCTGTTGCAACAAAGTGAAGCTCAGGCACCGCGAAGCTGATGCAGCGCGTTCGAGCTATGGGACGATCCATCTAATCTTATCTCTCTCTAGCCACATCATGCGGCTGATTCGCGACTGTCTCCATCTCCCTCCGGCATCCCGCAGCGAGTCCGCGATATCGCTTTACGCGTTAACACAAGAATCGACTTATACAGTCAAGACCGTTTCGCCTGGTGCTCCGCTTGTTGCCTCTGGCTGTAGTTGCCGTAGAGCGGTTTCACTTCTTCTGTACCACAGCGAACATCTCTCCACAGTGTCGACTGGGTTGCCGCTCAGCTACTAACCACGCGTCTGCCCAACTCATCGCCCAAGGCCCCGACTGAGCCGTGAAAAGCACACACAGCTGTCAACCGTCCCATTGGCGCCGATCGGCTTCTCGCGGCACGTTGGGTGCTTCAGATTGCTGGCGGATCTGGTCTGGTGCAAGGGTAGCTCCGCTCCGCCCAACGCCCTCGAGGTCCCGCATGACCGCATTCTTTCGACCACCCACAGTACATAAAGACAGACTGTCCCGCAACCTTTGCTTTCTTCGCTGCTCTGCACGATAAAGAAAGTTGCTGTATCCGAGCTCCTGCCTGGCCTAGACGAGATTACGCCTCCGAAGACAAAGGACCTGTCAGTCGAGGCGTCCTCGGTTCTATCGCTTGGATCCACGTCCTGCTTCTCGCGGCTTCTGGTCAAAAGAGCGGCGGAGTCACTGATTCCTGCCCTGACCACGCCACGTAGACGACTTCCAGACGCTGGCTGATCGTATAGCTGGTCCGGCAAATTTCCGTTCTACTTTTCGTTTCTTCCCCACTAATCTCAGGTCTCTCGGGTTCGAAGAGAGCCTCGCGCTTGTGATGGCCCCCATGCTTGTCCATTTCTGCCGGAGTTGTACATATAACACGCCTGTGCTCTACTCAGCTTCTATTTTCTCCCAGAATCATACGTGTTCTCATGTATGAAGGCCTAGCATTCCATTTGTACAGTCACTGACCTCCGCGGTGTAGTGCGGTGCCATATCTGCAGGCGTCAACGTACGCACCGATCAAGAAGAGCGCTCTGCTATGCAGCAAGAAGAACTCGTTCGGCTCTTCAGCCAGAATCTTACCCTATCGAACTATGCCCCTGTAGCCCCTCCAGTCATAGAACAACCGCAGATCCTTCAACAACAACAACAGCAGCAGCAGCAGCAGCAAGAACTTGGCCAGCAGAATAACCCGCAGAACCCCCAACCGGTCGTCTACAGCTCTACGCACTACACCCACTCCGCCCACCTCGTCCCCAAGTCCGCCCCTCCACAACCACCGTCCCCCTTCTCCCACGCCCAACTCTCCGAAATCCTCACCCGCCACAGCATCGACCCCTCAACCCTCTTCCCCTCCCAACTCGACCTCTTCCAACAATCCCCCGACGACGCCCGCCTGCGTCTCCTCGAGATCTGGCGTCTCTCGCCCCCGGACTACAGCAACCACGCCCTCGCCCTCGAACTCGGCAACTGGCCATGCACGAGCCTGCAGCAAGAGGAGGAGATGGCCAAACTGCGCTTCGAGCGGCGGGCACGACAGCAAGCTTACCAGCAGGCGTCTACAACGGGCACAGACAGCATAATGGAGCAGGATGCCCCACCCCTCCCGCCGCTGTCCGCCTCGTCGGTTTCGCCGCCGCCGGATGAGATGAAGACGGCAAGTGCGGAGCCGTACATGCTGTCAGGCTACGAGGCGCTGGTGAAGCGGGACTACGACGAGCACGCTAAGGTGATGGATGCGGCGGGGAGGTATTATCAGGCGACGGATCCGGTGTATAAGAGTACGGGGCTGTGGGAGAAGCAGGGGTTGCAGGAGATGGAGAATCGGTATGGGGCGTTTGCGCAGATGAGGGAGTTTGGGGCGCCGCAGTTTGTGGGTGTGCATGGGGGGTTGAATGAGGATATGATGATGATGTGAGCGGGGATGTTGTTGAGGATGGCATGTGGGTGGCGTGTGGATGGCCGGTACTTTAGACCTGTTGTTCCATTTGGACTTTGTAGATGTTTCCTGGGCAGGTCTGGCATTTGGGGTGGGCATAAAGCATGTGGTGTTTGGAGATCCTTGAAGGATACTGTTAGACGGGCTGTTGGGAGACTAGGACCAAGCAACGCCCTCTTGTGTTACAAAACGTGCAACCTCTATGATGCTGCGCCTGGAGCCAAAAGTCTACTCCGTGTATGAAGCATGCACGCCGGGCCTTTTCCTCGAACTGTCTTCATCGATCCGTCTACCCGCCAACCAGCAGAACCTGGGCCGTCGCACCACAAGCCATCTCTTCAATCTTGTCTTCCCTTCAGCAATCGCTTCGTCACCTTGTCCTTCTCGATGATGTAGACATGCGCGCCCCAGCCAGACAACGCGTCCCTGTCGACGGCATTCAGCAGCGCCTGCGAGATGGTCTCGAAGAGGTCCTCAGGTCCCTATATCCACCTCCGTCAGCATTCGCCCATCTTCCACCCACTCAAGCTCCCCCTTCCCTCCTCTGCAAAGGGCAACCCCGAGGAAACACTCACAAGATCCGGCTCCCACAACCCCTCACAAGTCCCAAAAGCTGATCACTCGCCGTCCCACTAACAATAAAGTCCTTGGCAAAATCAATACACCCAATACTATCGAACCCGCAAATAAACGGCTTCCCGCCATCATCGATCCCGGCCACTACGGGGCTCACAAAGTACGGCCCAAAGCGCCTCTCATACAGACTGCTGCTGACGAGGTTCGCGAACGTTCTGGGTGCGATTTGCCGCTCCTCGCGCAGCCGGTACATGTTCACTTTGTAGCGGAAGAGGTCGGCGACGGTGCTGACGTCGGTAGCGAGGCCCGTGAGGCCGAGATACACGGAGGGGCTGTAGGAGAAGATTTTCGGGAAGTTGTTGCTGATTGTTAGGGCTTGGAGGCCGAGGCGTAGGTCGCAGGCTATGGCGACGCAGTCTTTGCCTGTCATGGCGACGCAGGCGCCGCCGTCTGAAATGGGGTGGTTAGTCGGTTTATGGAGAGGGAGGGGAAGACGGTGTGTAGGGGAGGTGGAGGACGGCGTACTGATTGAGAAGGGACTTGACTGGTGCTGATGTTAGCTTGGATGAAGCTGGAGCTTGCATGTGCTGATGAAGCTTACCATAGCGGCGAGATCTGTGATGCGGATAGAGACAGCTGCTGGTAGAAGATGGCTTTCGATACGCAGATGTTTCTAAAGCTCTGAAACGGGCCCTTGAACTGAGTTGATGGAGGTATGGGTGTGCGAGAGGTGAAGTTGCAGGCAAGCAACGACCTACGCGGCTCGCGATTGATGCTCGCGAGAGCTCCGGCGCAAACTGCGCACCCTGTCCTTCCCGCCCGCCGTAATGTACAGCTTTCTCCCAAGCATCGAATCCACACATCCACCACCACCGCAAACCGCTCCAGCAACATCCCATCCAACCGGCCACAATGGCCCTCGCCCATGAACACCACATCCGCCTCGCGCAGAAACTCCCCAGCCGCCTCCTCGCCTTCTTCGCGCGCTACCCCCCGCCAGCCCTCTTACAATCCGCAACACCCTCCGCGGCATCAGATGCCTTCTCCCCCAATGCCGCCTCCACCTCACCTATAGAACCAGCAACAGCAACAGCAACATCAACAAGCCACCAATCAACCACCACACCCCCCCAACACACAACCCCTTCCTCCCCTGGCGCAACCCCACAACCTCGCGCTGGCGTCCCCCGATCTTCTCCGCGCGGCGGC
The DNA here is from genome assembly GCA_030247845.1 of Coniosporium tulheliwenetii. Lineage (NCBI taxonomy): Eukaryota > Fungi > Ascomycota > Dothideomycetes > Coniosporium > Coniosporium tulheliwenetii. The sequence continues at coordinate 269,725 of JAPDRP010000008.1, forward strand.
AGGCCGAGCTGGTGAAGCTGGCCTCCGCGCACGGGCTGGAGTCGTTGCTCCCGCCGACGACTAAGGGGGCGGCTGAGCGGGCCTCTAGGCGTGAGGAGCAGGGGTTGAGGGTCAAGGGCACGGGTGCGGGACAGAGGGTCAAGGGGAAGGAGTGGGAGAGGACGTTGAAGGGGAGGTTGGAGGGGAGACGGAAGGCGATGGAGGGGATGCCGGGCATGATTGAGATGTGGAAGCAGGTATGTTGCTCTTCTGGACTTTTTGGGGTGGGAGAGAGCTGACGGGTGGCTTGTAGCGGGGACATGGACGGGGTGGAAGAAGTGGCCGAAATGAGTGGTGGTGTGTATACGTGAATGGGGCGTAAGAGGCCGGAGGAGCTTATTTGGCAACTGCTGTGTGAATACGGGTTTCTGGAATGTTGCGGACGTGTGAGAATACTGCATGGCATACGGGCGTTGGAATCAGCATCAAGGAACGGGTATACTGTACCATGACCATGCCGCGCCCTTTCCAAGGCGATCTGAAAAATAAAACGAAACACTCGCAGCTTTCTACTACTACCTTCCCCTCGAAGCCCTCCTAATCTCCGCAATAGCGCTCCTCCGATACGGGCTCTCCGCAAACAACGCCTCAATAAGCTCAATAATCTCATCAGCATCAAACTCCAACTTCAGCTCCCCCTCCGTCCACATCCACTTGATATCCGCGAGGCTGCTCTCCAGGATTTCAGCCAAATATTGAAATTTGAGCCAATTCGGCGTATACACGCCCGTCATATCTGCCTTCTCCCCGTCCGGGCGCTCCTGCATGAACAGATCGTTGAGCTTGCCGATCTCGTCGCAGAAATGCTTGAGCCGCTTCGATTCCTCCTCCGAGATATCACTCATGTCCTTGATGTCGTTCATCATCTTGTTCGTCACGGTCGAGAGCAGCGAGCCGAGCGACTGCAGCAGCGCTGAGCGGGACAGCACGTCTTTCCACTGCTTGTTGACTTCCCTGATGCGGTCGACGGTCATGGAGATCGCGTTGTCGCACTCGGCGGCGAAAGGGTGGATCGTGCTGTTGGAGAAGCCTTGCGCCGTGTCGAGCAGATCCCGGAGGATGGTCCGCTGTGATTCCATTTCTTGCCGTAGGCGCGCTTGCCGAAGCTTTCGATGGCTGCGATGTCCGGGTCGAGGCGGAGTCGGGTGGATGGGTGCGCGGAGGGGGGCAGGTTGGATGATTGATCTCTTTTCTTTGCTCTGAGAGGAACGAAGTGAGCTCTTCGGAGAGTCGGGTGCAGTCATTGTAGATGAGCATGTTTCCAGCGGGATCCTTAGAGTAGCATGAAGCTGCTATCGCTCGATACATGGCTAGGACGAGTGTGGGTATGGAATACAAACCAGCGCCGGCGGGTGCAATGGGCGAAGCTGAGAAACTGCGCTATGCTTAGCTGCTGCGAGTGGAAGAGCATAATGCGTAGACTTACTCTGGCTGTGCTAGGATTTCGGCGTCCGAGACGGCCTGGGCAATGATCTCGAGAATTGAACTTGGTACTGCCGTGATCGTGTAGTGCTCTCTCAGCGTAAGCTCCCTCTCGGCAGCTCGAGACCGTGTCTCGCCGTCATGAACTGCCGGTGCTTTTGGCTTGCGGGCTGGTAATGGGGGAGCAGCCTGTGCGCTCGCATCTTCGTCTCCCCAACCCCAGGCTTCCTCATCCGCTCCATCGGCGTCGTCGCCGCCTTTATCCATTGGCTGCTGTGTGTTACTGCTTGCTTGGGCCTCCTCATTATCGAACCCCCACGCGCTTGCATCGTCTTCTCCATCTGCGCTCTGCGGCTCTGGACCAGAATGTGCAGTCGACGGTTTACTTTCATCATCAGACCATCCAGCATTCCAGTCATCGTCGGTCCCGTTCCCCGTCACCGCCAGAGCATCGCCACGCAAGATCGTCTGGGTTTCCACTCTCTCGACCTGCTTCCTGGTCTGGACGCCCCTGAAACACACTTTACGCACACTCGCTAAAGCAGCTTCTTTCCGCTTAGCCAGCCACGTCCGCGGAACTCGCTCGACCCAGCCTATCAATTCATCGCGGCCTGCCCAGCCCAAATCGCTTATCGAATCTGCGAGGGTAAGAACATGTAACAGGATGTCTTGGAAATCATGCAATCCGTCCAAAGTTGTAGGTATGGACGGCTCGAGCCACTCGGAGATGAGACGAGACATTGCCGACGGCATAAGCTTCCCTGACAATGGAATCGAGATGGACGATGGAAGCCTCGTACTCAGGTACTCGATGATCTGTTGCAGATCACTAAGCGCTGCCAGTACGCTAGTGTCGCCCATTTGCCCAGAAACCTGAATAACATCGCCGTTGCTGTAGACTTGCGGAACACCGAAGTCGCCTGGTGACAGACGCGGAGAGAGAATCGTGTTCTCGAAGTCTCGGCTGAAGCGACTCGCAAATTTGTCGAGGAGATTCAATCTGGAAAGCGCCTCAACAACCATATTGATGTTGATCGGGACTTCCCCTACATGCTCGTCAGTTGTCTGATAAGTTGGCAGCGGGTGCGACCGCTACTTACTCTGCACTTCGTCCTTGATGGTGACCTGACGCACAGCAGTGTCAACAGCCAAAAGAGCATTCCAGCACTCTGTGACGACCTCAACAATAGCCGCTGTCATCTGTGCTGCCCGTTCCTGTAGTAGATCGACCACTCTCGTGGTCTTGAAAGGTCCCAGATGTGCTAAGATATCTCTCGCCTTGTCAAGTTGTTCCAGGGCTTGAGGCATCTGTTCGTTTACAGCGGCATCCTGCACATTGTCAAGTATCCCTGATATGCTCCGTATCCGCTCCAGCGTCGCGGACAGCGTCTCATTGAACTGTAGTTCCTTCTCGAGAAGGGTGACTTTGCTGGAGGCATCGTCGGCGCTCGCTCGTAGGGCCTTGCCAGCTTCGGCCTGCTGGACTATATCGTGGGCGGTTGCTCGGGAACGTTCAATGTCTGCTTGCAGCTGCTTGGCTTGGGCGATCCAGCCATCGACATCTGGAGCAGCATCTCGGCTGATTTCTCGAATCTCGCTCTGTGTGCATGTTAGTGGATAATCAAGGAGGTTACGGGAATTGAAGCACCTTTACGTCCTCCTTGGCTCGTGCAATGGCTTCCAGCAAGCCGGGGAGAGCGGACGGTGGAAGCTCCGCTGCAGCAACATCTTCGGAATCTGGATAGCCTCCATGCTCAACATGCTGCAGGATCGCGGTCCTGAGCTCCTCATCTGACGCCATTGGGTACTGAAGTGTTCAGACAGGACGTGCTGTACACGCAGCGCAAGTCAGCACTCGGCGCAACCGGCCCGTCCCTTCGTCGCGGCTCGGTGGGGCGTTCGCGAATGAAACACCACGAAACGTCACGGCATTCGCATGATATCTGCTGGGGACCAAATTCGTAGAGAGCCGCACCACACGCATGTACGTACCTGACAGCTTGGCACCGCTTCACTATTTACTAGCAACGATCACCTGGATGAGCATTCACCTGACATGTTTTCTGACCGCCGCTACCTTTACATATCATCAGCAAGTTCCGTTCATGATCTGACAGTAACAGAGTTTCCACCTTCGTCTTCGTTTCTCACCTGTACCTAGAGCGGTTTCTAGACAAGCTCATAAAGTCCCGGCGCCGAAAGGTTCTCTTCTACTGTTGCTAGTTATCAGCAGTGGCAGTGGATCCATTTCAATCCGGGTAAACGCCCGGTTGGATCAGGCCCAAGCAGTTTGTTTTTTCAATTTCCACAAGGTTAGCGTTACGCACTCTTGACCTTTCAACAGGTAAGGCCAGCACTTCAATCAGGCACTGCCACATGGATCGTATTGTAGGCAGGCTCTGGCAAAACTCCGAGCGTAGCTACAACACGTCACAATTCGATGCACAAACATCTTCGGTCAATCATAGCGTGTATAAAAACAGACCATTCGCCCACTCGATCTTCTCCAACACCAGTATCAGGGAGCTCGCTAATTCATGCAGCCTCTTACGCTAGCTGATTTGCAGTCACGAAGAGCGATACTCGTTTATTTTGTCATCACGGTTGTTTCCCTGTTCTTCATCATGCCGTCAATGAAAGAGAAGAGGACGTACTTCAAACAGATACAGAACTTCAAGGCCGACTATGCTCCAGCGGAGTTCACGCAATGGGAATCCGAGAGAACCGGCATGCGAGTTGTCGTGGTTGACAGAAAAGGGCCCAAAGTCTACGGCTATTTTGCCTTGGCAACAGAAATACACGATGATTCAGGCGCACGTAAGTACTCTTTCCAAGCTGCCATGACTACGATGCTGACTGATCCCAGCACATACTCTTGAGCACCTAGTATTCATGGTAAGGACGTTCTAATAGAAGGAAAACAAGCCTTGTTAATCCGTTCAAAGGGCTCAAGGAGCTACAAGTACAAGGGTGTTCTTGACAAGCTTGCGACCAGGGCCTATTCCAACACAAATGCCTGGACGGCTACGGACCATACCGCATACACCCTTGATACAGCGGGCTGGGAAGGATTTGCACAGATCGTTAGTCCACTCCAACTCAGCCCAACGTCACATGTCTTAACTATCGGCAGCTACCTGTATACCTCGAACATGTCATCTTGCCTACTCTCACGGATGCAGGATGTTATACAGAGGTTCATCATATCGATGGCAAGGGACACGATGCAGGGTGCGTTTATACCGCCATCTCCTCCGTTAACTTCAAACCTGACATCATTCCAGGGTCGTCTACTCCGAGATGCAGGGAGTGCAGAACACCCAAGGCGAGTTGATGGAGCTGCAAGCGAGACGGCTGATCTACCCCGAACACAACGGTTTCCGATACGAAACCGGCGGCATGATGGAGCAGCTACGCGTTCTTACTGCAGACCGCATCCGCGAGTTCCACCGTGAGATGTACCAGCCGAAGAACCTATGCCTGGTACTGGTTGGCGAAGTCGATCATGAGAATCTTCTAGAAATTCTTGACGAGTTCGAGGACGGCATACTAGACTCTGTACCCTCAGTTGATGCGCCATTCAAGAGGCCATGGGTTGAGTCGAAGCCGACACCAAAGCTCAGTAAAACCATCATCGACACCGTTGAGTTCCCCGAGGACGATGAGGCGACTGGTGAGGTGTTGGTAGGATTTCTCGGGCCAGACTGCAACGACGTCCTGCAGCGTGAGCGATAACGACTTCCCAGACTTACTTCCAGCAAGCATGACTGACGCACGCAGGAACCGCCATGGATGTCATGCTGACCTACCTGGCCGGCTCGTCCGTCTCGGTACTGGAAAACGTCATGGTGGAGAAGGAGCATCTAGCGAGCGCCGTCTACCACTCGACAGATACACGGCCAGACCTTGTCATCTGGTTCACCCTGAGCAGCGTTGCTACTGAGAAGCTTGCCGACGTGGAGAAGAGGCTGTTTGAGCTCCTGAAAGACACCGCATCAAAACCTCTTGACATGTCGTATATGAAGGACCAGTGCATCCGCCGCCTAAGGAGGCAGATCAAGTATGCGTACGAGAACTCCAACCAGATTTGGGCGGATCCCGTGATCGAGGACCACCTTTTCGGAAACAGGGACGGATCAGACCTCCGCAAGGGAATGGGTTCCATTGAAGAGTTTGACGAGCTCGAGAAGTGGTCTGATACTCAATGGCGGGAGTTCCTACGCAAGTGGCTCGCGGATGCTCACCATGTTTCCATCCTAGGCGTGCCCTCAAAGAAACTGTCGAAGAAGCTGAAGGCCGATGAGAAAGCCAGGACCAAGGCCCAGCAAGATCGTCTAGGCGAGGAAGGCCTCAAGAAGCTTGCCGAGAAGTTGAAGGAAGCCGTCGCCGAGAACGAGAAGGAGGTTCCGAAGGAGGTACTAGAGCAATTTAAGATTCCGGGCACTGATTCGATTCATTTCTTTCCTACCGTCACCGCCCGCTCAGGCCTCGCAAGGAAGATGGGTGATCTTGATAACGACATTCAGAAGGTCATCGACAAGGACAAGACTGATCTTCCGCTATTCATTCACTTCGAGCATATACCCACGAACTTCGTGCACTGGAGTTTGGTTCTGTCGACTGGCTCCGTGCCAGTGCAACTGAGACCTCTACTGGCAGTATACATCACGAACTTCTTCAACACTCCGATTATGCGTGAGGGCAAGCGGATCGAGTTTGAGCAGGTTGTTACGGAGCTCGAAGAGGAAACGATAGTCTACTCTATCGACACGGGCAGCAGTCTCGGAAACTCTGAGCTTCTGCGCATCAAGTTCGTTGTCGAGCCAGAGAAGTACGAAGCCTCAATCAAATGGGTCAAGGACATGCTGTTCAACAGCATATTTGACGCGGAGGTAGGGACAAACATCGCGAATTGGGACCATATAGCATGCTAACCAACCTTGCAGAGACTGAAAGCAACACTTACCAAGATGCTTGCTGACATTCCAGAGGAGAAGCGTAGCGGTAACGGCGTAAGTCTCTCGTCTTGGATGTTGTGAAGCCTCAATTAACTTCGGCAGATGGTCCATGCTGTGGATGCAATGATCCACTTCGCTCCGCATTCGAGCTCCAGAGCTCAAAACACTCTTGTCAAGGCCTCATACCTCAAGCGCATCAGCCGGTTGCTGAAGGATGATCCCGACTCTGTCATCGCCAAGCTTGAAGAGGTCCGTAAAACCCTCTGCCGCTTCTCCAACTTCCGCGTCCTTGTCATCACCGACGTCAACAACCTCCCCAAACCCGTCTCCTCCTGGAAGATCCTCACCGATGGCCTCGACACCACCGCACCGCTTGCGCCACTGGACTCCCGAAGGGACGCGCTCAGTGATGCCGCAAGAAGTCCCGGAAAACTAGCCTACATCGTACCAATGCCGACTATCGACTCCAGCTATGCCATGTTCACCGCCCGCGGCCCCGAGTCCTATAGCCATCCGCAGCTCCCCGCACTAATGGTCGCGATTGCCTACCTTGACGCCGTCGAAGGCCCGCTATGGGTCGCGGTGCGTGGCACGGGTCTCGCGTACGGCACCGGCTTCTCCCGCGGCACCGACACGGGTCTCCTCGGTTTCCGCATCTACAGGAGCCCGGACGCTTTCAAGGCGTACGAGCGGTCAAGGCGCGTTGTCGCGGACTTCGCGAGCGGGAAGACCGCCTTCGAGAAGCATGCGCTCGAGGGCGCGATCAGCAGTATTGTGGTCGGGTTTGCGGACGAGCAGGCCACGATGGCTGGGGCGGCGGCGCTGGGCTTCATCAACCAGGTCGTGAGGGGCGTGCCGAAGACGTGGAACGAGGAGATGTTGAGGAAGGTTAGGGAGGTCACGGAGGAGGAGATCAGGGGGTGTTGAGGGAGAGGGTACTTCCGGTCTTTGAGCCGGGGAAGGCAAATTTTGTGGTTGCTTGTGCGGAGATTATGAAGGAGGTGAGTTGTACTTGCTCTGACTGTGAGTGCGGATTTTGTCACTGATGCTGTTACACTGCAGAACTTGAAGAAGAACTTCGAGGAGGTGGGCTTCGAGCCTGAGATACAGCCATTGGCCTATTTCCAGGATGACTACGGACTTAAGCCGGCGGAGGGTGAGGAGGATGAGCAGCCGACTGAAGAAGAAGAAGAGAGTGATGACGAGGACGGAAGCGACGAGGATGATGAGAGCACGGATGGTGACGACGATGAATCGAATGACGGGTAACCAGGATAAAAGTTAGCACGGAAGCGTTGTATAGCAATCGGGTTACATAGAGTGAATGGCGTGCATTATATGGGCTGGGTTCACAAATACGAGAAAAACCAAATCATACAAGACACCTTAAGAAAGAGTAAGAGAGAGCAGTACGGAATGCTTTGCATGGGGGATCATTCGTGACGGTTAGTGATACTTACTTCCTTCAAGACATTACTTCTTAATGCTACGACAAGTGGTGCTCGTCCGACCGGCAGGTAATGTACTACAAGTATTGGAACACTTTTCGCCCTGATCTCCACCAGAAAGTGTCCGGACATTTCTGGTACGTTGCCTGCCGGGCCAAAAGATAGCCTGAAAGAGACTTGCCGGTCTCTACACGTGACCTTGGGGAGACCGGCAGCCTCATTTCAGGCCGCCACTTCAGCGTCCTGCTGTCAACCTCCATGCCAACCTGTCGACCACCATATCGCCGCTGCAAGCGTCGGCAGTTCATTAAGTATAATGCTCTGCGACTTTTGCATGGGGCTTACGCTTGACAAACTGCTTGAGCTATCAAAGACTCGCAAAGCAGAGCGCGACTACTACCGTTATATTCGTGGCGACTTTCCTGACGAGGGTTACTACCCGCACCATTCATCTTTCCAAAATCTAGTATCTTCGGCTCAGGATGGCTGCGAGCTTTGTCGTTTTATTCGAGCGGAGTTCTCGAGATGCGATCTGATCGATCACGCCAACGCTAGGACAAAACACGGTTTAGATACTAGTATTGGTATCTGTATCTTTACTCCGAACTTGGAATTAGGGGCTCTCTACGGGGCACCCTTTGATCGTCTCCTCGTTCGCATGGGCTCCAATAGTGAAGGCCTTTCCGATAGCATCGTGACAGATAGAAACCTACAGGACAGTCCGCACAATCAGGATCGAGAAACTGATAGCGAGTCGGAGCGAGACTCCAGTGGGAACCCATGGTATCAGAAAGGATGTACCTTCGAACTTTCGCTAACGAGACACAAAGGTAAGGTAAGTTCCCATGAACCAAAGACCATCCGAAATAACGGTTGCCGTATAGCACACGTTAAAAATTCGAGTGCTATGCGGCAACCTTCGTTTCGGGCGGCCCTTCCCTTGAACGGCCCTCGAAATTTCCAAACCCCCTTAACGATCACTCGTTGCAGACACATCACCCCAACTTGCAACATCGCGCTTGGGCCTACCCTACATGGGCTTGGGGCTTGGATCTACCGAGAATTTCGACCTTGCGCGAAAATGGCTTCACATGTGCACGACGCAACACTCCAAGTGGAGTAAACCTAACTGTGAACCCCTTATGAACAGGCCTCTTCCCACCCGAATCATCGACATTGGACTTCCAGGCGTCGCGGCCGCACCTAAATTGTTTCTTTCCGCAGGCCATTACGGCATGTATGCTGCCCTCAGTCACTGCTGGGGGGCACTATGTCTTCGAAAACGACTACGGCGAATCTTGACTCCCACATCCAAAAGTTACCCCTCGACAAATTACCACGAAATTTTCAAGACGCAATCAAGATTTCGCGTGAACTTGGCTTCCGATACCTATGGATTGATTCCATCTGTATCGTTCAAGATTCTCAACAAGACTGGGAGCGAGAAAGCGCTGTAATGGGTCTCGTCTACAAAAACGCTGCTGTGACAATCGCCGCAGCTGCCAGTAAGGACAGCGAAGCTGGTATCCTTAATCCGAGGACCAACGAAAACCCAGGTTTCAATACGTATTGCTACCTTAAGCTTCACTCAGACTCCCCATTGTCCCATAGCGTACAAGTCTCCAGCTTCAAAGTCCGCGAACAGTTTGAGCAATGCCTTGGTGGCGACCTACCACTCGGACGTCGAGGATGGACCCTTCAAGAACGTCTTCTTTCGCAGCGCGTTCTTCACTACGGCCGGGATCAAATCCACTTCCAATGCCGAACCGCTCACCTCTCAGCTGACGGTATCCCGACCCGCGTCTGGGAATCCACGGAAACAGCCAACGGTCCACTGCTGAATCTCTCTTGCTCCCCCAATGCTACAGACCAAAGAAATGCAGCCCTCGCTCTAATACAGACTTACGATAAATGGCTGTCAATTGTCGAGACCTACTGCCGCTACCGCGTATTGACATGCTCAAGAGACAAGCTACCTGCCTTGGCGGGTATCGCGAGCACATTCCAGAAGTTCACCAGCGACAAATACTTGGGAGGTATTTGGCATCGCGATTTTGCGCGGGGTCTGTTGTGGGCAGGCAATCTTGGGTGGAGGATGGAACCATGCCCAAAGTGGAGTGAACCAAAACCACCAGACCGAGCGCCCTCCTGGAGCTGGGCCCATTGGGATGGACCAGTCGAATTTCCTGTTAATCGATGCGAAGCACTTAGCGGCGACCATATGGTAAAGCTGATCAGTCATGATATCCGACACTGCGGCCTCAATCCACTCGGCGAAATAGCTTTCGGTAGTCTAACCCTTCGAGGTCTGACTGCTCATATGTCTTACGATGAATTGGAACTAACAGGAGAGATTCGACTTGATCACAGAAAGTACTACGAAGTGCCTCGACTTGTTGGGAACCCTCCGCGTAAACTAGTACGCACAGGTTGCGACTTCACAGTCTTATTAATCGGTTCCTTTTTCGGGCATACTCGAAGGGACCCGCCACATGACGGTTTTAAAACGGGCATGTTACTTTTGCGACCCATAGATGATCGGAACGGAGCACGGGTATTCTTTCGACGGGTCGGCGCCGTGTTCTGTCTAGGCGACATCAATCACAAACGCGAAATCGACGTATCTGGATGGATCCGTCGAGATGTAAAAATCGCTTGACATCATCCTGGGGTTTCCCTTCGAGTGTTAGAGGCGTATACTCTTGTACTCCGCGCGTACTCTCTGTACATGCTGCAAGATACCCAGCCATGTCAAGTACCATGATGATGCGAAGGGGATCTTCCTCAGAAACTATCTTTTGCTACCTGATCTCTAACTGTGCGATTTGCACATTCTATAAGCACATTCACTCGTAGCCCATCTTGACCTATTTCCCATAAACAACGCCGCACTCCCACAATGGCCCCAGACGCTTTTCCAGCGCTATGCGCGCTTACGCCTCTCCGAAATGCCACAACTACGAGAAGAAGAGCTTCTTCAGCTCCGCCATCGTCTCCTCAGGGTTCTGCACGCTGTGGCCGATTGTCCGCGGGTCGTTGTATATCTCGTAGTCGTTTCCGCCCTTGTAGGTCTTATCGCCGAAGAAGTGGATCGTGTCGTACTTGACGCCGTCCGGCAGGCTAGCGTCGGCTTCGATGTGCTGGAGGCAGTATGTCTTGTCCCATCCTGTCGGGAAGACGTCGAAGGAGATCTGGCCGCCGATCGAGTAGCTGTTCCAGAGCAAAATCAGCACGCGCTTTCGTCAAGGCAGAAGTGTGAGAAACCACGCAGGCAATACATACGTGAGCCCATAGTCCGGAAACTCCCTCTTCAGCGCCTCCACAAACTCCTCCTAACCCCCGTCTTCAAATCAAACTTCTCATATTCGTTCCTCTCCTTTACACTCGCATTCCTCCCCACAGGACTAATATTAACCATCCCATTCCTAAACTCCACAAACGTGCCCCTCTTAACCGGCACATCGAGATCCGCAATATACCTCAAGCAAAAATTGACCAGCCGCTTATACTTCTCCTCCCCAGCCACCCGATGAAGCTCTGGCTCGCCATCGGAACCCCCATGCGCACGGCCGTGAGCCCGTTCTCCGCGAAGCAGAAGTCGAAGAGCGAGGTTGCGGGGATGGAGGGCGTGCCCAGCTGCTCTTGCTGCTTGGCGAGGTCGGAGCCGCCGACGAAGCCGATGGCGACGAGGTGTCGGAGTTGGGAGAGGAGTTGTAGCATTTCGGGGGAGGCGGACCGGCGCGCGGGGGTTAGGGTGCCGTCGACGTCGAAGAGGACGATGGTGTTTTTTATGGGGCGGGCGTTGAGGGGAGGGAGGATTGTTGCTGCTTGGGCCATTGTGGGGGAATTAGGTGGAGTCGAGGGTGGGTTTGGAGATGTTTAAAAACGGCTAGAGGTGTTCGAGACGGTTCGGAGACTTTGGATGTGTTCTGAGGAGGAAAGGGAGGGCAATGGCTGAGAGAGGTGGTAATAAGGAAGAGGGATCCGGAAGGACACTTTTCGACTTCGTGATTCAGGGTCCACCTCACCGCCTTTCTCCGAGTGTGGGGAGCTCGTGGAGCTTGGGCCATTGTGCAATGCTCGTATGGGATCACCAAATGTCTGATGTTAATCTATCGACACAACATATCAATGCAGCATATCGTGAGGGTTTGTGGAAGACTTTCACAAAACTTCTTATGAACAGCTATGGCTATACAGACTCCTGACTATACAGGCGCGCGTAGACTCACGACAACCAACAAAGTCGCAGCAACACGTCCATAACCCCCAAGAACGCCATTGTCCCGTCACCAAGCATCGCCAACCAAACACATCAATCAAGGTTGCTATCGTACACAAAATATGGCGAGTAGAGTTTCCGACCAGATGGTCGCGTGCTCATGGACTACTACTTCGAGCTATTCGGGCCTCTCGTCCAACTAGTATGAGCTGTCAGTGACCGGCGGCTAGTTTTCCGGGAGTGGTCAAAAGCGTACTTGTTCCACATCTGTCCAAGGACGCCAGGCTTCTGTGCCTGGTCAGCGAAGCTGGAGCGGCGCTGGGTGGCGTTGTCGTTGGCCGGGTCACGCTTGAAGGCGTGGAGATTCGCGAATCTTGTCGCGCCAGAGGACTGTACGGCATTGGGTGTTAGTGATGCTGAGAGCTTGAAGCACGCGGTGTGATATGATACGATAGAAGGCACGCGATGGCATTGAAGAGAAAGCGCTGGGACAGCGAAGGGGAAGACTGTGTTGTAGCAATCGTTTGTACTCACCCTTCTGCGCTCGCTGTTCGCGCCGTTGTTGTTAGGAGCGTCGGCCATTGCGATGAGAGGTGTGTGGTGTGTTATTGATATTCTGTAAGATGGGTTCGTTGAGCCTCTTGTAACGGAGATTGATATCGTTATAATATCACGGCGTGCTGAAAGACTTGGAGAACTGAGGACAAGATGGAGGACAGCTCGAGGACAATTGCAACAGATAAAGCTCTCCTACCTGCACAGCTTAGAAATATACCTCTGCCCCGCGCCCATCACTCCCGGCCGATGAATTCATCATCACCTGAGCTCTAGCTCTCACCCCGCGATACCAGCCGTCACCCCCTGCACGCGTGGCTTCAGCTCTCCCCCACCATGGGACAGTCGCCCAGCTAAGCTTGCTCGCACATGCCGCCTTACCTCTTCGGAGCTGTCCAGCAGCCCAGGAGCTCCAAGGAGCTCGTGCCGTTGACATCACCGATCCGGGGCTAAAGTCTCGCCGATGGATCGTCCCGTGCGCATCGTGCGAGAGCTGCGAGCCGGGCGACTCCCCAGCTCCTAAAGATGCAACTCGGGAGCCATGGTGCGTGGTTAGCGCTGCGGCAGAACATCAACTAAGCTCAAGGCTCGCCGGCGATTTGGGAGCGGATGGGCCTCCGGACCTAGATGGGATGCGATGGGCGGTAAGGCCATTGCGGTGGTGAATCGGGCAACGGAGGATAACAGATCCGCGGTACGGGCTTTGGGTTACGGACGTCTGATGGAGCCTCGACGGACCTTTTGGACCCTCGGACCCGTTAATGTCTGGTTGGCATGGGGTGTGTGGCACCTTGCTTACTATATCCTATGGGTGACTGATAGAGTAATCGTGGAAGAGCGAAAAGACGACGCTGTGACGAGAGAGATCTCGGATCCTCCTCAGCCCCCTTAGGCCCTTTGACTTTCGATTGGTAGTAGGTACTTAGATCCACGGGTGACGGGTACAGCAACTATGGTACCTAAGCAAGAAGAAGGCGATCTGACAAGAGAAACGTCGAACCCCCTCTCAGATCACTAGTCGCGTAACGGATCAACTATCACCTGGTATCACATATGCCCCTCTCAGCCGCTTCAAACAACCCCCCAAAACGCCAGAAACATGCTCCTCCTCCCTCTAACACCTCACCCCCTCCGACCCCCTCCACTACACCCTTACACCCCTACTCATCCTCCGCCTCAACCCTCACAAGCACCTCCTCCAGAAACCCCTCCAAGAAACCTTGTACCTCATCCCCCATCCCCACGGGCTGCTGATTATCCCAATGATCAATCTCCGCAAAGATCTTCGTAGCCTTGCCAACGAGCCTACGAACATTCTCATGCGCCTGCGCTCGGCGGTGCTGAAGATCTCTATCGGCTGGTGTTCTTGAGGACGAAGAAGAATGAGAGAGCGATGAGGATTTCTGAACCGCGTTGAGGTTCTTGGTCCGTCGGTAGAGCGCAGCTTCGAGGGCGGGGATCACGACGCCGGTTAGGGCTGTGATTTCTGGGGGTTGTTGTTGGGGTTGTTGGTGCTGTTGCGGTTGCTGCTGTGAGTGCTGATGCTGCGGCTGCGGTGGTTGCTGTCCCGCATAACCCTCACCTCCCCGAAGCTGCGCCACGAGGGCATCCCTGTTTGAGTCGAGCGAACTCCGCGCCGAAGACGCAGCAGAAGAAGACGACGAAGGCGGCGGTATCTGTTGCAGCAGCTGCGGCATCGCAGGCGCAGGCTTGCGAGTCACTTGTGGAGCGGGCATAGGAAACGCAGTTGGAGGCTGTTGCGCGATTGGCGGCAAGGCCTTTTCTTGCTGTATGTGCTGCGGCCGGTCTGGAGTGAGCAACTTGCTCTGCCCTTTGAACGGCGGTATTGGTGGAAGCTCTACTGGTGAGCGGAGAAGCGAGGGTGGAGGCTTCGGTGGCGATTGTGGCTGTTCGTTGGGCGAAAGGGTTAGGGAAGCCATGTCATGCGCGATGGAGCGCTGGAGGTATTCGTCGAATTCGAAGGATAGGGGCTTGGTGATTTGCGGCTGTGGAAGAGGTTTGCGGGTTGGAGACTCGGATGACGGCGGGACCATAGGCTTGATTGGTGATGGAGGGAGCGGTACTTTGCCGCCGCCGTTGGTGACATCGGCGTCAGCAAGGTAGGCATGTTGCGCTTTGGCGGTGAAAGCGGAGGTGGTGTTGGAGCGGCGTTCGTTACTCGTATTGTCCCGTTGGACGGATGACCGCCATTCTCTATCCCATCGCGTGGAGTGTTTGGCTTAGTTGGCGAGGAGGGAAGCTGATCGCCAGGAGACGGCTGATTGCTTCTCGCATTGGCCGCCGCAGCGTTCATCGTCCTCAGGCCCGGTCCTCGGCCGCCCAGCGGTCTTACAGTACCAAAGTCCCAGAGGTCTTCCTCTTCGGGTGTTCTTCTTACAGGCTCCTCGTCCATCTCATCCTCCTCCTCATGACCCTTGTTTCCATGCCGTGCTTGCCATCGCTCATGACGCTCGATCAGTTCCGTAAGATATGTGGTTTTCTTTGCTCTCCGCACGAACGGATGCCGTAGCAGTTCCTTCGCTGATGGCCTTTCCCTTGGCTCTTTCCTGAGGCACAGCTCCACGAAGTCCTTGAAGGGCTTGCTAAAATCGCCTTCCAAAGTCGGCGGCGGGTTCTTCGGTATTAGGAAGAGCACCTTCATTGGATGGATGTCCGAGTACGGCGGCTCTCCATGTGCGAGTTCTAGCGCGGTGATGCCTAATGACCAGATATCCGCTTTGTGGTCATAGCCGGACTGCTTGATTACTTCAGGTGCCATCCAAAAGGGAGTCCCGACAAATGTGTTTTTCTTCGTCATGGTCGCTGATAGCTGACCGGAGACGCCAAAGTCAGCTAGCTTCACCTGGCCATTGGATCCAAGTAGTATGTTCGCAGCTGTGGGTCAATCAGCATGCGCTCTTCCCTAGTTGGGTGCTGTTACCAACCCTTGATATCTCTGTGCAGCTTCTTGTCCCCGTGAAGGTACTCCAGTCCCATCAGCAGCTCCCTAACAATGATCGTGATGTAGTCCTCCGGGATCAACCCCGGCTTCATCAGATCGCCGCAGCTGCCGCCGGAGCAGAACTCCATTATGATCCACAGATCCGAGCCTTTCAGATAGGAGCCGTAGTACTTGGTGACATACGGCGAGTGGAGTTCCGAGAGGATTGAAATCTCCTGTATTATGTCGTCGACCTCATCCTCCGCGTTTTCGACGTCTATTACTTTTATCGCCACGGATTGACCGGTCCGCTTGTCGACGCTGCCATGGGTCAGCGCCTTGATCTAAACAGGACGATGGCAGCAATACCCTTTGTACACTTTCCCAAAGCTCCCTCCGCCTGCTCAATGTCAACATTGCCCTGTGAGCACTTATTTCCCGCCTTACCGATGCAGCTCTGCTTGGTGTATAACGTTTCCGGGTCCACAGCCCCGCTCATCACATCGCTTGCCGCCATTCTGTGCTGTGTTCAGATCAAAGCCCGCGATCAGATTGGCAAGCGGTAGAGGCTCCAGTGTATGCCGCAGCGGGATTGTAGTGATGGTCGCGCCGATTTGCGAATTGCGTCAATGGCGCGGATTGACGCGATGTGAGATACCTAAGAGGGTTGGACAAAAGTAGGCTAGGGAGGACTATGTTCTAGTGGGTGTAGAGTGATCTATCGGAGCTGGTAAGCATCGATCGCGTACGTTCGCTAGACTGCTGGGAATGGATGTGGATAATGGGAGTACACAACGTAGAGGTTCAGCATACCGCTCGCGAAGGCAGAAGTACTCAGAGTAGATGGAGGGAAATGTGAAGCATTGAGCGTCCACAATCTTAAATCCTCGTTCTGTTTACTCTGGCGCGGCAAGGAGCACTCCGTACCTGGTCGTGAATGCGTCGGAGATGTGACTTGGTATCCAGGCCTTGCATAGTCCGAATGCTGGCTACAACCCAAGGTGAAGCTATGTGCTGTGCCGCGTGGGTGTCCGAGCTCCGTGGCTACAGCATCTGTTGTCGTCGTCGTAGAAGTTGAGGTAAGATGTTGTGGGCGCTCCCTTCCTTCAATGATATAATCAACGGCCGCGACAGTGAGTTAAGATGAATTGAGCGTGTCCCCAAGATCAAGCATCAAGCAGCAATCTGTTGCCCATGCCCGAGAGCATCTACGTGTCGGAAAATGGACAAATTAAGCAAAAACCATGGGTTCACGAAGCGTCATCCCGCAACGCCATGGTGTTTCGCGTCGCCCTGTCGGTGGGCGCTGATTGCGATTCGCGGACGCCCTTGCCCTTGCATCTGTAACAGATCTGGCCCCTGCAGCCTTACTGCGACACTGTGACCCTTAAAGGGGACAACCATTCCGAATCACGTACGCACAAAGATAGGATCCTCGAACCAGACCGCAGCATTGCCTGTCTCAGGAGATTCGAGTTTCTTTGACGGCGCAGATTCTGGGCTGACTGCGCTTGTTTGAAGCAATCCCACGGCCAAGCTGTAGGGGCGTCTCAGAGCAGTCGGTCCCACTCAGCATGCGGTTGAAAAGACATGATCGAGAACTGTTAAGTCGTTTCAAGGAGGATGTGCTGCAGTACGGAGCAATAGATAGGCTGCACAGGACCCCTCCCCAGACAATGTAGCCCCGCAAGCAGATATACCAATACATTCGTGAATCCGCCATAAGACTAAAACCCAAGCCCTTAGGGATAGTAGAAGCTCAGCCCCCAACCGAGCTCATTCTCTTACATCCGGAATCTTCCAACTATCAAAAACACACCCCAGACGTGGAGCAGAAGCAACGCCGGCGCGATGTCAGTGGAACGCCTACGCTAACCCTATCATGGCCGCCAACACCCCCATGCCATGCCCAATACACTTCCCGTAGGTCATTTTAAGAGAGTCGCTATCGTGTACTGGACCCCTCTTCTCAATTTAATCTCTGATGACGCCGTGCCAGCCCACTGCCCTGCTGGGGTCCGCATCCCTCGTGTCCGCGTAGATGATACAGGATGCTTTTTTTGCCTGGAACAGGAAGGAAAGTTTGACAGCAAGGTCGGACATGTGTCTTATCGACCCTGCTGCTGTAGATGTGGAGATGGATGTTGCGGCCTGTGCGGGAGTGCGTTCTCGAGTGAGCCGATTCGTTCCTTGAGTCTGCTGTTTTCCTCTGCTAGCCGGCTGAGCTTAATGTCGTAGTCGTTGCTCTGCTGCGTGAGTCTGACTTCCAGCTCATGGATGCGGGCCCACATGTCCTGCTCTCTGCCACCAGGCATGCTCGCGCCGCTACCGGTGTGATGTGTTTGACTTGAGAGGCTGCTCGCGTTGGAGCCCATCGCTGGAGGAGGAGGTATTGGCTGATGCAGCATGTTCGGAGCAGGTTGTGCGCCGCCTGGCATCTGTTGCGGTGGTCCCGTCATCCGTCTTTCTGGTGCGCCGAGTCCCGGGAGTGAGGGGAGATGAGGCGGATGGCTGAGCGGCGAAGAGTTGTGCCGGCTTGTTCCGCGACCGAACTGCTGCTGCTGAAATTGCTCAGCCGGTGAGCGACCCCCACGTGATTCGCCGTCTCCGAAATGCCAGGACGGTGATGTGGGTCGGGTTGGCCAGGAGAAAGAGGTTTGGGACTTTCGGTCATGCCACCTTGCGCGAAAACGGATGCCGCCTGTCCTGGAAAGTGGATTGATGATGAGCAGGTCGAGCCGGTAGTTCTTGGGCTGAGGGTGGATGGATCACGTGACGACGTCAACCCTGGCGGATACAGCAATTTGGAAGCACTGCTCCCGAGGTGGCCAGCTAACGGAGGATACGTACTCGGCATTCGTTGTTGGTACGGCGCTGACATCGATACTTGACGTGTGTTGTGTGTGTGTGAGGACTCGCTTTCGCGCCGGCCGTTATTTCTTCCATTTCCGGGCTCCTCATCATCCATTCTGTCGTCGTCATCGCCCTCATACTCAAGTCCCTCCATCGCTTCGCCACCTTTGCCATCTGCCATTTCTTCGAAACTCGATCTTCGGCCTGCGCAGCCACCTTGACCTTTGGTATGTCTCGCAAGCGCGTCGCCACGCGCAAAGCGACGCCCGCATTTCGAACACGTATGCGGCCTCTCGCCAGTGTGAAGTTTAGTGTGACGCTTCAGGTCGTGCAACCTGCGGAATCTTGCCTGACATGTCGTACACTCGTAAGGCTTTTCTTGGCTATGCGTAAGAAGATGGCTTTTCAGGTTATGATGCCGTGTGAAGTCCGTCGAGCAGTATGGACACTTGTGTCTCTTCGTGGACGGGGACTTGGGACTATTTTGTCCGTATCCAGACATGGGAAGACTCATATTTCTCGTAGGGGGTGCATGCTCGGATCATGCGGCGCCGGAGCTGGAAATGTAAACGCCCTATTGGAGGATGCTATATCTTCGCCGGCAGAGGACAGGATGCCACCAGGCATGTTTTGCTGCTCTGGGGTCCGTACCATGGGCGCTTGACCGCCGGATAGAGATCCAGGTGCTGGAGCTTCAATGGCAGTAGCAGTTGGCGCAGTCGTACCTTCCAGTGAACCAAAGCTTGCCAAGCTTACTGGACTCGTCTGCACGTTGCTGCTGTCTATCGATCCATTTTCGGGTATTGTGATTGACTTCGCCACCCTTGCAAGTGGTTCGCTCATTGTTGAGGCCGAAGGCGCATCGCTCGCTTTACTCATGCCTGTGTTTGCGGCGCCCAGTAAGGCTTTAACCGCGCTGAACCCCGGGTTCGGACTAAGCTGACGAGCTTGCCCTCGTGATTGCTCTTCCCTCAACCGACGTTCGTCGGCAAGAGCAGCAGCTCCCGTGAGGGGTTGAGGAGACAGTCTCGTCAGTCCAGTTCTCGGAGACTTTGGCGAAAGTGAAGCTTTCAGGCCAGTGATGGCGGAAGGAGATAATGGAAGGGGCCAGGTTGGCCGTGTCGTGGGATCGTTTGGTGAGATGGAGATGGGGGTATCGGGAGCGACAGTGGTGGACGGAAGTTGTCCTGATTGTGTAGGGGTAAGAGCTCTAGAGGCAGCAGCAGCCATGAGCGAGTGTCTCGGAACTCTGCTTATATGTCTATCGGAGGAATCGAACATCGACGCTGCTAGCCTGCACGTTAATTCCATTGTCGAAGGCGAAGGAGACGCGCCGCATTGTACTCACCTTGTGCTATAAACACCTCGCGACCACCTGGTTGCTTGTGCGAATCGCGGTGACAGACTCCTCCAGCGAGATCACGATGGGCTAGAAGAACGCGCGCATGCCGGCGGCTTTGGAAGTCCTTGTTGTTGTGAAGAGGGCTAGAAAGTATACTTCTGTCACAAGAGTCCGGTGGGATGCCGAGGGCAAGGTGTACAGGCGAAGCAACAAGCGCGGGTCGGGCAGAAGAAACTGGGTCGCGCAGCGCAAACTCGAGCAGTATGTTGGCCTTACGAGGGCGCGCTGTCCTCGGTGGATCACTCCGCAACTATCGAGGGCGAGATGGTGAAGTTTGGTTAAGCCACGGAAAACAGGGCAAAGCTGAAAGAGGCTGAGGAGTTGCGGCGGGCGGTAGTAGATGACGCCGCAGTTCCAGGTTGCAGAGCACGTTGGATCGTGATCGCCAACGCGGACTTGGAGCACGACTCGGAGAATTCTCCGAAGCAGCAGGTTTATCGACTTTCGCCTTCGCTGTTCGCCTTCTCAAGGGCAAAGTCGTCTGCCCGCGGATGTTGATGCGGTGGGGGTTGGCTTTGCGTATGAAACAAAGTAGGTAAGTAGCGTTATTCTCTGCCTTGCCAGCCTCACCAAGGCAAGCGGCGATATTTGTCGGCGAGCTGCGCGGCTCCGTAAGCCGGGATATCGCAGCTCTTCAACACGCTAGAAAGAGATGGGCTGGTCTTTGTCAGGTCAAGGGTGCTGACCTCCATGGGAAAAACACCAAAGATGCGGCAGCTGTCAAGCCAGCTCAACTCAGAGAGCCGTTGGAACCAGAGATCTCCAACCTCCATGCCCTCTGACAAGCTCTTCCAAGCGTCGACAACCGCGTTGCCACCCGAGAAAAGACTAGTAGCCAATAGACGAAAGGGCGCTGTCATCGGACGTCCGAATCAATTTTAGCGTCTGACAATCATTTCTATATTTGCCATATTTGCCTTTTGCGCTCATAGCCACCTTCACCGATTCAGCCGTCGATATTGCCCATCTCTGGACCTCCACGCGGTTGTGCCTTGAATTTTCAGCCCTAAAACCGACTCTCCAACCTAGGGGAGCCAATAGAGACGCAATGGCGATCTGGATAGCCGTCTGCTCGACCGAGGCGCGGTTGAAAGAGTCGTGTAAGGTCAGCGGCCAACAATCAACGCTTCAACATAGAATCTGAGTCAGAGCAAGAGCATCGTTTTGACGGGAGGCGTATTGGGATATACAGAATACGGAGGAGAATCATCATCCCTAAAACAAAGACTTGATTGGCTGTATTCGCCGTATCAAGAACTAAGGACAATACACTGTGTAACCCCTATCTCCCCTGCAATCTGTATATCATAAAACCCCTTCCTATCAAGATGATGCTCTTGTAGGCTTATGAGTATAACACCCCAAGGACGGGAAGACTAACTAATCTTCCTGCCCTTGTTCTGCGTATCTACACGTACAAGCTTGGGGAAGAATACGAACGGGCCGGCGTGCAACAGACAAGACGACGTCACTACTAATATAAACCTTAGACTGTCATTCCGCAAACTCAGCGGTCCTGATCGTGCGCGACGTGCAGCACAGCCCTAGTGTATATGTTTAACCTCTTTAACCCCCTAGTCAAGTCCAGGAAGTAGGATGAAGCCACTTAGGACGTTTCAAGCAACAAGTAGCAGCCCTCGCAGCAATAGGTCTAGAATTCGTAGGTATATAGAAATAAGGCAATCAAACCCGCTCTACGACTTCTCTCGCTCAAGCACACCCAAGCGGCGCATTCCCCATAACCACATCCCCATCTCCATCATACCACACCCCCTCCTCCAGCACCTCCACCGTCCCCACCGGATCATCCACCCTAACATGTAACCCGCCTTCCGCCCGCCCTAAAAACCCCGACTCATGCCCATCAGACCCCACCGACCTCTCTCCACCCACATCCACCATGCCCACATCCCCGTCCGCATCCACGCCCTCGCACACCAGCCCATCACGCGTGACACTCCGCTCGACGATGGCGGAAGCGGCGCGCCAGGGCTTCCCGACCTGCCAGACGGCAGCCCTGCCATCGAGGCCGAACGCCCAGACCGTCAGGTCCGGAGAGCTGTGCACCGCGAGCTCGACGAGGCGGTCGGGGGACCCGACCACCGTGCCTTTGAGCAGGACGGGCCAGGGCGAGTCGCGACGGCAGGTGAAGCAGGGTTGGGCGGTGAGTGAGCTTGGTGGTAGCCAGTCTTTCCAGTGGGTATACTCCTCGACACTGTCGAGAGTTCCAGCGTTCGGGGCTGAGGACCTTGTTTTCTGCTGCTCCCTCACCGACACAGCGAACACGTCCGGCGGCACCGAGTACAGCACCACGCGGTCGCCGTACGCGGCCACGACTCGTGGGCCCCAGCGTAGTTCGGCGCTGGCGGCGTAGAGGAAGGAAACAGCGCCGGGCTCAGGAGGCTCGAAGACGACTTTGCGGAGGAGCTTCGTGGGCGAGCCGAAGGGCGCGTCACTGCCGAGACAGAGCGTGTTGCTCGCTGGGTCTGTGAAGAGGACATGGTAGCCGTCGCTGAGGGGGACGGCGTTGTAGTGGTCGCAGCCGGAGGGAGGGGAGGGGAGTGGCGAGCTCTCTCTGGTGGGGTGTTAGCAAACAGAGGTGGGGTCAACAGTGCGACGCTCGGCGTATTCTAAATTGAATGTGGAACAAGGATAGATGGCAGAAGAGGATTTTGCCAGAATGATATGCACGGTGGACAGGAGTGTTGAAGGTTATATATGAAACAATACGCGTTAACTTACCGCTAGATGAAGACCTCGCCTCAGTGCCAAACAGAGACCAGAACTTCCCGCTAAGGCACGCCTTACCAGGTTGACGGCCGCGCGAAGCAACTCGCTGATTCGGATGCGCAGTACTCGAGATGAGCCTCAACTTTTTAGCTGAATCGACACCGCGCCGAGGCGGCAGGAAGTAAAGGCAGTCACTCGGAGTCGCGAGCGGGAACCAGCGGTTGAAATCTTGTCCGCTAAGCGCGTCCACCCAGTGCAGTTCGACGCCCGAAGCGCAACCGAATGCGACACATCGCTGTTGGGGGCAGATCGCGACACTCCGCGGTGGGTCGTCGTCGGAGCAGAGATGGCGGTATATGCTGCGCGGTCCAGTCTCGACTGGGACTCCGGGCCTGAAGGGGCTTCTGCACGCGTTAGCGGTCTGATGTCAATAGAGCAGTATGCTTTGCATCTATTCGATCCTCCCGGTATCACTCACGAGTGTCCCTCATTGACTCCGCTCAGAACGGCTCCCTTGCCACCTAGGTGTAGGTTCCAGGTTTCGGCTGAGTGTATCGGCTGCGCAACTGTTCCCCTTGGCCAGTCATCGCGAC
This sequence comes from Coniosporium tulheliwenetii, assembly GCA_030247845.1. NCBI lineage: Eukaryota > Fungi > Ascomycota > Dothideomycetes > Coniosporium > Coniosporium tulheliwenetii. The sequence continues at coordinate 292,888 of JAPDRP010000008.1, forward strand.
CGCTGCTGCTGTCTAAGATCGACGTCCTATCATCGCCTGCCGGGTACAGTCTGCTGGTGAAAAGGGAGGGATTGCCGGATTGCCTGTTGCCCGTACCACTTCCCACAGATTTGCCAGGGCCCGAAGCTTGAGCCGTGTCCTCAAGACCATGATGAAGATCACAGACCAGTCCCATCCTGCCGTCCAGCAGAGCAGCGACAGAGAACCGGCGCGCGGAGGCATCCATGCTCATCGCAAGAACTCGGCGTGGACATACCACGCTGGTTACGGGGCCCAGGTTGTTGTCCCACAGCTCGTAGACGTAGATCATACCACCCTCTGCAACCAGTAAGTATTTCCCACAAGTGCTTGCCGTAAAGACAAGGGCGCCATTATGCCGACCCTCGGGTCCAGCATATCCACTTGCAAGATCGGCGAAGTCAACCTTTGCTGTCTGGGTCATAGCAGTAGGGCGACGGCGGACGCCACCTAGTGCGCACTCTCTCGATATGCGTCTACTCATTGACCAAGTATCTTGCAATCCGTGAAGCTCTATTGTGCTCGACCAACCACCGCGCTTGAGCATCTCGACCAGAAGGGCGTTGTCTAAGCTGGCCAGCATCCACGAGCGACATGTGTGCCTGGCGGCATCGAAATCCGCTGGTGGGAGGTACCCATACACTTGCTGAAGAATCTCAGTTGGGATCCGGTACGCGGATGGAATTTGCAGAGGGCAGAGCAAATTTATTACGGTCATCCAGGCGCGGCACGTTAGTCGGAGAGATTTAAGGGAGTCCAGCTTCAAATTGGCGATGATGCTCGAGAAGATTGATGGCGGCAGCGAGGGAGGTGTCCGTACTAGTCTTGTTGTGGGGATTAGTCTTTTGCAGGTATGAACAATACCAGGCGTAGATATGATTGTACTTATTGTCTGATCTCACCAGCACTTCGGACAAGCTAAGCGTGACATTGCTATACAACGACCGCCCCGAAGGCTCGAGGATGCTCCCATTGTCATCGATGGCGAAGGATAGCGTGCTAGGCACTTGCCCAAGCGAGCTCGTATAATCTGACCCTTTGAGGCTTGGGCCGCTGAACAGGAACCCCGCAGGTGACACGATCTCAAGGCTCTGGGCGGAGACACCAAATTTGTTCACCAGCGACAGGTCCCATGTGGAACCTTGAGCCCCGTCCGAATCGAGAGGTAACACACCAGTGCGGTCAACGCCTAAAGAGCCTCTCCTGGAGGGACCAGCGGAGGTCGAAGGACTCGAAGAGACGCTATTTCCAGAGTGGAAGAGCAATGAAATAATATGGTGAACCGATAGATTGGGCCTTTCGCGGCGCAGTCCACGGCGAACAGAGAACGGTACAATCTGTCTCAGGCGTCGATGTTGTGCTGCCCCAGCTAAGTCCTTTGTGTTCGGCACGGCGCTGATGGATGACAGTGGATGAGGCGAGTTTGGCAATTCGCGATTTGTAGAGAATGTATCCGTCTGACACGCCGGTATCTGTGCCGATGGCTGCGAAGGAACCGGGCCATTCCCCATGGCTAAACCGTTCGATGCTCGAGTATCCATCGTCCCAAGCTCAGTGGCTGTGAATGGAGATGGTTCGCTGGAGCACCTGGAAGAGACCCCTGGCCGACTAGGAGGTCCCAGGGAGAGATTGTGCGAGGAAGGATTTTGGTATAGGGATACGACTTGAGGGATCGCTGGCGAGAGCACAGGAGAAACAGGGGCCGAGTTGGTACCAGCGACCCCTCGAGAAAGGTATATGGAAGAAGACGTCGTGGAGGCCCAAAGCACTATGAAGCGGTGAATAGTAAGAGGCTATAGGGATCGGTCGAGTGTTGATAGTTGGGAATACCCAGCAATGGGTGACGGCAGGCCAGCCGCAAGGTGTGTCGGTATGGAATGCGAAACCTGCACTCGGAGTGCTCGGTAGTTGGTTTAGAAAGATTCTGTCTAAGGATGAGTGTTGGAATCACGGTGCTTGCTGCCTCCTTCCTAGAGGCGAACAGTGCCGTGAATCAGGAAGGAGCGACACCTACCGGCGGCAAAAGTGCGCGAGGCTCTCCAGTCTCCATGCTCAAATTTTAGGTCTAACAAACCTTCATAACAGATCTCACGCTTCACAGAAATACCCGAAGAGGCAAATACGGGCGTGTGACTGCAGTTGTCCATGAGTTGGAATTGACTGTAATGCGCTTAGAAAAGCATGTTGCATGACACCGCCAAAATTGAAACCAATAAGACACAGAACGTATCAGTGATATATGAACATGAACCTAGAGCAGGGAAAGTATTACAAAACAGTATGTATGACCAAAAACGCGTATTAATCGTCGATAGGACTGGTGGTGCCGTTGCTTGCATTCCGTGCGGCCTTATCCGCTATCCATACATCTTTAAGGCTGCGCACAATTAGCTTCGTAGCAGAAAAACGCATTGCCTATTGCTTACGGTATAATCAAGCTCGGATTAACGAAGCGTAAGTCAGTCTCCCCTGCTTCATCGATAGTCCCATCGTACTGCGCTTCTGACTGTTCCTCCTCAGTGTCAGGGTCGACCCAAGGGTTTGGTTCTTGGACTCCAGGGTCAAGGTCAGAACGCTCGGCTCGACGAATGCTCCGCAGCGCGATAAACTTCATCAGAGGTCTGTAAGTGCGGGTGTAGACGTAGGCGAACCAGAGCGTCAGGAGTATGAGCGGAAATATGAGGGTGGATCGGATGAACGCTTGGTTGAGAGCCAGTTGACCAGCCATGGTGAGCTGGAAGAAGACGGTACCAACTATGACGCGGTCGCAGATCATCAGCCACCCTCTGCCGGTGGAGTGTTGCCGGTGATCCATAGCGTATAGCAACTGGTATTTGTGAACGAAGTGGCCGAGGATGAAGTATGCCAAACCGGCTAGCAAGACCTTCCATGACGACCGAAGAACGCTGTACACCATGCAGATGATGAAGATGAGGAGAGTCTGCGGTAGATAAAAGCCGTAGCTGAAAATCGGCGGCTGTACCAGCTCGGCATAATCTAGAATACAGGATTACGCGTGATTCACTCTTTACTGGGGGTCAACATACCTCGAGGCGTCTTGGCGCCAATGCGATAGATGGGGTACGTCGCAAGACTGCCAAATTCGAGCAGCCTAAAAGGAAACAGACCTAGGCCCTGCAAGATGATGAAGTTGACGTAGAAGTTTAGCAGGCCCGCTAGCGAGCTTGCGAGTGTATGAGCAAGCTTTGGAGTGTCTTTGAGCGAATCGCCAATCTTCTCCAGAAAATCTAGGTAGCCAGAGAACGTTCCGAGGACAGTGAAGACGATGAAGAAGTTGAAGAAGGTGAAGAAGAAGTTTTTCGAAATAACAGACAGTTCCACGTCTCCTTGGGATATCATGCCTTGCAGATTTGAGAGCCCTGAACCGTCTGTCAGTCGGGAACGACACAGAGCGCACGCTACTTACAATCATAGAGATACGGCACCAGCACGTTCAGCAATGACACCGCGATAGTCGGTAGCTGTGTCACCACTAAGGAGCTTACAATGCTATGCTGATCCAGCGCGTTACCAAGTCGAGGTAGGACCCTCTTAATCGTTTCGATGTTCAAAGCACCAGCGATTGGCACAAGGAGTGCAACCCAAAACACAGTGAGAATTGTGATGAGGAAGGTTATTGACCAGGCTTGTAGCATTCTCCTTGAGCGAGGCATGTAGGTGTTGGGCCAAACAACATCGGGGGAGCTGGACTAGTATTGGCCAGCAACTGCAATGGCGACGGGTCGAGGACGGCTTGAACTGCCATTTGCTAAGATGGATCAGCATGGTCAGCAGAACATCTGTTGCAAGACGAGGTTGTAGAACGTACACAGCTTGCAACGCTGTCCATAGTGACGAACGCAAGAGGAGTTGGCTCAAACTCTTTCTTACGTAAGGCCTTGATCTGTTCATCAAGCCGCTTCATCTTCGTCTCATAGTAGTCGATAGCATCAACGGTTCGATATCGGAGCTTCCAGGGGCCGTACCAGACACGCGTTTTAGGTCGGTCACGGGGATAAGGTGCGATGCTGGTGTAGTTGTTGCCGTTTCCGAGAAGGTGGCTGTCCTCAGCATCGTCGTCCAAATCAAGGCCTGGTCCAGGTGGCGACGGCTGCGAGATAGGCAGGGACTCTAGGTTACGCTCGACGCGACGAGCACCAAGGTAAACTGTCCAGGCCTCCTCGAGTCTTCGAAGCGTAGTCATTCTTTCCACCATGAGATCGTCCAGCTCCTTCCAGTTCCTACACAGTGACACCTTTTCCACCTTTCCTATCTCGAGGTACTCCAGAAACTGCTTGATTTTCTCCTCTGACCTCAGGTCGGGCGGTATACCTGATAGCCGAATCGTGCGGTCGGTAATGGTAGTTTGACTGCCCAGGTACTCCTGTCGAATCTCGATGATCGTCCTGGTTTCCGACACAATCAAGTACATGATGAGGCCGGTGAAGAAGTATGCGAAGACCAGGTACATCCATAAATAATCTGTTTCGTACAGCTCCGCAGCTGCTTCCGAGAAGTCGAGTCCGCTCCCAAGGCGCGCATGATCAGAGCGACTTGTTGATGCTGTCGCATTGTGGTCTGTATCGTTCCCGGGAAGATGCAAAGGCTCAGGTACTGGTCGTGGACAGGTTTGATCACTACTAAAGCGAAGACTAGCGCTATCGAGAGGAATTTGATGGCCATCCTGAAGAAGGCCAGGAACTGGAATACGTCAGCCTCTAAGATTACATTCTGTCCTCCACAGGCCTTCGTTACCACATAGGCGTCCAGTCCTCCTGAGGCCAGCACTTGCTTGTTTGTTATCCTCCATAGTACCGGTATCCACCCGAGGAACGAGTTCGGAAGCTCAGGGAGGGATGTAGCTTCGTCCTTGTTCTTCTTGCGTGCTGCGTACAGCCCTGGCCATCTCGGTCGTAGGATCTGTTGCACCATGTCAGCTACGTGGTGGTGAGAACCCGGGGTAAGCTCACGCAGAAGGTGATGAAAGCTCCTAGCCCAAGCGCGACCGAGAGGACTATCTGGATGGCCGTGTCTCTTGGATGCTTGTCACCCCAAGGGACGTCCTTGTCGGACAGTATGCGCAGCTCACTATCCATCTCTGCCGACAGCCATCAGATCAGGCAGCTCTCCCAGGTACGATATGTCGTTCGTGAAGCTTCATCTTTGCGGACCCTCAGCGATGATGTCGCGCGACTACCTTGCAACCGAAAATCTCACGGAACATCCCGAAGTCCTGGACAACTCCAAGCCTCACCCGCGTCCGCGTCGCGATGGCCGCATCGGCCACGAAGATCAGGCCAGCGTTACACGTCGAGGTCCGCCTCAAGAGCACAATCGGGGCTTTTGTACGGACTGACTTGGTAACGGCGATTGGGAGCCTTAATCGAGCCGTATTCAGTAGCTGATTCTCCAAGGTCCGTGAAGAAGTATCCGAATGGCTTTGCACAAGATTCGTGCATCTCAAGCTGAAGCAGCAAGTGACAGACTATGGTATGTAAGAGTAACTGCCGTTACGGACTGAATACTCCGATGGTTGACCTCACGTAGAAGGACTAAGTCTTGGCAATCATATCGAGTCAATCGACGTCGTAGACTTCTCAGGCGAACAAGCGGACACTTCTTCTCATCGGCTAGAAGAAGTGCAACTCGATGTTCAAGCCTATGAACTGCATGGCAGCAGCGACGACGGGTCACCGCGGACCGTAGTCCCCTCAATCGAGAGCGATGAAGCCGACCCATCTCCGCAGATCCGGGTCACGTCTCTGCCCAGCAAGTCGCTGAATGGTGTCTGGGATGCGTAAGCCATCCTTCAAGCCTGCTCTAGCCTACCTGCGCTACTGACAGTCCGGATAGCCTCATCTTCGATGAACCCGTTCCAGCGAAACTATTGCGTCTTTTGACGCGGATAAGTAAGATATCTACGCCAGGTGGGAAGAGTACAGAGCGTCACTAACAACATAGTGTCTCTTACAAAACATCCAAACCTCAACTCAGCGATTGTCAATTGGAATCGGCTGCTTCTGTTGCACGGACCTCCAGGAAGTGGCAAGACAACTCTATGGTCAGTGGAATCTAAGTTTACTCTTTCCTCTTCTTCTGTACACCAACCCATGTCTACACTCGAGTCGAACCGCGGGATGATCCGTATGCATGCCTCAGCGCTGGCTAGCCTGAGCACAATGACTACTATGAGGTGTTGTCCTGTGCTTCCATGACTCTCGGGCAAGCGAGCCTGGAAAACAACCAGCAGTTCCTCGTGTTCACGGATCTATATGTTGCTGTGCATTTCCATGTCTGCAAAAAACCTCCTGATCAGGTCACGTGACTAATATATGTATTCTTGCAGCCGAGCGCTGGCTCAAAAACTGACGATCAGGCTGGGACGCCAATTCACACATGGCAAACTTGTGGAAATCAACTCCAACTCTTTGCACAGCAAGTGGTTTGGCGAGAGCGGCAAGCTCGTCAGAAAACTCTTCGACAGCGTACATGCTATGGCTGACGAGGAGACCACATTGATCTGCGTACTTATCGACGAGGTGGAGACATTGACCGGCTCCAGGGAGAAATCCGCTACTGGAAATGAATGTGGAGATGCGTTAAGGGTACGTTAAATGCTCTCATTACTCAATCGTGTTGCTGACGTTTGCAGGCGACAAACCAGCTTCTTACAGCACTTGATCGGCTTCGCCATAGACCGAGTGTCATGGTCTTCTGTACCAGTAATCTAGTGACGGCCATTGTAAGCGGAGCATAGAATCCAAGTCCCTATATGCCTTACGCTTACTGAAGATAGGACCAAGCCTTTCTCGACAGGGTTGACATAAAGCAATACGTCCCGAACCCGCCTCCAAGAGCGATCTATGACATTCTCCGCTCCTCGCTTAACGAGCTCATCCGCTGCGATCTTTTGGTCCCGTCCGACGACCCAGACGACGGATCCGATGCGGCATCTAATGAATCCGTTAACCTGGTTCAGGCAGGTTCGGACTGGGAGGTCCTTGAACTAGGGACCTTCCCCAGCCTTGCAGAGGTGAATGTCCACATGTGGAACCGACCGAACGCGCCGGCAAGGAAGCTGTGGGAAGTTGCGCAGAAATGCGAGGTGCGATGATCTCTACTATGCGCCTCTCCACGTGACAGCGCGCTTACTTTGGGTTCAGGGTTTCAGTGGACGAGCACTTCGGCGGCTCCCTTTCCTTGCGTTAGCTATGCATACGTACAGTGACCCCTGTCCTGTACCTGAGGCACTAGCGGCGCTTTCCCTCGCTGTGGGTGAATATGCGGGCCGTACCATGAAGACCGGGGAACCCTCGCATGAACCTGAGCCGATAGTATGCGGGTTATAGACATCATGTTGTCAATGTCTTGAAGAGACTGGATACAGTTGCTGCCATTGCTGGATCACTTGTTGCTTTTTTGCCAGATACCCAGTGTCATTTCTCCATGTTTTACTATTATGCTGCGATTCGCCTGCAGCCTTTCTTTGCCTTGTTGCGCTCTGTGTTCGGCACAGAACAGTGTTTTGTTATAGCGCCTATACGACGTCTTCGCTGTAGGGCTTCCCATGAAGACGTGCCACGATAACGGACTAGCAGACTGTTCAACTATCTCACCAAGCTTAAGCCGCTCCATGTCGTCTACTTTATGGCCGCATATCTTGCATATCAGCCACCCTTTTGCGGCTCTATGCACGAGAGACCTAGAAAGGTTTGGATGGGCCAGGCCTCGATCATGCCAGGCACGGGAATCTCTATGGCTGTGATCGTTATGGGCAACTCGGTCCGTAATCCACGCCGTGGCTTGTTTCGCTACACAACGCGCAGGCACAAAACTCGAGACACGGCACGTAAACCGCTGATAGCCGCGAACTTTTTCGAGGGACAAACACAACAATGCGCGGAATTCTGTGCGCGCAGCTTTCTCGGCTCTTGCCGACAATTACCGCTATCGGTACTGCAGGATGGGCGTCAGTAGAGGCTTGACATGCCTCCAGCCGCGTTCGAGGCTATCTTGAGGCGCCTCTTCTTGCCTCGCCTGTCAGTGCGATATCGTCCCGCTCTTGGTCGTGTGCTCGAGCCAAGCGGGGCTTTACAATAGCACAGGGTCCTCGCCGAGGACGGCCCGCATCTCTTCGCCCGTGGCTCGCCTCGCATTGGTTGCAACTTGGCGGCGGAATGATTTCCTGGAATCGAGAATCTGGGCTCCCACAAGTAAATTGAATAAACCCGCAGTAAACCCTTCCAAGGCTCTTATCTCGACATATGGAGCAGTTCTGTAGAAACCTCCCTAGGGAGCCACAGGCCTTATCAGCCCTGCATGCGATCGGCTCGACAACCCTGCGATGTGACACTGTAGTGCGCCGCCGAGGTGGGTGAGACCTGCGGTATGGTCTAGGTAGGTAGAGGGAAGCTACATAAAGGCCTGGAGAGCTCCTCTCCAGTAGCTTCATAGCCATTGCGGCCATTCTCAAGTCCTCACTTCCCTTCGTCGATTCGTGCTTCCTCCCTCGACATCGAAAGCGGCTATCATGGCGCACGGCGACATCGAGAAGACCACCACCGATGAGTTGCCTAGCTATCCCGTCGACCGCAAGGCCTCAGGCCATGGCCGGCGCAAGAGCTCCGCCGTCAACCCTGAAATTCTTGCCGGCGAAATATTCGATGAGCGCTTTGAGAAAACCCAGCGCGGCTTGAAATCTCGCCATGCCCAGATGATTGCACTCGGGGGCACCATTGGGACAGGTCTGTTCGTTGGATCAGGCCAGACGTTGGCAAGAGGTGGTCCTGCATTCATACTCGGAGCGTACTGCTTCATCGCCTTCTTGGTCTTCTGTGTCGTCACTGCCATTATCGAAGTCGCGGCGTATCTACCTACACCCGGTTCGTCGATGAACTTGTTCGGCTATCGCTATGTCTCGCGTAGTATGGGATTCAGGTGTGTTGATCTGAGCAGCCCGGTCTATCAAATGCAGAACAAGGAATACTAATTCACAATCAGTCTTGGCTGGCTATACTTTTACTCACTCGGTATATTGGTCCCCTACGAGATCACAGCTGCCGGCCTAGTCATCGAATACTGGAACCCAAATGTCAGCATTGCAGTCTGGATCACCATCATGATTGTCGTCATAGTCGGCCTGAATGCTCTACCTGTGGGTTTCTACGGTGAGACCGAGTTTTGGTTTGCATCGACGAAAGTCATTATGATGCTGGGCCTCCTTATGCTCTCCGTCGTTCTCTTCTGGGGCGGCGGTCCCAACCACGACCGTCTCGGCTTCCGCTACTGGAAGAACCCAGGGGCAGTGAACACATACCTAGAGACAGGCGATCTTGGAAGATTCCTTGCTCTCCTCAGCACTCTCGTCCTCTCCTCGTTTCCCTTCGCCTTTGCGCCAGAGCTCCTCGTGGTCACCGGTGGCGAGATGAGAAGCCCGCGCCGCAACCTCCCCATTGCTGCCCGGCGCTACATCTACCGCCTCATCTTCTTCTACGTCGGCTCCGTCCTCGCCATATCCGTCATCTGCCCCTCAGACGACCCGGCCATCACCTCCGGCGGTGCGGGCGCCGGCGCCTCCCCTTCGTTGTCGGCATCAAAAACGCCGGAATTCCGGTGCTTGACTCCATTATCAATGGTGGTATCATCCTATCAGCTTGGAGCTCCGGCAACTCGTTCCTCTACCTCTCCAGCCGCTCGCTCTACTCTCTCGCGCTCTCCGGCAGCGCACCAAAGATGTTCAAGGCCTGCACCAAGAAGGGTGTCCCCTACAACGCCGTGATCTGCTCCTCTCTCTTCTGCGCGCTCGCCTACCTGAACGTCGGATCCAGTTCCGCAGTCGTGTTCAACTGGTTCGTGAACCTGACGAACGAGTCCGCCTTCATATCCTGGATCTGCTGCTGCATCATCTACCTACGCTTCCGCAAAGCCTGCATCGTGCAGAACATCGAGGTGCCGTACCACAACTTCCTCATGCCCTGGGGCGCCTACGCCGCCATCGCCGGCTTCTCCTTCTTGGCCCTCATCAACGGCTTCAACGTCTTTTGGCCCGAGCTGTGGAGCCCGGCTAGCTTCCTCACGTCGTATATTGGCGTTCCGATCTTTCTGGCTATCTACTTCGGCCACAGGATCTATGCGAAGAGCGATCCGTGGGCGCATGCGCCCGAGGATGTTGATATGTATACGGGGCTTGAGGAGGTGCTGGCGGATGAGAAGCCGCCTAAGTCGAAGCAAACTGGGTGGAAGAGCTGGGTCACGGCGCTTTGGAAGTGAGGTCCGGTTTGGGGCGGGATGGTCTGGGTCTGGTGTTTGGTAGCTGGTTGGGAAATGAGATCTTGGTGGCTAGATCAATGCACGAATTTCATTGTATATACTTGTATTATCTGGGATCCGTAGCGATCCAACTGTTGCTAAAATATTAAACTTGAAGCTGCAAAGGGAGCATATCACCAGTCATGAGGGCGCTCTTGATCATCAACGCCTTGAATATTCTAGCATCAACACCTATGGCTGCTAAATTCAGTTCCAAACTGTCCAAAACCGCCCACGTCCCAATTCGAAGCGCGGATCAACCGCCGTCCATGCCAGTCCCTGACATGATGTTGTCCATGGACGCTTGGTCACTAAGGCACGATGCGGGCCAAGGCGGGCGCTTCAAGGCTTGGTAGAGTTGTATTGTAGATTACGTGAAGAGAGCTCTGATGTTAAGCCGTGTGCGTGGACTGTAGTTGACCCGTCCGCAACACGGCTTGTCAGTGATTACACTCCGCTACTGTACATGTCACGCCCTGGCAATGAGTAGAAACTGAACCGAAATTCTACGTATCCATTCACCAACTCCACAACCTCCTAAGGACTCCCAACAATGCACGCCCCTGTCTACTGCAGCTTTCTCCAAAGCGCCCGATATCTACCCTGCGCCACATGCTGCGGCAAAATGTCCAAAACACTCCTCAACCGGCCAGCATCGAACGGCAGGCCCTCCATACGCACAGACTCCAGCACGTAAAGCGACACGGTCGTCATTGCCAACGGCGGATCCCTCAGTTTCGCCGCGACGATCTCCACGTCGAGAGCCTGGCAATGCCACAGCGAATATGCTCGTAGGTTCGTGAGGGAAGCTTTCGGCTGGTAGTTGGCAGGGAGGCTGGCTCGCCATGTTTGGACCCAGGTCTCGGCTGTCTTGACTTCGAGGGGCCTCTCAGGGATTTGCTGAGGAGACTTTTCTTCAGATCGAGAGGCCCGGTTTGTGAGTGAAGCGTTCGCTACAGCTGACGACTGTGTGGGACCATGAGGATTCTCGCTTGACTCCACCGTCACAGGGCTGAGCGAAATCTCCGAAGGTACAAAGCACGCGTTTTGGGTTTCTGCGGTAAGGACCTGGCTCGGCACCGCAGCAACATCGCTGTCTTCGCTATCAGCGTCACTCGAATCGTCTTCAGCAGCTGGTGGCTGTGCCTGTGCCTGTGCGGCTGTCCTGGTAGGAATAACCCTGACACTCCTGACGGGGACTCTGATGGGTAGATTCAGCTCATGAAAAGCAGGCCTCGGCGGCGTAGGCTTGAGTTGTTTCCTCTTTGCTTCCAGGACATCAAACAGTCGAAAGCCGGCGTAGGCGTCCGAAGCCGCGTACTGCTGTTGCTCCATCGTCAAGTCCTTGCTCCAGTCACTTGCTCGGACCGGTCCTTTTGATAAAGGCAGCTGCAGGTGGTCCTCCACTTGGGTTGCGAGCGCCACCAGAACCTTGTTGACCTTCTCTGGCTGCGATTCCGAGAACTTGACGACGCGGTATAGGTGGCTCAGCTCGAGGTAACCCTGGGGATCGATGCCGAAAACGTCTCGCAAGCGTGCGTAGTCACCTCTTACGTTGACGCCTACTTTCGTGATTGCGCGTGATTCCAGTATTTGCTTCAATGCTGGAGCAAGCAGCTCGTCCGCCGTGTCACCACGATGAACGGCGATGTGGAAAAGGGCAATACGATCCTCGCTCGCGATCTGTATTAGAGAGACACTGTTCTTGATCCCGTCTCTGGGAAAGCAATTAGGTTTCCATTCAAGATCGAAGCCGAGAATGCTCTTGTCGGCGAAGAGAGCAGCCACTCGCTCTGTCTGTTCCTTGTTCTTGCAGTAGTGAACGCGGACGGCCTGGCCTGCTGGATCACGATAGAGCCGATAGTGCCAGAAAGCTGCACCGCTGCTTCGAGAAGCCTGCATTGCCTTTCTCAAGTCCTCGGTAGGAATCTGATAGGATAACGGAACATGCTCTTCCTCAGTGGCCTCAGACTCGCTCTCACTGCCCTCATCACTCGCTTGTTCACTTCCGCTGCTTTCAGTACCCTCACTTGCAGTCTCGTAAAGCTCGTCGCTAGCAGACTCTTGCTCGCTGATCCCGCTTCCCTCGTCTGGGCTTTTGTAAAGCTCGCCACGGTCAGACTGCTGTTCGCTCGTGAAATCGCCACAGTGGCCCTCCTCGACCGCGTAGCCAAGGCTGGTTGAGCCCCCGTGCATGGTGGCATGAGGGGCTTGCTTGGATGAGGTCGGTTTGAAGCTGAGGGGTGTATACGACGAAAGCCGTGGACTTTCATTTTCGCTCGAAGTGGGTTGAGTTGATTTTGGCGAAGACTTCTTCCGATGCGCCTTTTTGGCTGCAGTGCGTTTCGAAGGTCCTGAATTAGTTTCGTTCTGGCTTGCGGCGCTTTGAGACGAGCTTGGCGATGGGCTTGTGTTGTTGTCATTTGCATTACTCTGAGCTGAACTTGGCGATGGCTTCTTTAGGCGTATGTTAGTGGACGCAACGCGTTTCGAAAGTAGTTGACTATTATCATCGTCAATCGCGGTGCTTTGGGTTGAACTCGGCGATGGGCTAATGTCGTTTCCGGTTGAAGTACTCTGACTTGAACTTGGCAACAACTTCACCCGACGAGCCTTGTTGGACGCTTTGGGATTCGAAGGTCGTGGAGCAGTTTCGATTTGGCTCGCAGTGCATTTAGCTGAATTTGGCGTTGGATTAGTATCGTTGTCGCTTGCGATGCTCTGAATCGAACTTGGTAATGACTTCACCCGGCGAACCTCGCTGGATGCACTGCGTTTCGAAGATGGTGAACTAGTATCGGCCTGGCCCGCAGTGGTTTGAGCTGAACTTGGTGATGATTCCACTCGACGTAGTTTGTCGCGCCGCGCCCGTCGAACAGGATGAGCCGTGCTGGGAAGCATTGTAAATACCCGTGTGCTCTTGACACTCCGTGGGACTACAGGAGGCACCGTGGCCTGTCGACGTGATCTGATTCGTCGGCTTAATACAACCTCGCGAGCCGCCAACAAGATTCTCGATCTGGTTGCTGCGCGATCATCAGTGACCTTTCGCGAGTTGTCCATGATCTCCTTCTGTCTCTCCTTCTTCACTCGGGTTAGCCGGTTACGAACGAAGGCGCGTAGATCCGCAGCACGAAGTTGTAGAAGACCCATGTCATCTTCCCACTTTGCCCTGGTGAATATGGCTTCGTGGGCTATATCGAGTTTTGGCCGCGTCTCTTTGATCGCAATAGCCAGATTACTCAACTCATAGTCGGCCATGCGCCAAAGCGCATAGTCCCACAGCCGTGAGCCGCGCTGACGGGAGGCCGTGAGGAGATCCCGTTGCAAGCCGAGTATCCTCTCTGTCGTGTACAGCAGTGAATAGAATGGATGGATGCAACGATACCGTTCTACTTCATAGAGGGTGCATTGTCCGCCATCCATGAGAGACGTATGCGATCAGCGATTCCGTCAACCTCGACCAGGTTGATCAGCCAACGCTTAAGCCCGGTTAGATGAAACATCTCGCATCTCTCCCAACAATTGAAGAGTGGCTTGTAGGCTTTGGCTCGGTCTGGAAGTGTGCGGGGTTGCCATTCTTTCAGCTCATCGACGGCTAGCCTCAGGTCTTCACGGCTTAGTTTGATGTTGTCGTTCAGGACTGACAGTGCGATATCGAAGTTGTAAGTCTGCCAGCATTCTCGATAGCCGCGGACAGGATCCAGATGGTATCGTATTTGCCGTGTTAACCTCCGGGACTGATGAGCAGCCGACTTTGTGTCGTAAAGTGACGCTTGGAAGTTTTGCTTTTCGGTTTCCCACAGCTCCCGGTACCGACGCTGCCATCCTCGGAACTCTTCAAAATCAAGTTTTATGCCGGCATATACCAGCGTGGTCTTCGAGATTAGCTCGACAGCTTCCCTCGCCCACGGATAGCTTCCTCTTAGCGTTGCCAGACCCTGAATTTCTGAATCCATGCTTTTAGATAGACTTTCATACTCGTCTTCCTGTCTCTGCAACGTCTCGCAGAAGATGCCAAATTCTTTGTGATTGCGTGGATATTCGGGGATAGCGGTTCGAACACCTGCTGGTAGAGGTCGTACGACTGTCGCCCCTTTGCGCGCTCTTCAGCTTCTCTCTTTGCTTTGAAGTTGGTGCCGAGTTCTATCACGCCTTCCATCCACGCGGCCCACTTGACGACCTCTGGGGACAATTGAGGCAGTGACGCAAGACGCTCCTGCTCAGCTGCAGATCTTTCCGCCTCGAGTCTCTTCTTTTCCAACTCTCTTTTGACTTCCCGGGCTCTTCGTGCTACCCCGTTAACCTTGTGCCGAGTCAAAGCATCGAAATCAGGGCTCAGCACTGGCTTCCTACCGAAATACAGGCCTAGCGCGTCCCTGTGTCCCAGAGTTGCCTCTTGAATCTCGTCTTCCACAGCGATATATTCTTGTCTAATATGCTCTATAGCTTCCTTGGACTGTGATATTTTCGTCCGGAAGTCACTCGTAATCTCCACCACTCTTGCAGCCCTCGCCACCTCCGCGAGCCGTTGCTTCTCCGCTTCTGCCTTCCTTTTCTGCTCCTCAGCCAGTTCTTCTGCTTTCATCTCTTCCAGTTTTTGCTGCTTAACCTCCTCAATTCGCCTTCGGATCTCCTCTGCGTCGATAGGTCCAGAAGCCAAGTTGAGTGGACCCGCTCGCGCCTTCGCATTGGGACCGAGAGATGCAGGAGCGGCTTTGGTGGGAGCTGTGTAGGCCAACGGAGCCGGAGATCGCGCTAGCCTTGTTGTGGTGTTTACGGCTTTGTACGGCATGGGGGCGGGAACGGCTCTAGCAGGTCTGACTGTTGCAGCGCTTGGCTTGACGGGTGGGCGTTTGGTGGCATAGTGGGCTTTGTACGGAGGCGTGCTGGCGAAAGGGATGTCCTTGGTAGGAGACCAGGTACGGTCTCGAGCTGTAGGACGCGTCTTGGAGGCGAATACGATGCCGTTTGAAGGCTCCCAGGTGGTCATGACGCGAGCGTGCGGCAGGTCGATAGTTTTGTGTTGGACATACTCGGCATGTGGAAGGCTTGAGGGACAATCAGCAGCATGTAGAGCATCTATAAGGAGGCATGAGCACATACACTTTCGCACACTGGGCCCGCCCTTTGCTGTCATCTCCCATTGTCAAACTGAACCGCCGCTCCAGGCAGCAGCACCTCTCCGCTGCCAGCGAACTGGTGCTCCTGGCCCCGGAAGAAGCACGGACGAAGTATGCAGTGGTCTGGCGGTTGCGTAGCATCACACTCCATCTCAGGCGCCTAGCATGGATCGCGGGCTTGACGCCTACTCTCGAGATATGAGGGTTTAGTGGGTAGTCTCACGAGGATGTGTCGAATAGCGAAAGTCGCATCGTGGTGTCACGACTTGGAGACTTGGCGCCCGCTTTTTTTTCGCATCAAAGGCTTCCGAGGTTTAAGCGAACATACAGATCTATCTCATATTGTCTCTACAGACATCTGATCCGCCGACGACAAAAGATGGCGTCGCAACTACTACCGCTGGGTATCTATCTCGCTTCCCGTTACTTGCTCTCACTGACAGCAGCGCAGAGCTCATCGATAAATGCGTCGGTTCTAGGATTTGGGTCATCATGAAAGGTGATAAAGGTAGGGAACAATCATCGAAATACGCGGCTTCCTCTTACGTTCATGCAGAGTTCAGCGGCACATTGCTCGGCTTCGACGACTATGTCAGTACGTGATTGCCATACTACATGCCGACGCTTCAGCTGACAGCCTGCTCAGACATGGTCCTCGACGACGTGACCGAATTGTACGTGACCGTTCAGAGGAAGCGAGCAATGAAGCCATGTTGCCTTTGCTGATATCTTTGGCTACTAGCGACTATTCCGGTACGCAGACCAAGCTGCCGAAGATTCTCTTGAACGGAAACAACGTTTGCATGGTACATGACTACCCTCGCTTCCTCCCATTAGCACTCTAAGCTGACATGACATTAAACGTAGCTCATTCCGGGTGGTGAAGGGCCTGTAGCAGCAAACACATCATGAGCTAGAAAGGTTCAGCTATTCAGCAGTTGGGCGAGCCTTGTTGCGTCGTTACTTTAGAGGACTATCGCTCAGCCAAGTCACGGGCAGTCCTCATGCACTCCCGTCGAGGTTGTATTGAGCGACTTGCAACCGCGCAGAAGCGAGTCCGGTTTCCATACTTTCCAAAGCGAGTATGCCTTTGCATCGGGAGGTGCAGTAACTGAAGTTGCGGCGAAACGTCCATGGTACTCTCGAGGGCGTTGATCCAGGAGATTCACTCCTAGTCTTTCAAGCTGGTTGCACTGGACTTCCACTCTGGACTCGTGCCAACTCATAATGTGAAGGAGGCGTGGTCCATTGGACTTACAGATACATTGATGAATCACTTCATGCTGTAAACTGTTGCCGCTACCAAATAATAATTCGTGTGTGAGCACTGCTCTTGACTCGATCGATCGGATGCAAACCTCCTGCGGACCTGCTGAATGTACCTTTGGTTTTAGAGGCGGAGGGGCGACGGAGCCATTGCCGGTCTATGTCATCAAGCGCAGTTACGAGTAAAGTAAATGTGCCCAGATGAAGCACCATCTAGATGGCCGGCGCTTAAGGGGTAAAGATCCGGGGATGGGCATTCGAGATGCCGGTAAGGTTGAGCTCGGCTTTCCCATGTGCGGCAAAGCCTGGCCTCCGCGTAATTATTCTCGGGCCGTTAATGTACAGCACCCTGCGAATTAAATCTAAGATGGAGGCTGCACCGACACGGAGGTTTCCCCGTGGGTGGGCAGGCCAATCACAGCACACTTGTCGTTCAACCAACATCCGCTCCACCCTCCCCCTCCCCCAGGGCAATCTTGGAAGGGTGTCACACCTAGGAAATGGTCACCTCATAGATGTTGAGTGACTTGGCCGCCGAGTACCTAGAATCCGTTAGACTACGGTCGCAGAACGAAGCTATCCAATACATGCCGGTCTGGACGAGGCATCGCCTTATCCTTTTCTTGCAATCGGGGGCTGTGCTCTACGAGAGAGGCATTCTATGAGTTGAGTAATGTTGAGATACGGTGTCAGGCAGTCTACGCTTGGCTACCCACGATTCCGCTGGCGGGCTGGCCGCACTCGAGCTTGCTACCTACCCTGGTCTGCCCTGTCCGACAGCGGTTTCTGAACCGGCCCGGGCCTTGGACGCGAAAGAAGAATGCCTTCAGATGCGCGTGCCCGCTTGTTTGTGACTCGGCAAATTTGACATGGCGATCTGACATCGCCCATTAGCGACGGTGGGTGCAGCGTCCCTGCATCGCGTCTTGGGAATGATGTCACGGTCCGCCGCCGCATTATGAAATATTCTACACATTTCGACCTTTTTGCAGCTCGGATCCGGGATGTAGATCGTCGATGCACTTGCAGGCTCTTTAAACCCCTGCTCGCAAGGCTAAGGTAATCGAGGGACGACGAGCGCGCGTATCAGATAGCAGCAGACCAGAAGCGAAACGCAAAACACCTAGAGAAAGCATGTAACGGTTGTTAGACTTAGCACAGAGTAGCAACAAAGCGCCCAGTCTGGAAAAAAGACGGCCTAAGGGTCGATTTCTGGGTAGCTAGCGGCGCTACAGCGCCGGGTGCGTGCCAGGAGTCGGAGCAAGCGCTTCGCCGATCCGATGGCGCGTGGAGTATACTCCGCTGCCCTGGCCCCGGGCCCAACCTGCTCTGCCACTCTGGCCCACCTGGGCAGGCTTCCGAGAAGCTGGTCGATTCCGGCTTGATCGCCTTTTCGCACGCCTTCGACCAGATTCAGGGCGGGAAACGAGATGCTCATCCGCCGTCACATCATAATTCCGAGGTCATTAGCATGGAAGTGATCGTCTCTGACCACAGGCGCCGTCCCAGATGTCCATGGCGAACAGCATCTCCCGCGCCTGCAGCGGTCGACAACCAGCAATCGCATCCCTTCTTGCGGGCTAGCAGCGGTTCTGAGCACTGACTAAGGTTGTTCGCCCATGCACCTGATCGAAATCGCTCTCTGGTTCCAGTGCTCAGCCCGGACGGGAAGCTGCTCGGCTTCGTCAAGTTCCTTTGCAACCCCAGACCCCCTCTGATTCACCAGTTCTGAGCATCTCCTTACAGCACGAGCGTCTGGAGCTTGGGCACCCTTCGGTGTCCACTCCGATCAGTCTCTCTGAGTTTTCGCTCTGGCTTGGCCGAGACCCGTTGTTTCCCTGCTCCACTCCCTGGTGCGCTTCGGATTCAACTGCGGCGTCCTCGATGCTCATTTAAGGGAACATGCACGTTTGTCTCTTGGAGGAACTCCCTAAATTCCGGCATCTGTATCCCAGAATTCCATGATCCATCGGCTGCCCCTCCGCAACGTAACACCAATCCAACCACCACAGCCAACAACGACCAGAGGACGAACCGGAGAATAATTCATTCACACTTCTACCACTTTCTCATGAATTGTTACCCGCTGAATTAAGACTTGATTTCTCTTTTTCTGCGCTCTGCGCGCTGCAACAATTCCCGTCCACACCAATTCCCTGAGACGTTCTGGGCCAAGCCGCGCGCATGCGATTCATCACAACGCAGCGCAACCCGAGACCAATTTTCTACGACTGTGGATCTCGTTGTTAAAAAATCTACCTCGCAATTTTGCCAAAGGATCCTTACACCACTACCTACATCAGCGCCATTCCCTTCCACTGCCCTCGACCCTTTCCTGCTATATACTACGCAGATTGTACACGCAGGCGGACATTCATCGAAATACCAATATACTAGAAAGATAGATCTGGTTCGAGAGCAGCCGCCACCTACCCAATATCAAGCGCTACATACTTGCATACAACGACATTTATGACCGAGTTGAGGGATACGCTAGAGCGGCTGGGTCTATCCCAGTACCTCGATGCATTCACAGCGGAGGGGTTTGACACCTGGGAGACGTTGTTAGACATAACTGAGTCTGACTTGTGAGCCCTCCGCTCATACCTCAACTGGTCCTGGACTGACGCGCATTTTCCAGGACTTCCTTGAATGTTAAGTTAGGCCATCGCAGGGTCAGTATACATCATTCGTGCCTAGGAACCGTCTCCCTGGCCTGTCGCAGTTCCCGAAGGCCACAAATTGACTGACCTTGGCTCATAGAAACTCCAACGAGCTATAGCGGAGGAGAGCTCATTCCGGCGAACGGGCACTTTCGTTCGTTCCCGGGAACGCTCCGAGCGTCGACGGTTCCTACCGTAGCGACGATTCGGTGACAGAGAACAAGGCCAACAAGAGACGAGAACACGCAGCGCCGGATAGAGAGACTCCTGCCGCCAAGCGGAAGTACCGACGTCACCCGAAGGTAGGTTACCAATCTGACTTTCCATCCGTGCTGGCGATTAGTCGCGGCTGTATAAGGTTCATTTCTCCTCAAGATGACCGTCCACTAATCATGATGCAGCCTGACGAGAACGCTCCGGAGAGACCAGCCTCAGCCTACGTCATCTTCTCGAATGGTTCGTAAGCTTCCATCCTCACGATTGGCGGACGAGCTGATGCATACTACAGATATGAGAGAGGTCTTGAAAGGCCAGGAGCTTTCGTTTACCGAGATTGCCAAGACCGTAGGGGAAAGATGGCAGGTTCTGTCGCCAAACTACAGAGACAAGTACGAGCGGCAGGCCGCTGCGGCAAAAGAGAAGTACTATACGGAGCTCGCCGAATACAAGAAGACACCGGAACATGCGCAATATCAGGAGTACTTGGCCGATTTCAAAGCCAAACATGCAACCCCAGCGACTGGTAACCAAGAGTACGATGCTATCCCAGATTCAATGCGCTGACGTGTGACAGAAGGAAAGCGCTTGAAGCTGGAGCCCGAGACGAGTTATTCCGCCCCTAGCAGCGGGAACGACCACACGGAGAGGGCTGCCAAACGACTGAGTGATAGCTTTCTGGATAGCCTTCGAGACGGACGTCGGAGGTCGGGTTCAAGTCCGCCTCCGCCGTTGCGGGCCCGGCGACCGCCTCCCCTATCAAATTCTCCGAAGGATCGTTCCGTCAGTACCGTCAATTCGCCCAGACTTCAGGACCCTCAGTCTTCGATGCCGGTGTCACCAGTCTCCACCTCCCTACGGAGAGAGACTTCCTTTGATCTGCCACTTCACACAGGTAGCGCTTCAGCTTTGGACGCTCGCGATCGAGGGCTAGACCGTCGCACGTACTCGGCGCAACAGTCTCTGAATCACCCGCATTCGGCCTCGTTGGCAAATGCTCCCGTCGTCGGCCAAGGAGCACAGTCACCGCAACTTAGGGATCTGCTGTCCAGGCGGCCGCATCGCGAGTCCTCGACGCTTCCCCCCTTGTGCATGACGATACCACGCTATCCTCGGAGAGCACCGGGTATACTCCGCCTTATCAAGGATCGTTATTGCCAGCTATAGATGCTGCAAAGGAGCACCGCGTGCTACCGCAACCCGTCCCTACACCAGGCTACATAGTGTCTCCACTCGACCGCAAACCGCTCCTATCCCGGCCGCAGGCAGTGCCGTTCTCTGAGCCTAGCCACGGGTCACCACTGGCAGCATTGCTGCGCGCAGGCGAACTGGCACGCGACGCGGATATGAGGGATTGGAGCAAAGATCCTTCTTGAGCATTTGGCTAGCTGCTACACTCTTGCGTTTTGATGACCCCCTTCAGCAGCGCACTCGTTATGCGTGTGGCATCCGCGGCCGCTTGAAGCGAAGGGAAACGAATCGCTCGTCACAGAAGTCGTCGAACGCAGCAGACGGCTTGCTAGCCGAGCAAACAACGCCATAACGCTGTAACGTACTATACTTCTATATGCGGCTATCTCCATTAATGCATGTACGCGTCTCTGCCGACGCACCGACTTGGCTAGAGTTCGCACGGCGGGGAATGCTCAAGCCGTTCTACTCTGACCGAATTCTGGCTCCGCATTAGCACAATGCTAATACCTACCACTGTATTTCAACATTCGCATCGGCTGATATGAGCACATGGTCAGCTCCCATGGAGCTGTAGATCTGGGCCCCTGCATTGCATTCGTTAGCGTTCTGTCCGTTTGAGCGGCATGTGGAATCTTATTGCATGGTTTCATTAGGGGGTTTGTATGGCATCCAAGACCAATGCTTAGGCCGGCAGGACGCCGTTTGCATTCACCCACAGCGGTAGAATTCAGCGTGCAACATTGCTACATGGGGACTGATAGCGGTCAACCGCTTGCCAGCCTGCATACTCACCTCGCTATCACTTTTACTACTGCATCCGCTGTTTTGTCGTGACAAACTTGACCCGAGACGGAAGACTTCACGTCTCTCCTGATCACCCGTCCCTCGGGCGCCGCTTGCATCGGAGAAATCTCCTAGATTTCGCAGTGGCCGTGATCTTCCAGTCCTGAGTGCCTCATCACGGGTCTGGAGCGACCTTGGAGTGCCCGACACAGTGGCACGTGGGGTGGCGTTGTTTCGGGACGGGCATGCATCGACAACGGAACCACCCGCCCCGTTTTCCCATCTTCCAGCCTTTCCCCACCTGCACCGCGGCTCGCTGGGACGGCTGCACTGCTGTCTCACTAAAACGCTCTAGAAGCGTCGGACAATGGGGCCGCGTCCGCGACGGTCTGCTTCGGAGGCGGTCTCGCCTCCGCCGATCACGGGATACTGTAATCCGCGCTAAAACACTTTGCAACCCACATACCACCGGCCCGGGACGAAATCGAGAAATTAAGGATCTCGATCTTGTATCAAAGCGAGTTGGGAAAAGCTGCTGCGCTTGGGTGCGTCTTCCGACAGTTGGAGATGCTCAGAGTCGAGACTCCTCGATTCGAGCCAGGAACAAGGGGTTAAGGTTGGTACTGCAGCGATAGATGGCACGTGATGATAAGAGAATTGAAGGACTGTCCCCTTGTGCAGGCGCGTGATAAAATACTTGAGATACCTACTATTGTCTCTTCTGATCTGTGTAGCAAACTGATTGAGTAGGCAAGGACTATAATGGAATCCGCATAACCGCAGCATAAACGTCTGGGACACAGTGTTCTCCTCGATCGCGAATTGCACGTGACCAGCATCTCCAATTTCTGGTGTTGGACCCCCTTCCCTCTACACCTACCTCTTCCATCCGCCGATTCTCATAGGCAGCCCCTGATACCGATAGGCACTGGAGACAAGCTCAGTAGGTAGGCAGTTTACAGCATCAGGTTGCCTACTGGCACAGTAAGACGGCTCAGCCGCTTCGCTGTCAGCAGGCTCCTGTCAGCCAGCCAAGGTCGGGCAACCCGCACATGGCTGGCGGTGGCTCTCAGCTCGAACACAGAGCTGACAGCTTCAGCTCCTGTCCGGACAGTTTTTCAAGTGTGTGTCTGTCCGGTCGCATGTCGAGTTCTTCATGTTGTCTACACGTTGGCATCGAATTGCGCAATGGCATATACCGCCCATGAAGCAGTAGAAGGTGAAGTCCATTCTATGGCGTGTGCTCAAGCGAAACCAAACCCTCCAGATTGCAGGTGCGTTCCTCAACGCCTTTGTCAGTGACTTCCAAGAGCCCAAGGTAGGATGTGTTTGTTACTTCCTCAGCAAGAGCTTATGGCTTACGCCACCCTACGGGCGGTAATCACCTCGTTCAGCTCTTTAACAGCAGAGGAGGTTGACAAGTCATCTATAAAACCCTCATCGTCCTTTGAGCATCTCAAATTCCCTAGTCATCGCTTTGCCCGCTCCTGATTACCGGCAAATCCGGTTTCCGTCACGCTTTTTGTACGATCTTCTTGTGTTACCTTTGATACTTGCCGCTTTTACCTCGTCTCTACGTTCTGCATCTGCGCGCCTCAAAGTCAGCCGCGCATCAGGCCGACAGTATGGGCTCCGTACCTGGAAACGCGCCCACTCGGGAAAATCTTGAGCGAACTCACATTCTCCACGACATACTCGACAACGTTGACCGCTACTCTGACGAGTACGATAAGGTCGATTACGATGCACTGAAGCGAGATGTCTTGAAGCCAGTCCTCCACGATGACTTCGATCCTGAAGTGCAAATCCGAGGCTTTCTGAGAGCCTTCAGACACACTCCCGCTTTCCGGGCTGCATTCGAAAATATCAGAAGCCCCGAACTCCAAAATCAGGTTCAAGCTTTCATCCGCGGCAGTTCTGCAAAAGAGGCAGTTGGTAAAGAGGGCTTCCGCCTATCATCACACCCTAGTCCGGGCGTCAAGCACCACTTCTCGTTGATAGACGAGCTGCAGAATCTTGTGCTTGGAGCTATCGAGTTGAAGGAGGCGGTAGAGGATGTTTTTCACCCCAAGCACGCTTACGTCAAGGCCTTGCCTTTGATCTACGAGGATGCGGCCAGTATGAAGGTCATGGAGGTGAGTGAACGTACTGAATAATGAGTTATCAGATACTGACTCTACTCAGGTATACTGCGATGTACCGTTCGAAAACTGGGGTCAATCGGTTCACAACACGCCCAGACTTACGTGCCTTCCCACCACCGTTAGGGGCGTTCAAAACATTGTTCAGTATGCCTCTGAGAACAATCTCCGTGTCCGGTGCGCTGGCTATCGTCACAGCTGGAGCTCGGTCTTCTCCCAAGACAACGAAATCTTCATCTCTTTCGTCAACCTAGAACAGGTCACTACCATCCCTGACCCAATGAGTCTTCTTCCTGGCGAATACAACCCCGCGACTGTTACCGAGCTGAAGACCATCGAATTGCAGGAGAAGACAGCGCCAGGGAAGAGGCTTTGCAGAATTGGCGCCGCCGTAACCAATGAAGAGTTCCGGCGCTGGGCGGTTGCGAATGACTCCTGGTCTTTGCCCGTTGACGTAATCCTAGTCGAGGTTACGATTGGTGGCGTCAACGCACCTATTTGCCATGGTGGCGGACGACCTCACAAAACCGTCTCCGATTATGTCCGGCGTATTGAGTACGTCGACTGTAACGGAGCACTTCGCCTCATCGACGATCCATATCTCATCAAAGCAGCAGCTGGAGCATTCGGCCTCCTTGGCGTCGTCACCCACATTACCTTTGAGCTAGACGCCATGAGCTATGCCGTGATGGAGCCCAGGAAGGTCGACATCGGACTCGCAATTCCTCCACTGTCGAAAGAGGAGATCCCAAAGGCTCTTCGCGAGGACTGGTTCTACGGCCCAAAAGCCGCTCAGAAGCTCGCCGCGGCCAAGGTAGATTTCGAGAAGCGTGCCGCTGACGACTTCTACAGCGAGTGGTTCTGGTTCACGTACCAGCGCAAGGCTTGGGTGAATACCTGGAACACTACGTCAGACCCTGTAGGCGCAAAAGACTACCCCGATGAGGCTAGAATCTTCCTGCAATGGGTCGAAGGCTGGATTGGCGGTGTTCTCACGTCGCACCCCTTCTTCAACGCTATCCCCGGATACTGGCAAGCTCAGCTCCTCGCTACGATGGGAATGGCTGCTCTTCCACCCACATTGGGCGAAAAGGAGACTCCAACCATCAAGACTCAGCTCCCCAATGCGCTGCACTTCCGTCGCGGCATCCAGAACATGCGCGTCAGAGACATGGAGTTCCAAATCCCGCTCCAACCGCGCCAAGACGATCCAACCAAGCCCGATTTCTGGATCGTACAAAAGGCATGGTGGGACGTCATCAACCTTGTCTACGACTACGCGGACGCAAGTGGCGATCCCTCCTCTCCGATGAGGCTGACGCTGGAGCTGCGCATCATGGGCGGCAGCGACATGCTTATGGCACCGCAAAAGGGCAATGATCTCGGCACCGCCAGTATCGAGGTCTTGAGCATTCCTGACGCTGTCGCTGATGATGAGTGGAGAGACTTCATCCAGAAGGTCTCGGATCTGTGGATGTCGTATGGCGATCACATCAACGTTCGACCGCATTGGGCGAAGGAGTGGGAGGGGTTGCAGTTCAAGGGGAGGTGCTAGGGATCACCTCCGGGACGTGGCGTATCCAGAGCAGATTGTGGAATTCAAGGAGGCGTTGGGGGAGATCGGACGGCAGCAGGGATGGTCGTTGGAGCAGTTGCAGAACAGGTTTTCCAACGAGCTGTGGGATAAGATTGTTTACGGGATGTAGAAGTTGTCTGAGAAGGGGTTTTTGGCAAGGGTAGATTCACAGTATGTTCACGTTCGCGCAGGCTGGATGCCTGGTTAGTAGTTCCTCCTTTAACCCTAACAAGACGCTGCCCTGAAGTCTTCGTCCATCAAATCTTCACTTTCCTTTCATGCCGCAAACGTGCCCTGTCCTGTTCCTCCAAATTTACACCTATTTCGTTACAGCGTGAAGAAAGAACCAGTGCCATCTCGTTGCACTTTTGGCCATGTGCTTTGCAAGAACGTCGAGGTGATGACGCATCCCCTGGCCGCTCTGATAGGGAGTCTGCAGGTGGCATCAAGGTGGGTCGGGCTGCTGAGTGAAAAACTGAATGGGTAGGAGCGCGTCTGTCGCGTCTTCGCAGCCTTCTGGGCCGATGGCTGCTTGAGAGCACTCATGCAGACCACCCCCACACAGCTCGCCTTAGCAGCTGAACCCTCAGCCACTTATCTAGCGGTGCTTAACATTGAGCTTCTCACACTGTTATGTTGTGCTAACTTCTCTGCCAAAATCCTTTTTAAGCCTCAACTATGGCTGACCGCCCCCATGTGAGGGACCTCATCGGCTGCTTTCAGAATGGCGGCAAGAAAAACCAGGCTAGGAGCCAGGACGACCAAAGGCATCACCAATACCTCAGTGTCAAGTCCGTACGCACTTCGGAATGAAAGAGACTAAAGAGGTTAAAGGAATAAGCAGTCAACCCGCAGTTTCCGGTCCACCCGGCACAAAAACACCCTGGTCTAGGCGTTCTAGCACCCGGATGCTGTCAGTTTTCATGTTGGATACAAAAAGACAAACGATTCCTAAGCAGAACTGTCGATGTCATGGTCATACCCGCCGGCCTTGATCCCACCGGTCCCGTTACCAAGGGGAGACTTACCATCCGCGGCCTATTGCGCAGGGCGACCATTGTACTCGCGCCGGACACCGGGGATAGTCCACTTGCCTACGGTGCCCCACGCAGGAGCCCGATTGCTGGAGATTGTCTGCAGGATCTAGTTCGACTGTTCGCCCAAGCATCTGCCAGAGCAGCCGGAGCTTGTCGAGCATAGTTGGCAATCTACTACTGCTTTTTTCTTGCAGGATTACGCGTACCCGAGTTGGGATTCAAAAAAACATGGAGCAAATCTTTGTTCTGGAATACATCGGAGCAAACGAGTACAAAAGAATAGACTGGTCGGATAATGGGGATGCAGACTGGTTTACGACAGCTCTGGATAATGTAATTGAGATAATGTAATATTGTAGGCAACTTACACCTGTCTTATCTTGAGCTTTTCTTTAGCTAACTTCCGCCACCTGCAACACAACTTGAAGCTCGTCGTGGACAGCTTGGCAGGGAGCGGCTTCGGTATCCTGCTGTGACTTAGAAGATTAACAAGAAAGCTATCTCAAGGATTCAACTTCGCTACAAGATCAATGCCTTCACTGCTATGAACGGCCATGATGTCTGCAGCGACTTCACCGACAACCGCTTGAGTACATTTTCTGCCGTTATCGCTGCCAAGGCGAGGGCGATTGCGCTACTCTAGCGAGGAGTGCTGCGAGAGATAATGGACGACCGCGCAAATTCTCGGCAAAAAGGGAGTAGGAGATTGGAGATATGGCAAGCAAGGTGATTGACCTTAACAGCTAGTAGGTATATCTGATTTTGCTGTGAGGAAGTCACTGTGTATAAAATGGACGGCTGACTGACACTGCGGAAAACCTTAGACAAGCGATACAGTTATTGAGAATAATGACTCAAACTGTGCTAGAGGACGCCTGATGTAAGAGCTTGCATAGTGATACACCCATCTTGAAACTACAAGACCCACGTCGAGTGCCCGTTCAGCATTCAATACACAAGCCGCACTATCTTCGTAAGAGCCGTCAATCTCCGCAATCATCATGGCCTTTGAAGGTACCAATACTGTCGTCTTCCTTGCCAGCGCTCTCCTCATCTCTGCCTTCTCGGTTGTGATATACCGTCTCTATTTCCACCCCCTTTCCCATATACCCGGTCCACCTCTCGCATGCATTACATCCCTATGGCTGTACACAAAGACCTATCTGGGCACCGAAGCCAGCTCAATCGACCGTTTGCACCAAAAGTACGGCCCAGTGGTCCGCATTGCGCCGAATGAGGTTGACTTCTCTGATGGCGCCGCTCTGGCCCCCATCTACACGGAGAAGGGAGGCTTCCTGAAGGCGGAGTCCTACCGCAATTTTGACATCGAGGGCCACCCCAGTATCTTCTCGGCCCTAGATCCGGTGCACAGAAAGAGTAGGGCAAAGGCGGTAGTTGGGATGTTTGCGAGTTCGAGTATCAGGGAGAGGATTGGTATTATTGAGGAATGTGTTGTGAGGATGGTCGACCGGATGCAGGCAGAAGCCTCTACAGGGAAGGCGGTCAATGTGCTTAATCTGACGAGGAGTCTCGCTGTTGATGCCGTGTCCGCTTATCTGTTTGGCAAGAGCTACAACGGCATCGCCGAGGAATCGGGCTCGCAGCTTTCGGCGAGCGAGTTTGTCAATACGTTTGTTGCGGTGGGGCGGTTCTTCTACCTCCCGAACTGGGCGTTCATTTTGTTAGAGAGCTGGAGTGCGAAGCTGAACAAAGACAAGAGCGAAGTGGATAAGAGCATGGCTGCCATAAACTCCTTTGCCGAAAAGCTGGTCGAAGAAGCCCGCCCTGAGGACCCTACCTACCAAGGTCGCATGCTGAAGGCTGGGATCAGCGAGCACGAGACCGTCGCCCAGTGTCTTGACGTGATGTTTGCAGGCACAGATAGCACGGGCATGAACCTCGCAACCGCATGCTGGCATCTAGCGCAGAATCCCAAGCAGTGAGTTCTAGATTCTCGGATCCCAACATCCATCTCACTCGTATACTCACACCCTGCCAAAGGTACGAGCGCCTCCGACAAGAAGTCCTCTCAGCAGACCCCTCCACCGACCCGCAAACCCTCCCCTACCTTTCCGCCGTCCTCCGCGAAACCCTCCGCCTCTCCTTCGCAAACCCGACACGCCTCCCTCGTGCGGTTCCTGCCGGCGGCTGGACCTTCAAAGGAATCTACATCCCCCTTCTACTGTGGTAGGTCTCTCACCGTACACCCTCCATCTCAATCCTGCCGTCTTCCCGTCCCCTGAGAAATTCCTGCCCGAGCGCTGGGAGGACCCGACGCCGGAGATGAACAGGGATCATATACCTTTTGGCCTTGGGCCGAGACAGTGCATCGCGCGGAACCTGGCAATGGCGGAGCTGGCGCTTGGGGTTAGGGAGATTGCGAAGAGGGACGCGCTGAGGGGTGCGAGGACAAGAGGAAAGGTGGTGCTGCTGGAGTGGTTCAATAGCAAGGTGGAGGGAGAGAAGATTGAACTGGTGTGGAGCTAGAGTGCCGACAAGGAATTCTCTACCGGGTGTTACGCAACTGTGTAGAGATACGCGAACTGATGCCCACTCGACTGCACTGCAGTCAGGTCAAAGACACCGGCTCCGTTGCCTGGTACCAGGTCGCCGGCTGTTCCGGCATCACAGCGCGTGACGCTATTATGCCATTACGACCTAGCTGCAGCGTGATATATAGACAGAAAGATCGACAGGTAGATGAATGCAGAGAGGCATAGTACGGGCGCATAATTGAAATCATGTAGTGGGCCGCATTTGTGTTGCGGTTGACATTAATCGACCGTTTTGATGCAGAACCCTTCAGGGGACCAAGGGACCCTTGAACCACCAAGAATAGCTTCAAACGCATGGTGAGGTACCCAAGATTTGACGAAGGCTTAGGGTTTAAGTGATCATGGGAGTGGTGGTTACAACTGATTTTATGAAGCCCAAGCCTGAGGCAGAACTAATCTTAAGTTTCCTCGTTCCATTGACCTCGCGTGCTCCTCCGACTCGTGGTGATCCCCGCCAAAACGCGGCGCAGCTTCAGCGAGATCCTTACCATCACACAGAACTACACCGCAAACAACCTCTTCCGCCGCATATCTGTACGATACATCTCCGTCAGCAGCTTTTGCAACCGTTATCTATGGTCGCCGGCTCCGCGTAGTAGCTGCCTCCGAACGCGCGCATTTCTTGGGGCATATGGATTGGCCCGCCAACCGGGGGTTATAGAACTCAGGGCTCACCTCGCAGCAATAGCAGGCGCCCATAGAGCATAGGTCGAGCCAAGCGCCACCAGAGTGTCTACGAGACTAGCGCCAGTCATCCTTCTTGCTTTCTATAGCTTTTGAGCTCAAGTCGCTTCCACAGCACGATTAGGCGCCAATATTTGGGATGGGGAACATCAGCAGCAGGCCTGGCGACGGCGACTCCCTCTTACTAAAAGACCAGAATAGATGTAAAGCATGCCTTGCTTCAGCCTCTGTAGTGTAATGCTGACATGTGTCCGCAGTCTTTGTCTCAGCGATTACCGTCACGAACCCTCGAAACCGAACCATTCTCAGCATAACGCCAAACGCCTTTCCCGCCACCAGATACATTGCGAAGAGGGATATAGGGGACGAGAGTGTGATTGAATACGTACAGGTGAACGTTTCCAGGCACGGAAGCGTTGACGCTCGAGTGCTGACCCGCAGCGCATAGGACCCAGATTCGACCTCAGCCGCCGCTCCACCGAACTTCCTCCTTCGCTTGTCCAATGACGAGGAGATAACCTTCAACTTCACAATTGTACTCCGCCAAACCTCTCCGGGTACGAATGGCGCATCAGCGAACCCCAGCGCGACCGCAGACACTTCTGTCAAGGGCCTCACCTACGTCTTCGCTCCGAGTTCGAAAGAGCTACAGAATCTTGTAACGCGCGAATTCCAAGCAGATCCGAACTTCCACAAGAACCCCAACGTACAATTGCTGGGCGATTACACGACTGGCGGCAGCTCGTCGGTGCAGTTCCATTGGTCTTGGAAATGGAGGCCTCCGAGAACAACCGAAGACAGAGGCGGGGGCTGGCGCAACAGCTGCAGTGTATGTCGACCATAGTGCTTGGAACTGCGGCACGGCTAGCTAACTTATACAGTTTGCGGAGTACGACGAGCGTGCACATCGCTTAGACACCTTGGCTAGCTTCTCCTTCTATGTCGCGAGTAGGTTGTACTCTACCCCTCAAGCGGCTACTCTAACCGAGATGTAGATACCCAAAAACTTCTCGGCAGCCCAAAATCTCCTTCGCTACGCCTAGATGTTGGACTCCCACCGAGGTTGAGAGTTCCATCAGCACAGTCCTTCGAATCGCGTGTCAGTGACTCGGATGGAGCAGAATACAGAGACTTCGCGGAACCGCGATCACCTGCAATTGAGCCCAAAGCGGAGTACGGTCTGGGTCTCGTCCCGACCATGACGAACGCCACAGCAAACACCGACGTAAAAGTAGACATTAACTGCCAGCGGCCCGGTGATGACCTCAGCTCTGTCGATGACGGGCCGCTGTTCCGTGCGACACTGAAAACTCTCGAACTGAAGACGGGCAGCATGCGATCTCGGTGGAAGAAGGTGCTGAAGAAGGCCGAGGCAGCCTTGGACGCGCAAGTTAACTACAACAGCGCTATGAAGGAGCTTATGGAGAGTTTTCACGACGTGTCATCCTCGAGCGCAAACGCTGTGCAGCCAGCAATCGATCATTACTTCGACAAGATAGCCAAGGATATCCTAGCCTACGAACGGCAGAACACAGTTAATCTACAGAAGCTCATCATCGATCCCATCAACAGGCTTTACAACGTGGACATCAAACAAGTGGATTCAAAGAAAGAAGATTTCGAGAAGGAGAGCCGAGATTACTACCAGTATGTCAGCCGGTACCTCGGGCAACGCCAGGACTCCCTCAAAGAGAAGAAGCGTGCAGAGACAGATTCGAAATACCAAGTCAAGCGCCGGAACTTCGAGCTGAGGCGCTTTGATTACGCTTCATTCATGCAAGACCTGCATGGCGGGCGAAAAGACCAAGAAGTGCTTTCGTATTTGACGAGATATGCGGACGCTCAAGCGAAAGGCTTCTTGAAAACGGCCAAGAACATCGAGGCGATGCTTCCTCAGCTGGAAGCGCTGAGCTTTGAGGTGAAAGAGGCTGATAAGGAGTACCAGCTGCAGCGAACGGATAGGGAGGAAAAAGAAGAGCCATTGAGAAAAGCACAAAAGCCTATATCGAGCCAGAAACCCCTACAACGGCCCAGCAACAGACGCCCAGTTTGTCTCAAGCGAATGGCGCCCGACCAGGTATGCCTGAGCGAAATTCCCGCTCGGTAAGCAACGCAGCGGAGTTCAGGAGCGTGGTGAGCCCACCGCCGTATGTTTCTCCGCCACAGAATGGCGCACTACATCTACCATCACCGGGTCAAGGTTCCGCTACTCCAGGCAATAATGGAGCGCTCGTCGTGGGGAGTCCAAACCAGAATAAGTTCAAAGGCATCCGCGATATGGAGGAAAAGGATTACACGGCGTTAGGAGGTCCAGAGGGAAACGGAGGCCAGCAGCGTAAAGAGGGGCTCCTGTGGGCGCTTAGCCGACCAGGAAGTCATGTCGATCCGAAAGGGTTGAACAAGCAAGCCTGGCACAAGTAGGTCAAAAACAGACTTGAATAGGACAACAAACTGACACTACACAGGTTTTGGATAGTGCTTGACCAAGGCAAGCTGTCGGAGTATACGAACTGGAAGGAGAGGCTTGACCTCCACATGGACCCGATCGACCTCCGGGTGGCATCTGTTCGGGAAGCTCGCAACGCCGAGCGGCGCTTCTGCTTTGAGGTCATCACACCGCAGTTCAAGCGCGTGTATCAAGCGACATCTGAAGAAGACATGAAGAGTTGGATATGCGCAATCAACAACGCGCTGCAGAGTGCAGTGGAGGGCAAGGGCAAAGCCGAGCCCGTTACCACAGAATCACTGCCTGGCTCCACTCGGCGAGACATTGCCTCAGTGCTGACTGGAAAGAGCTCATCAATGTCACATCACCGATCCTCACACGGAGGCAACGCAGATTCCAGGACTGTCTCCCGCCATGCCACGGACGGCCATCGGCCGTCCCACATAACGCCTGAGGCGCACGATGAAGACCCGATCAAGCTCCTCCAACAGATTCGGGATGCCGATGCAGGCAACAAGAACTGCGCGGATTGTGGCTCCGACAGCAAAGTCGAATGGGTCTCGATCAACCTCGGGATAATCCTCTGCATCGAATGCAGTGGCATCCACCGCTCGCTCGGGACCCATATCTCCAAAGTACGGTCCCTAACCCTCGACACCACCTCCTTCACGCTCGACACGATTGAAGTCCTCCTTACGATCGGCAACCGCGTCTCCAACATGATCTGGGAAGCGCGTCTAGACTCCTATCTCAAGCCAACCCCAACCTCAACCCGCGAGCAGCGCCTCCGCTTCATCACAGCCAAGTACGCAGACCGCGCCTTCGTCCAGCCCATCTCGACCACCCTATCCCCCTACTCAACACCCGACGAGACCCTCCTCGCCTCGATCAAGAAAAACGACATCCAGAACGTGCTATACGCACTCGCCCTGCGCGCCAACCCCAACGCCACGGACCGCTCCCGCGCAACCCACGCCGTCTACCTCGCGCTCGCAGCCGCAGATCCAGCCCTGCCCGCCCAAACTGTCTCGTCCCTTCCTTCCCCGGACGCTCCCCCAGCGGCACGGGCACGCCCCCACCACCCCGAGCAAAACCCTTCGCGGTCGCGGAAATGCTCCTTCAAAACGGCGCCGACATCCCCGCATCCCCCGCGCCCATCGCGCTCAGCCCGGCCGCGAAGTTGTATCTAGAGCAGAAAACAGAGCAGCGGTCCGGCAAGAGATTCTCAGCGGCGGGCGGTACGGCGAGGATGCCGGGCCGGGCGAGCGTGGCGATGGTGGGGCGCGCTAGGGCCGAGATGCCGGGGTTTGGGAGCGGGGATGCGCTGGCCGCGCTGCCGAGTATTGCTGCTGGGAATGGGAGTACGCCGGGGGAGAGGGCGAGGGAGAGGGAGAGCAGGTTACAGAAGAGGGTTAGTGCGGGAGGGAGGTTGGTGAAGGGTGGGGGCGGTGATGGAGGGGTTTGATAGGAGGCGTCTAACGAGTTGGAAAGCGTCTTGCGAGCACCCATGCGTCGGTGCTGAGGAGGTAGGGGACTGAGTGCGAGATGTAGGATTTCTCAGGCGGTGCGTGGCATCTGGCTGAGGGCCTATTGGGTATCGAATAGGGCGGTCGGTTTGGATAACCGCTTTGGAAAGGATCTATGGCCGTGTAACGATCATGGCTTCTTGGGTGAACTAGTTAGACGCTCCGCTTGGCTGGTGGAAGCGTTCAGGTGTTCTTGGAGTCTGTTATGCTCGCTAGGCGGGCGGTTGGGCACGGAGTCACGTGCTTTAACCAGAGAGGGATTGCGGAGGATATTCTTGGGTCATTCATAGGGACATAGCCCTCCTTCTGGGCGGGCTCAGCTCGATTGGATGGGTCAGCGCGGAGCGATAACTTGTAATGAGTATGAAGTTGGTTATCTTAGTGGACTTTTGGTGCATCACGAGCAGCTTTGCCTTGTTGGCTCTTAGAGCCTCGTTTGACGAAGTTCTGCATGACCAGTTAAAGAATCCCACCAAGATGACGTCTCACGCAAGGGCATCTCAGGCATGGAGGTAGTTCTTGGTGAGCAAAGATGAATGGTTTGTTAATTAGAGCGGATGAGCTAGACCTGCTAGACACATTGCGATGAGAAGATAGGTGATGGTAAAACAACAGTAAAGAGAAAAGGAAAGCAACAGATCCTCCAACGCCTGAGACCATACAGCCACAGGGCCACCTCACAAACCGGGGTGTCAGATGTTGAACTCTGAATAGAAAATCCGTAGTTCAGTGAGCCTGCTCACTTCATCGGCCTCTTCGAGCTGCTCCCTCCAGCGGACGGTGCGCTTCTCTTCTGTCCATGAGGAGGAGCAATGCTGTTCAAGGTGCTGACGTATGGTTCCGGTGCTCCAAAGAACTGGAGTTTTGCAGCAATGGATCTGAGGCGCTCGTGATACTCTCTGAGGACCTCGGGTGGCTTGTTCTTCAGCATATCCACTACAAAGAGCTCATCTCCTACCATCACATGGCTTTTGATCAACCGCGGAAACAGATTCCGGTCTTGGATTTGCTCGATTGGCCATGCGGTTCCTTGGTAAAGGTCCCTGTTGCGGTCAACAACGCCTTCCAGCACATCAATCAACGCACGAACGGCTCGGTTAGCGGCGTCACGGTCGCCGGGGTCATTGCTGATACGCTTGTCGTAGCCATCTTGGATTTCCTTCACCAGTTCCTCGAGCTTGTCGGCACACTCAACGACGCCAAATGGACGCTCCGAACCGGTAGGCCCTTGATTAACATACTCCTGTAAATCGTCAAACACTTGCTCGACTCTGTCCTGCATCCTTTCGAAGAAAACATTGGCGCGGATCGTAGGATCTACGATGGATCGCAGCCTGACGTACAAGTCGTCATTGCGCGCGGCATATGCGATAATCGAGTCGCGAAACTGCTGATATGCTTGACTCAGCGATGGCGAGCCAGGCAAGGTGGCAACGAAGTCTTCGTGGATGAGTCCAGTCGGTTCCAAGACTGATAGTATGTCGTTGAGCTCATCTGTCCGTGCCTCGCCCTCTTCAAGGCCTTGCTCATCGAGCAGCCAGTCTCTCCTTTTAGCTAGCTCAGATAATTCGCGGCGCTCGATCAACCTGTACGGGGTTATGGTATCCGCGTGAGTTTTGTTCTCGATAGTGGAGGCATCCCCCGCAAGTCTGTACACGTAGGATTCATCTCCAAACGCCCGAACAAGTTGGTCTTCTAGCCAAAAGACGTGCTGATTGGTTTGTCAATTTATCAAAGCTCAGCGCACGAGGAAACAGGGGGTGTACCTTGCAAGCAAGCCCTTCCTCCCACATGCCGCAGTCACAGTGAGGTGCTGAAGGGTGGGGCTCATCCGACTGCGGCTTATCCAGTTGCGGTTCGTCCTTCTCCACGAAGATAGGGAACGTATCCTTGACATGAAAGACGTATGAACCAGCTTCTTCGGTCTCCTCACAGTACTCGACGGATATCGCTTTTCCGCACTCAAGTGCATCTCTGAATCGTTCCCGAGAAGCCTCGCTTAAGCCAGAAATGTCGTATCGAAATCGGCCGGATCTGATGATGCGTTCGTTCATGGATGAAGAGGCCATTGCGGCGCCGGCGCTGCCAGCAGCCGGCTGCTGGGCTTGTTGGTGGGCTTGTTGGTGGGCTTGAGATCCAGCTCCAGCTCCAGCTTGCGCCTGCGCCTGCGCTCGCCGTTCTCTCTCTGTTTGGCTTCGAGTCCGCATAGGGCCGATACCGAGCTTCGAGAAACCCTCAATAGGCGGCGATGTCATAGGGATTGATGGAGGACGAACATCTACACAAACCTATGTTTCCAGAGCTGGAATCCTACGACCTTTTAAGTTCATCTGTTGGAAGCTTTGCCGCATAGAAGACCGAATGATCTCCATGGTGGACTCCTGCGTCACCAGCCTCTCAGCGGCGCTTAAAGTCCATGGAGACAGACACTCCGCCAATTCACGGTGAGCACCTTCTAGAAACGCTATCCAGGTGATGATTCCGAGCCATATCAAATGGTTCATTGGTTTGGGTGGCATAGTTCGCCAGAAAGCCGTTGCGGCGTCAGGGTGCTCACGCGGAAGCCCTTGTCTATGCCGCACGACCAAGGAGCTGTGATAGGCTCCGTAACATCTAAGGCCATCATAACGGATGCCGGTATTTGTGAATTGCCTTGAATCGGGCGGTCGATGGACTCTTCCTAATGACTTGGCACCGACAGCCGCGGCGAAGCATGGAGTTTACCGACGGCGCGCTTCGGCATAGGCGAAGTACCTGGTCTTTCGGGCTTCGATTGCTGCGCAGCGCGTGAGCATATATTGAGATATGGAGTTGAGTTACTGGCATTGAGGTCGGATGTTGTAGAGTGGTGTGGTTCGTTGTCTGTGGTAAAGTCGCCAAATCCTGCCCAATCCGACACGGCAGCATTTGGCGAGGCGCCGAAATGATCAGCACAGCCTTTCAACGCGGCTATATTTACACACATCCAACGGCACGAATACATTGACATCCAGTCAGGTGAAGCGGCTGAAGGTCACTCACACAGCTGCAAGGCTGATTTTGGTGATGTTGTAGTAGAACTACAATTCAAGAACTGGCATACAACCAAGCCTCAGCACAGTTTGAAGTTAAGTACATTCTGGGATACATTACTATCTGTAAATACGGCTCATCCAACATGTCTGGTTCGTTTCGCTTCGAAGTAAAACATGATGAATGCTTAACGCTCAATATCGGTACAACCTAAAAGTGGAGAGGCTTTGCCCTGCTCGGCGCCTGTTGGCTCCCAATGATGTCTGCTGAAAACTCCCTGAAATCCAATCGCTAATGCCACAATCGCCATGCAGTATGGTAACATATACAAAGAAACTCAGGAAAACAAGGTAACGGACTGGCCACCTCGAAAATGCAGATGGACCGATGTCAGAGTGTCAGGGTTGCGGGTGGAACGTGGAGCGGTGAAGAGGCAGAGGTCCCAACGCCAGGTGTGGATGAACTGCAGAATGGCGCCCGCGCCCTACAGCAGACAAGGAGGAGAAGATGGTCATGGGCACGGTGCATTGTTGCTTCGTGGCGCCTGGTGATAATGACGGGGAGATCCATGTGGTTGCATGTAAGGATAAGTCCGCCACGCAGGAGATCCTCTGGCAAATTGATCAGTGAGATGGAGACCGAGCCTGGCAAAGTATGAGTAAAGCGGCGCAGAAATGGCTGGATGGACTCACGCCGGCAGGGGCTTACCGCGAGCTCCCACCCGTGCGTGAGTAGGCGGCGTAGACTGAATTGTCCTTAGAGCTTTGCGGCGAGCTCTGTTCCTTGTTTCTGCCCGACTGGATGATGTGTCCTATCGCGACTCCTCCCCATGGCAGACCGGAAAGTTGGCTGTTCCCGTCCAGTTCGCCAGGCTCCGCTGAGACGTAGGCAGATCCTGCGAGTTTCTGGTTCTCGATCAGGCGCTCGCTGTCCTCTTTTTGCTCCTTGATCTTAGCTCCTGTAGCAATGTATATCGTCAGCAACTTGCGACTACAATCTGTCATATTGATAGTTCACACTTACGAAACTTTCTTTGCGCCAGCCTGTTCTGTATCTTGCGACGCTCGTTGGGATCTTCGACGGCAGTCCAGTCATCCGCTTGTGTGCTACCCGACTCTTGGCTTGACCCGGAAAAATCTTCTTCGCTCTGTCGACGCAGCGACATCTTTTCGAAGTCGTACGTAGATCCAGCTTGATGGCCAATTCGGACGGGTACTGACTGGTGGTAGCGAAGGTAGAATACAATGGCGGCCAGCGTACGTATGTGGTTCCTTGATGAGAGATAACAATATTGCGCATTTGATGATCTCGTTCAGTGTATAGAGAGACGTGGGGCAGAAGAGTAATAGGAAGGCTATTATTTTTGGCACCAGCGCTGTAGCCCCAGGCTGCTTCGATAAAGTCATACACAGCGACTTTGAGGCAATGCCAGGGTAGTGAGATGAGGCCTTCAACCATTCAGCCCCCAGACTAGGTTGTTGCCTAGGCCTACTAGAGTCACAGGCAAGTATATGAATTAAGATGACTAGAAGCTGCGCTACTGCGACAGAAATGTAGACCAATGACCCCGTAGGGAGCGCGAAGACTATATTCATACTGCGAGAATTTGAGATGCTGGCACGAACGGTCGGTCAACCAGTGGCCCCTACATCAGGAACAAGAGTTCGGCGACGGCGATGCTTGATATGCATAGCCTTCAGATGAACGGTTGGCACGCCTTGTGTCTTGGGTTGGGGAGAAATCATTGGACGCCGGATCTGGGGTGCGCCAAAAGAGGACATAGCGGACGGAAAGATCCACAACAAAAGGAAGATGATGATTGTCAGGCATCGACATCATAGGAGAGATAGGTACCGCGATTTACGGACGCTACGATGGCAATCTGAGCGAACAACCGCTTCAAGAGCGATGTATCACGGAGTCGCCGCAGGCCAAGCCAAACCAGAGTGTTGGTACTCTCCTGACGATTGACGAGCTTGAACTAGTCATTTGAGACGCGGTAAGAGTAGGCTACAATGTAAGGTAGCCTTGTAGGGCTGCAGGGGGATCCAACGGGCGGGTGCCAGGGGATGACCCATGATTGGCTTACAGTTACCAGTAGAATCCTTCAAATCGTGACTGTTGCAAATTACGTCGAGGTACATGTACTTGGTGAGGTACCTGCATGGGTTCCGTCACCGGTGCTTAGGGCAAGGCTGACTTCGGGTTGTCCGCGATGAACCAGGCTCCCTCGTTCAGCCTCGGGGTCCGTCCGATTACGATTTACGACAGGCCGTCCTGCCCTCCTTATTGGTCCTACAGTCAGTTCGAGATGGCGATGCAAACAAGAGTACGGTATGCTCCATCCGTTTTCAGAAAATGGTCTTCGGGATATCGGCGGTGCAGGACGAGCCGGGAAACTGTGCGGCCAGGGACGTTGCTAGCACCAATCCTTAGAACCGAAGCTCCCAGGTAACTGACGTGCCAGTGCAGAGCACGCAACTGGCTGGGAAAGAAGCTTTCCACGAGAGTTGGCAGGATTTGAAGCTTCAGATGACGGCCGTTGGCTTGGAGTGCGGGGCGCGGCCAAGACGGAGAAGAATGTTGAATGGCGGAGACGGAACAGTGTCGCTGTCACATACAATGACGTCTGGCGACAGATTCGAGCTTGTTAGTGTGTTTGTGTCAACAACCTGGAGAGCTTCATCGAGAGGAAATGTTGTCGGTGTCTTTAGCGCCTTTTTTGGGCAGCCTCCAATCACAGTGCCTCTACCGCTTTAGGCACCAATGAGCAGGGCTTTCTTCACCGCCAGCGACTACCTAGGTATCTAGTTGATATCGGAGCCTCTCCAAGGAGAAGGTCGAATTGTCATATCGCAGCACCATGTTCTCTGCCTGCGCGATGTCTCCAAGGGGCATACCAGACGCATTGCAGTTTCGCACAACACCAACGGACTGCTTGAGAGCCTGAGCGAGCAGCTACAACGTTATGGTACCTCAGGCTGCGCATATAACAAAGCCTGCATAGCGTCCAATGAGAAAGACAATCCTAGAAGCTTGTGTGAAGCACTGCTGTACTGCCCCTAGCACTGAGAACGCGCCTAGTTCAGGATCTCAATCAGAAGATAACCGGCTGCGTATTCCTACGTCTCGATATGCTATAAGAAGAGCGACGATATATGCCAACACTCTGGAGAGATGTCGAGGGGCTACGGGTTTCAGATGTTCGTCTGTAAATAGTCCTACTGATCCATGCGGTAGATGACCAGTAGGGTGGAGAAGACGCGGTCCTGCTAAAAACCTATTTTGCTCTCCCACTGATTGATGAAGTATGCCTCATAGCCATAGGTAGGCGCATGAGGCAGGCAAATCGTGGTACCTCAGGGTGTTACCTGAATTCCTACACTGTGAATGTGGGCAAGTACTCCGTACATGGAGCCCAACCGAAGCAAGCATTGCACCTTGACTTGCTGATACTAAGAGTCAGGCCATGACACCGGCGGAGCGCACATTACGAAAGTCAAGACGGGTTCTGGACCACTTGGTAAAGGTTGATAGTTGCGAGGTTGCTGTTCAAAGAAAATGAAGAAAAGTCAAATTTATCTGCTTAGTAAGCTTCGCTGCCGCGACGGACTTCTCGGGGCGCAGCCTTGCGCTCTTCTTTTCCTCACACACTTCATAAAGTACGAATGCATAATCAACCGCCAATACTCGCTTCATAGGCTGGTCGGTCATATTGGCGTTCAAGAGCAACCATAGAGGCGCATTTAGGCTTCAGCAATCGGTCATCTATAGCATGATCAGTGGTGCTGAAGCCACCTGCGTGCCATACATGTCTCTTTACGACCGTGGCAGTTGAATCTGATAGAACCTTTGGTTCTATGAGTATAAATACTTTTAGCAAGGTGCGCGGACGAGGGTCGTACCTTTCCAGAGATGTTGGTGGTGGTTGAAGGTAAATAGTCTATGGCACGACCAAAAGCCCTCCGCACCGCTCTTCGGAAAAGTGACTTAGACCATTGAGCGCGGCGCTCAATCGTGAATCCTGCTGCTTGAAAGAAAGTCCCAAACATTTAAATGCTCGCGTGCTAAGAGTATGGATG
This sequence comes from Coniosporium tulheliwenetii, assembly GCA_030247845.1. Lineage (NCBI taxonomy): Eukaryota > Fungi > Ascomycota > Dothideomycetes > Coniosporium > Coniosporium tulheliwenetii. The sequence continues at coordinate 333,518 of JAPDRP010000008.1, forward strand.
CATTCTTTCGGAGATCGATCCCCTTGAACGGCAGAACGCCACAGACTGCCAGCACCATTTCCATAACTAATCACCTCCCACGACCTTAACGAGATGCGGAGAGGTCTGGATGGCCAACCCCTTTCGCCTATCAATCATGTACTTCTTCCTTCCGTTCGCCGGATATCCGTTCGCTGGCACTTGACCTTCAGTGGTGCAAGTCGCGACTGCTCGAAAAGACCCAAGCTGCCCTCAAATTCGCCTTGAGAGTCCCCATCCACCACGAATCACCATGTCCTCGGCGCTCAGCAAACGTCAACAGGCGCGCAATGAGCGCACGCTTCAAGACCTTATCAAGACCGTGCCCGGCAATGACAGGTGCGCAGACTGCGGCGCTCGGAATCCAGGTAGACGCTCCTGGTAACATGGCAATTTACCATCTGCAGACAGCGCTGACCATGAGGACTCAGGATGGGCAAGCTGGAGTGTGAGTAACCTGACACAGTTCGTCGTACGATTCAAGCACTGCGAAGCACCTCCGTACACATACGTCCACATCAAGCCCCCGAACACCTTGTGCTGACGAGATGCGCCGTTCCAGCTCGGCATCTTCCTCTGCATGCGCTGCGCTGCACTGCACCGCAAGCTCGGGACACACGTATCGAAGGTCAAGTCCCTTAGCATGGACAGTTGGAACAATGAGCAGGTCGATGTCAGTGGCTCCCTTCCGGGCATTGAGCGCTTCCTAACAACAACTATCCCAGACCATGAAGCGCATGGGCAACGCGGCGTCCAATCGCCTCTTCAACCCTCAGAACGCGAAGCCCGCTATTCCGATCGATGTCGACGAGGTTGACGGGGCTATGGAGAGGTACATTAGACAGAAATATGAACACCAAGCATTCAAGGGTGGTGCTGGGCCTGGAACACGGCATGATACTGGAAGCACAAGTTCGGCGGAGGACCGGCCACCACCATTACCGCCAAAACCAGGCAAGAGATTCGGTTTCGGGCTGCGCGCGGCTTCCTCGACGTTTCCCCTTTCCAGACATGAGAAGACGGCCCGACCTATTTCTCCTGAACCGGCTGAGTTGGGAATGGAACAGTCGCCGCCTCGAGTGAACAAACCGTCTCGGGTGTTTGGCGCCAACGTAGCCAACGGCGGGATTGACTTGGACTCGAAGCTGGCGACACTACGTGAGATGGGGTTCCTGGACGAGAAGCGAAATTTGACGGTACTCAAAGGCTTGAACGGGAATCTGGACAAGGCAGTAGAGGCGCTGATACGGCTTGGGGAGCGCGACAAGAGCCCGTCGAGGGGGCAGACGCCCGCTCCCGTACCCAAGGATACGAACGTGAATGGTATAACAATTGACCGGACGCGGCGGGCGCCGGCTACAGGCCAAACGAACAATCCATTCGATCAGTTAGACGCTCCAGGAGATCAGCAACAACAACCACAGGCAAACATCTCTACTCAGCGGCCGATGGCTAGTAATACCGTTTACAGCGCTCCCACATCCCCTACCAACCCGTACAACCCTTTTCTACCACTTGTGCAACCACCCACAATATCTCAAACGCCGCTCGAGCAGTCCTTCCAGAATATGCAGATCTCTCAGCAGCCGCAACAGTTGTTTCCCCATTCGACCGGCGGTTACCAATACCATGGCCAGCAACAGCATAATCCGTTTTTACAGGCGTTCACACCTCCGCCGATGCCAGAGATACCATCGCAGTACAGCAATCATATACCTCAAGCCGCCTCCTACCAGGCAGAGGGGCAGTATCAGCAGTTTCAACAACAAGCGCAGATGCAGTCCAGCAATCCCTTCCTCCGAACCTCACGGTCCCAGATCTTTACTTCCACCAACCCGTTCAACATCCAACAGTCAACACCCACTTCGGCCTTTGCGCAAGCACCGCCGCAGCCGCAGCAGCAATACACGGCACCGTACCCGCCTCAACCATCTCAGCCGATCCAAACCTCTCAGCAAGCCCCTGCGCAAGCCTCCTATGCACAACCGCAACCCCCACCACAATTCCAGGACCCCATCCCCCACCAGCAGCAACACCAACAGAACCTCGCCGCCTTCCACCAAAACCACCACTTCCCCATCGCGCAACCAACGAACCCACCCCAGCGCTTCGACAAAACCTCCATCCTCGCCCTCTACAACTACCCGCACCTCGCCCCCGCACGGCCATCTGAAAGCACTTCAGCCATACCCGAGGACGCCGCTGCGCCGTCGCAAGCTAGGGGCCATGCCAAGCAGCGCAGCGTCACCATGCCAGTTCCAGCTACGCAGACGTCAATGGGGGCTACGGCGGGGGCGGGGCCGGTGAGTCTGAATCCTTTCGCTAGTGCTGGTGGCGGCGCTGGCGGCGCAGGAGGCACGAATACCGCATTCGCCACGGGCTCAGGCGGGGTACGCCGGCGGCTGGGAACGGCGCAAACGGTTCCATGGGCGGCAGACATGCCAGCAACGAGGGCGTGGACTTTGCGGCCAGCATGATGAATGGGAGGCATAGTCCTGATGCCTTTGCTGGACTGAGCTCGCGGTTTGTGCGGTGAAGGTTGGTGTAAGAGGGGGCCTGGACTTTTTGGAGGGGCATTGGATACGAGAGGATATGTATTTAATCTGGATGTCGGCATCTCGTAGCTCGCCTTTGGGGATGTCAGCGAATTTCCATTGGGAATGGGGACTCATCCCCGTGAGCTTGTGCGGGACAGGTTGGATGTTGAAGACTCTAGGATTTGCATTGGGATTGATGGAGCCACTTGCGGCGGCTCTGCATTTGAGTCACGGTCAGCGAGCGTTTATTACAACATTATCTTCAAAATTCCCTCTGGCACATGCAGCGCCGTCCAATCCGAAAAAGTCTCGATGAATGCTTTACTGCAGTTACGTATTCACATGGAAGTGGGAATCATGCTGGTCCGCAAGAAAAAGAGACAAAAAAGCCACTCATAATCCTGCTCGTTCCATAGCCATGCTGATGTGTGCCATGCTGTATGCCCAATTGCCCATGTTTCCGTCTCTAAAAGCCAACTGCAAGCCTCAATGGAAGGGGAAAGCGAAAGCAGCCAGTCTATCGCAACAATACAACAGCTGAGAAGACAAGACCTCGCTGACAGGCGGTGGAAAGACCCCGCCATCAAGGAGCGCTCACAACTTCGCAAGCTTCGACAGCACGCTCAACAGTCCCGTCGTCCCCTGCGTGAGCGTGGCCATCGCCTCGGTGTTCCTCTTCCCCACGCTCACAGTCGTCACGTGCTTGATGACGCCCGCCTGGCCCAGCTTGTTCGCCCAGCGGAAGATGACCTCGTCCTCGCGGTCATCGCCCGCCACCATCAAGAAGTCCAGATCCGCCTCCCTCCTTCTCGACCTTCTTCTGCCGGAGTCTGTCAAAGATATGCGTAGCCGCGCTGCCTTTGCTCCAGTCGAGCGGCTCGATGAGAACAGCCTTGTCGGTCGGCACGGCATGGACACGGTGGCTCTCAGCGGCATCGTTGATCTGGTTGGCGAGGTCACCAGCCTGGCGGGACGCGGCTTCGAGGTCGTCGACCTTCTCGTAGTGGAAGATGAGCGAGCAGTGGCGCTCCTCGATCCAGGAGCCCTCGACGCGCTCCTGGTAGTACTCGAGGATCTGCTTGATGCTGGCTTTCCACGACGACATCTTCTCCGTGTCGGCGAATTCGATCCATTCTTCGCTCGCGCCAAACTCGCGCACGAAGCACCCGTTCTCGGCGATGATGCCAAGGTTGGCCACGCGGCTGAAAAGCCGCTCGAGCTCTTCGGGCGTCCGGCCGGACATGACGTACACGATGTTGCGCGTGTCCATGAGAAGGTCGTTGAGCGCGTCGAGTACCCGCTGGGGGCTGGTAAGCAGAGCAGGGGTCGGCGAGCCGTGCGCGAGTGTGCCTTCGTAATCGAGGATGAAGAGCCGCTTTTGTGAGCTCTTGTACTGCTGGCTAACCTGGGAGACCGATAGGCGAGGAATTGACATGGTGTCACGCATGTATTGTTCCTCGTGGACCTTGGCCAGCGCTTCCACGAGCGTGTTGCACCAGTATTCGCCCGTGTGATGCACTACCACATCGCGCATTTTGTTGTAGCGACGTTCTTTTTCTACAGGCGACATCTCCAGCGCGATCTTGATAGCGTCTGCGCATTTTTGGTAATCCCATGGATTGACGGAGAGCACATGACTTCCGAAGAGTGAAGCGCTGCCGGTGAACTCGCTGAGGATGACTGGTCCATGCTTCTTGTCGCTGCCCTTGCCATCTTGACACAGGACGAACTCGTGCACCGTCAGGTTCATGCCCTCACGCAGGCTAGTGATCATGAGCGTGTCTGCCACGGAGAGCAGTGCGAGATATTGGCCGAAGGCGATGTCTTGCCGTAGGAAAACAAGCGGCTGATGCGCTAGTGTCGAGTGTTGAGCTTCGATGCGGATGACGATTTCAGATACGGTAGCGGACAGATCGGGGTTGTCCGTTGTGGAAGTTGCGACTTGGATCATGACGACCTATACGAGTGAGTGATATGAATCTATCAAATCCGATCTAAACATACCTTGTCCCGCCATTCAGGGTATTTATTGAGGAATAGCTCAAATGCCAACAGCTTCTGCCGGACACCTCTAATCGTGTCGAGCTTATCTCGTGCGACGATTAAGTGCTTGCCCTTGTAGCGTTCTTCCATGACCTTGATCCATTCGAGGGTGCTTGGCTCCTCCCTTGTGACATTGAACCTCTTCGGATCGATACCAATTGCGATGTGCAAAACATTGACAAACCGGTTCTCGAGCTGCACGCCATCATTTGTTGCTTCGACAGTCAGTAAGCGACTGCAGGTTTGTAAAAAGTGGGCGGCGTATTCGCGGACTTGGAATGCAACCAGATTCGCACCAAGCATGCCTTCCAGCAGCTCTTTGCGTACGGCCAAACAGCGAAACACTTCCGAAGAGGGGAAAGCGGTATGAAGGAAAAATCCGATCTGGGCGTCTGGCAGCTTCTGACGGACCATGCCAGGGACCAGCAACAGGTGGTAATCGTTCACCCATATGACGTCGCCACGCTTGTAGCTCTTGACGATCTTGTCCGCGAAGGCTTGGTTTAGTCTGACGTAAAACTTCCAAGAGTGGTCCTCATATGCTTTGCTCTTGGGATGGTCTGGGATCTGGTAGTTGAACACTGGCCACAAGATGGTCTTACAGTAGTGTCCGTAGTGACCTTCGAAGTCGCTGTCGCTAACGTAGACGGTCATCGCATCGTACTCGGACCCCAACTTCTCATGGATCTCGTTCTTGGCTCTATCGTCTAATGTGTCTGTCGGGAAACCGATTGTGCCCAGCCAGATGACGTCTTCCATAGTGCCAGCGTCCATGGCAGCTCTCACTGCATTGTAGAGACCTCCATTGCCTTGCTCGGCCGGTTCTACGGTCCAGTGGGTCGCCCAAGCGGGCCTCTCGCCAGTCGATGCTCTTGAGTGTCTCTTTGCTGACTTTGGTGAAGGGCGGCGTTTTGACAGTGTCTGCGCACGCTCCTCGGCCCTCTCCTGAGCTTTGACATACTTCAGAATATCTTCCGCCGGTAGTTGCCCCGCATTCGACCGCGGATGGTTGAAGAAGAGACCTCTGCCCCATTCTGGCACATGTGAGTCGCTGCGGACCAGAGAGCGTGGGTCGTGTGGTTTCGGGAAGTGAGTAGCGGCGCTGGGCTGCAATTGGGAGAAGAACTCTTCCTGGGCTGCGGCTGCTGATGGCGTTTGAGGAGGCGTGGGGACGTTGAACAAGCTCGCCTTGTTCTCGCGCAAATTGCTGGTGGAGTTCTTCCGACTGGGGAGCCGTAGCGGGGGCTGGGCCGCTGTGAGGGCGTAGGGAGATCATGAAAGTCGACGGTGTAGGGCAGGAAGCTGGCAGAAGTGTCAAGTCAGCGCCATGCCATGTATGACAGGATTCGAGGGAAGTCGGTTGCAGTGAAAATATTGACTACTTACAGAGAGGCGACGAAGGTAGGCATTGCGCGTTGGGGTAGGAGGTGAGCTACAGGTTACAAGAGAGGAGCAGAGAGGGCTGGGAGTTATGAGGGCTTCGAGACAGCGATGGCCGAGGGGAGTCGAGGAAAAATGGGTGGTGGTGATAGCCGTTGTTGCACGCAATTCTCGGAATGGCAGGCGGGACCTAATCCAACGCTGCTCCGTGAAGGTTCTTAGGGAGCTTGACACATTTGACACATTTGAACAACTCCATGCCCAATGCGTCGCTTTCACGTCACTGGCGGGGACGGCCACCAGCCGCAGCGAGCACGGCAAGCTAACCGAGTGAGCTTAAGCTCTGCAAGGCATTTCGCTCTGACTTCGCTACGGGAAAGGCCCGACGTGCACAGCCAAGGCCACGCAACTGGAGAGCATTTGCGACAAGCCCAGGATTGCGCGGGCCTGAGGGGGAGGGGAAGAGGGGAGAGGAGATGGGAGAGATTTCAGGCCGCCGCTGGTGGTGCTGTGGTGGTTGGCGCGGAGAGGCCCGGAATGCCCTCAACCCAACCTTCGTCCCTCCCATCCTTTCCCGGTGCACGCCATTGCTCCAGCGATGTCGTTGTCACATAGCACGCGTAACCCAACTGTAAGATCCTAGGGTAAGGCTTCTTGCGTTCGGCAGATCAAAGGGCCTCCCATCTGCGCTGGATAGGAGGTGGGCTTTAATCACATAATTCGCCTGCTCAAACATTGGTGTTGTACCCGCGCTCACGGCACGCTCCCGGCGCTACATCATCTCATGGAACACATGTCATTCCAACATGGGATTTGAGCGAATTGCCTCGCGAGGAGGACCAACGCACGTCAATCCCTTAGCACGCTTAGCTCCGTTCCTTCGAACAAGCCGCTCCTGGCCTCATCGGCTTCTCATCGTCACAGAAACCCCGCCAGAACCCTCTGAATTTACGTAAATACTCGCCGTCAGTCGCAAGAGAGCGCGCCGTCAACCGGCCGCGGCTGGAAGGCGGGACGTCTTGATGCGAATGTTCATCTTTTCGGCTTAGACCGAGGATGGCCGCCTTACCGATCATGCAGCGTGTAGCACGATCGCTGGAGATCCCAAGCACTGCCAGCTCTTTCACGTGTCCTCTACGGAGGTCAGGTGCCCAAGACAGATTTTGCGAGGCAGCCGGCGTGCTCGTCAGGATACGGGAGTTGGAGTTGCAACGATGAGAAAGTCAAGATACAACAAAAGTCTCACAGGTCTAAGCGTGCGACATACCGCCCGTTGTTACTCACATCGAATCTGACATCTTCGCATCAGCAGCCCTGCAGTGTTTGAGATCCCATCTATCAGATCTCTCAGCTGAACGAGGACATACAGCACCCTCCCACGTCCGATGGGTAGCCCACATTAGCGCCGCAGGCCTTGCCTTTGAAGGACTTATTGGCTCAAGCTTCGAAAGCCACGTCCTTCGAACCAATCAGATGCTGGACCACCAGCTGAAAACCCCTGTAGAAGGCGTTAACTACTCATCGGACGTGTCCAGGTGCTGTAGATACCTTAACGAGGGTAAAGGAGCACGACCTCAGAGACAGCGGCTGCCTGAACGGGTCCGGCAGCGCCCGTGAGCCGATTTGCGATATCATGGACCAAATCCTGCTACTCCCTTCGCAATGTTGGTGTAGAGTATGGTTCCACCACGGGACGCATCTCGCAGGCCTTTCTCCTTCACGGTAACGTGAGTGATAGGGAATTGCAATGGGGGTGGCCTTGCAAGATCTAGAACGTTGTCTTGTAAAGGAGTGGTTGTGGCTTCTTACGGTCGTCATTCTGCTACAATAACATCTTGGTCCTACCGTACAGATACCCTCGAAGGTCTAGATCTCGCAAGACTACCCCCATTGCATCTCCCCATCACCTGTGTTGCCGTCACCGCCGCTATTGACCTCAGACTTTCAACGGGTAGAGACGCTCAGGTACACGTGCAAGTCATCCTCCTGGCGAGCATATGATTTGAACATCACCAGAGCACGCAAGGCACCCTACCCATGTGGAGAGACCTCAACCAAGGCCACCAAGCTTGTTCATAAAGCATTATCACGTAGTTGGGGGTTAGAAGAGCGAGGCTCGTGGCGTCAAGCACACTAAGCTGTACTGTAGAATTGAATACCCTAGGATAACAAGCGATCTCTATAAGCGATGCAACCGTCCCTGCAACTTTGCTATGTACTCTACAACCACGCGTTACGCCAGTCATACCTGTACAACTCCAAGCCTGCTTTCCAAACACAGAGTCCCCTTTGAATCTCCAACGGGGCTGAACTTCTTTCCATCTTTCGCCATAAACCTCCCTATTATTGCTGAGTATAAGAACAAAACTCCCTCGAAAACCCACTCCCGCGCGTCCCAAAACACCCCCTCCACCCCCTCCACCCCTCCCCACCTCTTACAATCACCATCCCGCCTTCGTAACGAAAACCGGCACATCACTCAAATCCACCCCAAACTGATGCGCAAACTCCAAGCTCTTCCTACTAGCCGCGCTCCTCAGATGCCTCGTCCCAGCACTGCCGCCCAGCCCAAAACCGGCCTCGTACCCGTAGCCCAGCCCGCCGCTGTACCGGTCGGTCATGCTGTCGCGGACGTCTTCCGCCGACTTTGTGGATTTTATTGATGAGCGGGCTGAACGGACTGAGTCGGCGGAGTGGCGGCCTGGGGGGATGGGGAGATCGGTTGAGGACTTTGTGGGGCGGGTTGCCGGGGGTTCTGGGTCCTGCTGACGCTGCTCCTGCTGCTGCTGCTTCTCGAAGCGGGCGGCGAGGGCGGCGATGGAGGGAGATGCTGGACGCTTCGGTGGGAAAGCGGTGGTTGTGGGGGCGGTGCTGGCTGAGGGATGCTGGATGGGCGTGATGTAGCGCGATACCACAATGGCTGGGGCGGCCGCTTTCGGGGCTACTAGGGCTCCGTCACTATCGGTAGTGGGCTCGGTGCTTCTGCGCAGCAGCCCTTCGCCAATCGATTTGCGGCGTTGGCGCCAGAGGTTGCGGTGGGATTCCCAGTCGATTCCGGTGCTCAGGCGCTGGAATGGCGGATTGGTCTCCGCTGCTGGAGCTGAAGCTGGCGATGTATTTTCTGCCGGTAATTCCGCCCTCGATTTGACTGGCGATGCAGGCAGCTCCGCAACGTTTTGCGTCGATGAAGCGCTGTTCGATGAGCCTCTACTCGCAGGCAGTGCAGGAACCGGCGGCGCATCGTCGTACATGCTGTGAGGGCGCGAGAAGTTCTTGACGTACCGCTCCCCGTCCTTAAGATCCCGTTCATGGAAGCTGCGAGGACGCGAGGTACTCCATGCATTCCTCTCTGGCGGCGCTGCCCGGTCATGACTCCGTGCCCTTGCATAGGCAGCCGCGGTCTCCGAGTCCATAGCAGTTCTCGAGCTTGACTGGGCCGTCACGTTCGTGCTGAGGTGATGTGGCTGCGTGGGTGCAGCAGAAGACGGTGCTTTGAGAGTTCCCATGGCGATATCGTAAGGTGATCCGCCGAGGGACTCTGCTACAGTGCCGAAATCCGAAACACCTAGGAACTCGTAGTCTTCGGATTTGTGACCACTATAGTTGCTGCGACTGCGTGAATCACTTCTGCGACGGGAACTTGTAGAAGGAGCTTGCCGATGAGGAGGTGGTGGTGGCGGCGGCAGCTTCTCATCTTCAGCGTCGAAAGCCAGCGAGTTCCTCACGCTGTCCCCAGGGAAGATGATGGGGACAGATAGTGGTATAGGTTCCTCGAAGCTTTCATTGGACCCCGCCTTTACAGACGCATAAGTGCGCTTCAGGTGCTCCATGTCTGGCGACGACTTGATGCGTTTGCAGAATTTTGCTACCACATCGTCCGGGACATGTGGTATGCTTCCAGCTCGAATCGGCCGCTGACCCTGCACGACGGGAGAGACTTGACCGCTGGGTCTCTGTTTCTGGAGCTTCTTGCCTTTCCGGGGTGATTTTTCGCTGCTTTGGCTAGATGGCACTGGCGGCAGATCAGAAGAGGTGGACGTTGTAGGGAGACTTCGATGCTTGGCTCTCCCCAACGAGATCGACCGAATAATAGATTTCCGGCGAGTTTTTGACGGGCGAGCCTTCTCTTGATCCAGGGTATCGGCAGACTCCTCTGTAGTCGAGCGCGAAGCCTCGACTGATCTCTTAGATGATGCGCTTGACGATGGGGCCTGCTGAGATGCGTGGGTGCTCCTGGCGTCATCAGATCCTGTGATTTGTAAGATATCGTACTGGGAAGCTCTTTTGCTGTAGATACTGGCATCATCCTCGGCATTCCACTTTGTCTGAAGGGTAATGAGACTGTTGCCAGAGGAGTATCCAGAATCCGCCTTGACGTGAGCAGGTCGTTCGGTCTTCAGCTTATTGTTGTGGGTAAAATCTGTCAGTGGAGGAAGCTTGAAGTCTGAATCTTGCCACAGTGGAGCTGTGTCCTCTTCCCCAGAAGTACCGTTTAACTTGCAAAGAGCGTCCGTACGGAGCGCGGCAGTTGCGCTGTCAATGTCTGACGCATCCTCGCGCGCCAAGTCGTCCTTGGGAGGACTTCGATTGCCATAAGGGCTCGCAGGGAGCTCCGCCATGTAGGTCTCTGCGAGGTCGAGCGCTGAGCAGTGCCCAGTGTGTCCCACAACGGAGTCCGAAATGGGCGACCTGTCATTGCTACGAATGTTATCGGAGTTATGCCGGCGTCTTTCGATTCGCAAAGGGCTGCCGCTTGCTTTAGACTTAAGCGCGTCCTGTCTAGTACGGACCTTACGGCTCATAGGGGCTCTGGGCAGCATCGATGTTTGACTGGCTAGTTCTGTCTGCCATGTGTTGTCCGGCGTGATACGTTCTGGACTTGCGCAGCCCTCGGAGGCAGTAAAGTAGTCATCTTCGCGATGCTGCAGGTCCGGAGTAGACTGTCGACGGGACACGTTTTTCGAATTCGTCATACTAGGTGCTGGCGAGGCCATGCCGTTGGTGATTTTCAGACTTCCGAGCTTGAAGCCTCCGAGGTGAGTGTAGTCCATGTCAGCAGGCGTCTCAGGCCTTGGCATGGTGTCACGCCTCTCTTCATCTCTGAGATTCAGTTTAGCTAAGGAAGCCAAGGGAGACGTTCCGAACATGTTCCCCTGCCAGACATGACTGTTGACGTGCTGGATTTCAGGCTCTACAAGCCTTTCCGGTTTGCGAAGCAGATCTTGCGTCCTGGTGGCCAGACCTGGCGCCGCAAGAGAACGTCGACGAATCAGAGAGCTGACGGAGTCCGTCGAGGGTCCCTTTGGTAAAGCGGAGACTCTAGTTGGCGATGGTTCTGTCTTTCTGGTCGGCAAGAGCGCCTTGTCTGCGGAAGAAGCATGTAAATATCACGGTCCTTGATACCTAGGCAGCGGGGGAGTTCTTACGTAACGCGACCAAGTCCTCCGGCGAAGCTGTCTTCCGCAACTCCTGCAAGATCGTAATCGCCGTTTCAATGTCTATAGATTGAGCCTCTGGAACGAGTGACAATCGAGAATCTCCATATGCGCTATTGAGCTTCGTTGACGAGGTCTGGGCGCTTGGTAGCTGTGATACTATAGAACCGGACCTTGAGAGGCTTTGAAGCCGGTCTTTAACGTGCGAAGCCAGGTCCCGAAGATTATCGTTGGACTCGCCGCTATGTAGCGTTGTTATGCTATCGCTACTGCCGAGCAGCTGAGAGCGGATGTGCTGTCGCGCATCTTGCCGGCTCCTGTATTCTCCAGAAGAAGTCCGCACCACCACCTCCTCTTCAAGGACATCGGAACATTTTGTCGGAGAGGTGGGGGAATCGCAGGTATCCAACTTCGGCGAGGAGTAAGAGCCGTTCGTATTTGTTTTTGGTTTCGACAGGCGGTGCTGCTCTCTTGCGGATGGTGCAGAGGAAGTGTTGCCCATAAAGGCCTTGAGGATTCCAGGCGCCATGGCGAAGTGCTAGATCTGCGGTAGCGGTGAAAGGTTTGTATGGGTATGATGCGTTGGCATGGCCAATTGTCAAATCTGATGCAATGCAGACATGTCAGAAAGACTTTTGTGAATGGCTCAACCGCGCTTGTGAATTTCCAAGACGACGGACGTGAGTTTGTTATGCCGAGTAGCTCTACAAAGCAGATGTGACAATACACGATGAAAGCCCAATACTTACAAAGGTCTAAGGACCAAACGAGAGAGTGGTAAGAGACGCCATGAAGAACATTGGCAATTGCAATGCCTCAGTAAAGCTTGCAGTCTTAAGGCCTAATTACCTGATAGTGGAGGAGCAGAAGAACATGAAACAGGCTGGAGATTGATCTGCGGCAGTGGTAGACCGGTTTCCACGGTGGCCGGGACGTGCAGCATGCAGCTGTAAACAAGGCCAAAAAGCGCCATCGGTGGCCGTGCTCTGCAGCGAGCGTCAGGCGCTAACTGTTCTGCTCGCAACTCATGCGGGAGATGGCCAGAAGCGAGACTGGAGGAGCAGAAAGCGGACAAGAGCGCCACCAACGGCGAATCAGCGTTTGACATCTCTGGCGATCTAACGCTCACGCCACTGTCGCACGCAGGCAATGTGCCAAGTTTAGAAGACACAGAAACCCCGGCCACCGCGTAGATTGCGTATCAGATTGCGTTAGGTATCAAAACCCCAGGGGGCGACGGCTCCGCAGGGCGCCTGTACCAACTTGTTGAGGTGGTCGGTATCAGCGGGGCCGCACAGCAGCGCTGGGCGTTGTTAGAGGGAAGGCTATCACGAGTGCAGAGTGGGGACAGCGGCTTTTGGCTGTCAAGGCGCACACCACGTTGGCTGGAATGAACCACAAGCGCACATGTGGGATCAACGGTTCTCGAAGGATCAGGATCTGGACTTGGCTCTATCTGGGTGGTCTCAGTCTACCGAAGGAAAAGAACGCAGTCCAACGAAAGATGTAAAACAAGTAGCAGTTCCATGCCGTCGAGGAACGGCGCCGTCTGTGTACGCAGTCAATCGGCCAGTAACGCGCTGTAGCAAGCCGTGGACGCCCCAAGAAGAGAAAAAAGGAGGCAGGAAAACAATGGGGCTCATATGCACATAGCCCTACATATGCCGCCAGAAGGAAATCCTGTAGCCGTTCTATCCAAGGCTCTACAAAGGAGCTGGCCGTCGTCAATCATTACCTTCATAAGATCGTAGCTCGCTAATCGTCAGTCAAGGACTCTTGCTCGTCTCGCGCAAAGTTGATGGTTCAGCAGAGGTTGGGAGGTTCAGCGTACGTTGCCGAAGCATGTCGCTGAACCTGTTAAAGATGGCCGGGATAGGAAGAGCTTCGCAAGCCAATGATCGAAGCAGTAGGCGATGTCGCCAGCCTTTGCCGCCGGCATCTGGAGGCGGTGCTGCAGGTACTGCCTGGCATCACTGATGGCTCGCCTGACACCGCTCACAAAGGCGATTGAAGGGTTTGCGTTGCTTGCGGTACTGGAAGTAGCTACGGACGAGCCACAGCTCCCCTCTTGCAGTTGGGTATGGCAAATGGGATAACTCATGCCGTAGAAGTTCAAGAGTATAACGATAGCCTGCTCGTCCATCATCTGACATTGTGTTTTCTGCAGTTCACCCGAGGTGGATACGGGTGACGAGTGGTATCCAACCCTCGAAGAGTGATATTGGACAGACTCGATGGTCATCAGCAGCACGCCGACGGTGCTGATCACAATCGGCCATTCCACGCAGTCTTGGTCTAGGAAAAGCACCTCAAGCCTTGACAAGACCTCACTCATCAGCTCGCGAGCAAGATCCGGCATGACAGACCCAAGCTCGCCACGAATGAAGCATGGCTTCGCGTTTGCTCCAGTGCCGCCTGGCAAGACCCTGCTGATGATGCGCTGAGCAGTAGGATCGGTAAGGTCGATCCTTGCGTCGCCAGAGATGTGCACAAGCACCAAAAGCTTGAGCGCTTGTTGGAGTATCCGTGATCGTGCAGGCTCAGTCTAAGAACATTAGCTTGGCTGCGATGCGGGCTACTTGGGCTACCAACACATACCCTGGAGATACGCCTATAAAGAAGATAGAACTCTTTCAAGACATGAAACTGCGACGGATAAAGGGGAAACTTGTTGAAGTGCTGATCCACAAGGAGTGCGAGATGGTGGTCAAGGCGCAGACGAAGGTCCGTTAAATTGGATAGTTTGGCGGGAAAGACTGGATGATGGTGTATTTCGGCTTCAGCGCGTCCACGTGGCGGCCAATGGTAAACGGCGTGATCATGGAACAGACAGCGCCAGTCGGTACTGTTGACAGAGATTACTCTGACTTGAATTGGAAGCGGCGGTCCGAAGTCCAGAATCAGCGGTACAGTCAGCTCATCATCGCTGACCCTGTAGAATGTAGATTGGAGGAAGCTATTGAGCGTTCTCGGAGTTGGGTGCCATCCTAGCCCGTCTGATTGTTGGTTAGCTGCAGTTCCTGTCAAAACTTAAAACCCCACTGAACAGCAAAGCCGTGGTGAGTTTTATTACAAACAGTCTATACGTACGAGATAGGATGCGGTCTGCGAGATCCTTCAGTGCCCCTCCACGGCAACGTTGATGGATGAGGGTGGGTCCAAGGGACTTGAAGCAACCGTAGCACGGTACCCCGAGGTCGCACTTGAGATGGGTGAGTCGCCTGCCACCACACACGCATGGGAATTCAGACTGACCTTGCATTTCCGTTTCTTACAGCTCTTGCAAGCGCCCTTGTCCCGGACAAGCGCTGTACTTTTCCTTTGCTCCAAAGCCAGAGGCCCGATACGACCACCCCTTCTGGGACCAAGACGATAATCCTCCCCAACCTTTTCCAAAGCCTGAGTCTCGCCGTTCATGCGGTACTGGACGAACTCGACGCTGCAACTTTGAGAGCCGGTGACTGGACCTGAGCCTGATGCGGAGGACTGATTTTCCAAGGTTACTCGCCGCGATCGAGGTGTGCGGCTCGTTGCTCGGTTCCGTCGAGTAGAAGATTGACTCGTGGACCGACTACGACGAGGAGGAACGGAAGCATTGCTGCGAGGGTTGTCCACGCGGGCGTTCAAGTGGGTTGCCGGCGCATGAGTGAAGGATGTTCCAGCATGTTGAGGCAGCTGGTCGGAGCCGGTGAATTTCTGTGAACTAAGCACCATCATGTTGATCCCTTCCTGGTCGAAGATGGATGAATCCGCAGACGCCATGTGAGACGGTCCCGGAGTAAACAGCGGCGGAAAGCTCTCTGAACTCAACGAGCCGAAGCTATCCGAGTATTCTCTTCCCCACAGCAAGGTCTGTTCGGAAAGGTCCATGCCGCGGATGTGTTCCTGGACAGCTTCTGGGTTAACTTGGGACATAGTCGGCAATTCCAGGACGCCTGGGAGTGCGACCCTGTTCGGATTGCGGCGTCCTGCAGCGCGGGGAATCGATATGCCGCGAGGGTTCTCCAGCCCTGTAAAGGAGCCAACCGATGGGGGGCGGTCGATCCAGTTGGGTCCTCAAACGGATCTAGTAATCCGAGGCACTTCGAGTCAAGAGAATTGTAGGGGCTGACGTGGGCCTTATCATCCCACCATGAAAGGAATGAAAGACTAGCGGAGTTGGTTGACGAGTCGTAGCCCGGCCATGGACCTGGCTCGGAAGCATAACTTGGTGAAAATCCAATACTCGATTCTGACGGAGAGAATAAGTAAGTGTCGGCGGAGTTGATTGTCACGTCCTCGACTGCAGTCGTGTGGGTATAGATCGGCTCAAAGAAGCCGTCATGGAGGTCGCCATCCATGAATCCAGGTTGGCCACATATTTGGGCCCCGTCCAGACCTGGCACAAGGTCGACTGCAGGTTCAAGGTCGGGGAAGCGACAAGGCCCAGTGTCCATACGATGTCACCTGACCAGAGCTATATCCTATGTCAGCTAACTGGAAATAGCTGGGAGGATGTCCAAAAGGCAAACAACATTGAACAGAAGATCGGAGGGCGTGACTCACGCTAGATACTGTTGGATTGCTGAGAATTGGTTGATCTCGAATGCTTCTAAGTAGATGTCTCGATGGTAGTGCAAGTGAATAAAAAGGGTAACGTAGATCCAGCAAGAGGGGAACCAAGCATTATTAGTCTTGAAGCACCTCCGCTAGGGCTGACGTTGCAGCAAGGCAAACAGGTAGCCTGGGCGGATGACACCTGACTGCTGCTTATCTTCAAACCCCACACCCCACCATATCCCACACGAAACATATCGGTAAACCCTGATTCTCGTGATGGTGGTCTGCGATCGTCGCTGTTCTCCACAACAGTACAGCGTTGACTTACCGGAAACGGCACCGGTACTCACATAACCTGGGCTCTCCTGCAGGTTAATGCAACTTTATTGCTAGCATAACCGAATGGAAGAAAGACACGTGAGCTAGAATATGCCCTATCACCAGAGCCTCAATTTCGAATGTCTGTGGAAGGAAATGACCAATCTTGTGTTGCACATGATTGCCAGGCTACAAGTGCCCAGCCGTACTAGCATAACTGACGCCGGCCGCCATCTCTGCATCTTCTCCACAAGGAAATCCACGCTTACAATCGCCTTCTGGAATCAGCCTTACCGCCTGAACCCAATTGATCTCCATCACGGCCGAGCGGGAACATATCTGAAACGGTGACTCCCACACCGGGCGCGCCGAACCACTGCGGTCCTTCACCGCCCGCGTTGAAGTAACCACGAGCGGGTTGCCGATCACTGTTCGCAGCATGAGAGCCTCGTATATCCGACAGATGCCGCACGTTGCCTGTGAGATTTACGCCCGAACTCAGTCGATCATAGCCAGTCAAGTCAGGCAAAGCATCCAATCCTTCGAGCCCAACTCTGCCATTTGCATCACGAGCTCCCGCGTTCATGGTCGGTACGCTGAAGTGTTGCATGCCGGCCAATGTATGCTGCTCGCGGCTGTCAATTCCTGGAGTCGCGCTGAGATCAAGGTCATTCAGCGCGCCTACGGCCGACATGAGCGGAGTCATCTCATCAAGACCTAGATAGGCCTCATTTGTGGATTTTTTGAGTAAGCCTTGAGATACAGAGTCTCTGCCGCCCATATCTTCCCGAAGGATCTTGACTTGTTCAACCATGACTCGCCAGAATTCGTACTGGTCGAGGTCATCATCATCGTCGTCATCAGAGCCGCCGTCACTATCGCCGTCGTGACCGTCGTCGTTCTTCACAGTGCCGGTGTGGTCTCTGGCGAGGGCAAGGAGGGTGGCGACGAAGGCTTCTTGCATATAAGCAAAGAGAAGCCCTCCATGATCTTGGCGATAGGTTGACTAAGCAACTGTGGGAAGTCGATCGAGTCCTTGTGCTCCAGCTTGTGGCGCCAGAACTCACAGTAGGCGATCCTCTCATCCTGGAGCTTGTTAACTACACGTCCGTTACCCAGAATGGATTTTATTGCTTACAATCCACGGCAGAGGGAACAAGTATTTCCTGTCAAAGCGGCTTGGTCTCTTGGAAAGACCTGGATCCAGCCGGTCCACTAAGCGATCCCAAGTCAGTGTTCTACCATATTATGGGAGAATCTCGGGTAAGACACGTACGATAGTTGGTGCTTGCTACCATGAGAATGCCGTCGTTATTCTCGAGGCCATCTACTTCGTTGAAGAAATAGCTGCGAGTGTAGGGCGTGACAATTGTCTCGATGTCCTCCAGTATGAGCATGCATGGAGACATTGAGCGGGCCATCGTGAAGACGTTCCTAATCGCATAAGTGGAGGATGCCGATTTGACGTAGAGGCATGGAATCTGCGGCTTCCGCTCGTACAATGTATGCATCAGTGCCTTGATCGAAATCGTCTTGCCATTCCCGACGGGTCCATGGAAAATAAGGCCCCGTTTCCACGGCACACCGTACTCGTCGTAGACGTCTTTACTGTCGAAGAACTTCCCGGCAACCTCTGGTAGCTCTTTCTTCATCCGCTCGTCGAGAATGACATCCTTCCAAGATGTTTTCATCACCTGCTCGTAGAGCTCGACGCTCCTGGTCCAGTAATAGTCGAAGACATAGATTGCTGGAATCTCTTGAGTGAGCCAGCTACCGACGGCCATGATCAGAGCATCCGTGATCACAGAGTGCGACTGGGCGGTCTCGCCGTCGCGCGGCTCCTTCAAGACGAACTGCAACGGAGGGGCCACGTAAAGAATAAAGTCTTCATTGTTCCAGTGGTAGTGGTACTTGGCAAAAGATATTGCTTCAGCGAGGTGGCCTGAGCCGCCGCGGTGGTGTGGAGGCAAGTATCCTCGATATCGAAAGACATCTTCGGTGTCAATGTCAAGCTCCGCAGTAGCATATCCAGCTGCGGCGAATGCAAGCAGAGGACAGTTGGATGATGTCGTGGGTGTGACAACAAGCTCTGGGTTCTGTTTGCGGAGAGCTTGGAGGAGCTGCACATACAAGCTCAGACCTTTGCCGGAGAATGCTCGCTCCAGGGTATCCGTCAAGCGCGGATGGTGCTCTTTGGAGATGAAGGCGAAAGGCTCGGAGGCAGCCATGTTGACGGCAAAACAGAAGTAGATTCTCCAAGGCTTATGATATGTTGCCAGCGAGCTCGAAAGCTAAGATGGGAGACTGTCTCGAAGGAAATAAAAGAATTGATGGAGGGGCTAGGCAGCAACGACGGTTCACTTCACTCGCGGCGTTCACTCCAGAAGCATGGCAGCCAAAGTGCTCTGGTGAGGGAGGAACTGAGAACCAAACGACACCGGGTGTCACGCACTTATATGGGGTGCTCAGAGGAGTGAGATGGTTACCCACACGCCTCTACCTGTATAATGCACCACCGCGCTCCGCCTCAACCCCCATAGCATGCTTGGAGGCACGCTGTTGGTGATCCTTCGTTTAGCGCTTCCTTATTGGCATACCTTTAGGAAAACCGAGCACTGCGCCGTCCGAAGGATCAGTTCCCGGTTTCGAGTTGAGACATGGATATGCGAAGATGCGGAGAACCGGCAGGTAATCCTAAATTTGGATGCGGCGGAGCAGACATGCGGCGCAGGCATCGCGACAGATTTCAGAGTCCAGGCAGATGTTTCCAAGCACGCCTTGACCTATTAGCCGAAGGACTATCCATATCCTCGAGATGGCTCTGGAGTGTTGTCCGTGGATATTTTGAGAGACGGCATGTGCTGCCATCGCGACCGTCCGACAATTACCACGTGAGAATGCTGGCTAGACACGCAGCATGCGAGCCCATATTTCCACATAAGATAGGAATACTGCACACTAACAGACTTCCATACTCCTCCCGATTGTAAGTATTTACGATATCGCAACCTGGCAGGAGTTGCAACCACGTAGCGGTTTCTTACTTTCGTGCGGTGATCACGTGAGAAATCCTAGATGTGGAAGCCGTTATCAGACAGGAGTAACCTAGCTTTAATCTTAGTGAGAGAGATCACATAGAATTGATTCCCTGTTCTGAAGACGACATGAGTGCACCTCCAGCTCCATATCCAGCAACCGAATGTCCAATATATCCTCTCTTCAAAGCCCTTCTGGTGAGACGGAAGTCATGCAGACACTCAGGAACGCAGCGACGAACAACAAAGGCAGCCAGCCAATGAAACTGCTCCTTTATGTAATTCCGATGACCCCCGGTCATAACTTCGACGCTCGCCAACCTTGGGCCTCATCTCTCTATCGCTAAGCGCAGGTATAGACGACAGATGGGGCGGCGAAGAAAACCAAAACCTCTAAAGGCAGGAGGAGGATAGATACGGCAAAGCAGACTTTTCTGGCTTCATAAACTGAGAGTAGCGCGCTTGAAACCTATATCCTCCCTCAACATCCGCTTTCAACACTCAACTTCTGCCCCGCTACTGCCCCGCGATACAACATCCAGAGACCTTCAATATCACAAAAGCAATGGCACCCTCAGCAGTCAGCACTGGCACGGCCAATGCTGCGAGTGGCACAAACGGCACGACCCTGAAGGCGACTGCGAGATCGTTTCATCCCACCGGCACACCAGATCCCTCCCGCTACCACGCGGCCTCGACTCAGAATGCTATCGAGAGTGAAGCAGCCTTTGCAGCCCATAACTACCACCCGCTCCCAATAGTGCAGGTTTTTCGCGATACCTGAACGGATGACAGTTGCTAATCCCAAGGTAGATTCGCTAGAGCCGCGGGATGCTCTGTGTGGGATCCAGAAGGCAAACATTACCTTGACTTCCTGTCCGCCTACAGTGCTGTGAACCAGGGCCACTGCCATCCCGAACTCGTCAAGGCGTTGACAGAGCAGGCTTCCCGATTGACGCTCAGCAGTCGGGCATTCTACAACGATGTGTTTCCCAGATTCGCCGAGTTTGTCACGAAGACGTTCGGATTCGACATGGTGTTACCGATGAACACTGGCGCCGAGGCAGTCGAGACTGCAGTCAAGATCGCAAGGAAATGGGGCTACAAGGTCAAGGGCATTCCGCAAAACGAAGCACTGGTGTTCAGTGTGCAGGAGAACTTCCACGGCAGGACGGTAGGACTCCTCCAGTGGTCCCACCACTGTAACAGAACGCTACTGACAGGCCCGCACAGTTCGCCGCGATCACGATGTCAACAGACCCCGAGTCCCGCGAGAACTACGGTCCGTACCTACCGAACATCGGCAGCATATGTCCGTCGACAAAGCGGCCCATCCGCTACAACAACGTTGATGATGTGCGAGAGGCGCTAGAAGCACACGGGAAGAATACAGCCGCATTCTTGGTCGAGCCCATCCAGGGCGAAGCCGGCATCGTCGTCCCTGACGACTCCTACCTGCGCGAAGTCAAGGCGCTATGCGAGAAGCATAATGTGCTCCTCATCTGCGACGAGATTCAGACCGGGATCGCGCGCACAGGCCGTCTCCTCTGTCACGAGTGGAGCGGCATTAAGCCCGATATGGTCCTGCTCGGGAAAGCCATCTCTGGTGGCATGTATCCCGTGTCCTGCGTCCTCGGCCGCAAGGACGTCATGCTCACTATCGAGCCTGGTACGCACGGCTCGACGTATGGCGGGAACCCGCTCGGCTCCGCCGTCGCCATTCGCGCCCTTGAGCTCGTGCAGGAAGAGAACATGGTCGAGCGCGCTGAGAAGCTCGGCAACCTCTTCCGCGACGGACTGCGCGCGCTCAATAACCCCATGATCAAGGTCATTCGGGGCAAAGGGCTGCTCAACGCCATTGTGATCGACGAATCTAAGACAGGCGGCCACAGCGCGTGGGATTTGTGCATGCTCTTCAAAGAGAAGGGGTTATTGGTAGGAAGAGCCCTCAAGATCGCGCATCTGAAAACCATCACTACGGATGACATGGGTGCTGACAAGGGTGACGTACAGGCGAAACCGACACATCAGAACATCATTAGGCTGGCGCCTCCACTGGTCATCACAGAAGAGGAGATTCAGACGGCGCTCAGCATCATCAAGGAGGCAATGGAGGAGTTGCCGAACCTGAAGGGGAAGAGGGAGGACGAGGTCATTCCAGAGGGGGAGAAGAACGTCCATATCGGTGTGGATAATTAGGGGCGCCGTTGGTTTGATCGTGCTACCTGATCATCTTAACGCGTGTCGTATGTTTCCAAGTCAGATACTAGCATTGCAGACCTGGGTAAGATCTAGATACACCAAAGAACGAGTGATGTTAGATCCTACGATCTAGTTTTTCTAGCACGGCGGAGGCTAAGCTGCTTGTTGGTCAAGTTTGTTGCACTGTACCCCATTCGCTTTGAGATCTATCAACCCCCAAGAACCAAGCCGGCGACCAGAGGAGTGCTGCATGGTCCCTTCTATCAGGTTCTACGTGACGGCACAACAGTTTAAGATCACAGGAATATTTAGATGAGTGATAGGATGTCAGCCAAGGCGGGGACATTAAACGTTGGCAGCACACTCACATGCTCGACCAGCAGATGCTGCGATGAATGGTGGGGTGGAGCAAATGCGACGCTGGCTCGAACTACGTGAGGCAGTGAAGACGCTGATTGCATTTAGTGGTGAAGCTGGTGAAGCTGGTGGAGCTGGTGAAGCAATTGATCGATTGTTTGCCTGCAAGTGCTCAGTGAAACGACCCTTGCTCGTCATGTTGTTGATGGCGCACCAGCGAAGTCAGGCCAGCGCGCTGTCTCTTTGGTTCACTCAAAAGCGGCACAACTTCGAACAACCCCCCCAAAACACTCTATCCCATCCCACCTTACCACAACGCCGAGCGCAGCCCTACACTCAAAACCCGCCTCTCTTTCCCTATCGGAAACGCCCATTCTTCTCAGAAAATACAAAATACAAAATACAAAATGACGAGTGAAGTAAGTGGTCCTTCCCCAGCGATGTTCTATCCGCGCGTAGAGAGCCTGAGCTGCCCCTCAAGCGATTGTCGTTGGCGCGATATGCATGTTCAGCCTGTTGCTAACATGTGCTTGCTGCTACAGCGCGAAAGGTATCTCTCTCCACAAGGCCAGGGCTTGCGTTCGACGCAGTGGCATTAACAGCTTGACAGCAAGACCTTCCTCGCGCGGCTCTGCGAGCAGGCTGAGCGCTACGACGGTACGTGCAAGAAGCTGTAACCGCGATCAGACCGTTCACTAACAGTTTGCGCTCACAGAGATGGTTGGATATATGAAGGTCAGTAGATTATGCACCACCATTGAACTGTGAGACCTTCTTGCTGACATTGGGAACAGGAAGTTGCAAAGGTACGGAAGCTACGAGCACGCGAACACAGCGCCCTCAGCTCCTTCACAAGAGCCCTCGGAGTCACGGCGGGCAACTGACAAGCGATCAGATCGGCGGAGAGTTGACCGTCGACGAGCGCAATCTGCTGTCCGTCGCCTATAAGAACGTTGTGGGCACCCGACGTGCCTCCTGGCGTATAATCTCCTCCATCGAGCAGAAAGAGGAGTCCAAGGGGTCCGATAAGCATGTTGGCACTATTCGCGAGTACCGCCAGAAGATCGAGACCGAGCTCGAGAAAGTCTGCCAGGACGTCCTCGATGTGCTTGATGACTCTTTGATCCCCAAGGCCGAATCTGGCGAGTCGAAGGTCTTCTACCACAAGATGTATGTAACCGTAGATGGGCGGGTGTGCCAAGTACACACTCCTCGCTTGGGATTGCAACGGTGCTAACAGCAGTGCCACTGCAGGAAGGGCGATTACCACCGCTACCTCGCCGAGTTCGCGTCTGGTGAGAAGCGCAAGACTGCTGCGACCGCCGCGCACGACGCTTACAAGGTAACAACACCTAGGCGAGCAACAGCTACGTAGGCCGTCGCAAACCAGCTAACCTGGAAACAGAACGCTACCGATGTCGCCCAGACCGAGCTCACTCCCACTCACCCCATCCGTCTCGGCCTCGCCCTGAACTTCTCGGTCTTCTACTACGAGATCCTCAACTCTCCTGACCGTGCCTGTCACCTCGCCAAGCAAGCTTTTGACGACGCTATCGCCGAACTCGACTCGCTTTCCGAGGAGTCCTACCGGGACAGCACGCTCATCATGCAGCTGCTCCGTGATAACCTGACTCTCTGGACCTCTTCAGATGGTGGCGATGGCGAGCCCTCTGCCGAGGCGCCCAAGGACGCCGAGAAGACCACCGATGATACCAAGCCCGAGACAAGCGACGAGCAGCCTCCGGCCCCGCAAGCGGCGTCCTAGATGAGTCGCATATAGACAGCAATCACGATACCTGCTCTAGTTGCTGACAAGGGCCTTCGTCGGTACCCGCTAATTTCAAGAATGCCGGGCGATGTTGGTCGAAGCAATGATGTGCATCTGTTGACGGTGTTTCGGGGGAGTAGCTGAACGCGGCTCAAGGCACCGATGGTGCTTCTTCCATATTTTCCTTACCTTGCTTTCTCTCTTCAACTTTCAAGATTGGTCCAGTACACTAGCGTCCCGGCGAATTACCCACTTACAACAAATGATCACGGCAGTTCCTCCTTCTTGTTCTCTCCCCCTGACATAACTGCTTTCTTGGCCCTTTGTGCCGTTGGCTGTGCGGATACCTCTGCGTTCTCCGGTAGTTTGTCGGCTGCCGGATATGCGCAAGTAGCTACAACAAAACCATAGATTCACTGTCTCAGTGCGTCCATGGCAGTGACGCGACGAGCCCACAGTCCGCAGTACTCAGACGGAGATTTGCCAGCGGCCGAAGAACATGCACACTCTGCGTGCCGGGATGTCGTGCCCCTGCCCTTCATTGTCTGATCTCCAGCTGTTGCAACCAGCCCCATACCCTTGAAGACATAAGTCCGCTTCTCTAATGTCACTTGTCTGCGGTTGTGGTCCTGACTCCCTTTCCTCGCCTTCCCGCCTGACCTGATATGCAGGATCATGCCGATGCTCAGGTCCCAGAATACAAACGAGGGCTTGTGACCATCATTCCATATGCTCAGCGTCAAGTGGATGTAGCAGGCCGAAAGCTGGTGGTGTTCTGGTACATCTGAAGGACATCTTATAGCGAGGCTCCTACATGTCCAGTTAAGCTGACAGGCAGCACCGCAAAACCTAGCGTTGCAGCATAGAGCGTCGTTTTCTCCAAGGCTAATTAATTCAAAGATTGTACACGCGAAGATAGGGTTGGTCGCCGGGGCTGCTTCAGCGAGAGCCCTCGGTTGGGCATGGCAGGCTTTTATTACAAAATCTTACAAGACTTCGAGAATTCATACTTGTTGCGAACGTTCTCCATATAGAGGGCGCAAACCGTCCCTTCATAGCGAGCCCTCTGCTCGTAAGAGTGCTATTAATATCAAAGACATAGCATGAACGCTCTTGCCCTTGGGTATCATTCTACTCCAACCTTGCATCCAATACACCGTACTCCACCAATACTCAACTGGTAACTCTGCAGCAACTGCCACCGAGTTCCCTAGCTGATGGTTGTGTGATGTCAACACCAGCGTCAAAGCGCACTTTGATCCAAGTACGCAATTCCCTAATCGCACCGCGCCCACCTAACCCCAACCCCCTTATTCTATCACATAAGCAACCGCCACGCACCCAAAATAAGCGCCGCAGTCCCCGTACACACCCCCATAAGCCACTGCAGCGTCGAGAACTTCACCGCCTCCAGCTTCTCCCTCAGCACCGCGGTCTCCTGCTCAATGCGCGTCTCCGTCTCCTTGATCTTCAGCTCCTGCGCATTCGCCTCCTCCCGTATCCTTCCTTTCTCGAGATTCAGATCAAGCCGCACGCTCGCCTGCGTGCGCTGAATCTCGTCTCGGAGGCGATTGTTCAGCTTCGCGAGCTCGTTGGTGAGACGCTCGTGGGACGCGCGCGTTAGGGAGGATTCGGTCGAGTCGGCGGTGAGGAGCTCGGAGCGCAGTTTTGCGAAGTCGACTTTTTGCTCGTAGGTTGCTTTTTCGGCGTTTTCGCGGAGGACCATTGTGCGGGTGAGGTTTTGGATGCTTGGGAGGGTGTCAGTTGGTATAGTGGCTGAGCATGGGTACAGGAAGGCGGTGGTGGGAGGTCGTTGGGGGATAATCTACCTCTCCTCTATCACGTCGCTGAGCACCTTCATCATGGCTTTGGCTTGCTCTTCGCTGAAGCCTTCATCTTGGAGCCGCTGCACGAACTTGAGCGTGTCGAAGTGGTGGTCCCGCGATAGGTGGGCTGTTGCTGAGAAGGGCCGCCTGCTGGCAAGAGGAAACGGGATGGAGGCTTGCGGGCTGTTGGGTTGTTGGCTAGCTAAGAGCGTGCGTGGCGATGGCCTACTGCCATGTCTGACAGTTGGGTGCAAGCTGCACTGACGGTCTGCTTGCGTGGTGAAGTGTCGAGGTTGAGGTCTGTACTGAGGATTGCTACTGTGCCATGGGTGCGCCGCGCTGCTGGTCAAGACGGCCGATTTGTTTAGAGGCGAGCTTGATATCAATCTCGGAAGTAGGAAACGTGGCATATGGGCTGGTGTCGCAAGGGTTGTAGCCATGGTTGGTGCGTGTTAAACAGCGTTCAATCATTCAATGGTTGAAGCCAGGCGGGATGAGTTCGGCGTCCCCTCCTGCCTTGTTCATGCGGGATAAAAAGGCACGTGACTGCCACGGCAACGTTTGGAAGAGAGGTCTATAGAATAGTATTGCCCATATCAAGGCGAGGTTTGAGATAGCTGCAGGTCCAACTTACAGGGCAAGAAGCTGAGTGCCTGTATACATTGTACTTCACCAAAGATAAATCCTCGGCTCATTATATACGAAGAGGATCCAGAACAAAACAACACCGAACAATTGTACCGAACGGTTGTCGCTACATGAAGACATCAATTATATAGTCGTAAGTCATGCCGGGATATGCCGCTCATGCAGAGAACCCCAACGTATGCAACTTAGCCACAAAATGTACCTCAACACTGGTGAGGTGGCGCGATATCAAATGGACGATAGCATCAAGACGGGGGCCAGAACGAAAGCAAGAAGCGCGCCGCAAGACGGGACGTATATCTGCCTCTGTTGTCGACTGCAATACCGACATGCTGGCGCTCGGCGAGGAAGTCGACTGAAGATATATTAGGCCCTAAAGCGATGGTAGTGGCGTTCCGGCGTGCTTACATTTCTCTTTTACCAGTGAACTGACGTTCCTAACGAACCTGGAGGTACGCTGATCTTTCAGCTTCGTTTCCCAGTCTTCGTTGTCGTCGCGCAGTGGGTTCGAAGTCCGGTTATACTTCAATCGGAACAGTGTCATAATGAACATAAATCGGTCATCAATGGCGCGGCAGAGCTCCTCACCCTGCCGCCTCAAGTCCAGCTCTTCCTCCTTGCTACACTCGCTCAACGCCATGCCTGAGTCGAAGAAGTCGTGGATGGTCTTCTGCGTATCTTCTAGAGCCATAGCAAGACCCAAAATGGCGCAGAAGGCGGAGATCCACTTGGAGCAATCCCTGTTGCTTTCGTGGAGTATCTTCTGCAGCTGCTTCAACACACAGTTTAGCATATTGCTATGCATCTCTGCGTAGAAGTGCTTGATCTGCCTGTTGGTCATCCGCGGCGTGCAGAACCTTTGGTAGCTATCGGACTTATAGCGAAGCTGGGAGAGAACGGCTTGCTGCTCCTCCTCCACGATACTGAAGGCATGGCTCATAATGTAGGTAATGATTATGAGGCGTAGGACCTCTCGGAGCTCTCTCAACAGTGAGCGCTGTTGTAAGGTTAGCGGAGAACAGCATGGCTATCAGTGCGTCTCTAGCTTTACCTTAGAGGCTTCAATCTTTGCAGGAGCGAGTTCGTGCATCATTCGCAGCAGGCGGACTTGGAAGTCATTGGCTTCCTCCTCGTAACAGATCTGGGTGAAATGTAGAAAATGCTCATCCAGGATCCGGTCCACGTAGTGGTCGTACAAATGGGCATCGTGCTTTTCTCTTAGTGTCATACCCAGCGGCGGTGAGGCTTTGATCACGCGCCTCTGCTCTCCCGTTCTTATGTTCGTCATATACTGAACGTGACAAAGTAATTCTCCGGTCTTCGGAGTGAATTCGTAGAGCTCGAGCCGTATCTTAGGCAGCACACGTCCGCAGCGTAGATGGACAACGACGGGTTCGCCCGACCACTCTCCGATGTTCTTGTTACAGAACTCTTTAAGGTTCTCTGTTTTATGCATAGAGGTCATAGAGCCTACCACTAGATCAACACCATCATTTGAAGACAGGGGCGGAAGAGTGTACCTGGCAAGAAAACACCTAAATATGATGGAAGATGGTCTCGGACACAGCACAGACCGTAGCTGGAATTATTGCGAATAGCCCTGTTGCGACAGCGGTCGCACTCCGAACCATCGCCACACTAAGTTTGAGGATGAGGAAGTGGACCAAGCACTGGGGGTGCAGAGGAATGCCTACCCTGTCTCTGGAGAAGACACACGGCCAGCAAGCACCGATGCCTCTCATTTTGCCGGCATGCACGGCTGCAGTAGGCGGCAGCTTCGATCCTAGGGACCTGCCGCCGGGTCGCCCTTTTCGCAAGGGGTTTGCGGTCGCTGCCTCGGAAGGAGGTCGAACGGGTCCAAGTCTACGGGTATTGGCATCAACCTCCGTGTCCGATCTGGCTATAGATTTTAGGCTGGGTTCCGGTATAAAGTGGACCACCGGAGATGGTGACTGCAAAAGCGGCGGACCACTGATGTCACCCAACAATGGAGTAGGACGAGGTTGAGCCGTGGCTAAGGATGGGACAAACTCAAAGCCCTGATCACTCGCTTGATCGGACAAACCCATATCAGAGAACAGGGACCGAGGACTCGCAACAGGATCCCAGGCGGAGGTAAATCCATCAGGCGAGTTTGCGATAGGTGATGCACAGGGAACGTTTTGCTGCATCGATTGGCTAGGGAAACCGTAGCCGCCGAAAGTCGCATCAGGACATGGCGGAGCCCAATTGATATGACCTGTGTTGGTAAATGCAGGTACAGGAGCGCTGAACGACATTCCCGGTGAACTTAGCGGGCTCCCTACCATTGACATTGTATCCGTGGCAGGTGAGAAACATGGGGAGTCGATGGGCGCGCAATAACGCTGATCTGGCATGGGGTATCCGTAGTCCATGTGCGGTGAGACCGTAGCGCACTCATACTCAGGACTGAAAAGAAGAGCGTCCGGCTTGACCGCCGCTTCTTCCCGACGGCGTTCGGTGCTCCAAGGATCACCAAAGAACACTTGACCGGTACGTAACGGATCAAGGCACTTTTGGTTGTGATCAACAATGGCATCGAGCGAGGAGAAGCTATAGAAACGATCGAGCGGCGGTGATATAAAATCTGCTGTGTTCTCTGACGGATAATTAGCCGGCACTATGTGTTCGGTTAGAGACTGGACAGCTTGGGACTTGAAGGAGGGTTGCAGTCGTACTTATGCAATGTCCTTGGGCAACGTTGACGTCGTGAGACCACACCATCTGATAATCAGCGAAGGAGAGATCTTGAGGCCTTCCATGTTCCATAGTGCCGGGACTAAGCTCTGATGGATCTGGGAAGTCGACCACAAACGGTGAACTCGGAGACGTCGACAAGCTTTCAAGACCGCCACTATCGTAATCGATCTCCATGTCCGTTAGATGGCACCATTGATTATCGCTGCACGAATCTACTCGCATGGGCATCGGCGCGTTACTCCGTGTCGCCTTCGAAGAAGTAGCAGGTGTCTTTGCGCCATCGCACCAGGAGCTTGAGGTTCCAGAGGCGGCCGCATGATTTTGCAAAGGTGGTGATCCGTCATGTATTTCTTGGACTATTCCAGAGCTCAATGGCCAGTAACTGTACATAATAGATGCAATCCGAGACTATGGAAGAGAAAGATACGAAAGTAGACGATCTGTAACGGCCCAGTCAGAGCGTACAGGCAAGCCAAGAGAGCAAGAAGGTACGAAGGCGTGCACTGGAGCACGAAAGCGAGAAGGCAAACGAGTTCAAGAAAGAGGCATATCCAGAAGTAGGAGGGGCCCGAGCTGAAGAGGTCTTTAGAAATGAGGCTGAGAGATGGTGTGGCATGTGGTAAAGGAGCGCAGCTCCGCAGGGCGCTTTGACAGATTTGGGTCACCGGTAATATACCATACAATGCGATATCTGCAGCCACAGGACAGGCCGATACCTGCGGGTGTAGAGAATTGTCTATAATGCTCAGCCGTGGGTGATGGGCCATTGCCCCGCATCGCACTCAGTCCCACGCTTTTTGGTGACGCGCAAGGCAGTTGTTACAGCAATTGGCGACCGAGTCGAGGGAACGCTTCATCAATTGACATCTGCTTTTCCCGATTGATTTGGTGAGAATCGCCATCATTGGCATGCGGGGACAGGTTGCGCAGGGTGTCGGTATGCAGCTAGAGTAGTACGCGAACGGCCATAGGGCAAAGGGTCCTCGGGCGTTGTTCACGCCTGCACCCTGACTTCAGCTGCAGCTCGGTATGCATCGATTCCCGAGGAGCTGAGCATGCTTGAGGGAAGCTTGAGCTGGCTGATTTTAGAAAGCCTCGCTGCTTATCATATTACTTGTTACGGAGTAAATCCAAACTGAAGTGAGGTTCCTACGGCAGAATTCCGGTTCATCGTCGATGTGGAGTGACCCCTCGGACGTCATAGCTTTCCCCAAACTTGTTCCTCATCCGACTGCTAGTAACAGGACTGGTTTGTGGCAAGAATGCGCTGGCGTTTGTACATAGCATAGTCTAAACGGATTCTGTTTCCCCATTGTCTTCAATTACTTCAAACTTGAGTCAAAACTGAAGACGCACGATTGCCTGCCACGGATAACTAACTTGTAGCGTTGGGCGAACGATAGCCACCTAGCATACAATATGTCCGGACGCGACGATGTAGAGACGTCGCGGCGGGATCATCGAGCACCCTACACGTCGCACCACCCGGTTCCTACCATCCAAGGCTACCGTGAAGAGAGAGAAAGCGACGAGCTCAGGCCGGCGTCGATGAAAATGCATACCAAGATAGCGCACCCAGCAGGACAGAGCAAGTGAAAGAAAGTGCCAAGAGCTACTGGCAGGGCAATGATTATCATGGAGAACCTCAGAATCCGTACCAGACCGAGAACCTGAACGACGAATCGGCGAACGATCACGCCGAGGAACAGCGAGGAGACAGGCACGAAGACCAGGGGTCAACGGGCAAAACAGATCTGAACGATAACAAGGAAAGGAAGGATGAAGACGAAGTTGAGGACACCTCCCAGGCAACATTCACAGAGCAAGATCCTAAACAAAGGCGCAAGCAGATGAAGAAGAGGAAGGGTGATGCATCAGAACGCGAAGTCACCGACCCGGTCACTCACTTGCCCGTCACGATCCATGATTACACAACGGAGGAGTTGGAGGGCGCACCAGAGAACGAGCCTCCCGAAGGAACTCAGCAACGGGCAGATACGGACTTGAGTGCGAAGTCGAAGGACATGGATCAGCTCCGCAAGGAAGCAGCCGAGATGCACGTAGCCCACGAGGGAGTAGAAGCACTGTTTCCTCCACCAGAGTATGATTCAGCGCGTGAGCAGTTGGTGGCCATATACAAGCAGCTCACTCTGGTAGGAGTGGGCGCAGTATCTGTCTCTGGCACAGTCCTCCTACTTCTTTCTAATATATTTTGGGCCCCTCCTGGAGGGTCATGGCTGACTAAAACGTTCTTACTATTCATCTTGCCGTCGATAAGCCTTGGGCTTGGACTTTTACTGACTTGGGGCCTGCGAGACTGGGTGGCAAACAAGGTTAGGAATGTGTGGGAGGATGAGGTGTGGAATGCTGAAAGGGAGCACGGCAAGGAGAAGGCGAAAACGCAGACGCCCGAGTCTACTCAATGGCTAAACTCGATTCTAGCTGCCGTGTGGCCGCTGATCAACCCGGATCTGTTTACCAGTCTAGCGGATACTTTGGAGGTAAATGATCCACTTGTTCTTTTAGCTTCGTGCCTACAAGATCATTCCTTGAACTGGCTGAACCGCTCCATCGTTAGCTTTCCAAATGTCTCTTGAAACATGTTACGCGTGCACCGTTCCTGTACCCCTTTGTATCCGCTTGAGACCCGCCGAAGTCCCCTTGATGAGAGCCGGTTTGCAACGTCAGATATAATTGACTCTTGTAGGATGTTATGCAAGCCAGTTTACCCAAAATCGTCCGCATGGTCAGCATCGAGGATCTAGGCCAAGGCAGCGAAGCGATACGAATCTTGGGTGTCAAATGGCTACCTACAGGAGCCGCATCGAAATCGGTGTCTCAAGACGGCAAGCTGCAGTCCGGCGAGCAAGAGCAGGACAACAGTGACCGACGTGTCTCCGGCCAAGGTGAAGTCCAGAATGGGTCTGGCAATGAGCAAGGCGAAGGGCAAGGGCAAAGTGAAGTCGCAGAAGGCATGGAAGCAGAAGAGGGCGATTTTGTCAACATCGAGGTGGCATTCGCATACAGGGCACGATCAAGCGGTAAGGGCATGAAGAACAGGGCCAAGAACGCGCACGTATACCTCGCTTTTTATCTACCAGGAGGCATCAAGTTCCGTAAGTTTACTTTTTCAATGTTCAAGGAGGAGAAACTGAAGAAGCATGCCGCTAACTGACGCAATACAGCTGTCTGGGCAGAGCTTGAAGGCGCGGTAGGTGCCGTTCGCCTCCGTCTTCAACTGACCCCTGATCCTCCTTTCTTCTCCCTTTGCACCCTGACATTCCTCGGCCAACCAAAGGTCGACATCGCATGCACACCTCTCGTCAAAAAGGGCCTAGATATCATGGACCTGCCAATCCTCTCGAACTTCGTGCAGAGCTCCGTCGATGCCGCAACTGCCGAGTACGTGGCGCCGAAGAGCTTGACCCTCGACTTAAAGGACATGCTTGTGGGCGACGATTTCAAGAAAGACACGCATGCCCGTGGCGTACTTGTCGTGCGGATCAAGCGCGCCTTCGACTTCAAACAGGGGGACCCGAGCATGATTCCCTTCAAGGACGGTTCAGCAGATCCGTACGTTTCAGTCGGCTGGGCCAAGTTCGGGAAGCCAGTGTGGTCTACTCGCGTCATCGAGTCGGAGATGGAGCCTCACTGGGAAGAAACAGCTTTCATACCTGTCACGCCAGAGGAGTTGAACGTCGACGAGAATCTACGAATTCAACTGTGGGATTCAGATCGAACAAGCGCAGATGACGATCTAGGCCGCATCGAGGTGGGTCTCAAGAAGTTAATGAAGGATGAGGCGACGAACGGCAGATTTGCGGACCGAACCGACGGCTTTAAGGCACTAAAGGCGGGCGAGTCAATGCCCGGAAAACTCGACTGGAGTGTTGGCTATTTCTCCAAGACAAGGGTACAGGACTCGCAGGTTGCTCGTCAGGATGCAGACTCGAGTGTCAACAGTGTCGACCAGGTCGAGGAAAAAGTCTCGGAAGAAAGCGAACAGAAACTAAGAGAAACGAAGCGAGACGAGCGCGATGAGGTCGAGCAGCAAAAGGCGCAAGACCTGAAGGCTAGAGAGGACGAGTTGATCAACAGTACCTCTCCACCGCAAGAGTACCCGACCGGTATACTCAGCATCGTCATTCATCAGATCACAGGCCTGGAACTCGAAATCATCAACAAGCGCCAAAAGGACAAGCAAGGTGAAGCTAGCGATGAAGAAGAAGGCGGAGACGATTTGCCATCCAGCTACTGCACCATCATCCTGAACCACCAAAAGTCTTCAAGACGCGGACAAAGCCGAAGAACTCGAAGCCCTTCTTCAACGCTGGATGCGAACGTGTGATCAGAGACTGGAGAAACACCGAGATCCACATCTCTGTCCGAGACTCGAGAGTCCATGAGGATGACCCGCTATTAGGCATCGTGTACCTGCCGCTGTCGAAGATTCTCGAAAAGAAGTGCCTTGTGAACGGCTTCTTCCCACTAACGGGCGGCATCGGCTACGGCCGTGCCCGCATCTCCATGGTTTTCCGCCCCATCCAGCTACAGGCGCCAAGAGAGCTGTTAGGCTGGGAAAACGGCACCCTCGAAATCTCTCCGCAAGCCAAGGCGGTGGGAGACCTGCCCAGAGACCTTTGAGCTGCCGCCTGAAGATCCGGACTACCCTTGATAGAGGCAAGATGCACCACAATACCGGAGAAGCGCACCACCAAGAGGGCCTATGGTCGACGAGGAAGGACAGGCCACTATATCTGCCCGTTAGGAAGAGATACTGCAGTCCGCTCGTTGTAGAGTTTAGGAGTAGCAGCGCCCTACTGGACAAGTCTCCGGCGTTCGCGGTTTTCTGGCTCAAAGACCTACCGGATAACGAAGAGAAGACACTGCACCTACCAGTATGGAAAGGCGACTTGAAGCGCGCGGAAACGAACTGCCTCGCCGAGTGCGGGGAGAAAGTTGGCGCAATCGAACTGAAGGCGAAGTTCTGGCCGGGTCTAAGCCCTTATCACGACAAGGCGGCGAGCAAAGATGATAACCTGGCAGACATTATGGAAGTGCTAGATACGGCGGTTGACAATGATGAGGATGGGTTCGATGTCGGCAACGACAAGGACAGAGAGGACTCCTCGAGCAGCAGTGACAGCGACTCTGACAGCGAGGACTCGCATGCACCGAGGGTGATGAGCAAACTGGGCGAGACTGCGAATGAGGACGATGGGAAGAGAGGACCCGTCGAGACGATTAAGGAGTACACCAGCAACAAGAAGCAGCTGCATCGAACGAACAGAGGCTTGATGCAGTGGAAAGTAAGTGATATCTGCCTATCGTGTTGGGCTGTTAGCTGACCTGAAATGCAGGCTCCTCGCACGATGAAATGGATGAAGAACAAAATCCGGCGCGGCGAGCAACACATTACCAATCATCTCCATCATCGCGATCGTGAGCCGGGCGTTGAGACGGAAGTTTAGGGCGTCCATTCTTCAGCAGGCACGGATTTGTGGGTGGCGTCGGAGTGTGCTTTCCATTCTCTCGTACTTGTCCTGCACATCCCATACTCTCCAATCATGTGTATAGCCTGCATTTCTTGGGGGTTCGGCGCTGTCTGCTGGTGACAACAGAACGGTACTAGGAAGTGTTCACGAAGCGTGCAGGCCAGGCGAATAGGCGGCATGCTTGCGCTCCAAAACTGGGACGGTTGTCAGATTGGTAGCTATGGACGCCACGGGTTATGGAGCAGGGACGGTTTGCAGTGGAGGCTATTAGTGCACTCCAGATGGATCCCGATCGCCTTGACTGGGATCCAGTGGTATCTGTAGCGTTAAAATTATAGCGGACCATGTGTCTCTATCACCATCTTGCAGAACCACTATGGTGTTGCGCTTGCAAGCGATTCGGGCCCGGAGGCCGTTTTGCCATTTCTGGAACAGTATGGAGTGATATTTGGGCCTACTAGGTGTTACTAGAAGTGCACTCTTGGAAGAGCGCAGCGTCAGTTCGAAATGCTTTAGCACGAATGCATTTGTTGGGACAGTCGAGCTTAGAGACTGGTGCAACGGCTGTATCGGCCGTGCTCCGGTCACATAGATGATCCTAGCCGCGAGGCAGCGGGTTGCGGGTTGCGGGTCGACAGAGCGACGTGCTAATTTACAGTCTATCGATAGTCCAGAGCGATGCTGGATAACAAGCATCCAACTATATACAACGGCAGTTAATGATACCAACATTCCTCGAATATAGGCAGCCGTAAGGAGTGTTGGGGCCTCATTTATTGTCGCAGTAGCCGGGCATCTTGGTGGTACTGCCATGTACCCAGGAAGAGATCGTGAGCGCGCTGGTGTAGGCCATCAAAACAAAGCCAAACATACAGAGCAGGATGTCGGAGAACCTTTGCCATCGTGTCTGGGCGACGGCTTTGTAATGCAGTAATGGCTACAAGCAAGTCAGCCAGGCAAAGCCCGGTGATACAAAGCGGACCACAGACTTACCGGGTATATGTACACCAGCGGCACGCAGGCGAAGCTGCCCACAAGCGCCACGAACTTGTCCAGATCTCCTGCTCCCGCCCAGGCGATAGAGGCGCAAAAGACGACCATGAAGAAGCGGAAGACGTTCTTCTTCCACTTGATGTAGGGATTGTATTTGCCAGTCCGGCTGAATAGCTGCTGAGAAGTAATCTCAATAGCGGGGTAGATCTGCAAGGGCGTCGAGAGAAGGATAGCGAGAGAATAAATGAATTGGACGCCGTTGACAAATTTATTGTCCTGAGCCATGTTGAGGATGACGACAGTTTTGGTCTTCGATCCAAAAGCTGCGTATGACAGAGCGCCCATGCTGATGAAGACAACGGTGATAACCACCATGACTCCCGCGAGGACGTTGGGGAACTTCTTCGGGTCCTTCATGCCCGTTTGAATGGGTATGATGAGACCAATACCCTCGAAAGTGAAGATCGCCGTTCCAATGAACAATGTCCAGTCCTTGCTGTTAAAGTTGGCGATGTCCGCAATGCCGTGCTGGTCGACGATGGTGTGAATGTCATAATAGTACAGGTAAACGAGTCCGAGGATAATGAAGACGTCTGCGGTGAGTGCCAGTTTCTGAATGTTATTGATGTTTCTGTACAAGGACAATGGCAGGAAGATGACCATCTGCATCAAGATCATGTACTTGATATCGATGAACGTTCTGCACTTGGAGACCGCCAGGATAAACGCTTGCAGATTCTCCGAGGTGAAAACAATGTACGCTGATGCAAACCCGATCTGGCTGATGACCAAGGAGAAGTTGATGAGGTTGCGCATAAGCCTTCCATAGAGGACAAGTCCCATATCACCGAAAGAATGTTCGACCTTTAGCCTGGTGGATACTAGAAGGACGAAGCAGTAATAGCTGAGCACGGCCACACCAAGCAGGACGACGTTACTGAAGAGCATGCCACCGTTGAGAAAAGCGCGCGGAAGGAAGAGAACGCCGGTTCCAACGAAGGATTTCAGAAGTAGAAGTGCAGCCCCGGTCGGGCTGCCTTTACCAGCACCTCTTTCTTTTCTTCGACGCCGTCTGGCTTTTGGTGTTAGGAGTGCGCTGCCTTCGCCGTACTCTCGGCCTTCCTCCTCGCTTTCTTCATCGGCGGTCGTGGCTTCTTCGTATGCATCAGAAGAGAAGTACTCGTCTGGACCTAGATTCTCATCGTCTTCCTCCAGCTCCTCGCCTGCAAAGTGACCGTATAGACTTAAGAACTCGATAAAGTTGCTTGTAAAAGGCTGCGGTGCCTGCCGCGCTGGCTGGACTGTTCCATATCCGCCGTGACGAGAAGGACCTGGCGATGGACTCGGTGCGGATCTCCGAAGATAATTCCTGCGGAATCCACCTGGTTGTTTAATGGTACCGATGTCCAGCGCCCGATCCTCTGGTTGTGGGCGAGTCAAGTGGAAGCTCTTGCTCCTACGAGTCATGCCTTCACCTCGAGCTTCCGCTTCCTGTCGCTCAGTCCATCGATAGATCTGGCGCGTAATGTCTCCTCCTTGCAGCTGCAAACTCGAAAACTCCTCCTCATCAACACCGGCCGCTGGATTTGGCGAATCACTCCTCCCACCGCCAAGCGACCCTCTCCTTGACCTGTACTCATCGCCGGCCCCTACTAGGTTTGACGACGAATTATTGCCACCACCGACTAGATGTCTCCGAACAATCTCGTGAGTTTCCGGACGGGCCGGGCTACCGATACCAGCTGATCTAGGGTCGAACGATCCATAATTGCTTCGCGGCCCACGGCTCTCTGTGTCGCCAGCCGCCGGGGACAGTGGACGAGCGGGTGGAGTGTCGAACCGTGGGGGACTCCCACCGAACGATCCCTTCAGAGCGTTTGTCAAAGCAGATTCTCCAGGCCCGGGTAAAGACGATTTCACAGTATCTGAACCAGGGAGCGGGGTTTGCGAGTGTGATGCTTCGCCGGTTGCTAGCTGACTGGGCGTGGGCACTTGGCCGACAATTGGTGATCCAGCTCTGTGCGAAGATGGCACTGGCGACCCTAGTCTGGCTATCGATGTAGCTCGTGCGTAAGAGCTCTCGGCTGGCAAGTCGGTATCACTGGGTCGAGGCGATGCGCTGGATGCCGGCACAGGCCTGGGTTTTGACGCCCCGAAGATTGTCGGCGATGATCCGCCATGTCTCAACGTATATGTCCCTATCAATAGCGTGTCTCTTTGAAGTGCTGGCTCTCCGCGAACAAAGGTTGCGGCCCTTGGCGGATGGCTTTGGTGTTGTGTGCGGATAGTGAGAGCAGTGTCCGATAGAGCTGTCTTATTTCTGCGGTATAAGAGATAGCCTGATTGACGGGTTGTTCCTGTTCGACCCGGTTCGGCGTATCTGGAGCATATCCAATACTGATCCGATAGATTACGGAGGGTGAGGGCTCCTCGTTCAGGTGCTTTGAATGGCGTAGTGTGTGAACAACGAGGGAGGCTCGAGGGGAGATATGTACGGAGCGAGCGGCAGTCACCTGTTACTAGGCTTCAGGAAGGAGCATGCGGGACGTGGGCGAGTGTAGACAGCGAGGAAGAGGGTGTTGAGATTGAGAGCTGAAAGAGCACGGTCTCGGCTCTTTGGGCTGCGGTTAATCGGCCAGAGTCGGTCAATGCCTCATACGGCTGCTTGCTCGCTTGCACTGTTGTCGAAGCACACATAGAGGCCGATGCTAAGTCATTGCAGCTGCTTAATAAGGATGAAGCCCTGTTTGTGAGACTGAGAACCCTAGATATCGGTGGGACAGAACCAGAGAGCTTGAGAGGAGCGTTCAAGTCAACTGTCACGCCGCATTGTCGTACGCTGGCGCTGGCTGATTGAACACTTCCGGCTCTTGTGATCTCGAATCTCCAGACACACAAAGCCCGCCAAACGACGTCAGTTGCAACGTCCACCTGCAGCGGGGAACAACGCCGTTTCCGCCACTGTGCTCCGCAGTCTCAGGGCAGCCGCAGACCTGTTCGCTGCTGTCAGGTGCCTCTGAACTACTTATGGGCTGAATAAGAGAGACATGTTGGAGGTCGGGGATCAAGCGACTCGGCGGCGGATGCCCCTAAGGAGCCACTCAAACTTCCTCGCGCGGACCGCAACAGACGATGCCGCTCAATTGGAGAGGAGATACTCTAAAGCAACGCCGTCTGCTCCCCAGGATGAGGATCCTCTGTCAAACACGGCGCCTCAAACTGAATCAGCTTCGAACGTTTACCAGCCTGCTAAAGATATCTCCAAAGACCAAGCGCAGAATGGGACTTTCGTGGGAAGGCTTTTCTCGTCGAGCCGCGACGGTAGACGGCGCTCGCGGTCCTCCAGGAGCAGATCAGTCGGGCGACGGAAATCCCAACATCACTCAACGCTTGGCGACTACTCTCTTACCTCCCAAATGAAGGACGCGGCGGACCGTCACCAAGGCATCGATGCCAAGCCCAGACCCGCTGGCTCCTTTCCTCGCCCAGTCGGTGGATCGGCCAAGTTGGGGACGTTCGCGGGTGTCTTTGTCCCTACGACCCTTAATGTGTTGAGCATTCTAATGTTCTTACGATTTGGGTTTATCTTGGGACAGAGCGGAGTACTAGGAATGATGGGTACGTAGGTGAGGCAGAGCGTGCTTATATCTGTCTATTCTGTTAGCTATGTTGTATTCTGCTTGCATAGCACTTTTTTGTTACTTCCTGTTATGTCTCGAGTATCACCATTTGAGCCATGCACAGCCTCGTCTTTAGTGTTGTGGAGTATCCGCAAGCGGTTTCGATCTATCCGTTCCGGTGTGATGTCTTTGGAGTTTCTACTGACAATCAGGCACTTAGGTATGCTCATTGCTTGCTACGCGATCAATCTAGTGACCACACTCTCGATATCAGCAATTGCAACAAACGGTACCGTCCGCGGTGGCGGCGCTTACTATCTAATTTCACGCAGTCTGGGACCCGAGTTTGGGGGTTCAATAGGCATCGTTTTCTATCTGGGCTTCGTGTTCAACACTGGCATGAACGCAGTTGGATTGATCGATTGCTTGATTCAAAACTTCGGATCAATCAACGGAAACTGGTCTCAGTGGATGCCCGAAGGCCACTGGTGGCAATACCTGTGGGCCACTATCGTTCTAGTTGCCTGCACATTAATCTGCCTCGCCGGCAGCGGATTGTTCGCGCGATGCAGTAACGGGCTTCTGGCCGTCCTTCTGGTAGCTACTCTCAGCATACCGTTTTCGACTCTCATTCAAAAGCCTTTTGAAGACCGAAAGCTTGGCATTGAATACACAGGTTTAAGTGCAGACACTTTTGTTGGTAACCTCATGCCTAGGTTCACCAGGGGAGCTGCTGGCAGTCAGCTCGATGGGAAAGAGAACTTTCAAGATCTTTTTGGCATCCTTTTTCCCGCCACTGGCGGCATCTTCGCGTTAGTATCAACTCCTATCCAAACAGAAGTGATGCCGAAACTAACAAGTTCCTGATCTATAGGGGCGCCAGCATGTCCGGCGATCTGAAACAACCAAGCAAGGCTATCCCTAAGGGAACTCTCTACGGCCTAGTGCTTACCTTTGTCTCATACACGCTCGTAATCCTGGCCATGGCTGCGTCGATTACTCGTGCGTCCTTTTACCACAACACAAACGTCATACAGATTGTATGGTTTTTCACTGATCCGGCCCGGTCAGATTATGCTAACAGGGGTACTAGGTGAACGTCTCCGGCGTTGTCGTACTCCTAGGAGAAATGGCAACTTCGCTCTTTTCGGTGTTGATGGGCGTGATCGGCTCAGCAAAACTGTTGCAAGCACTAGCTCGAGACGACCTCATTCCAGGCCTATCACTGTTCGGACAAGGTACTAAAAACAATGATGAGCCGACGTACGCAATCATCATAACCTACATCCTCACGCAAGTCACCATGCTCGCCAACATTAACGAGATTGCGTCCTTTGTCACTATGAGCTATCTCATGACATTCCTGGTCACCAACCTCGCGTGCTTCCTTCTCAAGATCAGCTCTGCGCCTAACTTCAGGCCTTCCTTTCACTACTTCAACTGGTGGACAGCCGCTATCGGTACCATCGTCAGTGGGGCGACTATGTTCTTCGTTGACGGTGTCTATGCATCAGCCTGCGTTGCGATTCTGGTCTTGATATTCGTCATCATCCACTATACGACACCACCGAAGCCGTGGGGTGATGTCAGCCAGAGTCTCATCTATCATCAAGTGCGGAAATACCTCCTTCGTCTTCGGCAGGAGCACGTCAAGTTCTGGCGTCCGCAAATCCTGCTCTTCATCAACGATCCTCGCCACCAGTACAAGCTCATCCAGTTCTGTAACTCTTTGAAAAAGGGGGCATTGTTTGTCCTTGGCCATGTGATCGTCACGCCCGACTTCGGCAGTGCAGTACCCGAAGCGCGGAGTCAGCAGGCCTCATGGACCAAATACATTGACTTTTCCAAGATTAAAGCGTTCGTCAACATTGCGATATCACCAGCCGTCGAGTGGGGTGCCAGGAACATTGTGCTCAGTGCCGGATTAGGCGGCATGCGACCGAACATTGTCATGATGGGATTCTACAACCTCAACGAGCTACGGGATTCCAGGCCTCTTGTCGATGTTCCTCCCCATCAACCGTCGCGGCCGACATCCGGCACACATACTCCACATCCTGATGGAAAAGATACGAAGCGCCGGAAAAACGACGAAAGGATGCAAGGTCAACTGCCGACAGATGCCATGCGCAAAGAGCGTGCTATTGGCGCGAAGAACTATGTCACCATACTCGAAGACCTGTTGCTGAAATTGCAGATCAACGTAGCTATAGCCAAAGGCTTTCAGGACCTAGAGCTTCCAGCGGCAAAGCCGTCCAAAATCCAGAAGACTCTCTCGATGCTACATCTGCATAAGGATGATAACGAAGAAATGGCGAAGAAGTACATCGACCTGTGGCCAATTCAAATGTCAGCGGAGATAGCAGCAGCAGCTGAAGGTGGCCAGCCGAAGCGCAATGTACTCACCACTAACTTCGACACCTATACGCTTATCCTGCAGCTTGGTTGCATCCTTCACACCGTTCCTTCGTATCACAGAGCCTTCAAGCTTCGAGTGATAGTCTTTGTGGAGTACGAATCGGATGTCGAAGAAGAACGGCGCCGCGTTTCGACACTGCTCAGCAATTTAAGAATAGAGGCCAAGGTCATAGTGCTCTGGCTCGCTTCCGGAGATCTAAACAGCTACGAGTTCATCGTCAACGGAAAGACGATAGACAGAGACCCTCAAGCCCAGCAAGATGTGGAGGAGGCGCTGAGAGATGAAGAGTGGTGGCAAGATGTGCAGCAGCTTCGCGGAAAGAAGCCACTGACTGCGAGCCAAGAGCTTGCAGATGTCGAGGGTTTGCTCGGTGCTGTGACCAATTGGCCCAGCTCTTCATTTCAACACGGCAGACGAGAGTCCAACGTAAAGAGATTTGCAGGACTGAAAAAGATGCTCAAGAAGACAAAGCGGCGAGCTTCTATTAGCGATATCAGCCAAATGGGCGTAAGCCTTGGTATGACCACATCCAGACTGCATCCTGCTCTCGTCCATGGCGAGGACAGCGATAGCGACACATCCACTTCCGGCACTGGAAGCGAATATGGCTCAACTCCGCAGTCTGACGACGAAGACTCGGCAGCCAGCGAAAACGATATCGAGGACTACAAGGCGGACGAGTCGGACGACACAACACCAGCCCCGAAGAAGAGGTCTTTCAGCCTCGGAGAGACCATGCGTCTCCCCTTCTTCTTCCGAAAGCCTGACCTCCAACGCCGCGGCGACAGTAGCACCGACGTATCACCATCCCGCCCCAACCCAACCCAACCGCATCCCGCAGCCGCGTCCTCAGAACCGACTCTACCTCCGCCAGAGCCTACAATCGACATGCCCGAAACCTCCAAAGACGACACCGAAGCTCCCTCCCAGGCCCCCTCGCAGCCCACACCCCTCTCCCGCCCCCCAACCATGCGCCGCCAATCCCACGCGAAATTCACCTCCAAGCCCGTCCCCCGCACGACCGTCGCAAGCGAAGACGGGCCCGGCCCCTCAATAATGTTCACGGACACGCCCTCGCCCGCCGACCACTCGAGCCGCCCGCACCAATCAATCTACGACCGGACCTCCTTCTTCGAGCCGGACGACATCCCCCCACCAACAGATAACGAGCAGCAAGCCCAAGCCGCCCTCGGCTTCCCACACGCCTCGAGCGTCGCGCTGAGCTTCAACGACCTGCCGTGTCGGGCGCAGCACCTCATCCTGAACGAGCTGATGAGGGGCCAGAGCGAGGATACGGCGGTGATTTTCACGACGCTGCCGAGTCCCGTTGAGGGGACGTGTGAGAGTGAGAGCGATAGTGTGAGGTTTTGAGTGATTTGGAGGTGCTGTGTGAGGGGCTGCCGCCTGTGTTGTTGGTGCATAGTAATAGTATGACTGTTACTATGAATTTGTAGAGGGTGGGAAAGGGGTGGGAAAGGGGCAGGTCGGGGGAGGCACTGGGGCTGGAGGCAAGGTGGAGATGGGGTTTGCTAGGACGCAAAGGATGCATTGGGCCACATAGGAGTAAATTGACTTAAAAGGTATCGACTGAGCGGAATTTTTGATCGATTAAGTTCAAACATCAGAAATAGGGCAGGCAGGCATTGTAGCGTTTCTATTCACTATCGTCACTGCTACTTGATGCGCCCTCTTCCTCATCCGGCTGATCCAGTGCCCCATCTACCTCCTCCGCTGTGCCAGTCATAACAAAAGCCGCCAGGCACGTGATACGGTTGCCGGTATTGTATGTGCCCAGTAAGCAGCCAACTTGCTTGGTCGCCGTCGCGGGAGCGGAACCATTTTCTGCGGCAGCCCCATTCGGCTTCGACCCATCTGCCGCCGTTGAACCATCTTCAGGGCCAGGCTGTAAACCGCCAAGTGCCAACGACCAGACGCGCACCGCACCGTCGCTGCTACCTGTTGTTATCAGGAGATCGCTGAGGGTCGCACTCGCGGTCGCTGGAAGTTGGAGGATCTCGAAGTCTTTGATCCGGCCTGAGACGCCGACGGTTCGTCCGCCTAGTTGCGCGATTTGAGTGCATTGAGGTATTGAAGTGGCTTTCTGAGAGGTGCTCGATGGTTCTGATGTAGAAGAGGGTGGTTTTGTGGAGAAGAACACTATTCGGCCGTCCTCTGTCGAGATGGCCAGTTTGTTATCGTTGGAGGTAGAACCGGGTAGGTAGCGACATTGGTGTATTTTCGTAGCAGGTGAAGGGAGTATTCGCGCGCGAGGTTTAGAATCCTGCTTTAAGTCAGTATGCGCCCCGGAGTATCAAAAAGCCAAGGATACTGACCATGCCGTACAGCACCGCTCCTCTTTCATAGGCCACGAAGAACTCCTCACCTCCCGCATCCCACCCAACCTTACGCCCTTCTCCGCTACTGTGCTTGCCCTCGCCAACTTGCTGCAGCAACGCTCTGTCAAAGTTGAGGACCCCAGCCTTCTTCCCCGTCACGAGATTCCACAACCGCATACAGCGCTCGCCTCTCCCCACGCTCACCATGAGCTTCATGCTCGGATGTACCGCGAAGTCATTGATGCCTGCCGGCACCTCGCCCGGCGCCGCCGTGTCTCCGCTCGGCCGTCCCGCAGGCTTCGGTATGGGAGCTTTGATAGTGAAGAGGGCCGTCCAGTCCCGTGTGCGGGTGACGGCTATGGTGTTGTCTTCTGCTGCTGACAGGAGCTTCGAGCGGCTGGGAAAATGCAGTGCGCTGATGCTCGCGGAGTGGTGGTTCAGGGATCCGAGTTCGCGGTTCTTGGGGTTCTCGGTGATGGTCGTGCCGGAGAGGTTCGCGGTCAGCGGGTTGGCGCCTACAGGCGGAGGCGCGGTGGAGAGGTGGTAGAGCTGTATGCGTTCGTCTGTGCTGCCCGATGCTAATATGATCTTCTGGGAGTCGGGTTCGGTGGAGTCGGAGGGCGGGGAGAGCGCGAGACAGCGGATGGCGGAGGCATGGGCGGCGAAGAGGAATGTGTCGGCGAAAGACACGTGATTAGTGTCCTCGGAGGTGGATGAGGGTACTTCCTGAGGTATGGTCGCAGTAATTCCATGGAGGATGCGGTCGTAGGAGCCGGTGATAACTTGGATGGTTGTTGGAGCTTTACTCGGGTCTGCGGGTGCGGCTTGATTGACAGCGGTTGCCTGCTTCTTGGTTTTGGCCGCAGGAGCAGGCTCCTCAGCACCTTCTCTCTTTCTCTTGCCCATTGTATACAGCGACGCCGAGGTGACAGTTTCGGTTTGGTGGGCTGTTTTGTCTGGAAATATATTTACGAAGTTTTTCGGTTCGCAGCTTCCTCAATTTG
Organism: Coniosporium tulheliwenetii; assembly: GCA_030247845.1. Lineage (NCBI taxonomy): Eukaryota > Fungi > Ascomycota > Dothideomycetes > Coniosporium > Coniosporium tulheliwenetii. The sequence goes on from JAPDRP010000008.1 coordinate 378,212, forward strand.
CGTGCCAAGAGAACTCACCGCGTTCCGCAAGCGGCTAGCCGAGGGAAAGCGCGCCTGAAGCGTGCGGCAGCCCTGGGCTTGGACGCGCGGGACTTGCGTTGTGCACCTTGCAAAGCAACCAGCCCCGACAAGACCAGCGTCCGAAGTCATCGAGTCGAAAGCACAAGTCCATCAACCGTCTCATCGCCAGAACAACCATCACCCCCCGCACCACCACCCCCCATTAACCAAGGGCTTGCTCGCCGATGCGGATGACGGATGTCGCTCGTCCACATTCAGCCCGCACATGTCCCTAGACACCCTTCGTGATGCCATATCCCGGGAGAAAAAGAACGAGATCGCGTGAGTTGACTTGACTTTTTACGGTCGCACTTTGCTGCAACCCAATCTTTGGCGTGATGCGAAACCGAAAAATCGCTCTTTTTGTTTTGTTCACGCGTTGTGGTGCTGATACCGTGATGGCAGCGCCTGTCAGTTAAGCCGACTTCGCAAGCTGCGCGAGCTCTACGCCTACTCTGCCTATATACATTCCGCCCCAAAGCTCCACGAACTCAACTTCGATGCGCCGCCCGACGCCGCAGAATTGCATTTCCTAGATGAAAATGACATCGCTAAGTAAGCTACTCTTGACTGTTTCAGTATGCTGTAATTCTATTCAATACATTTTTTCTACTTCCTTTTCATCCAGTCCAACGGCTGATCGCTGCGCTCTTGTCTCGTTGTCAGAGGTCGATATTTCAACGACGCATCACTACCTTGGCCTGCACAAGATGCGAAGTTCTCACCAAAGTCTCCACGGTCATCTGTCTCATCAAAAGTGTCTGGCCAACCGCCGTCGGCCATGCAAACACCACGTGCGGTTGGCGAGTCCATGCCCGGTGTGGATATCGACATACGACCTTCATCCCTGGCGGACGGGACCGCAACTGCAAGTTCGGGCCTTGACGCCAACATGACGCATGAAATGGCGAAGGCTGTACCAAAACCAACGCCTTCTGCACTTGTGGACTCGTCTTCGGCAATAACGCCGACCGCTGCGACCGCTCTGCCCACTGAGAGCAACCTGGTGCAAAGCCCTGCTGGCCATGGCCGCGACCGGCAATCCAGTGAAGGAGACTCCCAGAATGTCCCATCCCAAAGGGATATTCGCGATTCCCCGTCCATTGACCCGAAAGCTGCCGCTCTCCTGACTGCAGACGATGCTGTCGCTCTCCCGGCTGCGGCAATTCCGGGGTTCGTGGCTCAGGATGATCCGCGACAGCCTAAGGTCGTCCATTTGCCTCCAAGGGACCAACAAGAGCGGCACCTCCGTGAGGTAGAACATGCTGTTGCACGAAGGGATCGCCTCTTAAACGAGAAGGCTACCTTGTCCTTGGGATCGGGCCTCGGAGACCTGGTGTCTTCACCATCGTCCACTGTGGGACCGCACTCAACTACCACCCCAAGACCGGCGCAGCCCTCTCCAGACACAAGTCCGGACGAGGAGTCTTTTCCTGCAAACATCACAGCATCGGGTCGCAATGGATCGCTTTCGGTCTATGAAGAGGAGATGACCAAGGACGAAGAACACCGGATCCTCAAATCACAGATGGATGAAGCTCGAAGGAAAGCTAGAGCGGGAAGCCCGGCAATGTCGGACTCACAGCTTCGCTTAGAAGACGAGCAGGCCATAAAGTCTGCACAGGACGTAACCTTTACTATTGCAAATGGGGATGGAGTAAACGCTCAAGACTTAATATCTCGAAACGTTCTTGAGCCAGTGCAGGGAGCAGGGAAAGACGCCTCTCCGCCTGAAGTCAGGCCGTCGACGACCACTCCAGGAGCCAACTCTCAAAGCACCCCTTCATATGTTGACAAGATGCGGGATAGTGTTTCCAAGGAGAACCTGGACGCTCCTCTCGATATGCCGGACGGTGATGCTACGACCGTAGAACCAAAGCAGCCTTTGGGAACGTCGGCCCAGCGCTATCCGTCTGCGTCACCAGCTGGCGCTGAAGGCAGTCAGCGCAAAGACGTGGAAATGGGTCAGAACCGTGCAGATGACCTCCAAAACGGATTCGGAGATTCTCAGCTGGTCCGGGATAATGAACGCATGTCTGCGCTTAACTCGTCTGGACTCGGTGGTGAGAACGCTGCGTCAGGATCTGTTGAAGATCACTCAACGCAAGCAATCGCGCAGATGTTTAGCGAGTTACGTCACAGTGGACAACGTGGTAGTAAAAGAAGGCGATTGTCTACAGTAGTCTTTGCAAGGCAAGATCATACGAGGATTCTCGACAAGATGGTACGTGAATCTGAGGACTATGCCGCGCTCCAAGGAGCATCACAGGACCCCAACAGAGACTATCTTGAGCCACTCTTCAGCTGGCAGGCACACCAGTCCCCTCGAGCCCGCCCACTCCTGGATGTTCTTCAAACCGCCAACAAGACAGTTAGCACCGAGAACCAACATGCTGCAGCGGAAGCTGTGCACGAGTATAGGACTCTCAAGAAGATTTACCAAATGCAGAGTGCTAGCCGTTGGTCGTTTCGGCAGTTGGAGCGTAGCCAGGAGCCGCCCCGTCCACAAAGTGTTTGGGACAACTTGCTTGGTCAGATGAAAGCGATGCGGACTGACTTTCGGGAGGAGCGTAAATGGAAACATGCTGTTGCGAGGAAAATGGCTCATTGGTGTGCTGATTTCGTTGCTTCGAGTCCGCGACAACGGAAACTATTGCAAATCAAGGTCCGTCCCAACGCGTCGTCGCGCCGAGGTCCTATAGAGAGTGATAGGGCAGCCGCGGTGGAAGCTCCTGCACTTGCCGAGTCCGACATGAGTGGAGGGTTGCAAGACGTACCAGAGCTGATCCACTCCGCCGCTAACGAGACGGAAAGCGAATGGTTTCCCGATGACGAAGGGCCGGGTTACATGTCAGGAACTGCACAGCCACCCGTTGCTCTCTTCTCGCTTGACGACGACGATGTCATCCTACGTTTGGAGGACAACGCTGCTACCAACAGTCTCATTTCGGAACTGCCCTTGTACGAGCCAAAGCCTTTGGCTGACATTCCCCTGGATGGTTCCGAATCGGCCTCTGCGCCCGCCCCTGCGCAGCCTATCGTTCCCGTGTCCAAGCTCGTTACGGGCAAGATTGTACCCACAATCATGGGACCTCCGAAGAAGAGAAGCCGCTACGATTATGAAGAGGAGGGCGAAGCTGAAGGAGACAGCAGCACAAGGCAATCATTCGAAGATGTCTGGCCCTCTCAAGGCTATCACGTCGGTCGCCAAGAGATTCCACCAGAAAACACCGACGTCGCCCTCTTTAATAAAGAAAATCAAGCTCTGCGAGATCGTATCCACGCCAGCCATGCTTTCAGGCCTCCGGCAGAATTTGGAATGCCACCCACAAGCTGGTTCGAGGCGAAGACGTCATCGCAATGGCTTTGGGAAGAAGACCAGAGGCTTCGTGCACTCGTCAGGGAGTATTCCTACAACTGGTCCATCATCTCTGATCGCCTCGCCATTCCTTCCCTCTTTACGTCCGCTGCCGAGCGTCGCACGCCATGGGAATGTTTTGAGCGATGGTATCTCTTGGAGGGCCTTCCTGCTGATATGTTGAAGACGGCTTATTTCAGAACGTACCAGAGCAGGCTTGAAACGGCAGCAAGGTCTATAGCGGCTCAGTGGCAAGCCTCCCAGCAGCAGCAAGCACAGACCCCTGGCCAGGGTACTCCTGTGCGGCGGAGAAGCTCACAGCCTTGTAGGGTGGAGAGACGGAGGAACAATCGTTATCTGGCCTTGATAGATGCGATGAGGAAGCTGGCGCGGAAGAGAGAGTCCATACAGCACAAGCAACAGGAAGGTATGTTTTGAGTACTCTGGTCTCTTCGTGATATTACAATCTGACTCCTGCTAATGATATGATTTCCATAGCCGCCAAAGCAGCTGCACTCCGCAAGGCACACGAAGGAGCGCGTCCTAGGAATCAGACTCACACCCCGCAACAGTTCAGTCAAATGAAACACGAGAAGGAGACGGCAATAGCGCGCAGTAACCAGGCAATGCATCAACAGAGGGTAAGCACAACCAAGCCAAATCTGTCTTGTTGATCCGAGTTCTGACGACTGGATGCAGATGCTCGCGATGTCACACCAGCGCGCTATGCAGCAACAGGGCATTAACGGGACGAATGGCCCCCAGCAACAACCACACAACAACCCCGGCGTGAATGGCCATGGCCCCAGCCCTCTAGGCAATGCTAACGTTCAGCCCGGCCATCCTCAACAGGGCGTCAACATCCAAGCTCAACCCCATCCTACCGGTCAGGCGAGTCAACCTAATGGCGCAGTGCCTGGCGTGCCGTTGAACCCGCAGGGCGTCCCTCAAGCGAATATGCAAGTCAACATGCGCGCTGGCCTGCAGCCGCAGAGCTCCTCGGACAATTTACGCATTGCCATGCAACAGCGCGCCGTCCAAGGCGCAGCGGGCCAGCCACCGTACCCAATACAGCGGAACATGCAAGGGGGCATGAACGGCATCAACAGAGGCGGAATGCCAAATCCAGCTATGCTAGCTGCTATGGCTAACAATCAGCACCTGAGTGGCAACGCTGTCAGTGCAAATGCAGCCGCAAGCGCGACCATGAACGGAACTGGCATCCCGCGATCTTCAGCTTCTCCACGGATGAGCAATGCCAACCCCGCTTCCCGACCTCAGCCCCTCTCAAGCGGCCACGTCCCCGCCATCAACGAGATATCAGCCCACATCCAATCCCAAAACCCGCACATGACCCCCGACGAGGTCCGCCAACTCGCCATCGAGCGCCTCAAAAGCCGCACAAACAGCACCCGGCAAAACGCCCTGAACGCTGCAGGCGGCGCCGCGGGTCTAGGCTCCCAACAAGCGAGCCAGCACATGGGCGCCCAGAGCGCGTACCAGCAGCCCCAGCCGCCCAACCATATCCATGCGGGCAGCGCAAGCCCCCGAACGGTCTGAGCAGGCAGCAGCTGTATCAGCGCCAGATACATCAGCATACTATGCAGCAGCGCCCGTCGTCGTCGCAGCAGCAGCTCGGCCAGGGGAGTCCGGGGTTGAGTAATGCGACGCTGGGGAATGGTGGGGTGGTGGGGCAGGGCCCGAGGCCGGAGAGTAGGAGCGCGACACCGCAGGGGCAGATGCTGATGCAGGGGAGTCCGGTTATGGGGCAGCTTCAGGCGGCTGTGCCGGGGAGTCGCTGATAAGGGGGATGGGGTCTGGCGTTGGAGCTTCTCCACGGAGGCGAGACATTCTGCAAGGCGTGTGCGGCTTGGTCCGCCATTCCTGGGGCTTTTTTGGCAGGGTGACCTTCCTCCGTCTTCTCACGTATTGGGAACGGACAGGTCGTTCTTTCTTGGCGAGAGAGTAGGCCTGGTAATACCTTCCCCACCTGTCTCCCTGAGTTTACCGTCAACTTTCGCGAATAAGGAGTCAACCTCCTGTGTTGAACCACTAGCCACTTGAGAGTCTTTTAGCACTGCCGCACGACGGTTAGTCCTGCGATGGTGGTCCTGCAAGGCGGATTCATACCTGTATTCTATTCTTCTCCCGATATCCTCCGTTCCCCCAAGGAATTGTGGGTTGGGTTTTGGTGGCAGTGGCGTGGCGTCTGTGTGTACGAACCATTGGAATTGAAGGGGCGGTTATGTGAGGCTGTGGGAGGGATCTCGAGTAGCGAATGGAGGCACTTGGTGCGGTTGCGTGCAGGTCACCTCCTTGGTGGTTGAGTGGCCTTGAATAGTGATCTCTTCAAATAGAGATAAGCTAAACGGATTCATATAACATGCTGTTCCTCAATTCGTGACACCATCCGTTGATACCGGTTTTCATCGCTGCCAACAGGCCTTGAATCATATACACAACTGTCTGGTTGCATGCCGGAAAGAGCCCTTCTAGGAAGTTTATATTGCGCACTCGAAGTCCAGCGAACCATGTGAATGAGGCTTGCATTGTCTAGCAAACGGAGCTACCGAGTACTTCGTCTTGTGCCTTCATGAGTAATCCTCGCTGAAAGCATGCGTGGCGGCTGCTACTGCAACACGAAACAAGCAGAAAGAACTAGCCACCGACATCGACCGCCAGACCTTGAGCTACTGATCCGCAACGCCCTACCCATTCTCCGTCGTGACTTCGGACTTGACCCCCTTGGCAATATGCTCCTGCCCCACTTGCTTGTGGCCCGCTACCTCTACAAGGCTCTTGAGGTGATCAGGAACAGGTTGTCGTGGCCTTTGCTTGTAGTCCCCATGGTAAAGCTAGAGGTGTTAGCCATATGTGACCAAGTCCTACATGAGGGATGGGTTTGCTGCAAGTCTCGTAACAGGAGGTGACGAGAAGATGTTGGGAGCGCGACTTACATCCGGAGAAGCTTGTAGAGCTTGTCAAAGTCTTCGGGGAACGCGAGCTGTTTGATGGCAGCTTCATCCTCCATGCCTTCCGCCTTGCGCTCCATGACCTTAACAAAGTCCAGGTACAGCGTCGGATGTTGGTCTAGACTTTCTCCAGCTTCGGGTGAACGGCTGCGAAAGCCCAAGGCGGTCTTCACATCCTCGTTGAGTCCGTCCAGAAACTCAAGGACGCGTTCATCTTCAAGTTCGAACCCGTTTGCGAGTTCGTTGCGGAGCCGGTGGGTGTCAGGGAGAGGCAGCGCTTCGGATGTGGACGCGTCCATGACGGTGATTTAGTCGAGAATTGTTTGAAATGGTGAGATGCTGTGTAGGAGGTAGTGAGAGGAACGCGCGACGCGTGAAGCAGGAGAATCGAGGATCTCGTGACCATCCGAGCTTTGGGAACGCAACAGTGACGTGAGGTAGCGTCACGACCGGTGGAAGCGCAGAGCTCAAACGAATGCATGTCTTAGGTTATGACCCTTTCCTTTCAATGTCCACAGTTGCTGTCGTTTCCTCCTTACGCTTTCACTCACTCTTCTTTCAACGTCACCGCGTCGCCGCCCCAGAACACTCCCATCAGACAAGGAAGGGTCAGTCCGGCCGAAGGCGGCCAGGAACCGTGCATGAATACTGCGACAGTGGCAAGGAATGAGCGATCTATTCGTTAGATGATAAGGTACGACCGTTCTGAATAGCCAGTCGGTCAAGTTGAAATGAATCGCGACAATGGAGCTCGGACTTGGGTAGCACACCATTACTGCGAGGCACGCTTCACAATGTAGCTGTAGAATTCAGGCTTTGAAGGGCAGGCTTCAGGACACGGATTTAGAACGCAGGCTTCAGAATGTAGACTTTAAAACGTACCTCAGACTTCGAAACGTACGCTTCAAAGTGCGCTGCTGCTAAGCTAGAGGGACTATGGTTTCGATGATTTTGCCATTTAAACAGCTCCAATAAGAGCACAAGTGAACTTGGATAACCACACGTTCGTGAGCAATGTCACACCGTATGCATGGCAGGTTTCTTCCGCGTCCCTTCGTCTGGACGCGGGAGGCTTTGTATAATTGAGACAGGAGCTTCGCGGCCGTCTATCGCAGACAGTAAAGAGCTATAAAGTCCTCATGATCCGGAGTGCCGCTATGAATATCGGTACCTCATTCCCTACAGCTTGCGACGTGATATCGTTTACAACTGCGTGAATATGGCGTTCGATGGGCATGAGTCGGTCCTCCAAGCGGAGATCCATAGCCGGACGTGAACCTAGAATCCGCTTTGATGAAGTCGCCGAGCCGGTAATACTTTCGATAATACTGCTCCGAGCTGCACCCATGATGATTAGTTCTCTCACTCGCCTAGAGGCGCAGTCTGATGAGTCCATCAAAGCGGCGGAAGCCAAAACACATGCTAGTTCATGAGGCTTCAAGAACACTAACTGTCATTCCATAAGATTAGCCCGACACAATGCCTCCAGATTCCACCAGCTGCTGCTATCGGCATGAGGTACGTGCGAGGAGCGTGAAAGCTGTTCATAAAGGTCGTTGCCGCATTGTAGCCGCTACCGTTCTCCAGACCAGCCATAACCGAGCTGGAATTGAAACCATGTTGAGATTGAAGGAATCAGACCGGTTTTGTATTATAGAAAACTGCGAGTTGTTCAGCGGTGTAATTCTCTAGTGCATCGATCAACTAAGACCTCTTCGAGCTAGGAACTACGTTTGGAGCACCCAACTTGATGTCCACAGCTATCTTTCTGTACAACAACGAATCTCTGGACAGACTCTCAAGTGTCGAGGCTAGTCTCCAGCACCGGGGAGCCTGTACAACTTACTCTTCCAAGCAGGGATCGAGGTGTTTCGGTTACGACGCGGTCGAAATCGATTGTGCTAAGGATATGATCTGTCAACCGGTGCTCTAGTCGCCAACAAGGTGAGGTTGTAACAGGAAGGCTGACAAGGCTTGATGAAGGAGTTTATGGCAAAGGTTGATGGTGAAGGCGATGGCACGGGCCTTAAGGTGTTTAATGTACTTTTTGCTTTCCTGCTGTACTGCCTTTCTTTTTCGCGTTCCTCTTACGAGTGTCTCTAACCAGTTAATAGATCGTGTCTTGATTCCCATGATTTTGCGGCTGCGATTGCGGCTGCGATTGTGGCTGGTGCTGTGATTATATGAGTAAAATGCTGACTACCAACCTCTAACCGCGCCGCACCAGCAAAATTTCATCTACATCATATTTACATGGACTTTGCTCCTTCACCATGGGGTCAATTGGTCTAGTGGTATGATTCTCGCTTAGGGTTTACTCTGAGTTGTGTGCGAGAGGCCCCGCGTTCGAATCGCGGATTGACCCATATCAGCTTATCTTTTTGCATTATTTAGAGCTTGTCAAGTGCTCTTTGGCATTGCTGGTGCCTGTTTTAGCAGTTTTTTTAGTCTTAGTAGGACCTCGGTGGATTGGGGCCCCAAAAGCTTGGACACCTGAAAACCAACTGTGCCTAACACCATCATGCATTTTAGAGACCAGGAGTTGAGAGATCCGCTAGATACTACTGGAGCTATCACTACGGCTGAAGCGTGATTTGGTTTGAAGCCTGGTATAAACGAAGTGTGAAGCCTGACGCAGATTCAGTTTGACGTCTAACGTGATTATGAATGTTACACCCTGTAGACCGCGATCTATCAAGACCTGCAAACCAGCTAGATGTGAGAGGCTCCCTTCCGCTTGGATATCAGTTCAGGAACTACGATTTTGGACGCTAGATAGCGTGAGGTTTCTAATAGTTGAGCGTGCCATCATGATTGTTGCTATCTCCCCCCTGCAGCCGGCGATGTAACATTATTTACGAATGCATGATCAGGTTGAGTGTCAAGCCACACGCAAACTGAGCGTGGAGCCTGACGCAAACTGGATAGTTAAGGTGATGCTTGACTACAAGCCGTGTTTAGTCCATTCAGAAACCCTCTGTTCATGATGATGATTTCTTCAGTGGATGCAGTTCTGATAGATTCCTTTCTACGCACTTGTCATTTGGTTGTCGAGGGCCAAGGACCATCCGAAAAGTACGTTACTGCACTGAAGGTAGATAGCGCAAGCGCAGTTCGCAGATTAAAGCCATCTTAAGTGATCAATGCACTACAGGATCACACTGCTGAATATCTTATACTTTATATCGCATGCAATCGGTCTCGTTATTCTATAATCGACATGATCATGAGTCCAGCTCAATCGTGAATCTGATGTTGAACAAGCTACCAGCCAAGATGCGGCAACGTACTTTTGGATGGCCCTTGGGCGCCGAGGAACCTCACATTAATTTAACAGATGCCTGCTCATCTGCATGGTGTGACAGACCTGATCGCTGACTAAGGTATGCGTCACGTGTACGTCTGTTCAATTTCTTCCTATTTGAACATCTACTTGGAGCAGGACAGGGTCAGGTAGCGCTTACGAGTAGTATTTGTTCGGTCGAAGATCACCTGCGGAACTTGTAAAAGGACGGTATCGTAGGTCTGAAGTGGTCGAGCAGCCCTTCTTTTCCTTAAACTAGGGGCAGGATAGGCGTGGAGAAGCATTGAAGCTTCAAGGAGAATAGACACGGGAATTGACGTAGGGCATTCCCCTTGCGACACACTGACTTGTCCGCGCCTCAAGACCTCTGAGAAGGCTTCGTTGCACTGTTATTGTACATGAACACGGGGTAAGCACAGAGAGCCTACAGAAGAGCCTTGAACCGCCTGCACCGAATCCAGGATGCCCAGACAAAAGTACACGAAAGTACCCTAAGCAAGAAGATCGCCTCAGCCGCCGCAGCACTCGCTCAGAAGGCCCATGTACCGATTCCATGACACTCTGCAAACCCGCTATGCAAACTTCAGTGCCGCTGTACTCCAAGCCCAGGTCTCAAGCTTCATAGCTGCGTTTCAGCCACTTCGGTCCGTCCATGCCGAACGCATTACTGAGGACAGGAGTCAGCGCATAAACACAACACAGTACTTCAAGACGCGCTACGTACCTGATATAACGAAAGACCCCTTCGGTGCATCTCCGTAGAGTTGTATCCCGCACCGTGGCCCGACTGTCCGTTCATTGAGGCCGGCCTTCCATCCTCGGTGGCTTTGTGTCTGTGCGAGCTGTGTACGGATAATGGACTAAGAGCAAGCGGAGACGGATACGTTAGCTTCGTGGCAAACGCGGATGAAATGCGCAAGAACTCCGAGCGTGAAGCGGAGTTTACGAATAAAAGGCAAAACATACCCATTGATTTCTTTGTCTAGGAGTAAGCGCTCTTTGGCAGCGTTCGGGATCCCGCGCTCGAGGAGGTAGTTCATGTAGTGATCGGAGATGAGGTGCACCGCTTGCGCCGAGATGCGCGACTTCTGCCGCACCTGGTCCAGGACGCCCTTGACGCGTGCGTGGTGCGCGGACCTGGTCTTCGAGTTGGTCGGCTGTTCTAGCTCGAACATGAAGTAGTTGATCCAGAACCGCTCAACGTCGAGATACCAGTGTTGGTTCTTCTGGTAGACCTGGCGTGCTTCTTCCGGCAGATCCTCGATCTTCCACAGCAGACGCGCCCACTCACTCACCAAAGCACCCTTGGTTTGCGTATCGAGCGATGGGGATTCAATCTGTTCTTTGTATGTCGCAATTGCTGCCTCAAGACCGCTATGGCGAAGCTGCAGAGTGGCCAGCATAATGATCGTGTCAATGTGTCCAGGCATGTTGATTAAAATAGCCTCGTAGATTGCTCGAGCGACATCGACTCTTCCGGTCATCTCTTCAAAGAGCGCGTACTGGTGTCGGACTAAAGGCTCTGCTATTGCAACATACAAACAGCTGGCACGCTGATAGATATTGCGCACCTCTTCTTCCTTTCCGGGTTGCGCAAGCATCCACCGAGAATAACGCAACCAGAACTCGTCGTAAAGCGCTGCTGTGACTAGACATCGCTCGTACAGGAAGACGACGCGCTGATAGTCGCCTTCAGACTCCTCGAAGTCCAGGTATTTCCGCCAGTTCGTAAGCTGAGCATCGTCGAGATCCGTGACGTGGAAGTACGGCCGCTTGATCTCCTGCTCGTATGTCCACCGTTTGGTTGTCTCAGTCTGAGTTCGGTTGAAGATCTCGAGATGGTAGTTGTCGATTCGTGTCCGCAGTTCCCGGTCCATCTCCGCATCACCTCTTCCGCTAAGCATGGGATCCATGGCAATCGCTGAACGAAGCTGCGCGATTACGTCGGCAGGGCGAGCTCTACAATTGGGCGGGAGACGGCGAGGGTACGGTACCGCTCAAAGTATCGTGCATACTGATGCATCGGGATATGGATGACACGGGTCAGGATGCCGAATATTCTGTCTTGCGCTTCAAGACGCTCCTCGAATTCGATGTACTTGTCCCAGAATGGATGTGCCAGGAAGTCAAGACCAACACAGTTGGCACCTCTCTCGAACAATCTAGATTTCGCTTGTCAGTGGTGGCAACCCAAACGGAAGGGAGAGCTAGGGGTGTTGAGCGGGGAAGCAAACATATATAAACTGCGAGGTCAGGTGTTATATAGCTCCAGCGCCATCCCAATTATCTTGCGAAACGGAGAGAAAATCGTTGGCTTGCGATGTATATCAAAGTAGGCAGCGAAGACATGAAAAGCGTCTGAAGACTAGTGTAAGAAGGACTTTCGAGAATGGTTGGCGGCTGTGAGTATCTCACCCATTGCCGGTCAAGGGTTGGGGGTTTTGTATCTCTGTCATTGTCTCTGTCTCTGTCCCGGTCCCGGTCGTCTCGTGCTTGTGCTGGTGATTGTTATGGGGAAGGAAAGGTTTTTGTCCGCGATACTTACTCTCGAATCAAGTCCGAGTCGTGGCTGGTCTCGACCTTGAAGGCGCAATAATTGGTCCAAAGATCTACAGAATTGGTGATGCTGGCGACGCCCCGCTCGTAGACCTGTCCCCATCAGCGCCTGGCGCGAGTCCAACATCAAGTAGCCATTCCACTCACCATCTCGGCTGCCTCAGTGCCCGCAATGGAGAATTCGATGTCGGCATATTTCTTCCAGTATCCGAAGAAGAGAGGAAATCGGGCAAGGAGACGGTCGTAGACGTTGCGTGCGGATGCGATTGCTTGCGGACTCGAGTTTCGGTTCAGGCCGCCTTCCTGCGACTCGGCTGCGCGCACGAGCTTCTCCCATGATTCGAATTCATCAGAATTTGCAAGCTACCGTACGTGTAGTGGTTAGCATCCCGCGAACGTGAGGATGAGCTTCCGCAAGCTTTGTAACGTACTACTTCCGCGTTAAGCTTCCTGAGCTCGGCATTCTCCTCGTCGGTGCCGCCGAAACTGATGTCGGCCATGCTGTTTGGAGCGCTTGCCAGGGCCTTGAGGGTGTATCCTGTGAAGATCTTGTGTCGCTATGTCCTGATGTGCGCGGGTTAAGATGGTGGGTTGAGAATTGAAGATCAAGGACGAGGCACGGAAACTCGGCGCGAGGTGCTCGACGTGGTGCAGCTTCGAGGGCTTGCCGAGGACGTCCCGCTGAGCCTCCTTTTTGCGCCCCAACCTCAGTGCCAAGTCTGCCCCATCACGAGTTCGATACAGGGGGAATCATATATGAACAGTATGAGGAGGAACTATTGTGCAAATCTTGTGCAGAGCACTGGTCTCAGTTCCGACTCTCTTATTAAGAGAACACAGTACCTGGGGAGCAGAAGACTGGTCCCCAAGAGATTTCTCCATGTTCATAACTATATGAACGTATATCTAAGTAGAATGTCTTTAGCATTCTGATGTTGACGGAACACTGCCAGCCAGAAACCAGCTTGGAGAGGATATTCCCCACTGCGCATCAACGGATGCCCCAAACGCCATCCAACCGTGCCGTCATATAGCTGCTCCACCCTGGAGGTACTTCTTGGTATCGCTCGCTGCGAACGAGAAAGGGCTCTTGGACATATCCGGACTCCGTGGACTTATCGGCAATGCGAACAAGTCATCTTCCTTTTCGTCCGCTTGGCCTGCTTGCAGTGGCGGCATCCCGCCCCGGCGAATGCGTTGAGTGACGCCATACCCCCACGCTGCTGCTGTTGCGCGAGTGTCGAAGGCGGCGGTATCTGCATCATTGCAGTCCTCGGCACCTCAGGCCTTTGCGCAGGCTTCGCCGCCAGTATCCCAGGGCCTGCTCCTTTGAATGCCGCAAAGCTAGACACGGCAACGTCCGAGCCCTCTGGGCTGAGCGGATTCGCTCCACCCATGTACCCATCGTCCTGCGCCCTTGACCCCAACTCTCTATCAGTGGTGCCCAGCCTCAACCCCTTCAGCTTCTCCATCAGCCGCCCACCTCCAGGGCTCCTTGGGCTTTGCGGACTGAGCGGCAGCCCAGCCATGGCACCCGTCGTTCCGCTCGGCAGACTGATACTGCTCGGTTTAGTCGTGACGCCGAAGTTGCGCTCGATCCACTCTTTCTCCTGCACCGCCATCGTGAGGCCGACACTCTCCACGTTCGTGGCGCTCTCGGTCTCGATCTCGCGCTGCAGACTCTGCAGCCGCTTCTTCGCCCATATGGTATGCAGCACGCCCTTCTTGCCCTGCGCCCTCGCCGATGCGCCCAACTCTGGCGGGAAGATCGCTGGCAGTGGGTTCGTGCGCCATACTACCTCCCTCCCGCTCCCTCCCTTCTCCTCGCCCGCAGGCAGATGTGTAAGCGTGACCTGTGCCGGCACACTCGCTCCCGGCGGTAGGAGGAAGTAGAGCCGGTTAATGTCATTGCCCGTCTGGTCGTCTGCACGCAGGACGGTACTCCGGCTCTTGCCCTCCCAGTTCACGTGCCAGTCGCCTCTTACGCCCCGTGTGCTGTCGTCGTCCTCCCACTCAACCATGAGAATCTTAGTTCCATCTTTATTCCTGCCTGGCTCAAATTCAAAGCGGGCGAGCGCGTTGGAGTTGGATGTGCTAGGCGACTCGACTTCGTCTTTGTAGACGGCGGGGGAGGCGGGGGAGGCGGATGTGTCGACGGGGTTGAAGGGTGGAGGTGACGGAGCGGCGGCCGCAGCCATCTGAAGGGAGAGGCGGGTTGTTATGTACGCTGGATATAATAGAGCAATTTCAACGAAGCTGCAGGTATTTGTTAGGGGCCGAGACAGCTATGGAGTCGGGATGGCGTTATGGGGGTGATCTCGTATACGGTTGGATCTCTACATGCGGCTGCGAAAATTACGAGTGACGCGGCATTGTGCTGGCTGCATGTTCGCCATTCGGGGAGCTCTGCCTGCAAGGTTTCGTATTACTTGGCCGAGGCTAAATATAGACGTTTCATCTCCAGGGTCCGCCAGTCCCAGTGGGGCAATTGCCAAGGAGTCTGCAACTTTACTCGAGTACCTAGGTATGCCTGCAGGGACATCATCACACGTTCGAAGAAGGAGCTTGAGTAATATCGAATTGCTTCAATCCCCCGTGGGGAGTTTCGATTCGTGATCTTCCCATTGGGAGATCAGATGCCTATACAGGCTCTGTTCCTATGTACAACTACAAGCTCTGGCGACTGCACTAGCACCAGGCTGGTCTCCTTCCATGCAACGACCTCAGCAGGTCGATATTCCCGTATGCCAAAAAGCAATGCAAGCGTGGCCGTGATGCCGTAAATTCGTTGCAAATATCCTCCCATATCCAAGCGGCGGTTGAGGGATTGCCGCCCTTGATGCGTTTAGCAATGCCATATTAAAAGAAAAACTAAAGGGGTATATGACTGAATAAGGCAAAGAGAAAGAGCGTTTCCGTAGTACCGATCCAGGTACCACTGTTGGTATATGCAGATGCGGAACGCTTTTGTGTGAGGAAAAGTAAAGACTGTTGAGAGAGCAGAAACGGACCAGGATGCTGCTTCCATCAAGGAAGGAGAAAGGTGAGACTTCTAGATCAACAAGAAGTCCCAGCCTTTCTGCCGCATCACGTCCCGCCAGTGGACGCTCTGAATCTCTCCCCTTGCGGATGCGTCGTCGTTCATGCGCCAAACGTCCTTCAGAAGCTCGCGAATGCGTCCGAATGAGCCGAAATCAGCAGAGTCGCCCAGGCGTGCCACACGGTCAGAGAACATGTTTCGGAAAGAGGAGCCGGACAGAGAAACCGATCCGGCAATCAAAAGCGGCCAGACAAGCGAGCGGTCGAAACCATCGGAGCCTGCAGGTATGTATTGCATGGCATCGGTGAGCGCGGCCACCAAGTTTGAGATCATAGCGCCCCTTCGGTCAAAATCTGGGACTAGGCTGCAGAGGTAGATGCGCGCCGCAAGGCGGTAGACAGCGGTCATGTTCTTGCCGAGCTGCTTCGGCCGGATGGCGCCGGTTGGGGAGTAAACGTTGGCAATCGTGCCCGCAGCGGGCTCCAAGAGGGAGATTTGCTCGCCGAGCATCGCAATGTGAGCGCATAGCTGCATCTCTTCCATGCCGTCCAGCTTCAGGGCTTCCAAACACGCAATCTCCGAGATCATGAACATGATCTTGTCCTCGCATCCCATCAATTCGGCCAGACCAGCCGATGAGTTGGCAAGGTGCTTGTCTCGGTAGGTGTCAGCAAAGACCGGCGTGCGACCAAGCATTGTAGCTCCGAGGATGTCGATCCAAGCTGCCAGAGTCATGTTGAAAGGAGGCTGTGCATGACTGTTGCCGTTCAACTGCACCAATTGCTGCGGTAGCTCAAGCTTATGAATGAGGCTCGTCGCGGCCTGATAGTGCTGATGCCAAGGAATGTCTGGGAGGCTGTCGTCTGGGCGGCCAACGGAGCACTGGAAGAAAATCATACCGAGAGTCGCTTCAAGTATCTGCGCGTGGTCGGTGTCGCGGTTCAATGCCTCGCAAAGCTCAGAGACCGTCGCGAAACGGTGGCGCATGATGTCGTTGTCAATTTCTGCGCCCTGAATGCACTGCGTCGCTTTCAGATGCTGCGCCGCAATACTCAGACAGCAGTGCAGATAGGTCTTGTTCGACTCGAGTGCGGGTAGAATCACATCAGATCGCGCTGAGCCGTGTTGGTTGACCTCCAAGATGGGGAAGATGAGTCGCACCACATTTCCAATGAAATGGTTGAGCAGATGCTGATCGCAATCGTCGACCTGAATGAGAGCTTGATGACCGGGCGTGAAAGGGTCATGCGGAAAGTCGAAGAAGTTAAATTCGACTGGCTCCTCCGTGAACGACTCCCTGCGGCTCTCGAAATAGTCTTGCTGGACCCAGCTGTCTGGTTGGAACGGGGTGCCATGGACAGGAGGCGGCTGATACGTGCTGAAAGTCGAGATCGTGGACTCTCGTTGGGTTGGCATATCGTTTACAAAGATCTGTCGCTCGGTCTTGATGTCCACTTCATACGGTGAGAACAAAGGCTGCTGGGGATACGGTGTGTATTGTGGCGGAGGCATCGAGGCGGCATCAAAGAATTCCGGTGGGGAGACGTGGTTGAAGTCCAAGGAGAATTGAGACTCGACGGAGACTGCCCGGGTGCGTACGTCGGAAGAGCCATCGGATGTTGGTAATGAATGGCACAAGCTCGGTGGAGTGTTGGCGCTCAACTGCACACCGGGCTGGTTTGTCTTTTCAGAG
The DNA here is from genome assembly GCA_030247845.1 of Coniosporium tulheliwenetii. Lineage (NCBI taxonomy): Eukaryota > Fungi > Ascomycota > Dothideomycetes > Coniosporium > Coniosporium tulheliwenetii. The sequence goes on from JAPDRP010000008.1 coordinate 395,195, forward strand.
AGTTTCGTGCGCTTGATGATGTTCTTAATGACCTCCTTCTGCTGTCTCCGCTGCTCGTTGATGCTCCACCACATAGGACGCTTGTACTCGCACTTGAGGCCCAGATGTTTGCAAGCGCGACAACCAGGCTTGCCCTCGTCGCACTTCTTTCTTCGTAATCGACATGTGAAGCAGCCTGCACTCAATGTTAGCGGAGTCCGAGCGTCGTTCCCGGTTGCGCTATTGTACTTGCCTGTGCGCGAGCGCCTGTGCATCTTGGCAGGACTTTGTTTGGCATTGGATGCTGATGTTGTTGCAGCCATGTTTGCACCAGGTCTGGCGTTTGGTGTTGAGGTACTCGAAGCCATGGATGTGTAGGGGGAAATGCGCTTTTATTTGAAAGACCGATAAACAATGTGACAGGGGACCGCGAGGCAATTGATCAACAGGGACAGTGAGGCTTGACCGGGGTAGTATTAGTTTGAAAAAGATAGACTATCGAGACCGACCAGCGGACTCGGAATTGAGTGAGGGAAAAAAGGCACCAAATTACTCCCGTCTGCCGTTGCGATGTTCCAGGACGGTGCCAGGTCGAGTAAGTTATACTTGTGGGGAGGAAACGGGTGAAATGTGAGCTAAAAGGGACAGATGCTATTCTTGGACGATGACATTGGGGCAGCTTGCCGTCGCTGGAAAGGGTATGGCAGCCAGCCGTCAGGCAGGGCCGTTGACACTTGCCATTGGTAGATCTCTAACGGCCAGCTACTTGGCAACCAAATTATGGGTCAAATCCAGTGAAAGAGGCTATTTTTGCTCCCGCGTTGCTTGTCTCACGCCGCGGTCATTGCTTTTTGTGAGGGGTACATGAAAAGCGCAGGACTAGCGACGGACTTGACCAAAGCTTGCGCTTCCCTACGCAGATCAGGCTAGACACCCCCGGAAGGAGCCAGGAGAGGGCATGGGGACCTGACGATAGTCCCTGAAGCAGAGCCGTGCTCGAATCTTGAGCTCAGGCAACGATCATGGGCGTACCCGGTCAAGAGCCCGTGGGCCTCTCCCGGAAGCTGCATCTGCAAGCCAAACACTTGCAGAAACGATAGCTCGCCAAAGCGGACCGTTAACGGGAAATGAAAAGATGCCGATCGTTCGCGCTGAAGCTTTGATAAGCTTGTCAATACGTACCACTTGGTCAGTCCTCATGCAGACATCTTCTAGCAGAGGTCATGAGGACCAGGAGCCTCCACCGAAGCATGCTGAGTGCCGACTCGAGTGCTACAACAACTAGCTCATTTCGCTTCCACGAGCGCACTCGTGACATGAGTGTTGTCCAGTGTCCACTCTCTGGACCCCAACGTCGGAGCAGGACGGGCGCACAAGGTCCAATACATCGTAGTGGCGGGCTCTTCGGAGAAGGCCACGCTCCTAAGCTCACCGGGCATATCGACGGTGCAGCTTGGCAAAAGGCCTTTGTCCCGCGAAAAGCCGTTACGCATGCAGGAGTGGAGATGGCAGGAAAAACGGCGGGACAGAAGAGAGCGTGACTGCTGTCAGAATCGCATGAACAGGTTGTGATAGGATGTGATGCGGTTGCGTCGCGCAGTTGAACCTTGCGCGATCTGGTTTTAGCTTCTGCTAATGCAAGCCGGCACGCTCCGCTCGATCCAATGACAAGGCCAACCGGAGCATGCTGTCGGCTACGACGGACAAGGATTGACGCCAGATCCGTCGGCTTGGAATTTCGTGCATGGAGACTTGCGTTGCTGCCAACGCTTTGCCTGATTCTGTTTTTCTCCCCGGGGCCGTTTGAGCAGGTTGAAGAAAGCCCTTAATTAGCCGCTCTGCGAAGACATTGAGTGTCCCAAATTAGCACCATATGCAGGAAACTCCAGGCTACAATAGATTTCTGAGAATTGGTCGCAAGCGGAGCTGTGATTCGCTGGTGGCCGTAAATCGAGCATTTCATGCTGCGCGAATGGCGGCGCGATCTCTTAGCTCCTGACTCGAACTCACTTGGAAAATGACGCTCTCTCGCCATCCGATAACCGATAAGTGCGCGCGATGTTAATGGCATGAGTCAAATTGTGAGAAACTCCTTGTGGTCCTTGAACCCCGCGATAATGGCTTGTGGGACTGCAATGCGCGATATCAGAGCAAACCTCCGCCAAGGTTTGTGCTCCGAGGGCGGCATCGCAACGGCCACGGGTGTGTATCTTGACATGCATGCTCTCTACGCGTGTACATATTGGTTATCATGCATGAAACTTCCCGTATGTATAGAAAGCCCTGTTCGTGCTGAAACAGTCCTGCAGCAAGCAGAGACAGCAGAGGGACTCAGATGGCGAGATCGGGGATGTGATAGCGAGGGTGCTTCAGTTACACAGCAGATGCAGCAAGAGCAAGACTGATTTACCGATACCGCCGCTTTATGCGCCGGTAAATGCCTACAGCAAGACCTGGCCAAGTAGTGTAGTCATCGAAAGGATAGTTTCACCCGCTGCCATTGACGGCTGTTCTTGACACCCATCCAAATGGGCCACTCGTTTTTTGTACTGTGCTGCGGATGCCGCGCGATTAGGTCAGGTCCGCATGAGCTGCTGGTCAGGTGACGGCAGTGTGGTCGGCATTTGCTCATAGCAATTGGTGAAAGCAAGCGATTAATCGGGATTGTCCCGCACGAGTAGGACTCGGAACAGAAGGTACCCATGGGTGCTCACATTCCCAGCGGATTGCGTGACACCCAAAGAGCGGTCTGGGTCCAAAGGTCCGGACCACAGAGACATGAACTGACTTCGAGAAAGACTGACGCCGCGGTAAGCTCTCCGGCCGCGGCCTTTGTCGCACAGGAGGTCCGGCAAGATTGTTGCACTGCGTTGAATGGAATGAGGTTGTGGTGGTCCGGCCGTATCCGGGGAACGGCTGTTGGCGCATTTCCTCCTGCAGTCGCGTGCCTGCAGGCTGCCGTAGCACGTTATCCCGAGCATCAGAACACTTTCCAGCGTGCCGCATGAACTGATTCAAGAATTCGAGGTCCATATCGGCGTTGTGATGCAGTCTGCCGATACGAGGGGCTAGTGAGAAACGTCCCACAGTCGAGTTGACGAAGCGCACGAACATTACAGCTCATCACAACTAGATTTCGAAAGGCAATATTGCCGCGTTCGCCCAGTCGGATAGAACAGATACTCTTTGAAGAAGCGTATTGGCGGATACCCCTGGACGACGTCTACTCATAAACCAACTTCTAATCTCCCAGTGGTCGAGCTGCGCCAAGGCCAATTGAACAATCTACGAGGCATTTGTTGGGAACGAGGGAAGCTGTGCTGGCAGAGCGACTGGGAGAGGGCCACGGAACAGGCCGTACTGCCAGCCCCCGATGCTCGAGTCACACAGAGACATGGCCGATGGTGCACGAACTCGCCGTGGAAGGTGGAGCAAAAACGCAGATGGCAGAAAGCGGGAATGAGGGTGCGGTGCCGCGCCATAGTAACGTTCGGTCAATGCCTGTCAACCCCTCCTGTCAAGCCTGGATCAACGCCTTTCGTCCCGCTCCTCCGTGCCGAAGCGAGGCTTGGGATTCATGGATGGCTTGCCGTAGCGTCGATGGTTTCGGCCTACCACCGCTATTCTTGGGTTGAAGAGCAAGAAAGAGCTCGCATTAGGCCATGAACGGCCTGCGAATGAGCTTCGAGTGCTGGGGGCAGCGAGAGTCCGCATGCCCTGTTTAAGCGCTGAGTTAAGGAGTCTGGGCACGCGGCCGGCAATCTTCCGAGACAGAGATTGGCGGAGAAGGGTCTGGGTCGGGTGCTCTGGCTGCACTTGGCTGCACTCGACAGCGGTGCTCCAGGTCCTCCAGCCAACCTGAGTAGCTCCCGCCAGCGCCTGTCGCCGTATCCTGCCAGCTTGTCACAAGCGGAAAGGTTGGTCTGCTGGCGGAGCACACGATATGCGCCCGCCTGCCATCATGAGCTTCTACAAGAGTACTCCGAGGCGCTCCAGACCCGGAGGGCTTTCTGAACGTTTCCGCTTTTTTGCTGCGTCTTTCACGCGTCCGATCATAGAACTGTTTTACTGGCAACAGTGACCAAAAGTGACACCTATCTGCGCTCTTTACCAGCATCATTGTTTAGCGTTGCGTGCCATTCACTCTAACTCACAATGGTAGGACCTAGACTGCCGGTTTGCGTTGCGGAGAACAGACTCTGATTGTGTTTCAGCAGTCAATGACACCGATCACGCCGCTGGAATCCGGCGTGGAGATGTTCCAGAAAGGAAAGCTGCAGCCATTCTTTACCGCTCGGCAGGACAAGCCTCGGCCGGTTTCCGAGGTTACTCAGATATTCGACACTGATTTCGAAGATGACGAGAGTGAGAGCGAGTTTGAGGAGGACTCCCAAAGTATAGCTTTGACTCTGTGAGTCTGCGTTCTTGCGATGCGCTAGTGCCGCTGTCTAATTCTCCCCAGTACGAGAGTAGGCGCAGTCAAACCACCATTTCAACATATGATGAAGTACCCACGCCGCACTTGAGTCGCAAGTCTACGTTTGAACTGCAAATACAAGCTCGGATGCAAGAAATGAAACCCGTAGAAGGACCGAAAGGACCGCATCTCTTCCGTGCATCACAGTCATCCTCTGAGTTCTCATTCGACTATGCGCTGCAAATGTCGCCTCTACTGCCGAAGCAGCCACCGCCGAGGATAGAGACCGCTTTTCGTGAGCCTAGCCATCCTCGAGCCTTCAATAGCCTCCCGGATGCGGTGGCAGGTCTTGACAGCAGTGAAGTCCGTACGTGGAGCGCACAGCAAGTCGCTTCGTGGATGTACAGCTCCGGCTTCGAGGAGTCAATAATAGAGAAGTTCGAAGTACACGACATCACTGGCGCGGTCTTACTAGACCTCCAATTTGAGGATCTTAAAGAGCTGGATATCCAATCATTCGGCAAGCGCCACCAGCTGTGGAACGAAATCGACGCACTGCGAGGAAATGAAGGAAGAGACAGCCCTGTCCATACGCCCTTCCAAGATATCAGCCGCCCATGTACTCGTAATACCAGGAGTAACAGCATGCGAGAACGTTCACGATCCCGGGCTCCTCGAGATGGGTGCGACAGTGCTGTTGATGGAAATTTCACACCGATAACACCGGGCGAAGGTCGGAGACGACGAGGGCGAAAGAACCGCAATGTTGGCGACGACGTAATTACACCGGCGGAGTCTGTTTCTATTGTCGCTATTGAGCAGCTTCTGCCCAAGCCACACAAATGTCCGAAGGGCGAGCGCTGTCAAAAATGGAAGAAGCAGCAAAGGCAGCTGGCGCGTTTGCAAGAAGAGCATGGCTTCCCTATCTCACCTGAGAAAGGAGGACATATCTTCGTTGCTGGCGATCCCGGTAACGCCGCGACCACGGCGGCCCTCCACTCCAACATCGATCTTCAGCGTCCAACTTCTGACGTTGTACCGTCCGTCGTAGCTTCCTCAGACCTCCTTGGACCAGGCCAGCTTCCTGAGTTTGCTTTGCAAGAAGACTACCTGCGGAACTTCGAGCTCCGAGATCCTCAGGAGAACGTTAAGCACTTCCTAACGCTACAGCATATGGAAGCGCATCACATGCACAACTCTCCGCCACCCGTCGAGCCTCCTACAACACCTCCTCTAGAGATGTTTCCACCTCTTCACCCACCAGAGCACACTCCAGGACCACACTATAACCTCAAGTCTCTGCCGAAACTGAGCATCCCTCGCTCCGCTTCTGCTAATCCTTACGTCGGGTCACAAACCCTTCGGCCCGCCGGTCCCTCCATTGCAAATGGCGTTGACACGTTCACCCCCTGCCGCAGCGCCACAGCCTCCCCGGGTGGCGCATCACTGTATCGCTTCGGGACACCGGCTTCTGAAATGGACGTGCCCGTCACTGCGATACCCCTTGGTCCCGTTTCACGTGATGCCTCGCAGTCAGTGCCGCCAAACATGCAGTTCCGTGATCCTGTGCATCGCAGCGGTGCACCCTCCCGCGGCGAGCACTGGCGGCGTCCTTCCTTTCTCCCACAGCTCAATGAGGATGAGGTTTTCTCGCCTACTTCGCCATCTTCGGACACGCTGCATGAAAGCAACCCAGACTCTGAAACCGCTCAAAGCATGGGAATCCATGCCGAATCTAAGATGTCGCAGCAACCGAAGAAGAAGACCAGCGGTTTCCAGTACAACGGCGTCAACCACCACGGCTGGATGAAGAAGCGCCGCACCAAGCTCCTCCGCCACGAATGGCACGATCAGCACTTCCGCCTTACCGGGACCCAGCTAGCCATGCATGCGAATTCGCTTCCCACTTCCTCCCCGCTTGATACCATTGACGTTGATGAGTATGCTGTTGCTTGTTCGTCGCTCGCTTCTAACAAGCTCGCTGCGAAGCTCAAGACGCTCAAGATCACGGGCGAAAAGAAAAATGCGCAGGGCGTTGATCCGACTGCGTTTACGTTCCAGCTTGTGCCGACTGGACCGAACGAGAAGGACGCGATGGTCGTGAAGAAGGTGGTGAACGGGAAGACTCATCATTTTGCGGTCAAGACTCGAGATGAGCGGATTGACTGGATGAGGGAGCTGATGTTGGCGAAAGCGTTGAAGGCGAAGGGAGAGGGTTACGAGGTTCAAGTCAATGGTGCGGTAGTGTAGGGGCTGCTCATGAGATGGGAAGAAAGTACTTGCTTGCTTGAGACTGGTCACACTTTCCTTTCGGTTTTTGATATACCCATTGAGCTCTTCTGCTTTTCACAGCATACTATATAGCATTTAACGACTCATGACAGGCGGCGGGCCGCTGGGTAGCCAGCTTCCCGTTGCATGAATATATTTGGTAGCTACACTCAGCCAATATCTTTACTCTGCGAACCCTCCTTCCTGAACTCATATGTTTCATCAGCCTGAGTCTTCAATTAGACAAACCTGCGTAGCATCGAACAAAACATGATTTGAACATCCAGGCGAACTCTGTCAGCACGGCCGTCTCGCAATCCTTGAGCCAAGGACTGACAGTGCTAAAGCCCTACACATATCGACATGCCCATGCTTTCAAGGCCAAGAGCCCCTTTCCGTCCGCAGAGGAGTAGAGAAACCCCAATGTTGATTGCCGAACGCTCAATTGGGTCTACTGCATTGGACTCTGGGATTTTCATGAAGGCTCAACGAACCCGCCTTCACAGCCTTTCGGCCTATCAAGCCTGAACGACATTCATTTTGGCGTATCGTTTGCTACCTCAGCTGTGGATGGGGTTCGGCAGACGAACACATGATATAACACCGGTCCCGGCCTCTAACAATACTCGAACCCCACATTCTATCTGATAGAAGCGCACGGATTTGCTATCTTGTGTGCATCTTTATGGCTGATCTCTACCTTCTCTCACTTTGCCCGAGCTTCGTGCTGTCCATTGTCCATATCATAGAAGCCGCTATGCTCTTGCATTCGTTCTTCTCCTAAACCGCTATTATGCGTTGGGGTTGTCGTGTCATCATCCTACCCGGCGGCAGTATGCATGAACCAAAGGCTGTTACAGAGGAACAACGGTCTTCCTCTCCTCGCTGTTGCAACAGCGAAAGACGGAGCATCACGCTTCGTATAACAGGCCTCAGTATTCACCGCGGCAGAGCCAGTATCAGCAACGTCACCAACAACTCAGGCAAGGGAGGCCATTCGAAGAGAAGATGTGCAAGAGCTTCAAGTGAATACATAGCGGAGCACATCTACACTACTGGTCGACCGTTTCTCAGAAAAAAACCCCTATACGCCTGCCATTCAAACCGACAAGGCTGTAGAGGAAGCAGACCGGGGAGCTCTTGCATTGTTTCTCACCACCATTACGCCTGCACTTCGCCACGTCCGCCGGTGTTATCCCTTTGACGTACTCAGGGAGGGGGAAAAGGAAACACTCGGAGCGCAACCCAGAATCCGACACGGAAAGGGGATAGAGGTGAGAAGGAAGACATCAAACGCGGAACGCTGGAAGAGGCAGGAAAGCAAAAGCAACGCACATCGCCGAATCTGGGTATAAATCAGAAGAAAAAAGGGCACCAAGCCAAACATAGCTCATCAAGAGCCTCCCCTCCCCAACAGCAAGAAAAAAAGCATTCGGCACGACAAACCCGCGATCCACCACGGGAGGAAAGAACATGCCTACCAAGACCAGCACAGCAACCACCCGGAACATAACCCTCACAGCCATCGGAAATCCGACAAAACGACGCTTGGAACATGTCGCATGCTCAAACGCGAACCCAACCACAAAAGGACAGTACAAGCAAGATAACCGCCTTCGTGACCACAGTCCGCGTCTCACATAGCCACACATCCATCGCCGCCCTGCGCAGACTTGACAGACCTGACAGAGGGCGCGCGCGTGTGCGCATTGCCGCCATTCACAGCCGACGGTATCGTCCGGGTATTCGAGTTGCTGGTCTCATTTTTTGGGCCTTTTAACGACTGGTTCGGCCGCACGCCCGCGCCCGCGAACCAGCCGAGCATCGTCGACGGTGGCCGGGATGTCTTCCGTGGCCTCCCGCCGCCGCCACCACCACTCCCGCCTATCACCTCGACTATTGGAACTCCTGCGACGGCTGCGGCGCCGCCAGGGGCGAGCCGTGCATGGGCGGGATGGGGATGCCGCCTACGCCAAGGCCGGCGGCAGCGCCGTGCGTTGGTGGAACGGGGATGGCGGAGGGGCCGGCCATTGCGGCTGCCATAGCCGCGTGCGAAGCATGCCCGACTTTCGTCGACTTCCTCTTCTCTTCCTTGCCTTTGAGTTCTTCTTGCCGACAGGGTGGACGGGAAAGGCGCCAACGCCGCCGACGTCGATGCTGACGAAGTCCTCTGGAACGGCGACGATGGGGTCGGCTGTCTTTTCCTCCTTCTTTTCTTTCTTGGGCTCGGCCATCGGCCACATCATCATGCTGATTTGCCAGTCCGGCTGCACGACTGTCTCCCAGACTTGCGGGAGAATGATCTCGCCGTCCGGGCCGACGAGGTCGTATTGGCCTTCTTGGACGCGGGGGCCGAGGCCTTCGACGTGGAGGAAGGCTTGTTTGATTAGCTCTTCCATGCCCTATCATAGTTGTTAGCGTGCTGTTGAAAACTGGATTCGGGAAGCGCATGAGAGTGACACGTGCAAAAGCAATGCGGAGTAATACGTACCCTCCAAGTCTTGCACAAGTGCCACGGGAAGCTAAACTTCCTCCCCACCGCATCCTTGAACCTGATCGGCTTCTTCGCCTCATCGGGCTTCGGCTTCGAGGCCTCAAGAGCTGCCTCAGCGGCCGCCTTGGCCTCCTCCTCAGCCTTCTTCTTGTCAGCTTCAGCCTTGGCCTTCAAGTCCTCAGCCTCCTTCTTCGCCTTTTCCGCTTCCTCTTGCGCAGCCTTAGCCTCCGCAAGCGCCTTCTCATGCGCCGCCTTGGCATCCTCGGCCTCCTTCTTTGCCTTTGCCTCAGCTTCTTCCCTCGCCTTCTTCGCCGCGGCAACAAGCTTCGCAGCCTCCTCAGCAGCCGCCTTCTTCTCCGCCGCTTCTGCCGCGGCTTTCGACTCTGCCTCCGCTCTCTCCGCCTTCCGCGCCGCTTCTGCCGCCTCCTCACGCTTGAGCTGCTCCTCTTTCTGGGCAATAAACAGCTTCTCCAGCTTCTGCAGATTCATCATTTCAGCCTCCCGTTTCTTCTCCGCGGCTGCCACCTTCGCCTCCGCCTCCGCCGCCTTCTTCGCCGCGATCTTATCTAGCTTCATCTGCTGCTGAGCCATCAGAAGCGCCTCGAGCTTGGCGATCCTCTCGCTCTCCTCCTTTCTTGCCTTGTCTGCTGCCTCTTTGGCTGCTTTCGCCGCGGCTTCGGCGTCAGCCGCCGCTCGGTCGTTGATCAGTTTCTCCAGAGCAGCTATGCGAGACTCCTCGGGTGAAGGTCCAGGCGGAGGGGCAGGTGGCGCAACCACGACTGGTGCTGGTGGGGGTGCGGGAGCTGCCGCAGGCGGGGCGGATGCTGGAGCCGCCGGGGGCGCAGAAGGCGTGGCCTCATGAGGGGTGTGTGTTTTGGGCGGCGCGGGACTTGGGTTGTGCGAGTGCGGGTGTTGTGGAGGGTAGGGAGGGTAGCCAGGATAGCCAGGATAGCCAGGGTACGGCTGACCGTAGGGCTGTGGCGGGTATTGAGGATAGCCGTAGGGCATCATGGCATATGCGGCGTCTACCTGCTCAGGGGGTCCGGGCCGACCCATGGGATTCCGTGGACCGCGTCCCTGTCGGACAGTCTCGGGGAACGGGTAGCCTGGAGCGCCAGGAGTGCTGTGGCCGGGTGAGAATGGGTATGCAGGCGACGCGAAGGGGTTCTGGGGGTAGCCATATTGGTCTGGCCGGGAGTATGGCACCAATGAGTCCATCGGCTGGCCTGTGAAAGGGTTAGGTGCCGCAAAGGGCGACCCGACACCCGACATCATGCTTGGTGGGTAGCCGTTGGGTGGTACTGAGGGCCATTCCGCCGGAGGGTGTCGATGCGGGGGCCGGCCGTGCCCGTGGCCGTACGGGTAGTCGTCGTGCTCCACGCTGCCGGAAGAGTCAGACGGTACCCGCCTGCTAAAGTCTCTTGGGTCTCTGTATTCCGGGTAGTAAGGTTCCTGAGGGACCTCACGAGGTCGATGGGGATCTCGGACGGGTACGCGATTGGATGACTTGCGGCGAGGTGGAGGTGGGGGACGGTCATGCGCTGGAAGGGCTCGGTGCTTGCCGGACGTTCGAGGTCGAGAGGCGGAGTCGGAAGGGTAGAGTGCGTCTTCGGAGTACTGTTCGGGGCTTACCTCACTCCAGTCTGACTCGTCGTTGTAGTCTTCTTCTTGGCTCGAGGGCGACTGGGAAGCGGTGACTTGCACTCCAGATTCTTCTTCGTCCGAGGTAGACACAGTGACCGAGCCCGTGGAGTTACTGATAACGATGTTCTTCATCCTGACACCAGTGTTAGTGTGCTTGACTGGTGCGCACGGCTCGGGGACAGTTGCGACGACGCTGCGCTGGGTGCTGCAAGGCGTACAATAGTTGCGATCGGAAGGGGTGTACTTGGACGCGCGGATGCAAGGAGCCGTAACGTACAGACAGCAGCGCTCAGCAAGGAATTATCCCACTCTTGACCTTTCTGCCAGAGAAGAGGTCGAGTGGTGATAGCCTTGCGGTCAGGTGGTCATACGCTGGGACCGTAAGCCGTAGCCGGCAATTGGCGAGCCGAATTGGGTTTGACGTTGTGTCGCTACTCGTCAATGTTTCAGGATGGGGTGAACGCCAACGCTGCCGTGGGGTTCGGTGTAAACAGCAACGTCCTTTGGTGGGGGCAGAAGCTGGAGGACGCCGACGCGAAGACAATGCGGTCTTCCTTCTTGAAGTAGGAGGTAACGATGTTGTCCAGAGTACAATGGAAAAGGGGTCTCGCCAGTGTTTGGAATGTGGCAGAGGTAAGGCTGACGATGATTCGAGGATGGCTGCCCCTCGTTACGTCTGGTGCGTCTCAGGGCGGCTGCCCAGCAATGGCTGAAGCAAGGACGTGATTTGCCGGATGGTCGACAGTGGCCGCTGCGGAGAGAAGAGCGCGCTCAGGAGCAGCTGGTGGCAGACTGTGCGCGTAATGGATAAGGTAGTAATGAGGAGCGAGCCCGCAGTCAGCGTTGGCAACAGCGGCGGGAGATGGTGGGATGAAGAGCGATCAGCTGCGATGAATCGAAATGAGCAGCGCCGTAATCGATAGCGGTGATCCCGGGCCTTAAGTCTCTAGCGCGTCGCTCTTTGGGCTGAAGCAGCGCCGAATCCGTCCGGGTGCTGACGATGGTTGTTGTTGACTGCGGTGATGTTGTTTTTGGGACGGAGACAGGCCTCAGCCCTGCGGTGACGGCTTGCTGCAGCAGATGCCTGTCGATTCTGTGCAGCTCCTAACCGATCAGATCTTGCGCCGAGTCAGGAGGGGATTGCTTCGGTCTGCAGCTGGGTTGCTGAATTGGGCGGGAAAACAGCGGAGTCGAAGGGAGGTGAGGTGCAATTAACATACCTGAAGTCCGTGGATGCCGATGTCGAGGGCTGACGGTGGAGGTGTGTTGCCGGCAATCTTGAATTCTGCCTGGGAGCACGATGATGATGATGGAACGGATGGGGTATCGATGATTGGTGGTGAAGAGGATGTGCAGCGTCGCGGAGGCAACAACACCAGGGCCGACTGTCGAGAATCTTGTTCTCGTATGCAAGGCCGGTGGTGCCTCTCCGGTCAGCAGCGAGCGAGGAAAATAGATTCAGGGTTTTCGCCTGATAGGCCTCCTGAATCGATGTCTGCAATGATGAATACGATGCTTCTTGACGGCGTGCGGGAACATTCGGGCTGCTGGTATGGGGATGACTGGTGGGTTATGAAGGCCTCCGAAGGACTCCAGGCTCTGACTGCCACAGCTTGTCAGAGGGTACGAAGCATGTATGCTGTGTAACGGTGATAGGCGGGTTGGAGCAGCAAAAGAGGCCTTAGTCGGAGTTGCTATACACGGGCAATTGGGTGTCTATCTAATTGAAATGCTGCGCGAGCAGGCCATGATCCCGCTTTATGGTGTCCGAAGCCTCGCTGCCCCTCTGTTATCCATAGATGCCGTGGACAGGTAAGAGTCACATAGCTTCAGTGTGCGCTGTGCCTAAGAAGCGCCGGCACGTTTCCGACCTCTCAACTTTCGCGGAGGCGCTTCAAGTTCGCCGCCAGCATGCATCTCGGGCAGCAGCTTCAATTTGGACAGAGATGGAATGCTCGTGGTCAGCCCCGCTCCACCGCAGTTTTGCACTGGTTGAATCAGTGGCAGCGTGCCACGTAGGTGACTGAAAAGCTAGCACACCCTTGCAGCACGCTAGTGTTGGGCCTGTGAATGGTCAACTACAAGCTCACAGTCCAGTGATGCTCGACCTTGGCATGGAGTGCACAACGGCGGACATCCATTCGTCCTTGTCCCGCCTGCTCGTTTTCAGCATCATCCTGATCGATTGGGCCGCCTGGCGGAAGCAGGACTTGAGGCTCATAGGGCTTCCCGTGAGCCACGAAGTCCAAGTGACGAGGAGATTCACAATCAGTACTTCGCAGCCCAGTGACTATGAAACGGGAAGCGGGAGTAGGGGCGGGAGGATCGCTCAGCCCATCGCCACGATATCCGTGGCAACGGCTATCTGACTGGTAGGGCAGCAGCGTCTGGCGCGAGACGCGGAGGGCGAACCAAGGCATTCGCGGTTGAGACTCAACATATCCAAGGTAATAGGGTGCGAATACATTATGACTCGAACAGTGTACAGCGCACAGGAGTGTGGGTGAGTGTCGCCGAATCCAAGATATCGTGCAGGGAACAAATATGCAAGAAGAACGATCATACAAGGAGACTGACTGAACGGAATCCGAACCGGACGCCAGCAGGGTATATCCAACTCCTATCATGAGTGCCAAACTGCGAACCACCCTTCAGAGATGTCTAAACAGATCGATATGTCCACCATACCCCAAAACCTCAACCACAACGTTACCAATTGTGCTGACAGTCCACAAGCAGATCAAAAAGCACCCAATCCAGCGATCCATCTTCCACTTCCTGAAGGGCACCAACACCAGCAGCCCCACGAGCGTAACCAACAAAGTCGCACCAGATATCAACAACGTGCTACTAACATCGATGTGATACGGCTTGAACTTCATCGGTGTGCCCGGATGCCTGTGTTCCCTTTTCTCCGCTCCCTTGATAGACATGTAGGAGCCACTGATCCCGATACCCAGCAGGATATTCAGCATCGGGCCGCCAAAGCAAGCCGATAACGCCATGACTGGGTAGCCCAGTCGAGCCACGGTGATATCGGCGACCAGGTCACCGAGCGAGTTTCCGACGGCGAAAATTGTTAGGCCCAGAATGGCGTCGGACATGTTGAGGACAACGCCCAGAGTCTTCAGTACACCTACAACTTCGTTCGCGATGGTGCTTATCCAAGAAATGCTGACCACGAAGCCGAGGAAGCAGAGCAGGACACGCCATCGCGGGGGTCTGGTGGGTGACGTAGTGCTTAGGATGAGGGCCAGGGTAACCAGGGAAGCGAGGAGCGAATAGATCGTAGGTCTGATGAGGGCTCGAGGTGACTCGGGCTCGCTGTTCGCCCAAACGATCAGCACGATGAAGAACGGAGCGGTAAAGACCTGCAGGATGACAAGCCAGCGGTTCCAGTCTTTTGGAGCGGTAGGCTTAATGTCCGTATGGGGGAGTGCCTCAGGTGATTGCAGGATGTGAGGAGCGGAAGGCGTAGCAGGCGCAGCGTTACTGTGGAAAGCGTCTCGATGATGGTGTTCCGCGTGGGTGGCAACTGCGGCTGTGTTGCCATGGCCAGTAAGATCATGAGGTTGTGCAGAACCACTGCTGCGGTCGCCGCTAGGATGAGGAGCGGGCTTTACTATGTCCGGACTGTCAGGCTCAAGGATAGTAACGGTACTCGCTCCTGTTCGCTTGACTCCATTATCCGTCGTCACCAGAGAGCTCGACAAACTAAGGTCGGGTATTCGCTCTTGTTCTTCATCGTCATCATCTTTTTCGCCTTCGACGACGGGCAGAGTTATAGTAAGCAATAAGACGCTGGGTGCAGCAACGACGCCGAGGAACTTTTCCCAGATGTTTTTGTCTTTCCATGTGTACAAGGTAGGAAACAGCGTTGAAATCAGCACTCCAGGAGGTGGCAAGATTTTGTAGGGCCACCAAGAGAGAGGCTTCGGTTCTGGTATTTCGGTGTCCACGTAGTCTCGGAAGTTGTAGGAGGACTCTGGCGAAATGCTAGCAGGTGGCAAACGTAGGCTCGCTGCTCTCGATCTAGAAGGAGTTGGAAAGTCGACAAACTTTGGAAACGGAGAGCTGGGCGAAGAGCCGAAACCCTTGGCGGAGGCTGGTATTTCGAGTTTCGGTAGAGGGCGCACTTGAGGACTTTGGGGTGCAGTCTGGTTTGGTGAAACACCGGATTCGGGGGTGAGTGTCGACTGCTGACGGTTTTGAAACCTGAAGGCGTTTGCGTCAGGTAGTTCAAGCCTGTCAGCCGAGCGTGACCTTCCTATAGGGGGAGGACTAGGTGCCCTGGAGCCAGGTTCTGACGGCGGTGGAGAGACGGTGAGGCTTGGCGAAGGCGGTGCTGCTAAAGATATGCTAGATCGTGTTGTGCGAATGCCATCAGAGAGCGGCGGCCTTAGGCTGCCGTTATCTTCTGGCAGTGGTCCGAGAAGGTCAATTCGCGGAACAGCATCTGGTCGCAGGTTGTCCGGTTCCATCCGAACTCGGTCGATATCATTCGTAGACACTGCTCGAAGACGAGAGCCGCCAGCGGCTCGGACGTCAGCGTTGGGTCGAGCAAGCGAGAGAGACGCATCCCCTGACTGCGGCAAATCGTAAGGAGGACGAGCAGCAGGATCTGAGACGCTTGACATGTGGTCCTGCTGCTGCGCTGAAGTGTAGTTGAGATCATCGGAGTAGCGGCGCAGATTCATCGGCATCGTCTGGATGTTTCGTGATTTCTGTAACGATGACAGAACCGCCCGGAACTCCAGGGCTCCTACTAGGCTGGGTCGAATTGGATTGGCAGTGGTGCGCCGGTGCCCGAGCCTTGGCCGACTCAGTCGCATGTTGCTGCTGAGCTCTCCCATCCACCTTTCGCGAGTGTCGTCTTCCTGGTCGAGGTCCATGTTCGGGAAGAGCTCGTCTCCGCCACGCTCCAGCGCAGAGAAGTCCGCTACTGAAACTCGCCGCGAGGAAGCGCGTGTGCTACCACCCGCAGCTCCGTCTTCGTCGTCGTCACGATACTCTTCCTCGAACTCGACCTCTTCATTCCCAGGAGCCACATAATTGCCCCTTGCCGCGGCTATCTTTTGCCTCCTTCGTCGCTGCCGTCCCAGCCACCAATGCCAAATGACCACGAAGACCACATAGAAGATGTAGAAGGCCACCATCGCTAGACACTCCCACAGAAACAGCTTGCCGTCATGTAGAAATACGATGCTGAAACTTGCAGCGACAATGAAGAATCCTACGTCTCTTACGAAACTCTTCTTCGCGACTTGGAACGGGCGAACCAAGGCCATGGAGCCTGCAACGACTGCCGTGATGAAACCAGCTGCGCCGAAAAGCTCGCCGACAGCAAGACTGCCGCTGTTGGTGCTCATGGCCGCAAACGTGGAGAAGACATCCGGGCTACCGTTTCCGAAGGCTAGGAACGTCACTCCGGCCATGCTCTCGCTCATGCCCAGTAGGTTGGAGATGGTGCCGAGGTTAACGCAGAAGAAGTCGCTGGCGGCTATACCAATAGTGCTGAACAGTAGGCCGAGCCATAACACCATTATCGCGAATGCGACAGGTTGCGCCTTGGGCGTGCGGCAGTAGTATAGGGTGAGGTAGGAGAAGATGCCGGCTTCCTCGTCAGGGCAGTTCGCCCGTACGAAGGCGCATTTGTCTTGCGCATGGTGGACGAGGCGACACTGGTAACACGTCTATATTAGCTACTAATATCATGAAGGACTTGGGTCCGGGCGCAACGCACCTCTAGGTTTCCTGGGTCGAATTGTCATCTCTTCGGTGCAAGGGATTCTGTCGCGCTGCGCGAAACCGTGGACTGGCAGCGTCTGATAGAAAACTGAAAACCGTAAATGCGGCGACAACCAGTAAGGTCAGGTAGAATGCCCGCGCGGAGTACTTCTGTCGTCTTGTGTGACGTCCATGGGGAGGTGTGAGATCATCATATCGGGAGGCCGCTGGTGGGCGTGGTAATGCCATAGTGCGCTGTTGGATACATGTGCGAAGGTAAGAATATGCCAACGGGGGACTAGAGGGTATTTGTCTAAAAAAACGGTCCAGGTAGAAGCGATAACTAAATGTCAAGGCCTTGGAACACAGCCCGATGGGTAGGTGTGACGGCAGCTTTCGCACAGCCACAGGCCAGCAAGTCAAGCACGTGTGATGCGAGGGCGGAGCTTGGCAGATGGCCGCTCCGCTGTGGCTGATTGTTTACCGGCGTCAACACGGGAAATCCACTTTGCGACGAAGTGCTACTCACGATCGATTTGCGACGCGTTCTACCACGCGCGATTAGCCGCTTCGTAGCCATACTCCTCGACTAACCAAACGAAATTCTGTATCACAACATCATGCCGCGCGCACGAGAGCGACAGTCCGCAGTAACGACACCGCACAAGAATCCCATAAAGTACAACCCACTACAAAATCTATCTTTTCGCTAGCCTCTGACAGCTCCCAGAATCCCCCTCAATGACGACCGACAAGAAAAGGCGAACCGTCTCCACTCGCGCCAGGCCCTCCATGAGGCCCAAATAAACCACATCAGGGCCGCGGCCACGCCCGTACGAAGACGACAGTCGATCATCGGCGGCAATGTTCAGACGCCCGAGAACAGGGAAAACGATGGTATGCCGGCGGTGGGGGGTAATGCGGTTACGCCGATGAAGCGGGTGCCGATTCTCGCGAACTTTGAGGAGTGGATGAAGATGGCTACGGATAATGTAGGTGGATTGCGGCGGCAGGGATGGGGAGAGGGAGGCTGACAGAAGCAGAAAATCAATGCGGCGAATTCGTGGAATTTTGCGCTGATTGATTACTTTCATGATATGTCGCTCTTGAAGGAGGGCGATGGAGTCAATTTTCAGCGCGCCAGCTGTACACTCGATGGATGCGTCAAAATCTACACGAGTCGAGTGGATAGTGTGGCGACGGAGACCGGCAAGCTGCTGAGCGGATTGGCGGACGGTGGCAGCAAGAAGCGTAAAGGCGGAGAGGGGGGCGAAGGCGAAGGCGCTGATGGCGACGAAGAGGAAGAGGAGGGTGAGGAGGGCGTCAAGAAGAAGAAAAAGAGGGCGCAGAGATCATCGGAGGCCACACTTGCCACATCGTTTGCGCAACTGCAATTAAAGAAGATGGAACTGGAGTTCTCGGTCGACCCGCTGTTCAAGAAAGCGTCCGCAGACTTCGACGAAGGAGGCGCCAAGGGCCTGCTACTAAATCACCTGGCTATCGACGGCAAGGGCAGGATAGTGTTCGACAGCAGTGACGATGCCCAAGACGCGGCCGCAGAAGAACGAGGAGACAGCACAGGGGCTGAAGTCACGGAGACTGAGCAGTCTACGGCTGAGGAGCCTGTTGAGGACGAGAACTGTGAAATCGACATCCCAGCCCTCGCCTCCAAATTCTTCCCCGATCTAGCACGGTTAGACGAGCAGGACATCTGCCCTTCGCTGAAGAACTTCGACCTCGGAGATGTCAACGGCTCGCTTGATCTGCCTTTCCTCAAGGCGCCCGAGGACTGGCGGCAAGAACAGAAGAAAGACGAGGAGGAGGACGACGGGAACAGATCAGGCATCTTTCTGGACGAAGACAACGCAGTGGGTTTCGACGACGACGATGGTGACGGACTCGGCGGTTTTGACTTGGCTGCTGATGCAGGCTTTGGCGAAGGTGGCGAAGCGTGGGCTAAGGAGGCCGCACTGGAGCCTCAGAGACGCATCCCCGTCGTAGCTTTGGGCGGCGACGAAGATGATGGACAAGACGGTGCTGGAGAGGTTGGGCCTTTCGAGACGGGCAACAACCAATACGGCGTTACTCTAACCCAAGGCAAAGCGGATGACCACGAAAACATCCTAGACTACTTCGACCAGGCGCTACAGAAGAACTGGGCAGGACCCGAGCATTGGCGGATACGGAGAATCAAAGACATTGCAAAAGCCTCGTCAGCCGGTCCCACAAAGCGAAAAGAGAAAGAACCCTTTGCAATCGATTTTGCAGCGCCAATGTCACAAGCTTTGGCCGATGCACTATACACGCCAGCAACCTCGAACTCCACAATATCCCTACCAAAAGCGCAATGGAAGTCGAGAACAAGAAACCTGCTACCTGATGACAAACACTTCAATTCTCGGCAACTCCTGAGGCTTTTCCTGAAGCCGAAAGCGCGCATGGGCTCAAGAAAGTCAGGCCAGGCTACCCAAACCGCAAGCAATCGGATCGACGAGGTGCCAGAGGGCGAAATGGACGAAGCTTTTGGGCGAAGAAGGAGGACCCCGCTGCTACTGCTGAGGAAGAAGCACCACAGGGCAACTATGATGCCGACTTCTTCCAAGACGACGGTCTGGGACCTCCTGGCGGCGGGATGGACGATGACGATGTATTTGCGGATGCCAGGGAACAGTTCTCGCCTGCTCTAGACGGCATGGAGGGCGTGCCGGCAGCAATGGACGGTGTCTTATCCAGCAGTCAAGAGGGTGCTTTCGGTATGCAGCTTGTGACACAAAGCCGCAGATTACGACCGGAGTACGTCCAGTATGCGAGGGTGGCAAAGAAGGTAGATGTGAGACGGCTGAAAGAGGAGCTCTGGCGCGGGACAGGATTTGAAAACGTGAGTACTAATAGAACAAATCCCATTCATATCATCTCAGCCTACATATTGACTCTACGCAGGCACTTCCCGCTCCAACGCCCTCGAAAGCGCCACCTCTACCAGTCACCAAGACTCCAGACGGCTCCCTGAGATTCACAGAACTCATGAACAGCTTGCAAACAGTATACCCAAAGCAAGCCATGGCCGACATTTCCACGTCGTATTGCTTCATTTGCGTCTTGCACCTAGCGAACGAGAAGGGCCTGACAATAGAGAATCAGCCGGACTTTCAGGAGTTGATGATAAGACGAGATCCAACCGCTGAGATTACAGGCGAAGGAGACCAACACGCTGAGCGGGGTTAATTCCAAATTCGTGTATGAAACATTGCAGGCGTTTAGCGGCTGGCATCAGGCTTCTAAGCCTTTGGATAATGAGGCTGGGTCGGAGTGCGGACGCTCACGCCGAACCTATATTGCGGCATATCATCTGTACTTTTGGAAACGTTAGCGCCGTGCTCTTTCGTACCAGTGTGTAGCCCACACGTGTCTTCCTTTGGTTCCTACCACACATCGGAAGACTGAGCAATGATTTCCAGCAGCTTTCGTGAACTTGCACTCGCCAACCACTCAGCCCTATCCTGTTGATGTTGTGCACGAACTTGGCCTCCAGCGTCTTCTCGTCCTAGCGAATGCGCCGGGCAATGGCCTTCGAGGCGTAGAGAGAACGGGAAACGAGGTGGCGTAAGTAGTACGGGAAACGACATGGCGTGACATTACCGGAGACGCTATGGCGTACTAATGAGCTGTAAGAAGGCTGTTCCCGCTTTCGACAGCATCCGATTTGCTCTTCTTCGCGCTGCCTTCTCCACCCCATTCGGGGTTTCGAATAGGAAAAGCATTCACCGCCAATGGCGCGATGTATGGTGAGGAATTCGACAGACACCTTAATGAAAGGCTGTCAATCTACTCCAAAGCGCAGACATAAGACGCTCCGGAGAGTGAATGAGATAATAGAAGTACCACCCCAGGGGCGGTGGAGCGCACAGAGATCAGTTTTTAGAGAGGACCGAAACCTCTTCGCTGCACAGGTCATGGTGTAGCCGGACCGGGTACGTCCTCCAGGCTCCTGCTATTCCTCGCACACGAAGTACGTGAAAGACTGAGTGACTGACAGCACCCCGTTTGGTTCACAAATACTCCCGTGAGGGTGCATTCGATAACTCAATGAAGAGCTGTCTTTCTCCTTCGAAGAGCGATTTGAATGGAAAAGGTACAAGTCCGGGAAGGGGACAGTACAGAGCTCGAGTTTTGAATCCCGAGACCTCACCGGAGTGAGGTTTGCGCGCGAGTTCTGGATCACTAGGACCGCGTGGAAGCCACACAGCACAGGTAACCTAGAACTTGCGCAAAGTCAACGAAGAAACGAGGAGCCCACAAGAGCAGAAGATGGCGACAGGGTCACTAGAGCAGACTCGCAAGCAGACACTGCATGCAAGGAGATGATGCGGAAGAGGTTGATGGGGAAGAGAGCACGAGAGAGCGAGGGAGGTTTTGTACATGCCTTGTACACGGCTTGATTTGCACCGTGTTCTTACAAGTATTCGAGACGTAGTTGGTGCTACTCATGAAAACAAGCGACATCTTACCAGCTGTAGCAGACGCTGGCAACTCAAGGCACTTCTCCTTCAAAGCGTACCTCGGAACGTACATGTGAGACCGAAGCCAAGCCCGCTGTCGTTCAAGATATGCTTCGACATTATCTTCATTACGTGTGGGAGGGTATATGTATTTGATTCAAGTTCGGCCTTGGGTTCAAGGTGTATCTTGCAACGGGATACATATTGTTGTATGTTCTGATTGAAACATAACACATAACTCTGGAAGCCTACTTGTAGGTATCTTGGGAAGGGTCTTGAGCGTGACTGACCGTGGGGCGTCTCCGATATCGCTAGATGCGGAGGCAGAGGAGGGATTTATGGTTTTCTCCCATGAACGCATTTGCGAAAACGAGGTTGAACGAGCAGTAAACGCTGGAGGCTCACGAGTCTAAAGACGCAGTTAACACTGTTGACAATGAGTCCCTTCTTGCCTAATTGTTCGTAACGACTTGTGCTATACCAGCTGACTCTATATTATGCTATATCATTATGCGGCGAAGCTCCGGACACCTTCTGTTCGCGCCCTCGCATTCCATTACTCTGATTGGATGCGACGGCAGAAGGCCATAATTCAGACGTGGCGAATATACTCTAGACAAGATGGAGCACAATGGTTCATAGAGCCACACGATGGCAAGGCAGGATAGAGTGGATAGTAAAAACTAGGCGCAGCCGTGGAGCGCGTTGCGGCGAAGAAAGAGGCTATATTTGATACATACGTCATACTACACTTCGCCTTCGGGCATTTGGTCAATTTGAAACGATACAGAGAAGATTAGCATGGCCCCTGCACTAAGGATGACACGCTCAATCAAAGAGAAGCTACAAGTTTTTGTTTGCTCGCGAGTTCGAATCACACCTCGGACAAACTCCTGTACTCGTAGATGAAATGATAAAAAACATGCCGCCATGGTGCGACCGTGATTTGAACTGCGGACGGTGCCTTGGTCACGTGAAACTGTCAAACTGCCGGGGACCTCAGGGCCTCTCACCACTTTTTGCAGCACGGCTCCACCATCTCCACTGCAAGACTACGGGCTCTCGCCCACTTAATACGCTGCAAGAATGCTTTCGCTGCCATTGTCTACCTGCAAGTGCAGCGTTTCTTAGTTTCTTGCTTAGTGGAGTTTGAAGCAGAAGTGTATCATTCCTGGAGGAGCAAAACCAGTAGCGCTTCGAGCGAAACTCGTTGCTTCAGGTTAGATGAGTTCTGGAACATCTCTTATAGGCCGTGTCGGCTAGAAGGGCTTAATGTGTTCCACGGATCACGGCATAGGCTGCCTTTCGCTGGGCAGATTTGATCCCAAGAGTCTTGTAATACTACCCAGCACTATGTGCTAAGATGATTCCAACATCAACGTTTTGAAGCTGACTTCGTTGATCCCACGTTATGTCCACAACACGCTTGCCGCTCCTCGACGGCACTCGATCTTCCTCTCATCAACATGTTAAAGGCCACCGTCAACACTGCCGGCCTCATCGTCCACTGCTCTAGCACTCTGAGTCTATTCTACAAAGATCTCAAGGATGTGTTACGGAGAATCTCTCTATATGGCTTTGTTAAGACGTTCATCCGAGGTGTGGTTCGAACTCGCGAGCAACAAAAAGACTTCTAGCTTCTTCTCGGTTGACTCTCATAGTGCTCGGTATTGATTCAGTGGTGACTGTGTGCCCTGCCCCTGGTCTCTCTCGCCTTTTGGGAAAGCAACTGCGCCGTGCGGAGTGACGGGAGCTTTGAGCAGGGAGATTGAATCTCTTGGAAGACGCTGCTAACCATGAATGGTGCCTGTGTACTTTTCGCTAAAGCGTAGCGTATCTCAAGAGCACTTCACATTCACTTCAGTTGCACGCTGTATCTTGCGATAATCTTGCTTTACTATCATGTCTTCACACACCTCGCTTATGTCAGTTTAAATCCTTTGCGCACCACCACCCCACAGTACTACACTGCTGCCATCGTCAATTCTCACAGTTAAGCAATAGCTGTTCGCCGAGCAGCTTGTCGAGTTATCGTACCGCTGCGCTTCTTCCTCAAGTGTGCGACAAGCTCCTTGGTGGCCATGGACTTCTCGTCTATCGTCTGCGAAGGGTGGGAGGGCATGTATGGTCTTGCTGCGACGCGAACACCTGCAGATGTAGAGCTCCTGGACGTAGGATCGGACCAGATTCGATCTCAGGATCTCTCATGTCCATTGCCCGATGGGAAGTTCCGTTCTACCAGTGTCACCGTCCACGGGCAGCAAATATCCACGGAAACCGTATGGGATCAAGACTCGGACCTGCCTTTGTTCACCGTCACGGGTCCCAGAGGCCGAAGAGCACCTAGGACAGCTCGTGAGAAATCTTTGGCGGTATTATACCTCGCAAACGCGCACGCCGACGCAGGCGAGGTGTACGGCTCCATGACGTCAAAGGACGCCGCGAAATGGCTTTACGTCTCCTATAACCTCGAATCACAGCATCCAGCCATAAAGATATGGATCACTCGCACGACTGGAGACACGGTCGCTCTTCTGCTGTTTGCAGGCAATATTCGCAGCGACGCTGGTTTGGGTATATCAATGCTTACAAGCAATGACGATGGATTCGAGCTTCCACCGGTGGCAGGTAACGACCTTGAAACTGCCATGGAACGTGGCCTTCTCGCAGCAACAGTAGTTGAGCTCAAAACTGCTGGTGACAGGCCGGCCCTGGTCTGGAACAATATTACCCTGCAAGAGCTTGGACATCTCAAAGAAAAGTACCTCTTTGATGACAACAATTTGTCGGACCCTGACAAGCTTATCGGTGCCTTGCAAACATGTTCCTGCGTCTCCGTCTTTTCTGTCCTCCCGAAGGACGCAGAAGAGTTATTCAACCGCCTTGCACAACACGTTAGAGCGACAATGGCGCTTTGCATGCGCTACGGATACTTCTGGTTCTACCAACTCCAATCTTCTGGGATTGAAATTCATGATCCCCGGTTCATATTGGATGAGACCATTCCGCCACGGTGGTTAACCCGAAAGTGGAGGGCGAAGTTCAATACCGGAAAGTGCATAGAGCTCAACCACATAGAATGGGAATCCTCTCGTACGCTCAATCGATACCCAGACTCCAACACATTCGCATTTCTCTGTCGGCTTGCCGTGACGAGAGAGAAGCAGGTTCGAGAAGCCCAACTTGCGCTGATGATCGACTCCGATAGAGCGAACATCTCTGGCACGTTTATTGCGTTCCCACGCAACGGTGACAGGTACATCGTGAACTTGTACGCGCACCACCCGGAGCACAAAGGAGAATACGATCCGATCTATCCAGTACCAGGCACTCAGGTTACGATCGATGCATCTCCGGCCACAGGCCGCGCGTGGTCATCGTACCATGGCTTTGTGATTGAAGACCATTTCAATTCAGGCGCCGATTTCGTCGCCGTAATAGCTGGGCCCTGGATCGAGGGTCTGGTAGACGGCAATCGTCACAAGGTTACGGTGCAGATACGCGGGGATGCAACGTCAACACGGAGCCAGCTGCGTGCAATTGAATCGATTCAAGCAGGCCAAGAGCGTACCTATGGAGTTGACCTCCCTGCTCTCGTCCTTCGCGCTCCTCCTACCGTCACGCACGCCGGGTGGCTGGCTGATCAATTTGCGAGTTTGCCAGAGAAGCTCAGCCGGTTCTCGGTCTCACTGGCGGCGCGCAACCTCGACAGCAGCCAGAACCATGCTATCATGCTTGCGACGAGTTCAGAGAACGGGGTCATCATCATCCAAGGTCCGCCAGGGACGGGAAAAACAATAGTCGACATGTGCATGGCGGACGCCCTAGTAGAGGCTGGCGAGAAAATTCTTGTCTGTGGTCCGAGTGGTTCTTCTGTAAACGGAGCTTACGAGCGCTTCAAACGCCTGACGACGCTTCATGACCTTGAGTACGTACGGTATACGGGTACTTACAACAAGTATCCATCCGTGGAAACCACCATAGAAGCTCAGATCAACGACGTCGACGTTACGGACCTCATCTGGGAAATGATCGATGAGCTGGTTACAAATCGCTGCGCCGGCGTCGACGAGAGGGATACATTCGCCTACAAGTTCCACCAGATCATCTGTGCCTGGAGCGAGAGCACTGGCCCCTACCAGAAACGATCACGGCTCTATCTTCAATACCAGCGAAACCTCAAAGACCCGAACCGGCTGGGAGAAAAGAAGATCAACCGACAGCTTCTGAAAGAGGTGGCGCTAGAACTTGCCGTAGGATACTTGGCCATCATCAAGGTCGTCTTTGTCACGTGTAACACCTCAGCTCACGATGTTCTGGCGGCCTCATTTAGGCCCACTGTTATCGTGGTCGATGAATCAGCTAATGCTACGTATGGCTCTCCTGTACCAGGTTGACATTACAACTGATGGTGCTAACTTCCTGATAGTATTGGTGATCTCGCTATGCCGCTCGCTGCGTTCAAGGAGTCCGTCCAGCTTGTTGTGCTCTCCGGTGACCATAAACAGTTACGGCCTATAGTCCATAGTTCGAACCGTAACGAGGGCTACAGTATCATGAAAAAGTCACTCTTTCAGCATCTAGTGGAAGAAGGCGACGAACGCTATGATTCCTCGTAAGTCGACTACCAAGCTTTGCGAGTTCGGTGGTTCTGACAACTCTCGTAGACTGCTTACGACGCAGTATCGTATGCATCCTCATATCGCCGTCAAGTACATCCCGGCCGACGCCCTCGATCGAGCAGTCACTAACCGTCTGCAACAGATCCCGTCTCGAAGATATTCTACGACGGAAAGCTGAAAAACGCTCCGATGACACGTGACCTTGATGACATCCAGAGAACCATACAGGAGTATTTCAGCTGCCTCAAACCCGCATGGAACGGCCGCTTCCGCATGGCCCTCGATATGAGCGTGATCTTTGGCTCGAATGTCGAATCCACCACCTACGCGAAGACCACTTCGAAGTGGAATCAGGCCGAGCGCGACCTCATCGTGAACCTAACGGAGGGGTTTCTACGCTACGAGCCGAAGGGCCCGAAGACGCGGCCAGTTATGTCAGAAGATATCGCTATCGTCACTCCATATACCGGTCAACGCCGGGCGATCATGGAGGCTTTGCAAGCCAGGAGCAGTGTCTTGCCGAGCCTGCTGAGAGTGAAAATAGCCTCTACGACACGAATGCAGGGCCACGAGGCTCCCATCGTCCTGCTCTCACTCGTATCCAGCGACCCAAAGAACCCCTCCAACACAGGCTTCATCACCGAAACACACCAGCTCTGTGTCGAAATGAGCCGCGCCCAGAAGTTTTTGTTCATGGTTGGCAACTTCGCTCCGTGGATTCAGGACGGGCTCAATAACGCCGAGTGGTTGATGCAGAGGCTCCAGCGCAAGCATTTCGGTGCGCTGCTTATGGACCTGTACAAGAAGAAGGACCTCATCGCCCTGCCGGACTGGGAGCTGGGCTTCGAAAACCACGCGGATAGAAAGCCCACTGCCTCATTCTACAACAAAGTTAAGGTGTAGCGCGGCTATACCGCACGCCCTAGAGACGGCGGTTCACCTCAAGCAGCTTCAATCCAGACACGGGAGGCTTCGTGCAGTTCAAGTGGGATTCGATCGACGACATTTCCAGACGCCAAAGAGCTTGGGAAATTTGGTAGTTAGGAGCGCTATCATGGTCATTGGCGTTTCCTCTCCTACGGCCGGCGATGTGATGTAGTTCGTACCTGCGTGGTTGGGTGAAAGTGGGATAACCGGCGGATGCAACAGACGTGCCCCACGTATGCAAGGATGTTGGATAAATCACTGGGTAGAATACAAGTCTTACTTTTACCCACGAAAGGACCAACGGTGAACGAACCAAAGACTCTGGTGTAGAACAATGTACAAAGAATTACAAACGCTACAAGACTACCAACCCAGCCTTCGAAAACCCACACACCCACCACCGGTGCAGAACCCGCAAAGATGCATAAGCCACACCGCCCAATGCAGCCCCTTGACCCAGTCCACCCACGACCTTATAGTACACTAAAACCTCTCCGCACCCTCCTGCCCATGACTCTCAAACAGATCCTCCAAATACGCACTCGGCGTCCTCGCCCCCGCCACACTCGTCCCACCCGGCACCGTCAGATTCAGCGTACTCGAGCTCCCCGACTGCCCCAGCGTGCCCATATACCCGCCCCCCACCGTCCCGACCATCGAGCTCCTCGCATACGTATCCGGCGTCCCCCTTCCACCACGGTCAGACAGCATCGTGCTCCTGTGCGAATGTAGGCCTGGGCTCGCCGGCGGGGTGGCATCGACATAGCTCTTCGTGCGGGGATAGCCCTGCGCGGGGGAGCCGTATACAGAGGTGCTGGGGCTGCCGCCGATGTGCGTGATTCCTGCTCCCCGGCGGGAGAGGCGGCGGTGGCACTGTAGAAGCCTGCGGGGAGGTATCCGGAGTTGCGGTCCGGGGTGCCGTGGAGGCCCGTGTCGGCCGTCGGGCTGAAGAAGAGGCTCCCTCGGGATGGAGTTGTCGCGCCGCGGTGCACCTTTCCGACGCCGCCGGACGCGCTGTGCATGCGGTCGAGAGACATGACGCTGCCTTGCGCGGCGGCGCTGTAGAGTCCGCCTTGGCTGCTGCCGGGCGCCCGGAAGGCGCTCTTGATGTCCGATGGGTAGTTCTGGCCCAGCGCGGCGCGCTTGACTGAGCGGTGTAGTGACCAGGCGACCAACCCGCGCCAGGCGAGGATGGAGGCGCCGAGGAAGCCGAGGATTGCGCCGGCGCAGATGAAGACGGTGCCTTCGGGGAGGGTGGTCTTTTGCATGAAGGGCGCGTTCGCGGTGTAGGGGACGACCATTGTAGGGATACCGGCGCCGGCGATGGTGGGGACGTTGGTTAGGTGGTAGATGGAGGATGTGGGGATCGAGGGCGCGGAGGTTACGGGCGCGGCGCGCAGGGCGGTGGTTGTCTCATCGCTTGCGGCGGTGCTTTCGGCGGTGCTTTCGGTGGAGGATTCTGTAGGCTCTGCGGTCTCTGTGGCTTCGGCCGTGGATTCAGCTTCTGTGGTTGTTGCGCGGCCTCGTGTTGTCGAACTCGGTGCGTCTGCGGTCGTGCTTGCCTCGCCAGGCCGTTCGGCTGTGCTTAGGTCTGGAAGATCGCTTTGCGCGTAGGCTGAGGATGTGAGGAGGAGGAGTGCGAGGGTCGAGTAGAGGTTGGCCGTTGGGTCAAGAAGCGACCCTGCTGAGAGCCTCATAATGGCGTTTGGTTAGGATAGGTTGGCGGGTGTTGAACAGGTCGCGATGTCGGCAATTACGCGGTTGAACAAAGAAATGTTGAGTAAAGGAAAGGGAATCGCAAGCGTCGCAATGTCGCAACGATGGTGCTATGCTGATGCAACGAGTGACTGGGTGAATAGCCGTAAAACCCTCCTCTTTCTTTTCTTTTTGAAATCTTCCACTCGCGATGCTGGGATGCGTGCTGCAATACCCCTCGCCTCCTTACAGCCTTGCGGCTTCACCTGACGAGCGTGTATGTCTGCTGCGGTGCTCGATGTGTACTGGCGAATGTAAGTGGGTGAATAAAGACTGCGTCGCGACGAGCGCAGTAATGAAGATGAGTAAGAAGCCTGTTGCCTGTAAGTGTGTAAGTGGTTGCAGTTGGGATGCAGTTTGCACGGGGACACGGCATGAACGGGAACGTGCAGGGGCAGTGTTTGCTCTTCGCTCCTGCACCAGGAACGTGCGCTAACGTGCAGCGGTTAGGTAAGCCTGTCAGCCACTGCAGCCCTGCCCTGCACTTCCGCCTGGGTTTTTCCTTTTCCGACGCGCGCGCTTCCGCGAGCCTGACGGAGTTTTGCGGATTCTACAGAACTCTGCCGCCAAGACACAGCTTCAACAGCAGGATATTGCCAGTGAGCGCATAGCTTCTCTGACCATACAGAGCAAAACCATCACGCAGCAGACAGAAGCAGCGACCCAGAAACAATTCTGCCCCAGTCCAGCTTTCGCAACACCACAACTCCGCCTGCCAGTAGTTCCACCTTCGCTCAACCGTTCGCTCCGCCACATACAGCTCCCTCGAGGCCATTAGATTCTGAAAACACATAGAAAAAGCTAGGAAGTAGTCAAGACACCCCAGGAGGACACACAAGAACCGAACCGCATTTCGTTGCTGCAATGGTTAGTCTCCGGCAGAGCTATGCACAACCGTGTTCGGGAGCTCACGCCAGCGTTAGGGTGTCCAAAAGAAGACTCGCAAGTTCGCCACCGTCAAGCGCATAATCGGGCAGCGAGATGCGCGCCTCAAGAAGAACCAGCTCAAGGGCGAGGTCGAAGCAAAAAGAAAACCGACGACGTAGTGCGGGAAATGTGCGTGCCGCTAGCTGCTGTATCCTTGCTGGCAAAGTGCTGACATAGTGTACTCAGACCTCAAGTCTCATCCGTACACCTCCTTACGCACCGTTAATGCTCCCAAACGCTTGCTGATACTTTTCGCTAGTCCCTGTTCTTCCAGTACAACACCGCGCTTGTCCCGCCCTATTCCGTTCTGGTTGATACAGTACGAAACCTAACACTGGATGCGGAACACTAGCTGACGCCTTTGCAGAACTTTCTCAGTCATAGCATCCAGCGGAAGCTTGAGCTGCTGCCCACCATGATGGACTGCCTATACGCCAAGTGCACGCCCGTCATAACATCGTGCGTGATGGTGTGTAGATCCTTCTAGATAGCAAAACTCGGAGGTACTGAACTGACGAATGATGAACAGTCGGAACTCGAGAAACTCGGCCAGAAATACAGACTAGCTCTCCGCATAGCCCGAGACGAGCGGTGGGAGCGGCAACAGTGCGACCACAAGGGGACGTATGCAGACGACTGTAAGCACCCGACTTCCCGGGCTCTTCGGGTCCGCACAGTCACTAACCCCTACAGGTATCGTCGACAGAGTCATGAAGCACAAGATCTATATCGTCGCTACGAATGATCGAGACCTGAAGCGGAGAATAAGAAAGATACCCGGCGTGCCGATTATGAGTGTTGCGAGAGGGAAGTTTGTCATCGAGAGATTGCCTGATGCGCCGGAAAAATAAGATGAGATACCATGGGATGTGGAATCTAAAGCCACTGGCTATGAGGCCACGATCAACGACTTGTCGATTAGCGCGGCGTTTGGCATGGAAAATTGTAGAAGCATGGCATTCGGTAGCATGGTCGGGGCGTCTTGCGGCAGTTGGGATATTGCAGCGTGGTAGTTATACCCCCTAATCACGAGCTCAGTTTTAAGTCACGCATGGCACCAATACAGCTCTCAATTCACGTGAAGCAGGTTCAAATCATCTGGGACGCCGAAGCGCAGGATCCAGTTCTCCTTGTCTAAACTCTTCAAGTATTATCACTACATCTCCCGCCAGTTTTACCAGACTCGTCACCTTTCCACCTCGACCCTCAGACTCGCGCTTGTCCGTCCCCTCCCAACCCAAACAGGCCGCACACCCACCATCACTCACCATCACCCCTCGGCTCTCTATACTTCAGCGTATCCCTACCGCCCTATCACCCTACTTGCCACGCCCACGCTCCCAGCGGCGCCTCCAACAGCGCCCCCATCCTGGCGCCTGCGTCGCGCTGACGGCTTCACAGCTCGCGGCACGGGCGCGACGAACAGCGGTGCCTTTCTTCCTGCAGGCGGAGCGCGCGGCAGGGCGACGACGAAGGAGAAGAGGGATGTGAAGATGAAGGCGCAGGTTGTGAGTTCGAGGATCAACATCGTGGGAGGTGTCAGGCTCCGCTTTGCGCGGCCATGGACTGGTTATCGTCGTGGGAGGACGGCTGAGGGGCCGCTGGGGAGGCCGCGCTGGTAAAGGGGCTTTGGGGCGTCAGTTTTGGAGAGAGGGGGCGAAGGGATGCCTTACTCGAAGGAGCGGAAACTGTGACTTCGTTGTGATATTTTTCTTTCTGTCATATGCCTCCAGTATTATGGAGGATAGAAGACGTCTAGATCGTGGATAAATGCTGCCATCAAAGAGAGAGTATATGCGAGTGACTTGAAGGTGAGCATGCAGATTGAGAAGTCTTCGGGACGACGGCAAGAGAGGAGATGGTGGAGAACAACTGGGAATCTCACAGCAGAGGAAGATGTTTGAAAGGCTGGTGCATTGTCGTGTGCGGCCTTACTGCAAAGGGAGCATCCCTACCATGGTAGCTCTCAATGCTTGCTCCACCACCCAACGTGTTTTGAGATAAGACCATGATGCCCACTCGGTCAGACAAAGTCTTAATAATCTCTCGTGCAATTGACTCCATACTCTACAGGTTCATCCCAAAAGCTAAGCTTCCACTGCTCCCTAATGATCGCCACTCCTCAAACGCCGGGAGATCCACAGGCCCGATCCGTGTGCCTGAACCATGGTTGAACTCCGATATGCCCCTTGACCCAGCCAGTAATAGCTCTTACAACTCTGCCCAGCCAGACCCCGCACGCCTCACACTCTAGTCCCATTGCCATCGCTCCCTCATTGCTTGACCCTTACAAGCTCTCATATCCTAATCCTCATCATCTGTCTCGTCTGCATCGACCTCACCAAGCAACTCTCTATCCATCTCATCCAGCTCCTCTTCCCCCTGCTCATCCTCCCCATCCCCGGCGGGCAAACTACTCTCCCTCTCCCTATCCATGTCCCCCTCCCCTTCCAACTCCTCCTTCTCCCTCTCCCTCCGCTCCTCCTCCTCCTGCTCCTCCGCGTCCTGATACCTCAACTCCCTACCCAGCACCTGCCTCCTCTTCCTACTCTCTCCCGTCCCGCCCTCCCACCTATCCAGCCTCCTAGCCGCACGCCGCATAACCTGCAACCGTGCATGCGCCTCCTCACCCCAATCGTCCCACTCCAAGCTCGCAGGCACCAGCCCGCCAAACGCCAGGATCTGCTGCGGCGCACTTCCCACGCCCTCGGGCGCCAGGCCCAGCGGGTTCTCCTCCTCGGTATCATATCCATCCGGCAGGACTTTACACCGCTTCCACGCCCTGCTAACCGCGCCCTCACGAACCCTCTTTCGTTTCTTGGCCCGGAACTCCTCGCGTAGCCGGCGATCGAGGATGAAGTCGACCCGCTCCTTCCTGTACTTCTCGACCGCCTGCTGGTGCGCCGTCAGCGGTCTGCTGCGCTTGTGGCTCGGATCCGCGCCGTTGAGCGGGAGGTAGAATCCGTGTGGGCCTGTGGGTCCGGCGGCTGCTGCTGCTCCTCCTGCGGCGCCCAATGATAATGACTGCGCTTCTGAAACCGCTGTGGCGTCTCCCTTCGTTTTGGCGGGGCGCGACCCGCTGGCGGCGCCGGGATGGTTGCTGTTGATGCCACGACGAGGGCCCCAGTTGCCGCGGCCGGGACCTTTACGCTCGGGCGCTGTG
Organism: Coniosporium tulheliwenetii; assembly: GCA_030247845.1. Lineage (NCBI taxonomy): Eukaryota > Fungi > Ascomycota > Dothideomycetes > Coniosporium > Coniosporium tulheliwenetii. The sequence goes on from JAPDRP010000008.1 coordinate 427,620, forward strand.
GGCGGTGCTGGAGGTGGGGTTTCTTCGTTCAGGAGCTGGTTGATGCGCATGTTAGGAGTAGATTTGGGGGCTGTGGAGGCTGGGGCCGGCGGGCTGGCTGAGCGGGTGTTGAGGGAGGTGTCGGAGGGGTAGTCGGGATTGGATGGTTTGGTGCTGAGGAAAGGTTTGCGGGAGCCGCGACCTTTGTGGAGTTGTTAGCGGAGTGCTTGTGCGATGGAACGTGATAAATAGTAGCTGTGAGAGATGGGAGGGGGCTGTAATACCTATGCTGCCTTGTGGCGCGGGAGAGAGGTGCTCTTGCGCTGGTGTATTTGCTCCATCGTCTGATGCCACGGAGAAAACTGGGTTGTTGGTGAAGCCTATGATGCGTGTGTTAGTAGAGGTAGGAGAGGTGCTCAGAAAGAGGTTCAGAGATTTGAGAATAGAGGCGCGCCCTTTGACAAAATATAGCTGATCCGTGATGTTCTCTATCGAGAACGTCCCGAAATACCACTGCATGCTAGGGCCTGGTATGCTGCTGCAGCGCACCAGATGGGCATTTTCCGAAGGCAGTAGGCGTCAAGCCGTAGATCAACTGGCCGTTCGCACTGAACCTACCACCTTTCTCTACCGGAGGGTTAAGCCCTACCCGAGGCCCTCTTCGAGCCACACGCGCGTGATTAAGAAATGCTGACTGACCCTTCTTTCCCCACGCTTCGGCCCCGTAACAACCGGCGCCATATCACTTGCAAGTATATCTATTCCGCTCGTCAGCTGAAGCGTACAATCAAGGATATCGAGCTGACTTACTAACGCGCTCGTTCCGCTTCATCTCTCCAAATATTTTCTCCTCCTCGGTATCCACGTTCTCCACCGCAATCTCGGCTTCTGAGAGATGCTTGAAAGGCGGGCACTTAAGCGGCATGCCATTGGTCGCGTCGCCCGGTTGGCCGTACTGGCCAGGTCCGAAAGGGTTCTCCTGCGCAGCTTCCACCGAGAAGTCGCTCTCGAGATACCACCACATCAGCCACAGGAAAGCGGTTGCGCGACTTCTGCTGCTGAGAGAGGGCCGCATAACCAGGTCGAAGAAGTCGCGGGGAGGGGGAAATGTACTTCGGAGATCTTAGGGGCGTATTGGGCGAGTACGAAGATGAGGTTGACGGGGTTCGTGCGGGGCACCTTAGCTGCCTTGACCTCTTCGATTGTGCTGGGCTGCTCAACGTCTTCGGTGGCGCCTTTGAGGATCGATTTTAAACGAGGCGCGTCTTGCAGCTGTTTGTAGGCATTTGGGTCTTGGTGGGCTTGCAGGGAAGGTATAGAGTGGTAGGTTCGTAGCTGTGCGCGCATCTCGGGGAAGACTGCAAGCCGTTAGTGGATGCTGTATACGCTGGAGCTCGTCAAAGACATACAGTTGAGAGTCGTGTTCATCCGCCCGACGTTGACCAGAAGACAGACCATAGCCATGTTGATCGCCGCAGCGCGCTCTGTGAGCAGCTTGTCCTTTAGAATTTTGCTGCATTTGCTGCTCTTCGCCATAGCATCTAGGTATATGTCCGCAAATGTGTAGCCAAACGTTCCGTCGGAGAACCTATGGAACACCTTCTTGTCGTCTTCGAAGACGAACCGCAGGAAGTCATACTGGATATCCTTTCTCCACAGCGGTATACCGTCGTCCTTCTTCAGGTGGCGTATCTTGTTGCCCGAATAGACTGACGAAACGCTGCCATTCGCGTTGCGGCGAGTAGTCGTTGTCGTGGATGTGTACATGGGGATTTCTTTCTCTTTGGATGCAGAGCCCGCCTTCGAAGCTCTGCCCTCGTTCATGCTATCATCATGATCCTCCTGCTTGACAGCATCTTGCGCCGGCTTCGCGGGCGTCGCGGGCTCTTGCGCCTGAAAGGCGACGGTAGGATCGGCAGCGAGTATATGTTGCAAACTGGCCCTCGAATCAGGCGCATCAGAGCGAGAAGGCGCGGCGGGTGTACTGGCTTCCATCGCGTGGTACAATCTCGGATGGATCGGTTCGGGTTGGTGCAGAGGTTTTGAAGATAAATGGTGGGACCATTGGAGTGGAGGGTAAGAGGTTCGCTAAGGCATTATCACGGTAGTTGTCGAAGTCATCGCGGGCAAGACAACAGCATTCTTGGTGAAGGCGGTCATCGGAGCGGAATTTGTTCCAAGCGGTCGATACCGTGGTTCGCGCTCCTGCTCGTGAAGCTCTCCAGCTCTCCAGATGTCGCTGGCCGAGGATCCTCCGTCAGGCTTTCCGTCACCCCTTCCAATACCTTACCGAACAGGGGGATGGTCAATCAAGGCAAACAGCTTAGGAACAATGCTCTCAGCGCTTGGAGACCTACCTCTGGAGAGCTGCTCAGTTCTGGTTAGTTGAGCTGGTAAAAAGTGGTTTTAAGAAAACTGTAATCAGGTAGCTGCAAGTAACGTCACATCGCCAGTTGCAGGGGGAAATCCAGTACTTGATCAGATAGGCCCTCTGAATCATAAGGGTGTTCAAGCCTCCTACTGTTTAGAGTCGAAGCCTACTCGGCTCACGTCTAAGATAGACAGAGTCTCCAGGGTTTAAATGGGGGCGAACACAGACAGACCGCCATGTCCTGGGTGTGACATACTTCACAAACGGATGATTATATGCAGAGCAAGGCGTGCAGGAATATCTGGAGTTCAAGGCACACTCATATAATCATGTCCGCATGGCACAAATGAACTACAGTAGCAACAGAATGCTTGATCTATCCAGCTATCCGCCTACAAGTAAAAGGAAATTTTTTTGGTTGATCCGTCGTCTCAACCATAACACACAGCACCAAGTCTTGATAGCCTCTAAATGCTCGAGCAGAGAACCCATCGCGCAGACCTCCGCCGTTTGACCCTCCATAAAGGCGCATGAAGCCTTGATGTAGTGACCCAGGAGGTCTCAAAGCCATGATCATTCCCCAGGAATCCCTTTAGCATATCTGCAAAGAGCAAACTAGAAAGTGGCCCTGTATCAGGGCAAAGACTTGAGTGAAACCGTGATGGCAAGATGAAGAATCGCTTTTATGACTGATGAGTGAGCAAATTAACAACACCCGCCGGCAGCAGGAGAAGAAACGAAATCTATGATGGAAGCACACGAGCCGTAAAGAGGTCGTAAAGCATTTCGCTCCCCTTAGATAGGCCAGGCCCTTTTGAGCCCGCGACCCACAGTGTGCGCTGAGCTTTGGTTTTCCAGCTGAGAAGTGATTGCGCCGTCGCCCTCCGTTGGACATTATGCAGGAGCTCTAAAAGGAGGCAACAACGCAAGTGGAAACTCAACGCTATCTATATGCTTTGTGGGGTATGAGCAGAGCAGTCCCGGACCTTCGTGCCACCTGACGAGTCCGACGTGGAAATCAGGAAGCAAAACAGATGCAGAAAATCGAAAAAAACCAGTAGGAACCGTCAAACTCGAAAGACGTAGTCCGCCTGCGGGTGCCTGAGTTGTATGGCACCGTCATGATCGCGGAGTAGAAGAACGTCTACCACCAAGACTGACCACCAGGACCTGATGGGTTGCCGTAGCCGCCGCCATAGCCTCCTTGGCTGTAACCACCTCCGTAGCCACCAGCAGGGGGACCGCCATAGCCACCGCCGTAACCTCCGGATGGTGCACCACCGAAGCCGCCACCAAAGCCACCGCCAGGGGCACGGTTGCCGCCATAGCTACGGACGTCGCGTGTGGCAGTAGCACCGCGGCCACGACCGCCTCCGGAGCGCCCACCACCGCGGCTACCACCACCAAAGCCGCTGCCTTCGCGCGAGATGCTCTCCAAGAAGCTCGGCACTTCCTGGTTGGCCTCCTTCAGAAGATCGATGAGATCGCGGACGACGCCTCGGTTGCCGCGGTTGAAGAAAGCAGTAGAGATACCAGTATTGCCAGCACGACCGGTACGGCCAATGCGGTGGACATAGTCGTCGATATCGGTGGGAAGGTCGTAGTTGACGACGTGGGTGACATTCGGAATATCCAGACCACGAGCTGCGACAGCGGTGGCAACAAGGATGGGGTAGCGGCCGCTACGGAACATCTCCAGCGCCTTCTCACGCTCCCTCTGGGTCCGGTCACCGTGGATGGAAGTCGCAGGAAACCTTGATTGATAAGGAAGTCGGAAAGCGAATCGGCCATGCGCTTAGTCTCGACGAAGATCAAAGTGAGACCAGCGCCGTGTGTGTGCAGAATGTCGAGCAGGACAGAGCGCTTGTCGATATCCTCCACATACTCGACCTTCTGCGTAATGTTCTCAGATGTAGAACCAACGCGACCGACGGAGAGGAAGATGTAGTCTTTCAAGAAATCGCGTGCAAGCATCTGAATGTCGCGCGGGAATGTGGCGGAAAACATGAGAGTCTGACGGCCAGCCGTTGGGGGCATGTCCTCGCCCTCGACGATGCGGCGGATCTGGGGCTCGAAACCCATGTCCAGCATGCGGTCAGCCTCGTCCAGAACAAGGTACTTGATGTTCGCAAGAGAAATACGTCCACGCTCGATGAGGTCGACTAGACGACCGGGAGTGGCAACCAGCAGATCGCAGCCACGCTCAATCTGGCGGAGCTGAGAGCCAATGTCTGCGCCACCATAGACGACGCACGGTCGGATCCAGGAGCGGTAGGCGAACTTCCGTGCCTCATCAAAGATTTGCGAGACCAGCTCACGCGTCGGAGCCAGGATCAACGTAGTAGGATAAGCCTTTCGGTTGCGGCCGAAACCGCCTTGCTGTGCGACAGGTGCACTCGGGCCATTGATGAAGCCTTGAGAGAGAATAGGGAACAAGAAACCGCCAGTCTTGCCGGAACCGGTCTGCGCACAAGCCATCAAGTCGCGGCCAGCCATGACGATCGGAACAGAGTACTTCTGCACCGGTGTAGGGACTTTGTAACCGGCAAGCTCGATGTTGCTGAGAAGGTGGTCATCCAGAGGCGGGTTCTCGAACCTGGTGATCGGATCGGGGACGCCCTGGCCGGACGCCTCAACCGGGATATCGTCGTACTTTTCGAAGTTGATACCAGTTTGCTGCTTGGAGGGGTCGTTGGGAACGCCGAAGAGCTCACGCTCCAGACGCGGGTTGGCAGGGCCCGGGATGTGCTTTCCATCTCTCCATTGTCCGTCTCCAGATCCACGAGCAGCTGCGCTGGTACCAGCACCAGGCTTTCCGTATGCGGTCGGGTCGAAGCGACCAGTTGGTTGGTAGGGAGCGGGAGTAGCCCAGGATCCGCCTTGCGGAGCGTCGCGAGCTCCGTGGGGGTTGAAACTTGGAGCACTAGCCCAGCTGTCGTTGCCGCCAGCGCGACGGGGTGGAGGGCCACTGTCTCGAGTTAGCGGGTGATTGTTGGCATGATTTCGGTGCCTTTGCACTGACCCTCCATTTGCCCATGCACTACCGTTCATGCCGGTACTGCCGTTCATGCTACCGTTAGCCATCGCTGGTGGCGGAGCATGCATCTCCGGCCCAGGAGGTGGTCCTCCTGCGCCACGGCCTCGAAGGTGAGGCGGAATATAAGCCGAACGCTCGAAACCGTTCTGGTGCGGAGCGTGCTGAGAGTCGTTGAGCGACAAGCCGTTCATGTTAAGCTGATTAGCCATGTTGGAAGATGGGTTCTTCAGATGTCGGAAACTTTCAACGAAGCGTGAAGATCGGATGAAGTCTGATGACGGTCGGTTTGTCGTTTGTGGCGAACGTGGAGTCGTCCGATATGTATTAGGACTCTACCAGACTCTGAACAGAGCAGTAGAGAGTGACGTGGCGATGTGGATCGAAAGTCGAGCTGAGTGAGCAGGCAGAAACAGGCCTGAAAGCGTTCGTGAAGGGAGAGGCAAGGACTACAGGATCCTTAATACTCCCAAGAAACGAACGATAGAAAAAGACAAAGGCTCTGTGAAGCGTGCAAAGAGCAGATGAATATTGTTTGTGTGTTGTGGTGGTTGAGAGTGGGAGAGCAGAGGTTTTGTGTTCGAGCGAAAGATGTAGAACGAACCTAAGCGGCTAAGGCTGCTCACAAATTTTCTGCCGCGTTGCCCCTGTGCCAAGCCTTGACGCTCGGCCGCTTTCCGATTCTCACCGCAGCGTCAGCAAGAGATGGATGCAGCCAGAAATTTCACTGCTCACGAGCATCACGGGATTAGTTATGGACGGACGGAATGCAGGATGCCGCTTTGCAGCACGCAGACTTTGCGCTTCACCGCTATAGTCTCTGGATATGATCCACGCGTCACTGTCCCTTTCACATGTCACGATCCATGGCTGGAGAGACTCTATGCTTGGGCCAACCACTGCGTTGCAAATGTCTATTATAATCAGACCAGATTTCTACTCTTACCAGAGGCCGCAGCGCCTGATTGACTTTTACGCGTGCGGAGAAAGACAAAAACAACAGCCAAGATGATCGCTAGCAAGAAAACCTTCTGCCCCAAGCTCAGCCCTTCTTCAGCAGCCTTGGATACCTGCGAAGTGACGGTGTCTTTGACTGCTTCTGGCACAACGTCCGGGACCGCCAACTTGGGTGCGTTGGTGCGAGTGACGTCCAAATCATCCCCCTCAATAGCAGGTTCAGCGGAACCCAAGAGATCTTGGTAGAGAGGGCGAGAAGCATCAGCGGATCCGGAGCAGGTAGGTAGGCCATGGAGTTGATCAGAGCTCTGCTTTGGTACCTTCTTCTGCGGGCATCTCCAGCTCGCCGCTTTTGGCGATCTTGACCGGCTTCTTCGGCTTGTCGCCGGCGCCCTTGTCTACGTTTTCGATCTTCTCGACCACGTCGTAGCCCTCGAGGACCTCGCCGAAGACAACGTGGCGGCCGTCCAGCCAGGGGGTGACGACGGTGGTGATGAAGAACTGGCTACCGTTGGTGTCCTTGCCTGAGTTGGCCATGCCTGTGAAGCGTTAGCCTGGAGTACTTCCCAGCCTCGAGACCGGTCAGGGACTTACTGAGGAGACCCTTCTTGCTGTGCTTGAGCTTGAAGTTCTCGTCGGGAAATTTGTTCCCATAGATGGACTTCCCACCAGTGCCGTCGCCTTTGGTGAAGTCACCACCCTGGATCATGAACTGCTTGATGACCCGATGGAAGGCCGATCCCTCATATCCAAACCCCTTCTCGCCTGTGGCCAACGCACTATGTATTCGTGAGCAAGACGGTCGGATGGTTGCGTCGATTCTGCATTGCGGTCTTACCGAAAGTTCTCTGCGGTCTGAACTCAAGTTAGCGCCGCGTACCTGGCCGTATACTAGACATGAGAAACACCCACCTTTGGGACCGTCTTTCCGTAAAGGCCCATGACAATTCTCCCAAGCGGCTGACCATCTTGTTCGATATCGAAATAGACCTATACGTAAACCATTGTCAGAGACCGCAACTTGGTAGGCTCGGTAGCAATTGCTCCTACCTTGTGTGTGATCTTGGGTCCCTTGACCGCTTGACTCGTCTGCGCGAAGAAGACGAAGGTGAACGTCAGGACCACAAGGACCGAGACGAGGATTCTCTGGAGGAAGTTCATTGTGGATGCTGCTGGAAGAATTACAGGAACGAAAGGGATCTATGAACTGCAGAAGTGCCCGCGCTGCCCCTCTCGATGTTGAAACACACCGTGTCCGTCCCAAAGTCCTAGCTCCATGAAGCACGTGACTGCGGAGCTTCGAGCGAAACTTCCAAAACGCAACGAGAGAACCCCTCAAACGAAGCCAGCAGATCCAGCAAAGATGGTAAGACCAGCTCGCTCACCTATTCGATTTATACTAACCGTCACAGGTCCTACTATTAGGCGTCAACTTCTCCGAGCAGCGCCTCGTAAAAGTATGTCTCCAGCAACCCCAATCCACCCCCAACGCCAACGCCTCCAGCACACGTCGCAAACACCAAACTACACTATAAAACTGTCCGCACTAACCTCCCCCTCCAGCGCGCCCTCGAAACCTTCTACGGCATCGGCCCCTCCGTCTCGACGCGCATAATGGCGCGCTTCTCCATCCACCCGACCGCCAAGATCCGCGACCTCGAGAACAAGCACATCACGGACCTGACCGCCGAGCTGACAGGCATGAGGATCGAGAATGATCTCCGGCGGCAGTTGAGGGAGAATATCACGCGGCTGAGGGATATGGGGAGTTATCGGGGGCGGAGGCATGCTATGGGATTGCCTGTACGGGGACAGAGGACGAGGACACAGGTATGTTTTCTGGGGGTGGGGAATTGGGTGAGGGATGAGGGTGCTGACATGGTGTAGATACAAACGGCGAGGAAGCTAAACCGGATCGAGCGGAGGGGGTAGAGGGGGTTGGGTGGGCGGCTGTAGGATTTTGTATGCATAGCAGTGCATTGGGCGGCGTATTTTGGGAGTTCTCAAAGAGTAGGGCTACTGGAGGTAGATCTACCGCCTGCGTAGTCGATTCGAAATGGAAAGAGTAGTGATATGGATCCATCTCAGTTGACCACAACGATAAACGGCACACACAGACCTTGACACATAATGTCCTAGACGAATTTGCAAGGATCCATCAACGATGAAGACTAGTACTGCGGACAGCAACTCCAGCAGTCCCATGAAGCTATTCACTGCCTTGACAAGTATAAAATCTGAATCACGCGGTATCGCATTGTACTATGAAAGATGGCTTCCAAAGTGATCTGACTTGACAGACCTACTCTAACGTTACTACACAGCAGTCGTCTCTTCGACAAAAGCGGCGGCGAAGAGACTACACGTCATCAACTCGTATTCGTGGATGCAAGCTGCTTGTGCTTGCGACTCAACGATTCCGACAAAGAGGATCTCTAGTCCTCTGTAGGATGGGCAAACCCCTCGAGGATGATGCGGCCCTTCTCTGCTTGGCCACTGCCACCTCCCACTCGCCCATTTAAGGCACCCTCACCCCAAGCCCTACACTCCCCGTCTGAAATGCCTCCACCAACCCCATCCCCACCGCTTCCTCGAGCACCCACTCGAATCTCAACCCCCAAAACGTCCTCCACTTCTTCGTCCTTCCCGGCAGCACGCCCACAAACTCTCCCCTCACCTTCTTCGCCCTGGTCGCCGCACTCTCATCCGCAACCCCGCCATCCCACCGCTCCCGCAACATGTCCACAGGCGCCTCTCTGTACCGCGAGCTCTTGCCCAGCAGCGCGATCAAATGACTCCGCGCGGTGGTCAGGAGGCGGAGGTAGGGTCCAGTGTTTGGTAGGGAGAAGTTGTACTGCGCTCCGCTGGCTCCGGTAGCCCTCGCACCCCCGGAGATGGCTGTGCCGCCGCCACTGCCGCCTACATTGTGGAGTGTATTCGCGCCGCCGACGGCCTCGAGAGTGCCGGCCGCAGCTCTGGAGCCGGCGGAAGCGAGGGATGAGAGCGTGCCGGAGGAGGCGACGCTAGGGCGGAAGTAGAAGTCTGCGGTTGATGAGTGTGCCAAGGCTGTGGTGGAGATGAGGAAGCCGGCTGACGTGAGGGCGGCGGCTTCGGAGTGGGTTAGGGCGGTGCTGGGGATGCTGCATGTATGTGTGGCGCGGAGCAGGGTGACATATTTCTCCTTCAGACTGTCTGAGAGGTCGGGATGGGAACGTACCAGCCGCTCCCAGTCGGAGAAGAGGACGAGGCACTCGCCCACGGCGTCTCGGTCTCGGCCCGCTGTTCGGCCGGGTATAACGAGTTTGCGGAGTTTGCCTGAGCGGATGAGGTCGGCGATCTCACGGTCTGTGGAGGTGGGAGAGTTGGTGAAGGAGTGTACATGCGCTACGGTAACGACAGGTGGGAGATTGAGTCGGTAGTTGAGCACCTCTGCTGTCCTCGTCGAGTTCATCCCAGAGCTTCGTTCCGGTACCTCGCTGAACATACGGTCACGGATGTACGTTATGAGCGGCAGCACGCTACGAGGAGTGTCCGGACCAGCCAAAGTGGTAATAAGGCCTGCATCCTCCAAGCGCTCCTGAAACTGACCAGCGCCATCATCTGATTTTCGCCTCGGTGTCTGTGAAGGCTTGCGGCGAGGATTCGAGGAGAACGGCGAGGACGACGAGCGAGATGCTGACTTCGTAACGCGAGAGCTGTGGGCGGCCGTGATCTGCAGTGGCATACTATCCCCTTAAAGCTGCGATGTCAGTCAAGGGAAGGAAGGAATGTGCTCGAGGCAGCAACATGTCGAGTCTTGCTTCGCCGGCACGTGACCGAGATAGTTGACATCCTGAGTCAATCCACGCTTCCTGGATACAGCCGCGTAGGCGACGTGCTGCGTACTGCCTCGGCCCTCTCCACCATGGCGATGCTCACCGTCGTATTCCGCGTGCAGCAGAAGACGAGGGATCCTCGAACTGCGCTTTGGCCCCAACCTCGGCGGCCTGCAGGCGACGTCATGCTGAAAACAGCACGAACTCCGCGCAGCGGAGCAGCGGGATGGCCGCCGTGTCTTTCGCAAAGAACCTCAACGTCGCTCCATAGCACGACAATGATGGTCGAGCAACGTACACGAGAGGCTTAGCAACCTACGCAGACGTCCGCCACGCCCTCATCATGTCTTTCGATACCGACTACGACCTGCCGCCTAAAACCTACCTCGACGCTACCGTGCAAGACCCCAATGGCATACCCATTCCACTCAATGTGCCAAAGACCAATGGCATACACGAGGTCTCGGAATCGCACCTGGACAGCAATGGCGCCTTCAACGCGATAGAGGAGCAGCTGCCAGAGCCGCAGCCGGAGCCGGTGGAACTAAATGGCTCCTACCTCAACGGCGAGTCTCACACACCGAATGAGTATACAGGAGCAGGCCTCGACTGCCTGCCTAGGAGCCCTACCCGCAAGGGACATAACCGAAGGACCTCGAGACAACACAGCAGCCCCAAGCATGAGCGGCATGAGAAGGAGTCATCCAATGAGAACAACATCATCTACGAGAAGTTCGAGGATAGAGCCGGAGACCGATTGATGAGCGTCAAGCCAGATGACGAGTGGGAGAAAGCGCTCCGACTTGACGAAAAGGAGAAGAAGCCCAAATCGCAAGCAGGCAAGGATAAGCTCGCCAGCGGCCGTCAAGCGGGTACAGGATGGGACCGCAGCGCGTAAGTCTACCTCTCGCTTGAGATGAGCTATCCTTATATCCTAACGTACTAACAGCATCCGCTTTGCGCCCCTAAACATCCCCCTCAAGCGCCGGCTCCAAACCCTCGCGGTCCTCATGCACACCCTCAGCATCGCCCTCATGCTCACAACCTTCTTCCTCCTTTGCTCAATTCCCCTCCTCTGGCCGCTCCTAATCCCTTACCTCCTCTTCTGCCTCTTCAGCCGCGCCCACATTTCGGGCGAGCTCTCCTACCGCTCCGAGCGCATGCGACGGCTCCCATGGTGGTCCCTCTTTGCGTCCTACTTCCCCGCGCGTCTCCACCGCACCTGCCCGCTCCCACCCACCCGCAAATACATCTTCGGCTACCACCCGCACGGCATCATTTCCCACGGCGCCTTCGCGGCCTTCGCAACAGAGGCCCTGGGCTTCGGCCAGCTTTTCCCGGGCATCACGAATACGCTCCTGACGCTCGATTCCAACTTCAGGATCCCGCTGTATAGGGATTACGCGCTGCGCATGGGACTTGCATCTGTCAGCAGGGAGAGCTGCGAGAATCTCCTCTCCCGCGGCGGCCCGAACGGCGAGGGCATGGGTCGCGCGATCACGATCGTTATTGGCGGCGCGCGGGAGTCACTGGACGCCGTCCCGGGCCATATGCGTCTCGTCCTTAACAGCCGCAAGGGCTTCGTCAAGTTGGCAATACGCCAGGGAGCGGATCTGGTGCCTGTGCTTGCGTTCGGTGAGAACGACCTGTATGAGCAGGTCGAGAAGGAGGAGCATCCTTGGATACATCGGGGGCAGTTGATGGTGAAGAAGGCGCTGGGGTTCACGGTGCCGTTATTTCATGCGAGGGGTGTGTTTAACTATGATGTTGGCATGATGCCGTATAGACGGCCGGTCAATATTGTGGTGGGTAAGCCGGTCAAGGTGGTTAGACAGGAAAGGCCGGACCAGGGGTATGTGGATCAGGTGCATGAGAGATATGTGGAGGAGCTGGTGGGAATTTGGGATCAGTGGAAGGATACGTTTGCGAGAGATAGGCAGGGGAGTTGGAGATTGTGGATTAGATGCAACATAGCTTTGGTTCTGGCTGGCACTAGCCGTTACTTCTCCTGGGATGGGTCGTCCATATTGCGAGCGCTGTTGATATCTAGTACTTTAGGGACATTCTTCTCCATGGCTTACGAGTATTTAGACACACGAAAAGCTGAGACTGTCGATGTATGGTCTCGTCATAGGATAGCATACGAGATCTCATGCGTTGTGAAGGTTGCATATGTGGGCTCTCCCCATTACCGTTGCCGCTTTGCTGTTAGAAGTGGGCGGAGCAGATGTACACCTCGACCGTACGCGGTTATCCCCATCCTCCAACCAGCTCATCCTCCACCGGCTCCATCTCCCTTTGCAGCCTCTCCGCGACCTCATCTACCTCCTTCCAAACCCTCAACAGATTCCTCCCCACTACCTTCGCCGCATTCTCATCGCTGACCCCCTGCCCCAGAAGCTCAGCAACCAGATCCGGAAACTTGGACACATCCTCCAGCCCCCTGGGCGTGCTCTCAATGCCGTCATAATCCGTCCCGATGCCCACATGGTCGTAGCCGATCAAGTCCCCAATATACATGATATGCCTGACCACCTGCGCGAGCGTAGCGTTCGCCGGATAGAACTCCGGCAGTCCGGAGTCGTCTTTCCCAGGCACGCACGAGATGAAGTCGGGGCTAAAATTTACCATCACGAGGCTGTTACGCGCCTTAACAAGGCGTAGCACATCGTCCGGGACGTTCCGCGGATGCGGACACAGCGTGTACGCAGAGCTGTGGCTGAAGATCGGCGGCGCGAGACTGCCTTCCCAGCTCCCCCCCCCTCCTCCCTACTAGTAGCAGACCCGTCGAGAACGTCGCGCATCGTCTCGCGACTTACGTGGGCGAGATCAACCAACATCCCCAACCGATTCATCTCCCTGACCACCCTCCTCCCCTGCGGGGAAACACCGCCCCATAGCGGCTCCGCAACCACAGTCTTGCGCGTAGCGCCGTCGGTCACGAGTGCGGCGTCCGCGTACGAGTTGTGGCAGTTCCAGGTTAGGGTTGCGTAGCGCACCCCCAGCTGGTGGTAGAGGCGGAGTGTGGATAGGGAGTTGCCGATTTGGTGCAGGCCTTCGATTGCGAGGGGGAGATGAGACGCTTCGAGGCGAAGGCGTGGAGCGCGGAGGCGTGGGAGGGGGTGGGGGTGAAGTGGCGGGGGTAGAGGGCGCTGAGGCGGTGGTAGAGGTCGAGTTGTTGGAGGGTGGCTTTGACGACTGGGGGTCGTTAGTTCTGCGCGATTGGACGCGGTGTAGAATCCAATGACTTCGTGTGTTTTCAGACTTGAGGCGAGTAACAGAGGAGGAGTCTCGTATGATCATGGGACATATTGATGAGTACTTTGAGACCTTGAAGGGTGACCCAACAGGTAGCGAGTAGCATGGAACCTCAATGGACAAGAGTCGACTTAAGAAACAATTGACGAACACAAAGAAACCTACTAGGCGCATACACCTCGTCCGAGAAATCCGAAGCATTACTCGGACATGGCATGAAGGCGCTCCAGAACGCGCCTCCAACCTTCCCCTGATCCAGACGAGGTAAGTCGACATGCCCCATCATTCCCCCTTCTCAAACTTATCCGTAAAGTTCGACCCATAGATCTGATTCTTATACAAAAACCGGATCAGAATCATAAGATCATTATGGCCATCGATGAGTGGATTCTCCTCTAGGATTTTGATTGCTCTTTCCTCAACCGTCAAGACTCTTGGGACAAAGTGGTCCGCATCCAACGGAACGTCAAAGAAGAGGTTGTATGTGACAAAGCTGAGCCAACATAGTGACAGTATGAGAAAAGTAGTAAATGGCGAAGAGTATCTTGATAAACGTTTGACAGGCCGGCCATGCTCTAGGTTGTCCAGAGCATTTTCGTAGATGCGCCGCTTCTCGTTCAGCAAGGGGGTCAGATCGTCCATTCTGCGTGGCATTGTCACATCTCCGGGATTCTACTGAACCCGCCTAAGTACGTCTGCATTCAAACCAAGAGGCAGTTCTTTTGGAGAGCTTGGGTAAGAGCATGACGACACGTCGTGAGGCAGACATTCAGGCAGAACTGCGTCCGAGCTTCGCGCGCCTTGTGTGTTTTCGAAGCTTCAACTCCACCAGCTCAAAAGCACACAAGCTATATCAATAGCTGAACAAGTAACAATGGCAGTCTTTTCCTCCATGACAATCGTTCGCGCCCTGTCCATCTTCCACCTGACTGTTGCCTTCTTCCTCCTGACCTCCCCGCGCACAATCTCAGAACAGAACCTTGTTTACCTGCTTGGGGAATCGATGCGCCTTGTACACAATCCCCTCCCCCTCCCATCACCCCCATTACGTATACCCCGCTAAGCTATTATACAGCCTCCAGTACCCTCCCTCTCCATCAAGTCCCCCTAACAGCCTTCCTCGCCGTCCTCTTCGCCTTCCTCGGCCTCTCCGACTTCACAGCCGCCTCCATGCCCTCAGAGCTATCAATCCCGTTCTTCACGTCCCAGGCGCCAGTGCGACTGCTTTTCCTGTTCATGGTGACGAGCTACACGTATCTCTTCAAGAGAGGCGGCATGTTCGCGGGACAGGGTCTGGCGTATAAGCCGGGCGTGGGGGAGGAGCTGAAGAATGGCGTGGTGTTTACGTGGGGGTTTCTGGAGCTTACGGCCTGGTTTTGGGTGTTTCTTACGCTGAGGGATGAGAGGAGGCAGGCGGCTATCCAGTTGATGGAGAGGAGGAAGGCGGAGGCGGATAGGATGTGAGATGTTGTGGTATTACTTGAGGCATCCTAACGCGTGGCCTACTACGGCAACAAGCAATAGCATAATCTGCGAAAACTCCAAATACTGTGAGGGCTGGCCATCCGTTTGCGACGCATATCCTCGCAGTAGCACCTCAGGGTTCCGACTGGTATACCGGATCGGCTCACCAACAGCTGGAATATCCGAAGTGCTGCCTTGCAAACACTTGCGTAATCGAGGTCGCGGTACAATATCGGACCGTGTCATCGTTCTACGAGGATACCGCATTTCCGTATCTGGATACTCCGAGTGTTTTCTGTGCGCGCCCTGACCAGCGTTGGACTCGCCGATTTTATGGTGTAGATAAATCCTCATGTTTGCCTTACTACTCTCTCATATACACGCTCAGCAGACCCTTTGGAGGAAGCCAACCCAAGCAGCAAGAGTAGCTTCGATCAAACCAACGTTACGGACGAACTTCACAATACATCAGAAACACGCTGCATAAAACAGTGCGTGTGGTGAACTTGATAACGCGATCGTTCTACTGCTCTATAGTGCAGTACGATCTGACCTTAAACTATCCAAACGGACCGGCACTTCCCAAATCTCCTGCACAGAACCATCCCAGATCCATTCAGTGAACGTCATCCTCCCATATACATCCCAAGCGACAGTAAATTCACACAACCACCCTCAAGCCAAGCCCTCCCCCTCAATCATCGCACTCAAGATCCCACTCCCTACCCCCTCAAGCTCTCCATCAGCTCCTTCTCCCCCACACAACTCGCAACCCTCTTCTCCTCGACCACCTTCCCCCAAATCCTCCTCTTCCCCTCCGACTCGGCGTAGCCGGTGCCACAAAACTCCCATTCCGCCCCGTCCCCTCCACGGCAGACACCAAACTCAGCGTCTCGAGGCTCCCAACCACATCCCTGAACTCCGTCGCCGTGAGCGGATGCAGCAGATTCTCGCGCGTGCAAAGGGACGCGTAGGCCTCGTATAGTGCTTTCACTGTGGGCGCTGAGGCGGCGGTTGCCCGTTTGGATGGCGTGCTGGGCATCGTGTTGGCGTCTACCAGGGATGCAGCACGCTTGTTTCGCTTCTCGAGCGCGCAAAGGGCGCACAGAGCGGCTTTCTGCTGCAGGTTCAGTGCGGAGAGGCGCTGGGTCGTGCCGTTGCTGAAGACCGCGGATGTAATGCGCGCGATGTGGGCGATTGTGGCGCGAGGTGCGGTCTTAATGGTCAAGGCCGTTAAGGATGATGCGACGAGCTCGTTCTGCCGGGCGACGGTTTTGAAAGGCGAGCGGGTGGCTGGCGGGGAAGAGAGGTTCATGTTCTCGACTAGCGGCGTCTTTGTGGGAGATGGTGTTGGTGTGGGCGTCTGCTCTGTTGCTTTCTTGAGGTGCTGGTCTCGGGTTTCGGCCTCGATGGCGTCGATGGCGCGACGGCAGATGTCGAGGGCTTTGCGGAGATCGCCCGTTTGGGAGGAGACTTTCTTGGAGAGGAACTGAATTGCCGTGGGGTGAATGAAAGGGACGTAGTCAGCCGGCGCTGCGGTGTTGGATGGGACGAGAGATTTGAGCTTCGATGTGACTATGGAGGCTATTTCGCCTGCAGTGTATGGCATGAACGGTAAGAGTTCAGGCTTCAGACCACGTGCCTTGAGGCGTGGAAGGAATCGGTCTGTAAGGTCGAGGGCGTTGGCTATGCCGATGAGGATAAGGCTGGATGAAGGCAAGAGAGACCACTCGAAGAGATTGTAGAGGAGTTCGACATCCAGTTCTAGCAAGTGGTCCACTTCGTCAAGGGTGACGAGATACGCAACTTCGCGTTTGGTGAAATAGTCTTCTAGGATTTCCATTGCCGAGCCTTCTAGATTCCCAATGTCTTCGCTGAGATCTTCCAAGAGCTTCCCGTAGATGTCTTCCGCGCTTTTAGCCGTCATACAATTGATATATGCTCGCTTTATGGAGCTGTCCTCGGTAAAGCTGCTGCTGACCTCGCTGATGAGCGCGCTTTTTCCCGTTCCTGGAGGCCCTGAGATGTAGATGCATCCGGACGATTTGGACTCGATGCGGCTAGACACGAAGGTGTTGAGTTCCTGTCTCTCATTGTCTCGACCGACTAAGCGACCAGCTCTAGCACCCTTGTTGAAAAGCTGACGCGCCTCGTTGTACACCGTAGGTACAGAGACGCGAGGCGTTGCCGGAGTGCGCGGAGTTCGAGGCGTCAAAGGCGTTCCAACAGCCCTAACGCGATGTGATGGCGTAACGGGGACTCTCTTGGACAGCGCATCACGGTGCCGGGGAGTCTGAGGGGTTGCTGTCTGTGCCGGTTTCGTGTCGAACGCAGCGATGGATTTGGATGTCTTAAAGTACGCGTCGATTTTCGGGGATGGTAATGCAATTCTGTTCTCGACAGCTCCATGCTTCGCTGGTATGGCGCTGGATGCTGTCCTATTGATAGACTGTTTGGTTTTCGTAGACGGGTTGTCCACTTCCATGTGGTCGCCATCCTGGGCGGCATCTCTTACCTTTCTCGGGGTGACAAAAGGGTTCTCGTTCTCATCGTTGTCCACACAGACAGTGACCGCACGCCGTTTTGCGCGAGTGAGGACTGGAGAGCGTGGTGCTGTGGAGAGAGGATCAGTATCAGACTTTTGGGAAGGTGCTCGGAGATTGTTTACCTGCTGGATCCGCGCATGCTCTCGTCCGCTTGCCTAGAACAGTAGCAGGCATGATGATAGCTATGAATTGATACTGGAAGTTGCGATACGATCGCTGTGCGGAAGGTGTTGTGGGTGGGTTGTGCTTGCTGGTGCGGAAGTGGGAGAGTGGGTGCTTCCTGCGTCTTTGTAGATGTCGCGCGTTCGCGTACGCAGCGCGCTGCGCGTAAAGTGCCAAGGCTTGGCATGCACGCTTGATTGATCCTCGATCCAACCACCTCTCAAGAGCTCTTCACCTTGCCTTCATCCTCCGATGAAACGCGTCAAATGTAGAGTCACGACGTAGCTGGAACTACAAGCTTATGTTTTCGCGCATCGATCTCCCAGAGAATCCGAGATATGAAAGAGACGGTCAAGTAACCATTTCCACTTTCGATGTCACATACTATCATACCTACCTAACGCTGTGTTCTTGTAACAACGTGATTGCGACTTCAGCTCGGTTACTATTCTGAGTTAGATACGTCAGTCTCACCAGCCTCGAGCAGCACTTTCGCCCTACAGACTAATTGGTGACCGGCTCATCACTGGTCAAGGACGTACCTCCGGTCTTCCCACCGAGCAAACAGAGGAATCCTTGCTCGTCTAGCGCATTCATGTGCTTGATTAGTGGGCCAATACTTGTAGACTCATCTGTCACCGGCCTGTCTGCAGGTCGCACGAGGCCTCGAGCATAATGTTTGCTCAGCCTTGAGATATGAGCATCGACTTACACTACACGCCTCGAGGGCCTCCATCGGGTCTCGATCACGGCAGAAGACCTGGCAGACTCCGTTTTGCCGGCACTGCAACCTGTCAGAAGGTTTGCTTGCGTGACGCAGGTTCAATAGCATTGCCAGTGCAACTCTGTCGCCTGATAATGCAACCCTGCCTGAGGTCCAAGTCCTTAGGGCTGGCCACTATAAACTCCGCTGCGATTGCTTAACCTCTTGGTCCCATTCTCGGTTCTGAGCAAGGCCTCAGCCTCTTGAGAATGACGAACTCTTACTCGATAACAACGGCTGTTGTCTCTGCTCTTCTGCGATGGCCATGATACATCGGCGCTGCAATGACCCACTTTGCCTTCACCATCATCCTTTTGAACGTGCCGCCATCGTTAGAACCCTAGGAATAGCGGGCTGGGGCCGAGGCCGTCATGGTCCTCGCGGAGTACCATTTCCGGGACATAATGGCGGCTTCGCCAGGCCTCGTTTCGGGCCCATATGCGCAGACCCCCAGAATTTGGCCCGTGGCGAGGTGGTTTAGCCTTTGAGCCGAACCTCATAGGAAATGGGCGCAACTGGGGATGCAGATGCGAGTGGTGTGCCAGTTGGAAACTGGCTTATCCAGGATACGTATGTACCATGCGTTTTTTCTCTTTGCGAGGACGCAGCCTAGCCACAGCAACTCTTTGTTGACGCTTTACAGGAACACGACCCGCTCTGGCCATACCTCATCGACGCGTGGGATGAAGTTCATGAGGACTTCATGACGAACAACCCCTGGGCCCCAAGGTTCAGCGAACGTACTGTGCGGCGCATCGAAAACATCATCGGCATGATCCGCGCCGTGATGAGAGTTAACCGCGGGGGCTGCGTTCCGTTTTGAAGGTGTTATCGAGGAGCTGTGGATGTTAAGGGAGGTTGTTTTCAGAGAGCTTGAACACCAAGGTTGGCCGCCTTGGCTTGACCATGATTTCTGAATTTTTCTTAGTCATGGCCGACCTCTTCTTTTACGACGGTGGATTCCACCTCCTTCTAACACCTTCACGGCTATTGAAGATTGGTCCAGTCTGGAGCTGATGGCACCATCGTGGGTTCTGTTTGAAAGTATCGCCGTATATCATTCAATACTCGTGGGGCTGTGCTACCGTATTCTTGGCCCAGTTATCCATCACAGGCTGTCCCACCTGAATGTTAGTGGTGCCTGGGATATTCTTTGGGTTATCAAACATATTTTGATGGTTGTCGACTACCGCTATTGTAAAGGATACAATGTGGATATGGGTCTAGAGCCTCAACCTGGGATGTTGTCTGATCCTCGGGTCGATACATGCGTGTTGTCTTTTGTACGTCCGTCTGCTTGTGAAATTGCCTTACAGCGACCAGCTTCATCCTGTAGGTGTCCTGCTAGGCAGACCATGGCTTCAGACAGAAACAATGCCTTTCCAGAGAAAACCTAGTGATCCCTTACTGTGCATCAAAACGGACACATTTGGCAGCTTGAAGGGGGTGTTCCAATTCAGCCCTACGTCACGCCACGTTTGGTGTCTCGCCCCAGATTGATGCACGGACCGCGACGCGATGCTTCAGACGCGATGCGTACCCAATGATGGGCATCAGGTCGGATCATTTATCAACACCGTACCAACGACGGGATAATGGCACCGTCACGATCTCAGCCTCCATCGTCGCAGAAGAAGCAACAGTCCATCTCGAGCTTCTTCACCTCAAAACCGGCCTCAACACCCAAGCCATCCGCCACGAAGCTACCCATACCTAGCTCTCCCTCCCCGAACGACAGAGCTGCAAACGGCGACGCGTTGTTCGTGGGCTCAGACGAGGAAGAGGAGGTACCACAACGACGGATCTCGCGCCAGTCGAAGCGCACATTGGACGAAGATGATGGCAGCGACATCGAGAATGGGGCTCCTGGCCGCAAGAAGCTTAAGGCGCTCGACGAGGGCGCAGACGAAGGGACGTTAGAGGCCAGCGCCTCTGAAGAAATCTCAAGAGCAGAAGAACATCCTGTTCCACGCGAGCATCGTCAGTCTCTCGGCCAAGCCAGCTCCGCCGGACTCAACAGCGCCCGAGGACCCAAAGTATCTGCGAGGACGTCGAAATATATATTCTCCAGCTCGCCTCCCCAGGATGAGAATCAAGTGGAGCCGGACACAGACGAGGTTCGCAGACACAAGGAGCGACTGCACCAGCGCTTCGTGAAGAAGCTGGGGAAGCCTGATAGCATCGCGGAGATCAAGCGGCGCAATCATTTTATTACGGAAGAGACGGCCGATGGCGAGCCTGATGCTGAGGATGAGGAGGCAGAAGAAGAAGAGCCACCGCCAAAGGCAGCGAAAGGCAGGAAGGGCGCAGCAGCCAAGGCGAGCAAAAGCAAGCTCACGCCGATGGAGAAGCAGGTGCTGGATCTCAAGAGGAAACACATGGACGCCCTGCTTGTTGTTGAAGTTGGGTACAAGTTCAGATTCTTCGGCGAAGATGCGAGGATCGCGGCGAAGCAGCTGGGCATCGTGTGTATACCTGGGAAGTTCAGATACGATGAGCGTAGGTGCATATTCTCCCCTACCTGCAAAGCTCTAGTTGGCGGAGATGGGCATCTTGTTACGTCCATGCCCCTGACTGAGGACCGCGCCTCTGCCTTCATGGAAAGACACGTGATACTATGGAGCATACACTATTACTCGTACGATTATTGAAGCCTTGTACACGAACTCCGAATACAGACGGCATGCTAACATCTGCCCCATCTTGATAGATCCATCCGAAGCACATATCGACCGGTTCGCATCTGCGAGCTTTCCCACCCACCGATTGCATGTCCACGTCAAGCGCCTAGTCCAAGCGGGCCATAAGGTTGGTGTCGTCCGACAGCTCGAGACCGCAGCGCTCAAAGCTGTGGGAGATAACCGTAATGCGCCCTTCGTCCGGAAGCTTACAAACCTCTACACCAAGGGCACGTATATTGATGATGTCGAGGGCCTCGAAGGGCCTGTAGCAGGCCCAGCTGGAGGAGCACCTTCGACGGGATATCTTCTGTGCCTCACAGAAACCAACGCCAAAGGGTGGGGCACCGACGAGAAGGTGCATGTTGGGATTGTCGCTGTGCAGCCCGCAACTGGTGATATCATATATGACGATTTCGAGGATGGCTTCATGAGGAGCGAGATCGAGACGAGATTACTCCACATCGCGCCCTGCGAGTTCCTCGTGGTAGGTGATCTGTCCAAAGCTACAGAAAAGCTCGTGCAGCATCTGTCTGCCAGCAAAACCAACGTCTTCGGTGACGCAGCCCGCGTAGAGCGCGTTGAGAAGCCGAAGACGATGGCTGCTCAAGCGTACAGCCACATCTCGAACTTCTACGCAGAGAAGATGAAATCTGGGAGTAACGGATCGGACCAACAAGGTGCAAGCAACGTGCTGGATCGAGCGCACCAACTGTCAGAGCACGTCACCGTCTGCTTGTCTGCGATGATAACTCATCTGAGCGAGTACGGACTGGAGCATGTGTTCGACCTCACAAAAAACTTCCAGCCATTCAGCGCTAGGAGCCACATGCTGCTGAACGGTAACACGCTCACGAGCCTGGAGATCTATCGTAACCAGACAGACTACACTGAAAAAGGCAGCCTGTTTTGGACGCTGGACCGGACGAGGACGCGCTTTGGCCAGCGGCTGTTAAGGAAGTGGGTGGGGAGGCCTCTGCTGGACAAGGCCAAGCTGGAGGCGCGAATAGCGGCAGTCGAGGAGCTGAACGAGGGTGAGCGGACGATGCCTGTAGACAAGCTGAAGCACGTCCTGTCGCTGGCGAAAGGGGATTTCGAGAAATCCCTCATCCGAATTTACTACAAGAAGTGTGCGCGACCGGAGCTACTGGGCTTCCTGCAGACACTGCAGCGTATCTCGAGCGAATACGCCCATGTCAAGACGCCCTCCGAAGCCGGTTTCAAATCCTCCTCCTCCAAGACGCCATCGCCTCTCTACCCCAGATCTCCACCTCCGTGCTCGACTACCTTGAGCGCATCAATCCTCAAGCCGCAAAAGACGATGACAAATACGCCTTCTTCCGCGACGAGTACGAAACCGAGCCCATCACCGAGCACAAGCTCGCCATCGCCAGCATCGAAGACTCGCTGAACGAGCACCGCGCCACCGCAGCCGCAAAGCTGCGCAAGAAGAAGGTCGACTACGTCACCGTCAACGCGATCGAGTACCTCATCGAAGTCGACAACACGCAGCTCAAAAACGTGCCGGCATCCTGGCAGAAAATCAGTGGCACCAAGAAGCTCTCCCGCTTCCACACCCCCGAGGTTGTGAAGCTGCTGCGTGAGCGTGATCAACATAAAGAGGCGCTGGCCGCGGCGTGCGATGCCGCGTTCTCCGCCCTCCTGGCTGAGATAGGAACAAAGTATCAGGCTCTTCGCGACTGCATCCAGAGCCTCGCGACGCTGGACGCGCTCCTCTCCCTCGCAGACGTCTCCGCCCAGCCCGGCTACACCAAACCGGTCTTCGCCGACGAGCCCGTCATCGACGTCAAAGCCGGCAGGCATCCGATGGTCGAGCGCCTACTACTAGACGCGTACGTCCCGAACGACGTGGATCTCTCCCCGCGCAGCCGGCGCTCCTGATCACGGGGCCGAACATGGGCGGCAAGAGCAGCTATGTGAGGCAGGTGGCGCTTATAGCCATCATGGCGCAGATAGGCTGCTACGTCCCCGCGGAGTCGGCGCGGCTCGGGCTGCTAGATGCGGTATTCACGCGTATGGGCGCGTTTGATAACATGATGAAGGGCGAGAGCACGTTTATGGTTGAGTTATCTGAGACGGCGGATCTGCTTAAGCAGGCTACACCCCGAAGCCTCGTCATCCTAGACGAGCTGGGTAGGGGGACTAGCACGCATGATGGTGTTGCTATCGCGGAGGCGGTACTGGAGTACCTTGTTAGTGTGGTGAAGTGTCTGACGCTGTTTATTACCCACTACCAGAGCCTGGCGAGGCTGAGTGGGTCGTTCCCGGATGGCAGGCTCAGGAACGTGCATATGCGTTTTGAGGAGAGTGGGACCGAGGGTGAAGAGGTTGTCACATTCCTGTATGAGGTCGCCGAGGGTGTCGCGCATAGGAGTTATGGGCTCAATGTTGCGAGGCTGGCGAATGTGCCGAGGAGCGTGGTGGAGGTCGCAAGGGTGAAGAGTGGGGAGATGGAGGAGGGGATGAGGAGGAGGAGGTTGGCGAATCTGTGAGTTGCTCTGCCTGTGCTGAGAAGTGACCTAGAGGGCTTGACTGACGATAGTAGGGCGAGGATTATGGGGCGTCTTGGGGAAGATGGGTCCGCTGATGCTCTGGATGTTCTTGTCAGTGGCATTGAGCAGCTATGATATTTGTTGTGGTGCGGCTTGCAACAACGTGTCGCTCCGAGGCTGGAGCTGTTCGCTGAGTATGGTAATGGAGTTTTGGTGAGCCGATGGGCTGCGGAGCTCCGTCTCTGACAACATGGGCGCAGCATTGCACGGGTTTGCACGCCATGTTTCATCTAGGAGCTCAAAGCTGTGCTGTAAATTGGGTTTCTTCTACTTCTAGTATACCCTCCTACACAACAGTATGCCCTCCCGCTAAATACAAAAGACGTGTGATATGGACATTGGAGGCGCTCGATAACAAGATCCCCTCTCGCGACGAAAGTAGAGGGAAAGCGCCCAACGAAATGCGCAGCGGATATGTGCCACAGCGTAGCCAAGTAGATACCTTTGATCCCTGCAAGAAAAACTCTAAAACGCCACCCAATGTCCGTAAAGGGCATCGTGAAAAGCTACAACGCCGAGAAGTGCCGCGAACGAACGTGATTAGAAAAAGGCGTATCGACAGCAAAAGGGGGTTAAGTGAAATGAAGAAAGTATAAGGATATGCCACGAGAAAATTCCTACAAGTCGGGCACCCTCCGAAGAACGGCAGTTCGGCTGAAGTAACCGACACCCTCAACGACCAGATGGAATCTCCTTGCTCTTCCCCTGCCCCGCCCACACACCACCCCCTACAGCGCGACTGATACCAATTCCAATGCCCACCGCCGCCGCAATGACGAGCAGCGCAATCACAATCTTGAACCACAGCCGCTGTCTGTTATCCATATTCCGCCATCTCCTGACGATCGGGTTCCCCGTCTGACATCTCTCCTCATGCGCTTTCTCGCGCAGCGTCTGCTTGCTCGGCCAGACGGTGCACTCCTTGGGGCGGCCCTCGATGCTGGATTTCGGCAGCGTGTGCTGGGTTGTGATAGTCGAGAGCGGTGGTGGGGAAGCAGCCCACTCCCTGCTTCGAGATCGTGATTGTAGGTGTCGAGCTGCGTCTTGGAGGAGGCGGCTTGCTGCTCGAGAGAGCGCCGTGTCGTCGGGTGCGAGTAGAAGGCGCTGAATGGGTTGCTGGGGTCGTGGGCGGAGATCGGTGTTACGGGCGAGGAGGGCACATTGGGGGAGTGCGAGGCGGATGGTGAGAGGGACTCGATCGATAGGGGGTTGTGAGGTTGAGGTGAGTCGTCGTTTTGATGGGAGTGATCGGCTCGACGCTTGCGCCGAAGGTGGTCTTCTCGGTGGGCGACATGGCGGGAGGAATTGGGGTGTCGATGCGAGGCGTGGAGGTTGTTGCTGAGTGGATTGGCGGCGGACAGATGGCTGGTGACCGTGAAGGAGCGACGGACCGGATGTAGGAGTTTGGATGAGAGGTCTAGTCGTATGGACAAGGAGCGTTGCTCGTGGAACAAAGTCCTGGCGCTCAAAGAGTCAAGGTTGAAGGTTCAATATGGGTGGATTTCTCGTCGCGTGGTTGTGGGAAGGAAGGGATCCGCTCAGTCAATTGGCAACCAAGGGACGACTGAAACTCAAATAGTCGAAAAGACTCTTGAGGGTTATGCTGAAGGCTATGTGATCATTGAAGAGAAGGACGATAGGCAAGAAGAGAGAAAGGATGCAGTTATGCAGAGAATAGTGAACGAGCAGAGAGTGTGAGACGGCACCCGCCTGGCAGTTGCGACGAGCGAATGGGCTGAGAGTGTGCCCAAGCTCCCAGAAATTGGGAACGCCTGGACCCTTGCTGCAGCCGATGGCTAAACCTGTTCCGTGCTACGCCGAGCCACTCAACGGCTCTTGCCTGAGACGATCTCTGCGCTACTCACTAGCCGCTAGTCTTCAAAAGGCATCGGCTGGGGCAAGCAAGGTGATCTTTGCCAACTGATAATGCGCCTTTCTATTCCAAGATTCACATGCCTGTGCTTTTGCCTGCCTGAACCGAGCGCTGTGTGAGCTGTTCAAACAGCCACCGAGCCGGAGAGAGAGGTCAATGAGAAACCTCAGTCGCAGAGCAGCAGTCGCTTAAGATAAGCCGCGCTGCTGCACGCGCTGCTCGCGGGCCGGCAGTTTTCCACGCTAGAAGCCCACGATGCTCCAGCCCTCTGCCACTAGCCCATCTCGTTCGCCTGCTCCGCGTGATGCGGGGAAAACTGACGACACATGGGTGCGCCAGGCGGATGCTACTCCGTCCCGTCTTGCTCGCATTGGGAGCAGGAGCGGCGGGATCACCGGTGGGGTTACGTGTGGGCGTCTGTGGGGAACAGATTGCGGCTCAGAGTTGCGAGATCTCTGCTGTGTCTATGTAAGTTGTACGTCAGGGGGTACGAGAGTACCTACTGTAGGATTGGAGCTGTCGAGCAGTGCGCATAGTCCGCGCTCAAAACCACTGTAGATTACTCATCGGTGGATACAGAAGTAGGCCAACTGATGAACTGTTCAGTTTATTCCTGAGATGCTAAACAGTGCCATGCCAATGATGCAGGATGAACCCCCCAAAACGCCCCCCAAATGCCCCGTTCCATGCCAATGCAAGATTGGCGCCTACCCACAGCAGCTATGTACAGTTCCTATGCATTGATGCAAAAACCAAACACTACTCAGACCCGAAAAGTCCTCCCTCCTGATACCACTCCTCTCACACATGCCCCTGAAGATCCCTCCCTTTTCATACAAGGCAAGCGGCGTATCTAACTCCGCCACTTTCCCTGCATCCATGACCAAAATGCGATCATATCCAATAATCGTCTTGAGCCTATGCGCAATACACAGCAGCGTCTTACCCCTAAATCCCTCAACGATCGTCTTCTGAATCTTCTGGTCCGTCTCCATGTCTACGGAGCTGGTCGCCTCATCGCAGACGATGATCTGGCTGCCGCGGACCAGCGCTCTCGCAAGCGCCATGAGCTGCCGCTGGCCGAGCGAGAAGTTCAGACCCTCCTCCTCGACGACGCTGTCGAGGTGGATCCGCTGCGTCTTGTCTTCCATGCTCGCGTCCTGAGCGACCAGGTCCGCCTGCCGGAGCGCGGCCCAAAGCTCGAGATCTGTGTGTTCGTTGAAGGGGTCCAGATTGCTCCTGATCGTGCCGCGGAAGAGCGTAGGGTCCTGGGGTATAATCGCCAACCTAGACCTCAGGTCATAGAGGCCCACGCGGCTGATATCCACGCCATCGATCGTGATGCTGCCGCCCGAGAGCTCGACAAGCCGAAACAGCGTGCTCATGATGGATGACTTGCCCGCGCCCGTGCGGCCGACGACGCCGATGCGCTCGCCTGCTTTGACGTGCAGGCTCAAACCCTGCAGCACCAGCGGCAGGCCGGGGCGGTACCGCATCTGGACGTTATCAAACACAATTTCGCCGTGCTCAGGCCACGACGGTCGCACGTCCGCAACTTTGAGCGGCGGCTCCTCCTCGATCTGCGTGCCGTAATAGTGGATGCGCTCGGTGGCGTTCATGTTGTTCTCGACCTCAGCGAGTTGGCGGACTGTGAACTGGATCATCTGCACGACAGAGAGGATGTACGAGAGGACGAGGCCGGCGATGCTGGGGTTGACGGAGAAGCGGGAGGTCACGACCAGGACGCCGGTCACAAAGACGAGAAGGGTGCCGATAGCATCGAGCCGGACGCTGAGCCAGCGCTGGTTCGCGAAGGTGAGATAGTAGGCGCTGTCCATGTCGTCGATGGCATCCTTGACGGAGCGTGAGAAGCGGTCTTGGAGGCCGTAGGCGCGGACGGTGGCGGTGCCGGAGACGGCTTCGCTGAAGCGGGAGAAGACGTGGCTGCGGAGGACGGCTTCGTGGCGCTTGATCTCTCGGGCAGACGCGCGGTAGTAGTTTGCGGAAAAGAGGAACATGATGAAAAGCGGTCCTAAGGCGATTGCGTAATAAGGGTAATAGGCAATGATCAAGCCGAAGACAGACAGGATCATTCCCATGGTCAGAAGGAACATCCGCATCGAGTCGGTTAGTGTGTTGTCCATGGTGTCAACGTCTTTCGAGAAGCGGTTGGTGATCCGGCCTAACGGCGTCGTGTCGAAAAAGGACATCGGAGCCCGGAGAACGCGGACTATAGCTCGATGGAGCATGACCTTGCTCGCGTGCGTACCGAAGACGGTGAGCATTATAGAGAAGATGAACATCAGAAGCGCTTGGACGAATCCGAGGGCAGCGTAGACACCGATCTGTAATATGTCAGAGATGGCCTTTGGAGTGAAATCGGGCAACTTGCATATTGACCGTCCGAATACCCAAACTTGTCTGAAGTCCACCAAGACAGCCATAAACTCGTCGCGATGTTCGCTACTTGCGAGAGGATCAAGAAGAGGAGCACTACTGGACCAAATAAGAGCGAACCCGATGCCTTGATGTAAGCCAAGTACACGCCCCATGAGACGCTTTTCACGGCCCGCTCCTCCGTGGTCATGAGAGCGGCGGCGGGCTTTTTGATGCTTTGCAGCTTCTGCAGTTTGACTTCCTCCTCTACTTCGTCCTCATTCACTGCCTTTTTGTCTTCCTCCTCTTCCTCGACGGCGGTCGTCGCCATTAACCTGACGAACTCTTGGTTGGTGGCCATTAGATTGTCGAAAGTGTCAACTGCGGTGATACGTCCGTCCTCCATCATGATGATCCTATCGCAGCGATTGAGGACATGCAGCTGATGGGTAGCGAGGATGCGGCATTTGTCCTTCAAGAGCCCGCAGATGGCGTGATCCATAATATGGCGGCCAACATGTGCGTCCACGGCGGATAGAGGATCGTCCATAATGATGATGTCGGCATCAAAGTAGATGGCACGTGCGATGTTGAGCCGCTGCTTCTGACCTCCTGAAACAGTGATGCCACGCTCTCCAATCTCAGTCATGTCGCCATTCGGAAGCATTTCAAGGTCCGGCCGTAAAGCACATGCGTCTATGACCTGCGTATACCACTCTTTGTTATACTCTTTTCCAAAAATAATGTTCTCCCTGACGGTGGTGTTCTGAATCCACGCATACTGCGCGCATAAAGCACGCGATGCTCCGAGTATGACTTCGCCTGACGTGCGACGCATGTCGCCAGCAAGTGCGGCTAGCAGTGAACTCTTCCCGGATCCCACGCCACCGATGACAGCGACCAGCTCGTCCCTAGCGATAGTGATATCCACGTCTCGGATTTTGAATGGTTCTAGTTCAGCCAACGTATCCGAGCTGTCGTTCTCGCCCGGTAATCCGTCTCTACTCTTTCGTGCTGCTTCTTTCTTTGCCTCTTTCTCTGCTTTCTCGTCTTTTTTGATTTGCTTCCTGCTACGTGGTCCTTTGCCGGGAACCTGGTCGGGGTCCTGAGTTGGCGATCGTTCCCAGGTAAAGCTTGCATGCTTGATCACAACCGCATTCTCATTCTCGTAATCCCATTTTGCATCATCTTGTGCCTCCTCGGCAAGCAGAAACTCCTGAATACGTTGAACGGACGCGTAAGCATCGATGACCTGTCCAATAACGAGAGGTAGCAGGTTGAGTGGTAAGCGAAGCGAGTTGAAAAGTGCCAGAGAAGAGAAGACCGGCGCCGGATTAAGGACGTTGTTGGTAAGTGAAAACGTAATAAAGGCCAGCATGGACGCAAAAACCGGCATTGACATTCCCACGGCGTTGATCGCGTTTCGAATGGCCAGTACCCACTGAATGGACCTAATTTCCCGGTTGCGTATCGCGGCGATTCTTTCCAGAAAACTGGTCTCCCAGCCAAAATATTTGACAAAGCGGACTGCTTGCAGAATTTCCTGCGTTAAGCTGACTCTTTGGTCAGTGATCTTGTTGATGGCAGCTCGTCGCTTGAACAAGCTTCTGATTGCTCGACCCAAGAGAGGCATCATAATGACCAGAAGACCAAAACCAGCAAGGGCGCTTTCCCTCAGGTTGACGAGGAGAAGAGCCAGGGTGACGAGGATAGCGATTGGAGAAGTCCAGATCATATGAAACATGCCGGAGGCTTGATCGATACGATAGGTATCTGTAGACATCAGATTGATAATCCTTCCGTTACCCCATCCTTGGCCGTCTCCATCTACGCCCTTGGCCGAGTCCTGCTTGCCCTTCTTGCTGTCCTTTGTCTTGTGCTTCAATATCCTCTTATACCATCTCTTCTCGGCTTCGCTTCCAGGCTGGACGCCGGGTGGCGGCGAGGGCGGCGCCTCCAGTGACTTCCCTCCAGCCTTTGCCCGTCCGGAAAGGACCATCGCCTTGTCGAATATCACTGAAATCATCACGGCTCGCGCCTCCCCTCCAACCATCATGCCTCGGTACATGAAGTGATTTGTGCACAAACTCTGCACTACCTGCATAGCGGTGATACCGAAGACCAGGCCCAGCCCGCGGCCAATCGCCGGTGCTGGACCTCCTCTCACCTGCGCCACGTATGCATCGGCCGCGAATTGGATAAGAAACCGGAGCACGAAAGGTGCCAGGACTTGTACAAGGCCTGCGATGAGTTGGCAGATGCCGCCGAGGATGAACTCGAACTTGAATGTTTCGTACATGGCTCCTACAAGCGGGCGCTTGTTGCCTTGCTCCACGCGCTTTTTGAAGGCGACTTTAAGTTTACTGGACATTGCATCTGCACTTCGGTTTGGGTTGACGAGCCATAGATCGTTGTATTCGAGGGTCCTCTGGTAGCCAGTCTAGATAGTCGCGTCAGTGAGTATTATACGCTGGGGGGATGCACGCCTCTTACAGTCATGAGGGGAGACATCCACTGGAACGTGAGTAAACTGAAGAAGCTGGCACCATACTCGGGCGACACTCCGCGTTCCTCAGGTATTGGCGGCTTCCTGTTCCTCATAGGATTTAACCTCTTGTACCATGGCGTTGTATTTGCTGCGTCTTTCCTCTCCACCACATCCTCCTCACTGCTGGTGCCGCTGCTCGCAGTCCTATCGAACCTCCGCCCCTTTTCAGGATCCATCTGCGTCTCTGGATTCAACTGGCTTTCCCTGCTAACCTGCGTCAAGGGTTCCGTGGCCACGGGCTCGGAGTGGTTGGTGCTGGTGGCAGCAGCGACTTGGTCGTTTGCCCGCCATTCCTTCTCTTCGCCCGGAACGGGCGCCATCTTCCCAGAGTCGTCGTTTGTTGAGAATGAAGATGGAAGAGCATACTGACAGGCGCGCCTCGGGTGGATATATCGGCTGAGTGGTGAGGTAAGTGACCATCAACGCCTCCCGCGCGGCGATCGAGGCCGGGTTCAGGGCCGTAAGAAAACAGAAGCCGCTATTGGTTGACAGGGGCGGAAATCTGGGGTCTGACGGCGCACGGCAAGCTGTCTTGCCCCGATGTCCGACGGAGTTTGCTGACATATTAACAATTCGGGCATATTTGATTGGGCGTCAGTCCAGTTCGGGCGTCGGTCAAACTGTAGCGCGGAGGCTTGGTGTGCTTGACATTGGTCAGCCTTCTTGGTAACCCGCCTGCAGGATTCACTTCCTCAGCGGTTCAACCAGGCGGAGAAGATGGGTAGGCGGACTGTTCAGGCTGCTGCGATGTCGACGCGTCCGCATCAAGACGGTACGGACGTAGGTAGATATCAATACCTTTGTCGGCTCACGGAGGTCACGCACGCCGACATGCGTTGCTGGACTTACGCACAGGTTCAGTTGATTAAACAGCTAAGCATATATTACTATACAGGGTATCTTTAGAACGTGCAACATGCCTCCTAGCGTTCTCAAGAAGTCGTCCTCCGGGTTGCTGGTACGGATCGCACCGCGACGGCTCCCGCTCAGTAAGGGATGCCGTTCGTCAGCAGCTGGAACTGGTCATACGTCTTCGTAGAATGACTGCTGTAACTCTTCTTGATGAGATCCTTCACGAAATCCGCTGCATCCCTCTCGTTCCTCTCGAGCACAAACCTCTCTCTAAAGTGCTGCACCGTCTCCGGCTTGAAGCACGGCAGACCACTGTCAAGCATAACAACGACCATGTGAACGAGATGCTCGCAGTGCTGCCGCGACGCAAGGAATGCCTTGATGCAGAGCTCTTCGAACCAGCGGTACGGTTGAGAAGTGGTGGAGCCGCCCATCACCGCGACCATCTCGGAAGTGAGCTTAAAGGGGGCGCGTTCGAACTTAATGCCGCCAGGCGCGATATCGAAGCAGAAACCGAAGTCGATATGCAGGATATGCCCTGCGTCATCGATCATGATATTACCGTTGTGCCGGTCCTTGAATTGGAGAAGGTATGATATGATGCTGTATGCGGCCATAGATTTGACAAAGTTGGTTCGGGCCTCCTGAAAGCGGATTGAGTCTTCGCCGCCGTACTTGGAGACGAAGTACTCGAAGAGACCATTCACTGCTTCGCGGCCGAGCATGTCGCGTGAAATAGAGTTGGGCAGCACATCGATGACGCCGCATCCCGGTGCGGTAGCCGTAACGCGGTATGGATTGACGTAGACGTCTAGGCCGACGTTGTGGAATATTCCTCGAAATGCTGCAATCATTTGCAGCGCCAGGACGTCTTGGCGACAGTCATCGCCAACCTTGAAGATTGCCGATTGCCAAACCTCATAAGTATTTTCTCTCGAGCCATCAGCTGCCCGGCTCAGCTTCTCCTCCCTCTCTTCGACATCTCCTTCTCTTTTCTTATGCGGAATGTGGCCATATACGGTGCTTTAGCATGGCTCTGGAGAGGCTTGCCGGATTTGCGATCAATGCCGATGACAACACCATCTGGGTTACTTGGTAGATAAACTCCAACTTCCACCTTGATCTTGCGTAACTCTTCTTCGATCTTCTGCTTCTTCTCCGGCTTGGGCCTCTTGATGAAAGGTCGCAGTTTGCCTGAAATACCTGTCACTTCATTGAAGAAAGAGAACTCGCGTTCATAGAAGGCTTTGTCTTCTTTTCCGAAACTTGATATCAACGCATCCATAACTTTGTCAAGGGTTGGCTTGACAGGATCGGGCTGTTGCGAGATCAGCTTGGCAGGAATGAACAGGGTCTAGGCTTTTCTCACTATTTGAGAATCTTCGTCTTTGTAGGCGTTGGCCTTCATGTTCCAGATAATTTGATGCGCGAAAAGCTGTGAGAACTTGGCCGTCTCGATGATATACCTCTCCACATATCCCAGCACGTCGTAGCGCAGAGTTTGCACGATCTGTGGAACATAGAAGAAGGTAACATCGACCGAGTGGCTCTCCAAGGCTCGCATGGCATATTGAATGATGAACGGATGATTGCCATATGCAGGGAGGAAATAGGTAACTGCCGTGATAGGGTTGACTGGTGCCCAATATAATAGGTACTGCACAGGTCAGCTTGGTCCGTGGCCTCGATCTTAGAGCTATAACTGACCTTGAGTTGGAACGACACATCACTGGGTAGTGAGTTGCCAAGCAGGATTTCTAGAGCATCCGGTTCATGTGTGATTTTGCCCGGGAAGTTGAGAATCAACCAGCGAACTTCACTTGTGAGTTTTGCAGAAGGAAAGCGGTGTGCTAGCTGGACAGCTAATGCCGGGTCTTCTGCCCACGCCGTTTTGAGTAGGAGAGTAAGAGCACCCTAGTAACGTCAGCGCTGAATGTAAATGACATTGATGAGCTTACCTCTGCTGGCTCTTTCGAATGCTGGCCAGAGGTGAAGTAATGCTTCTTCTCATAATCAAGCGGAAACAGCCAGACCATGAGCCGCGACTGTTCATTTGCCAGGAGCATGAGTAGCAGGTCCTGCTTTGTCTGCAACGACTTGAGGGTAGCGTTCGGTTTGATGCCGATCGCGGCAACATCCTGCAGTGCAGCCTGGATGTCGGCTAGAATATGCGTCTCCGCTTTGACCTGAAGGCGGTTTCCGCCAAATGACCATCTGCGCCGGTTAACAACGGATATGTCGTCAGACACCAAAGACACTTACTTTGGCTGCCGCGAGAACCAGACGAGTGCCGCTGAGAGGATGCGATCCTTCAATCTCCATTGCATGGCTGCACTGAGATCTGTGCTAAAGCGGAGCACTCGGAGTCCAAGTAGGACGATGTGAAAATGTACTTCTCGCGCCAAGGGGTGGTTGGAGGTGTAGGGCATAGCTTCCAAAGTAACTTGCATAAGTCGGTTATAGATCTTCTCTATGTGAGGACTCCCAAGTCTGGTAGCGTTGAAGTGGCTTGAGAAAAACTGCAGTAGGCGAAAATGAGGAGCAATCATGTTGTGGGTTCGCTGATGCTGCCTTTGAATTGCCGCTTTGTCAGTAGGCGCAAATTCCTGCTTCACGTAGAACGGGTCGGAATGGCTAAGACACGGTCAGCGAAGTCGAGATAACACGATGCTAAACGTACTGATGGCTGTCATCGAAGAAGCCACGCTTGTTGTGAACCGTTGCCTCCCATTGCTCGACGATCTCGACCAGGATTCTTGACTGCATCCTAGGATTCTCCTTGATGACGCTCGTCCACAAAGAGATGCCCAACTTGATGGCTTGCTTAGAAAACACTGCGAAGGGTATGCCCACAAGGTGATGCACAATCGCAGATTGATCCGTCCGTGCCCGGCAGAGCAGGGCCGCAGCTCTTCTCAGAGCGTCGCGTAGCTCAGCAATTGGCACGTCTCGATTGCTGAAGGTACGAGCTTCAAGGTCTTGGAGTAATTTTGTTGCATCTTCCATGCTCTGGATGAGACCGAGTGTCCTGCGAACGAGAAGGTTCGTACCGTTGGCGGGACGCGTCCATTCTTCTTGCTGGTCCTGGACACAATCAACAAGGCGATATTCTTGACGGGTAGTGTACTGAGAGACGAAGTCGGAAGCGGTATTGATGTGGAGCTCCCTCTGCTGATCAATCGCTCCAAGTCGTTGATCTGTAGAGGGTATAGCAGAGCCCATTTCCAATGCGAAAGACCTTCCGAGTGCCACGTGACCGTACGCATTGTCGTCATCCACCTCCGATAGATAAGTCTGTAGGAAGCCCTTAATATCCAACGGCGCGACGTTCAGTACCTTTCCTACCCACTCTTTAGCGTGTTTCTGAAAAGTTAAGAGTGTCGAGCGCCTGAAGCTGTAATCGTCTGACAGCTCCACGGCTATGTCTTCTCGAGCAGACGCATGATAGGCCGTCCACTCGTACTCATCAGTCTCGCCCTCAAGACAGCTAGACCACATGAGGGTCAACAGCTCTAAGAGCGCAAACAATGATGTCTTCTGGCACAACGCCGACGGCACTGAGTTGATAATGAGATCGGCGCATGAATACGCAACCTGCTGAACCCGGCTGATACGGTGGCAGCACCTGCTGAAGATGATCGAGAGCTGCCGAGCGAGATATGGAGCGGAGAAAGCCTGGATATTGCCCGCAAGCGTCCGCGATAGGTAGGTCTTGACCGTCCCTAGAGTTATTGCGGTCATGATGTTTCCCATAGGCCCGTTACGAAGTTTTGGATCCAGAAAGTAGATCAGAGACTTGGTGCAATCCCCAGAACTCGCCCGCAAAGACTCAACAAGATTAGCAGCGTTGAGAAACACGGCTTCAGGGTAGCTTATGGACCTGATGTACGGTTCACAAGAGGGTAACAGCTCGATGAGATGCTTCTTCTGGTCTACTGCTTGCTCCGCACCCTTACCTCTCCTTAGGACTACGTTTAGCTCGATATCACTTTCCAGCTGATCTGCACGATCTTCAGCTACCAGAGGTTGGCTGTACTGAGCCAGCACGCGGAGTTCGTTGGTGTGTTTCTGGCCAAGCGGCGTCGTAAGGTCGAAGCCATGAACAACTATGTTGAACCAAGCGTCGCGTTGCAGGATTATGATGCTGTCATTCCCGGGCTTCTCCCCAGCGGTAGAAATATTGAGTGAAACCACTAATGCTAGTGGCGAGAGCAGCTGGCCGATCTCCTGAGCAGCCAAGTCGGAATCCGCAATATATCTGTTGTGTTTTTCATGAGCATCTCCTTTGCTGATGATTGTCTCGAGCAGGTGGATGACATAGATTCCGAAGGATGGCTTTTCCCTCTTGATGGAGCGGGACAGATGGTTCCTTGCTGTCATCACCTGTACTTCCATCAGCTACCGGCTCTACTGCTACTTGGGTGTCTCCTCTCACCGCTTCAAGGATAAGCGAGTTGTTTTGAATAAGGGCATCATGAGCTAACTTATCATAAAGCTTCAGCAAGGATCGGAACTCGCTTTCTCCACTTCCCGCTCCAAGGAACGCTGACTCTGTAATTATTTTGGCGTCTACTGAGACGCTGACTCGGCCGACTTTCTGTATGAGCATTGAAAGAGCCAACGCAGTAATCTTCTCATCAGTGCAGCTGGTTGCAATACTGACAATAGTCTGGATGACCGTCGCATAAACAACCGATGGCTCATCGATATCGCTTGGGGCAAGTGATATTGCACTCCCTCCAGTCTTGGTCTTGTAGAGGCCACCGTTGGGTTGTGTTCTCGAGGGAGACGTGCCATCAGCGAAGGGTGAGGAAGTGGCAGCCCTATCTCTTTCAGCGCCAGCGCTAAGAACGTTTCCCAAGCTGTATAGTGTTGCGATGACTGTATCCTGCGGGAGTAATTTAAGGATGGATCCCAAACAGTCCGCCGCTACGGAAGCTGTGCGACCATCAAAACCCCCTTGTACGATGACCCGCGGAAGGAAACGGCTCAAGGTAGCGGCGATTGATGACGACGTCTTTGCTAGCACGCTCATACACTTGAAGACCACTGAAGCCAAGTTCTCGTCCGCTAGCTGGACCGGGTCTGTGACAGTTGCTTCGAGCCAAGTTATCAGGATGTCCGGCTCTGCAACCTCTTCATCGACAATGGAACAGCAGAGGAAGCTAGTCAATGAATAGGCTTTTACTGCGCATGCGAGGCGCTGCTGCCATGCCGATCCAATCTGGAGGTAGTCGGAGCCCTCTTCCAATAATCTTAACTCATCTGCAGCAATCTCTGCAAGACCGAACAGCAGTTCTTCATCTATCGGTTCCGTATACCTGAGGTCTACTCGTTTCATGGTCCGGAGAACATCCAGTACTGATTGCTCTGTATGGGGGATTGACGGAGCGACAAGCAGTGATGCCGAAGACGCGATCAAACGCGTAAAGGCCTGCCGCAGCAACATGACACCAAGCGGACGTCCGGTCGCGGCATAGTGCTTCGTGTGTCTCTTCCATTCTCTCAAGCCATGTTGCGAGCTGCGTGCGTTCCGGATTACGGACAAGGCTGTTTCTAGCGCAACCACAAACTTCTCTGATAGAGCCCCGCGCAACGATTCGATGACCTGGAGCCTCTCTCGAGGTGTCCAGAAACACGCATATTGAGCGGCTGCTTCGATGAACCCCAGCAGTGACATGGCAAGGGTGACAACCCTGGAGAGTGCTCCATCGTCCCGAAAATCTACGGTGTCATCTCCGTCGAATTGCTCTGCCGATAACGTAGCCGCTGCACTTGACCAAGCTTCAATATAATCTTCGATTGTCGCAGCGGCGTTGCGCCGAAGGCTCGTGTGGTTCAGACCCAGGGACAGGAGTGCCGACGTGAGCTGGAAGGTAAGAGTCTCCCAGGGAGAGGGATCGAGTTCGCGAACGGAGGACGAAGGCTTAATGGCTTGTACGTGAGATTCAGGAAGATACGGCGAGATTTGTTGCAGCAATTGATGCGCGCTCTCGAGATTCTGCACGGATGGGGCTGCTTTACACAGAGCAAGAAGGACCTCGAGTTCTGGCAAGCTCATCGCAACGCTTGCGGCGCCAGGGCGACTGGGCGAGCCGCCATGACCGTAGCCATTGGCTACTGTACTTGTCTGGGGGCATGTTTTGCAGAGTCTGGTTAGGTCCGAGTGGCCCGTTGCGGTCTTGGGTGATCTGGCGGAGAGGGCGGCAAGCTTCTCGAGCGCATCGCGTCTGAGGCTATAGAGAGTGAGTTCAGGTCAACAATGACACGCCCCAGGATGTCTTACGTCCTCATACTGCAATCCAGGATCAAATCATGCTTGGAGCGTCGCCCTCAGGGTCCTTAGCTGCGGGTGTTTTCCACTGCACTGGCGACGGAAAGTTGCGGCCGGAGACAACAGAGCTTGGACCCTGCTGCACGTCTTGGGCCCAACTCTTCGGAATCAAGTGCCGCTGATTCTCTACAAAAGGGTAAAAGTACCTAGGTAGAAAACGCTGACGTCTTAATAACCTCGAACAAGACACCGTTCGACACTTTTGATCCTACTACCTAGGGCCGAATCATGGGAGAAGATTCCAAGCCAGCCAAATCAGCAATGGCTGCTCGCAAAGTCAAACAGTCAGGTGTATTTTGGAAAACTGAGCTCTGCCACATGATTCTCTCTTCAAAGTTCACGACTTTCTCGCTCCTATATTCAGATCGTTCTAGTTTTTGTGCCCTCACACTCACCCTCCCCGTAGGGGTCCTTAAAATAGAGTCGTAAGGATGCGGCAACCTCCAGCGCCCCTCTGCCCGCACCTGGCAGTGCCAGCCTTGTCCATCTCAACCTGTCATATTTACTTGACCACAATGCCATTTCCTCCAGTCCTTCATCCATCTTCATCCCTACTTTTGCTCTATTGGGTGTAGCCTGTTCCTACATCATACGAAAGAGCAAATGTTGCTCCATAATCTCTCTTATCTCTCTTCTACTCTTACCTTCGCTTTCGCTCGTCAGGTAGCAGCCTCCTGCTACTACGCCGATAACTCTCTAGTGACAGATCGGGACTATCTACCATGTAATTCTGCCTCGGGAACCACGTCAATGTGCTGCGCGACGAACAGGACCAGCGCACCCGGCACAGGGCGCGACGTGAGAGATACCTGTTTGCCCAACGGTCTCTGCCAGAATGTGTACGTCGATTCTCAAGGCCGAGAACATTATGACTACTTCCGCAGTTCGTGCAGCTCATCGGACTGGGAAGGTTGTTTGAAGAATGTGTGTGAGAACGCTTCGGTAGGTACGCCTCGCTATACCTCAAGCAAAATAGGCCTACCGAGAGCCATACTAAGGTTAGGTGACTTACGAGAATCTTGTCTCTAGGGTAGACAAAGTAGGATAACGCCTTGCGACTACAACAGTTACAATACCACGAAATGGTGCTGCGGGCGCAATAGTAGCAGCTGCTGTTTGTCCTGGCCGAACCATCCGGACGCCGTCTCGATACCTCTAATCCTGGGCGAAGCCGCAATCTCAACCTCACCATCAACGCAAACATCCACAGCCCCGGCGTCCACCTCCAACAACAACGGGCTGTCGACCGGCGTAAAGGCGGGCATCGGAGTAGGCGCAGCAATCGGAGCGTTGCTCTTCCTCGGGCTCGGGTTCATATTTGCTCGGGCGGTGCGGAGAAAGAGAACACCCAAGGGACCGCAGGCACAGGAGCAGCAGTCGGCACCGCTAATGTGGAATGGGCAGCACCCAGATGCTACTGTACTTCCGGCGCAAGAGCTCCATTCTGACCATGTCATTGAAATGGCGGATAGGCAGAGGTGACTCATCGGCCTTCCAAAACGTGTCCAGGCCAATTATGCTGATGATTTTGACCGCACCAAGTGTCAGCAACGGTTGCGCGAGGATCTGATACACGGACGTGCACGCGTGCATTCTACTCATCAACAAGTAACGAAGCGCCTTTAGTCCGTCTACTGGCTTCTCAGGTAGATTAGCAGAGCATGGAACTACAAAACGTGCTTCAATCTGAGGGTGCTGCTCTCATGCGACAAACATCTTAGATATTTAAGTCACAAGCTTGGCCTTAGTAGATCTCAAGCGGGTAATGAACACTTTGATTAATGTCAGACTATTCCAATCCCGTAGGCTTCATCCCAACCTTCTCTCGCAAAAACTGTACAATGTCATCTATCTCATCCGGCTCCTTGTACCGATGCCCAAACTCCTGATACGGCTTCCATGTCACATCCAACCCAAGCTGCACGAGTACATCTCTTGCTTGCTCACCCAAGCGCACCCACACCTTCTCGTCCGCCGTTCCATGGCCCAAGAAGTCGGGTACACGCGCGAATGATGGCATTGGCTGCTCGTCTTCATCCAGCGGATCAAGGTCCACAATATCTCTGACGTAATTTGCAGCTCGGAGCTGTCGAGCTCGCACGGAATCATCCACCTCTTCTTCGCCGTCTTCGCCGTCGGCACTACCGAAGGGGTCGGTATCATCAGCATCCTGCCTATCTTCCTTACTCGGCACAGCTGCTGAGCTGATGTCTTTAGCGAAAGGAAGCCATCCGCTCATGCCGATGTATCCGCCGAGCGTCTGAGGCTCACCTACACCCGACGGTCGTTCAACATCGCCAGGCTCGTAGTTCAGCGATATGTGCAGAGACATCGCACAGCCCTGGCTGAGCCCGCCGAGAATGACATTGCGCAACCCGACCGCTTTCGCCTCCGCTCGGATCAGGGAGTGCACGAAAGCAGAGGTCTCCCGCAGCCCGTCATACTGCAGATCCAGCCGCTGAGCGGGATCCTCGAGTGAGTATTTGTCGAACCACTGGTTGATCGGGACACGTTTCAAGGCTGTCGAGCGGCGCTTCTTTGCTGTTGGGAAGGTGAACTTGGCGCCGGGGAAGAGCTCTTGAAGCGTCTGGCCGGTGGATGTCTTGGATTTGAGGAACTCGAGACCGAAGCGCGTCGCGTTGCTTCCGCGGCCGTGGAGGAGGATGATGCTGTGAGTGTGGATTGTTGAAGGGAGTATGACGAGCGGCTCTGGATAGTCTTTTTTGCTGCCCGCCGGCTTGTCTTGAGGATGTGAAGCTTGAGGTTGCTCCATTTTGGTAGAGTGTGTTGTCTCTGTGGGTTCTCTAGGGTGGATGATGAATTATTGAAGCGACGAGATGTGGTATTTCTTTACTCACTGTCGTGAATTGTCCAAAGTAGGCGAGGCCTGAGATTATACAAGTGGTTTGAATACCTAGCGCACTAAGTTTAACCGGCCCACGGTTCAAAATTTAGATCAGGCGCAAACGTGTAAGACTACTTATCGAGAAGGCAGTAGCTCCACCTGCATACCATGAGATCAAGCTTTTAACGGTTTTTGATAAGCATCGTTCGGTGAGCTTCGTACCATGGTTCGAGCGACGACAACCAAAGGTTAGCCTCAGTTCTTCAACAAGCACGGAGGGAGTTCACGCGGTTTCGCGGGCGCAACCTAGCCCCCGCCGTCCTGCTTAGGCGTTCGAGATCGAAGTATTTAGCTTCGGTCTCTCATGTTCGAGCGAAGGAAGGAGATTTTGACAGGAGTAGTTCTTCTTCTCCAATTCATCATTTCCACCTCAGGCACTCAACACAGTTTCGCCGGTCACAAGTACTCGCTCAAAGTAGTTCCAAGATCACCACCAGATCGATACAGCAGAGGTAACACTATCACCATTTCTCCATGTTGCGGCATAAGGTTCCTGGCGGGACGATCTAGACTACTAATGACATCATAGTCCC
Organism: Coniosporium tulheliwenetii; assembly: GCA_030247845.1. Lineage (NCBI taxonomy): Eukaryota > Fungi > Ascomycota > Dothideomycetes > Coniosporium > Coniosporium tulheliwenetii. The sequence goes on from JAPDRP010000008.1 coordinate 468,641, forward strand.
TCAAACTGGAAAGCTTGGTCAAGCCAGCAGGATGTCCGAACGCAGTACCCTTATTTGCCAATTTTAAGCAATTGCCATTTAAACATTTGCAGGCCCACCCCTCAAGGATATTGGCTTCTCTCGCTTCCAAGGCTGCTCCTGATTTTCTGATCCACACTACCCCAAACTGAACATTAATATCTGTGCGACTCGTGCTACATCTCCATTGGAAGACCTTCATCACTATCCACAACCATGGGTTGCGGACCCAGCAAGTCAAGCCGCGACGCTGAGCAGGGCGATGTCAACGCCAGACCTGCTGCAGGAACGCATACTGCGCCTACGAGTACTGCGACCCACAATCCACCTGCGAGGACCGCAAATACCGCTTCGACAAATGCGCCCCCTGCAGCTACTCCTTCAAGAAAAGTAGCGAGTCCTTCGAACCCCATGAACCCTGTGGTTTACTTCGATATTGCTATCGGTGGTAAGTGTTTACACTTCCTTCTCTCAACTTTCAATTCCACTCCATTATCAATTGCCGTCGCCATGCTTTGGGGCTGCCCTTGTCGCCTCTACCGTCTTCTTCAAATATCAACACTATCAAATCCATTCATTGTCTCCTCCGGAATCTGATAAGTTGAGCCTGGCTAACTCCGCACAGGTCAACCCGTAGGCCGCATACAGCTGGAGCTTTTCGTAAATGTTGTGCCGGCAACAGCAGAAAACTTTAGGCGATTCTGTACCGGCGAGTATAAGGACCGCAACGGACGCTCCCAAGGCTACAAGGGAAGCATCTTCCACCGAGTTGTATGTATTCACCAGTTGGCTCCCGTCTGCTTATCTTCCATCACGTGTTCCACATGCTTGGCAGAGTTGTACTCAATGTTGCTTTCTCGTCAACCCCAGTCATACACACGATACTTACAACAGGTATTCGTCTTAGCAAAAGCCTGACTGACATCTCAACCCGCAGATCCCAAACTTCATGTGCCAAGGCGGCGACTTTGTCAACGGTGACGGCACAGGCCGAGTATGTATCTACGGAGACTCGTTCGATGACGAGAACTTCGAGCTGAAGCACACCAAGCCCGGACTCCTAAGTATGGCGGTATGTTCATCTTTACTGTTCCCCATCCTTTCCCTTCCCCCAATTAGTTTCTAATCCTCCGTCAGAACTCCGGCCCAAACACTAATGGCTGCCAATTCTTCCTTACAACGGTCCCGACTCCGCATCTGGACGGCAAGCATGTCGTCTTTGGCCAAGTCATCGACGGAATGGATGTTGTCCGGACGATAGAGAACACGCCGAGAGGGCCCGGAGATCGTCCGCTTCGGGATGTTGTCATTGTGGACTGCGGTCAGCTCTCCGGCGCGGCAATCACCTAAAGTATGAGCGTTCGAAGCGAGGGGCGTATGTTCTTGTTAAGGTCGGTCTTGATTTTATTAATGGGAGCGTGTGTCTCGTCGCGTACATGGTGTAGTCGTAACAAACAGGTCTCTTGTAAGTGTTCAAACGCCGCTTGCTGTACGCTAAGCGCGGCCAACTTGTCATCAAAGGACTCCAGCGTAACGATGAACTGTTCTTATTCACTGCTTGGTATTCTCGCGGTCTTCTACATGGTCTGATTACTGTGTGAGATCAACTCCGCATTGCGTCGTCAAGTTTTCTGAGTGAAATCACATCAATCTTTCTCTTTCAACAATTGACTGAATGACTTTGAGGAACAAACAGAACATTGGTGGCGAAAGCTTGATGCTCAGAGAATGCTTGCGGATACAGCTACATGCCTCACAAGTACTGTCTACATGTTCCTTCTTTCCGTCCCGTATGACTGACAGTTTCTTTCGCAGCCACTCCGTTCCCTGGTGCGCTTAGATTTACACTACAAGTAAATCTTTCTGGCATGAAGGAGCACAGCGTTTTCCAGCGGGAACGGCTTGAGGCTCTTGTCCATCACCAGTCTCCTGAACCAGCTACTGTCCCAGTGAGGCGGGTAATAAGCTTTGTGGTACTCCCAGTATTCCGGATAGTAGCCCGACATCTCCCAGTCAAGGATCGCGACTACTTCGCCCTCATGGACAAGGATGTTCCTCGGAGCCAAATCCCCGTGCGTGAGGACAATCTTGTGGTCCGTTGACAGAGCGCGAATGAAGCCGGCGACCATCTCGGTGAAACCTCCTTTCTTGATCTTCCGGATCGCCTTAATGATTCCTTCGTGGAAGGCCGCTTCGTCTTTGTAGGGACCGTATCCTTCGTCCAATTGACTGAAGAGCTGGTCTTCGCAGTAGGTTTCGTCAATCGAGCCGATGAAACGTCCTTCCTTGGAGCGCAATTACGTCATGTAGAATTCGAGCTGTTGGATGATGGAAGATTTCTCTCCAGGCGTCATGCGATTCCAGGCCGTCTCTAACACCTCTCCTTCAACAAATCTCATGACGATGGTACACTCGTAACCATCCTCATCCTCGTTCTCATAAGCGTTGAGGACTTCGGGTACAGGAATGGTGGTCAACTCGCGAACAGCCTTCATAGTCAGAGCCTCTGCCATTCGAATCCCTGCCCCTGTTTTGACGACAAAATCACCGAGTCTGTAGACGTAATATGTATCTCCCTCAGCAAGGACTTTCCCGGAGTCCAACTTGTCCGCCGTGAAGGTTAGATCAGGCTCAGGCCACTTGACGTTGGTGGCCATGTTGGTAAAGTATGCGTGAAGTCTGGGCGTAGGAACTGAGCGAGAGACGGTACCTACGCGGAGAAAAAGAGAAGCACGTACTGATATATCCTATGGCGGGGAAAGCTTTTGAACTTGCCTCAGACTTCCTTGTACCTAGGTGGTTCCGCTCATATCTCTGGATATCCAAGCAGATGCGATTCCTTTGTGACCTTGAGCAATGAGATAGCGGCGATGTGGGAAGCTTTGTACTGATAGTTGTTCTATGCATATCCTTACGTATCTCAGTTTCCTCCCAAACAACGGAACCGTCCAGTCCTTCGTTCAAAGAGTGACTTAGGATGACTTTCCGGTGCGTGGTCTGGAGCCCGGTTTGTTATAATGATGTTCCGAGAATCTTCTGCACGATACTCCACCAGGCGTCACCTCTTCGCACGAACACCGCAGAGCCCGCAGATAGTCATAGCACGTACGGTGTTGCAATAACATGGTGAGCTCATCGCTCGCGGTGATTGCGCGTGATGAGGGCTTGGTTGTTCCGCTGAAGCACCGTGTTAACGTAGTCGTCGAAGAAGGCACGGAAGTCATCCAGCGTGCTGCCGCCCAGAACGTCGCGGTACTTGTCCGCCATGTCCATGATGTCTTTCTCCCTCGCAAAGAGCTTCGCCGCACCCGAATCGTCAATGTTCGGCCTTGGATCGCTGGCGTTCGTGGTGATGGCTTCTTTCAAGACATCAAATCGTCCTTTTAAAGCATGGATCTTTCCGACAACATACTCCTTCTTCACAGACTCTCCTATGCTATCCTTCACCTCAGTTATGCCTCCGTTCAGCGGACTGCTACCTTGTACGAGTGTCGTGGGTAAGGGTGGGGAAAAGCTATCATTACCATTGCCCCTAAGAGGTCCTTCATTGAAGGAAACGTGAAGGCGGTCTTGATCTTGCCGACCAGGCGGTCAGGCTTACGGTTAACAGCCTCGTGTTTTGCTGGTAGCTCCGCCCGCAGGACTGCAGTACGCCCGCCGTCTCTACCAGCTCCTCGCTCAGCACCTTGATATCCGTGCGTGCTAGAGCCTCGCCGCTCCTCGCCGCTGCCGCACCTTTCTCCATCTGCTCTACGCATTTTTCGTTCGCAGAAGCCACCTCCATATATTCCTGGTAGTTGGTCTCGATGATGTTGAAGTCTTTTGGGGCTTGGTCAACAGAGCCCTCAAAGAGTGTGTAAGAGCCACGTGAAACCCAAGTCTACGCATGACGGTAGAAGGCGAGGCCTTGGTTGAGCTACGAGATGTAACGTCTGGCAAGCCTGAGGCTGTTCTTAAGGGAAGTTACGGATGTGGGGACCTCGGAATCCTTGGTGGGCAGGACAGAAAAGACGGACATTTCTTTGCCGGCACAGGTTTGGTAAAAGTTGTCCGTCGAATCAGCTCGTCGAGGAAGGAAAGGCGGTCCACCAACACCTGCAGCTTCAGTTCGCCTCATCAGGTGAGTCGTCCGATCCAATGTAGTAGCTGTTGTGTACATCTCTCAGCGTCATCCCTACTTGATCTGGATGGGAAACGAGCTCGCTGCTGGCGCATGTCAATCGCTCTTAGTCTGCTCCGATGGAGCGTCCCCGGTTTTTCCTCAGTGCTTGAGCTCAAACACTCTCCCCGCAGGTGGAAACGGCGGACCTATGGGGAATAAGATACAACGCACCGGCGTTCAGATGGAGTTCTCTGACTTCGAGAGTCGATGGGGTGAAGACGCATCGATTCGTGGAGATGTACATGCAATCAGCCGAGGACGCTGCTCAGTCGTCTCGAAACGATGGAGCGAGACCTGGTTATTGCTAGATATGCGCGAGAGAGGTACTTGGAGGGAGCAAAGCGGGAAAAGCGCGACTTGAATGAGAGATGGAGGGAAGAACTAGAGAACCTGAGCAAACGCATGGAGAATGTCGGAGAAGATATGCGTCGGGTGTTTAATCAGGCCACCAATGCATTCGAGAAACTGAAGGAACAGCCCAAGCGTGAACATGGCACTCGGTCGGAGAGACAAGAGCGGAACAAAATGCAGAGGATTCACGGGGTCGAACTTTTTCCCCTGAGATAATTCTTAAGACACTAGTGAGCAAGTCATAGCTGACCATCAACTGCGCGCTATGTCCTTCTCTCAACCCTGTCTCCCTTCTTCCATTTTAGTTCGTTACAGCCTGCACAATCGCCCCCTTGTCTCCCTGATCTAGCCCGTCCAGTGTCTCCATATCCTCCTTGCTAATGTCGAAGCCATACACATCCGCATTGGCCTCGATCCGGCTTGGCGTGTCGCTCTTAGGCAGCGGCACCCAACCTTTCTGCAGGCAGTATCGGATCAAGATCTGGCCCGTCGATTTCTGGTACTTCTCCGCGAGCGCGTTGAGCGTCTTGTCATCCGCCTTCTGATTCCGGACGAGTGGGCAGTACGCTTCCACCACGATGCCCTTCTCCTCGCAGTAGGAGACAGCGGTGCGTTGCTGGCACCACGGATGGAGCTACCACATATCCAATCAGCCTATGCACCGGCGCACACAACCCAGTCCCACCCCGCCAGCAAAGCAGCAACTCACCTCAATCTGATTAACAGCCGGCGGCCACACCTCCGCCCACTGCTTCAACTCCTCAATATGCCCCCTCCCAAAATTACTAACCCCAATATCCCTAACCTTCCCCTCCTTCTGCGCCCTCTCCAGCGCCTGCCACATCAACTTCCGCGCCTCCTTCCCACCATTCGGGCTGTGAATTAAGAACAAATCCACGTACCCGTGCTTCCCGCCATCGATCTTCGCCACGCTGTCCACAACGCTCTGGTACGTGCTATCCGCATCCGAGCCCGGCGACAGGATCTTCGTCGTGATGAAGATTTCCGAGCGTGGGATCCCGGACTGCCGCACCGCGTCCCCGACCAGCGACTCGTTGGCGTAGTATTGCGCGGTGTCGATGTGGCGGTAGCCGACCTTCAGTGCGGTCAGGCAGGATTTCACGCAGGTTGGGCCGTGGGATTGGTAGACGCCGAAGCCGAGGCGGGGGATTTGGTGCTTGGACTTAGGGAGCGGGAGGGTGGATTTGAGGGAGAGGGTGGAAGATGACATCGTGCGGGCTTGTGTGAGGGATCTTAGAACGGAGGTGAGGAATTGAGGACGCAGGAGGGGCATGGAGAGTAAAATTGATGGGTTTTGAGGGTCGAAGGAGCGTGGTGGGGTACATAAATAAACGTCATGATTCAGGTCCGAGTTCGGTTCCTGGCGGGCCGTACCGCCTTTGCTTTTCTGCCCCGGCCGCCGTCTTGGCGGGATGGCGGGATGAAGTTTTTGAAGAGGGTTTGCCATCTGCATGGAAACAAGCTCCAAGAGATTGTAAAGATGGTACTCCAGGCGATAAAATACACACGCGGCTCTCTCCAGATCCTCGACCAGCTAAAGCTCCCTCACGCCGAGGTGTACGACGACATTCACACCAGCACCGATGCATGGCACGCCATCAAGGAAATGCGCACGCGCGGGGCGCCGGCAATAGCAATCGTTGCGGCATTAGCTTTAGCGGTCGAGCTTGAGAATATTGCGTTGAAGGGCGAGCTCTCACAGTTCGGGGAGGAGGTCAAGGTGTTCATCGAAGAGAAGCTAGAATATCTGGTTACGAGCAGACCCACAGCGGTGAACTTGGCGGACGCGGCGAGGAAGCTGAAGAAGGTAGTTGAGGAGGCTGCGAAGGATGATAATGTAGCGGGAGAGGTCGTAAAGGAAGCGTATATCAGGGCTGCAGAGAAGATGCTGGTAGACGACGTACAGGATAACGAGGCTATCGGAAAACACGGTGCCGAATGGATAGTAAAGAACACGGAGGTAGGGAAGAGCGGGCAGGTTAGTATGTTGACGCATTGTAATACTGGGTATGTGTATAAGCTCTTCGATTGTTACAAGCTTGCTGACACCACAAGATCTCTCGCAACAGCAGGTTATGGCACGGCCCTTGGTGTCATCCGATCTCTTCACTCCAATGGCTCCCTCAAGCACGCCTTCTGCACCGAGACACGGCCATACAATCAAGGCTCTAGGCTGACAGCCTTTGAGCTTGTTCATGACGATATACCAGCAACCCTTGTCACCGATTCAATGGCTGCCGCTCTGCTGCGGCTCAAGGGTCCATCAGAACGCATTGCGGCTATCGTAGTGGGCGCTGATCGCGTGGCTGCAAATGGCGATACTGCGAATAAGATAGGCACTTACTCGCTGGCAATAGCAGCAAAACATCACGGCGTCAAGTTCCTGGTTGCTGCGCCCCGGACGACGATAGATTTGCGCACTAAGAGCGGCGAGGACATTGTGATAGAAGAGCGGCCGGGCAAGGAGGTGACTATGATCAAAGGACCGCGGCACGACGGGGCCTCGCTGGATCTGCGGAACATTGAGACGGTCAGCATTGCGGCGAATGGCATTGGCGTGTGGAATCCGGCGTTCGATGTTACACCGGCGGAGCTCATCGATGGTATAATCACGGAAGTCGGAGTAGTGGAGAAGGGCAGTGATGGAGCTTTTGATTTGCAACGGTTGTTCGACGATACCCCACTAGACAAGCCCTCGACCATCGGAGGGATATGATAGCAGCTCTTTCTATGAGTGTAATATGTTCTTAGTACGGAAACCTCTACAACGATACAGTGGCTCCCGCGGACGACATATGCTCTCGCTACTGCTCGCCGCTTCTCTGCTGCTACCGCATGCATCCGCAGGATTTGCCTCTCGCAGCTGGATCTGTGGATTTATACCGCTGTCCGGCGAGGAGGCGTACCGCTGGCGGGCGAGGCAGTTGATTCTATCGGTATCTGCCGCATTTTATCGACAGGCAGCTGTTTGCTCTATTGGTATCATGTTTCTCATCTGCCGCTCGTACCCGAGGCCCCACTGGCGGTCTGCTGAGAGTCGTTCGCCTTAGCCTCCGCCCGGCTTTGAGAGGCTTTCTGATCCTCATCGGCTTTGGCAAGCAGCTCATCAATCTTGCGTTCAAGGGCCGTAAGATGGTTCTCAAGGGCTGATGCCGTCTGTTCCCCTCTGGCAAGATCTTTGAATGCCTCGAGATTGTCAGCTCTTGCGTAGTCCGATATGTAGCCGCAGTTACCTGAGCCATATCAGCCTCGCCAGATTGGTCCGGCTTGTCTCCGTTCTGTTGTCCGCTCATTCCTTTTCTGATGCGCTGGTTGTGTATGAGAGAACGGTACTCGCGTCCATCTCTGAGGCTTAGGTAGGCAGCCTTGGCAGATGACGACGCTAGTGAGCACGAGCATCTCGTCCGGGGATGCTGCGAGTCCGCAAACCACCAAACCTCCTTGTCGGATGCTCCTCCCCCAGCACCACGACGACCACCGAGCCATCGGGCATCGTATGCTTCGCATGTAATCGCACTCGACACGACAGTCTCAAGCCGTCATGTTCTCCGGTTCAAGCTCCTTCCTTGGCGGCGCCAACAGCCAGCGCGGCGGCCCCCAGTATGGTCAGCAACAGCAGTCCTTCCAGCAGCCGACAGGCTTCGGTGCGCAACCGACGGGCTTTGGCGGGGGACAATTACAGCCTCAGTTCACGGGGTACCCGGGTCAACAGCAGGGCTTCGGACAGCAGCAACAACCGCCAATGCAGCCGCAGTTTACTGGCTACCTCGGCCAACAGCAACAGGCTTTCCAGCAGCCTCAGCAGCCTCAGCAGCCTCCACAACAGCAGACCTTCCAGACCGGGCAGCAGAGTATGCCACCACCTGCTCAGCCTCAGCGGCCACAGCCTACGGGTATGACCTCTGCGCAGATGGCAGAATCGTTTAGGTCGGCATCCGCACCCGCTGCTCCAAGGAAGGCTTCGACAGGCGGTTCCTCGAAGATACCGAACATCAGACTGTCGTTCATCACGGCTACTGATCAAGCCAAATTCGAGCAGCTGTTCAAGTCCGCTGTAGGCAATGAGCAGGCGCTCTCTGGCGACAAGGCAAAAGAACTGCTCCTGCGGTCCAACCTGCCGGGGGATGCCCTGTCGCACATCTGGTACGTCCTGCACACGGGGGATGATGCCAAATGCACTAACGCATTGCAGGACTCTATCAGATACGACTAAGTCAGGGCAGCTGCTCTTCCCAGAGTTCGCCCTAGCCATGTACCTGTGCAACCTCAAGCTCGTCGGCAAGGAGCTCCCGAACACAATACCGGACCGCATAAAGAACGAGGTATCAAGCATGGTGGATATCATATCGTTCAATGTGGCAGACGATCGACCCCAAGCACCACCGAAGAGCAATGCTCCGAACTTCGATGCACCTTTAAGGCAGAATGCAGCATCTCCGCCTACTATACAGCAACCACAACCTCAAATGTCGAACAGCCAGCTGCTGTCCACACTAGCGCCGCAGCCTACCGGCATGCAACCTCAGATGACAGGCTTTCCGGGACAAGCTGGGTTTGGCCAGCAACCCATAGGTCTTCAACCGCAACCCACTGGCTTTGGTGCCATGCCTCAAGCCACTGGGTACAATGGGCCTCGACCGCCTATGCCACCCATGCCAACCGGGTTCGGTACGGGCCTCTCTCCTCAGCAAACTGGCATGATTGCTCCACTGAATGCTCAGCCCACCGGTATGCCCGGACAGTGGGGTCTCGTCAACGCGCCTGCGTCTGGTCTCCCGAATATACAGGCATTGCAACAGCAGATGATGCCGCAGCCTGGCCGTGAAGCTGGATTTACAACAACAGGTCTTCGTGGGAATGCAACCGTACCGTGGGCAGTCACGAAGGATGAGAAGAAAATATACGACGACCTCTTCAGGGCATGGGATGGCTTTGGCAAGGGCTATGTCACTGGTGATCAGGCAATAGAGATTTTTGGTCAGAGCGGACTGGACAAGACAGACCTCGAGCGGATTTGGACGCTGTCAGATCCGAATAACAAGGGCAGGCTCAATCTTGATGAGTTTGCTGTAGCGATGCATCTCATCTATCGTAAACTCAACGGCTATCCGGTGCCAAATCGGCTCCCACCGGAGCTGGTCCCTCCGTCGACGAGGAACTTCAACGACTCTGTCGGTGCCATGAAGTCTCTGATCTCTAGGGATGCCGAGGAGAGAAAGAATTCCGGCGCTTTCTTGCAGCCACAAAGAACAGGTGTTAGCTATCTCAAGACCCACTCTTTTCGTGCCCCAAGCCCACTTGCTGCGGGTCGGAAAGATGCTACGGTCTTCCGCAACAACGATGACGATATGGTTGGCTATAAGTCAAGTGCTCGTCATCGCATTGGCGCTGGTGGGCGTTCACCCTCCCCAGCCGCGCCATCTTCTCCGCAGTCTGAGCGTTCGGTTGATGAACCGTCCATCGATCAGCTGCGGAAGATGATCCGGGAGAAGCAAGTTCTTCTTGATGCCATCGACTTTCAGGATGAGAATGCAGCAGAACAGGATGAAGCACTCGACCGCAAAGACCGACGCGATGCTGAGGACCTCTATCACAGGATCCGTCGTATACAAGAGGACATCGACAATCATCCAAGCGCCGCACTCCACTCAGGGGACTCTGATGCAGAGCGGAGGACGCTTCGGCGACAGCTACAAGGTTTAAGAGATCGTTTGCCGGAGCTGGCATCCCATGTTAGGCGCACAGAGCGCGCCATCGCGGACGCTCAGCTCGAACTGTTCCGGCTGAAAGACGCGAAGGCACATCCCAACGCCGCAGCTGCTATTGTCGGCAGCGGACCCGGAGGTGCGGTCACCGAGTCAGATCGGTTAAAAGCGCGAGCAAGAGCTATGATGCAGCAACGGTCTGCAGCCCTGCGAGGCGAGAAAGTAGCGACTGGCGACAATGCCGAGGGCGCAGCGAGGCGGCTTGAAGAGGAAAGCTCTCGTGTCAAGCGCGAGAGAGAAACCAATGAACGCATGGTCCAGGATGTCGAGGATAGCGTCAACGAGTTCGGTAAGAGTCTTGAGGACAGCCTGAAGGGAGGTGCGCAGGACGCGTCCAGTGAGCATGAGCGTAGGAGGTGGGAAGATGGCTTGGGCGTCGAGGATGAGGTTAAGGATTTCATCTTTGATTTGCAACGAAGTAGCAGGGCGACGAAGGTCCGGAAAGAAGAGTATGTACAGCACTCCCTAAAGATCCTCTTGCGCACTAACATTCGGATAGCACTGGCCGTGACTCGCGAGATCGTCATGTATCACCTTCTGTCCGCGATGGATCAAGCAGACCTTCAACGGCGGCACGCCACGAAAGTCCAGCACCTAGTTCAGAGGCTTCTCGTCCTGCTGTAACTCCGTCATCTACTGGCACGTCTTACTCGTCGTACAAGACAGCAGAAGAGCGCGCAGCGTTCATCAAGCAGCAAGCGGAACAGCGCATGGCGGAACGCCTTGCAGCGCTCGGCATCCGTGCTCCTAGCAAGCCTGGCGAGACAGCGCAGCAGCGGCAGGAGCGTGAGAAGAAGGAACGAGAAGACCGCCTTCGCCAGGCTGAAGAGGAAGACCAAAGGCGCGAGCAAGAGCGGTTGCAGAGGCTGGAGGCTGAGGGCGTCATCCCACCCTCAGTCGGTAAAGCCGGTGCTAAGAGACCTCCGCCACCACCATCGCGCAAGAACAAAACCGAAGTACCTCAGAACGATGAGGGCCAGTGGCAAGCAGAGATGAAGCGCGCCGACAATGACGTTGCTGGTCAAGCTTTGAGAGAGCAGCAGGAGGCGCAGGAAGCGGAGACGAAGCAGCTGGAGTATGTCACATTCTTCAAAGTGCTACACTGATCGCAATGACTGACATATCTCACAGGGACGAAGAGCAGCGGCAGGAACGCGAGCTCGCTCAGGAGCGAGAAGCCGCTCAGGCTCGTCTGCGCGCCCTTGAAGAGCAGGTAAAAGCAGGCAAAGTCAAGAAGCAAGAGGAGAAGCGCCGCAGGGAAGCAGCCCAACAGGAGGCCAAAGCAAAGGAAGCCCGTCTAGCCGCTCAACGCGCCGAGCTCGAAGCAGCACGAGAACGGGAACGTCAGCTCCAGTTACAGCTCGAAGGCTTGGGTGACGAAGACTCTTCCGACGAAGAAGGGCCCCAGCAGATTACGCCTCAAGACACCACACCGACCGCTAGCCAAGAACTGCCTGCCCGAGACGCACCGCCAGCAGCACCACCCATGCCACCGACCGCGCCGCCCTTACCACAGCAGGCCAGCTCGCCTCAATCAGTAACGAGCCCACCGCCCGACACAGAAACCAAGAACCCCTTCCTCAAGAAAATGGCCCAAGCCAACGACGCCGCTGCCGCCCAAACCCAAGCCACACAAAACCCGCCCCCGCAAGCGAAGTCTCCACCAACCCCTTCCACCGCCTCGCCGCCCAAGACTCCGCCCGCACCCCCTCCTTCGACACCACATCCCCACCCCCACCACCCGCCCCACACGCGGCAGAGCAAACACCTCAAACACAGACGACTGGGACGCCAGCACGACCACCGACGCAGACTCCTCAGATGAAGACGACAGACCCACCGGCGGCTCAGCCAAACAACTCGCCTCCATCCTCTTCGGCACCATGGGTCCGCCGCGGCCGCTTTCCTCAATGGACAATAAGTCCCCCCGGCCCGACAGCCCGCAGGTCTCGTCCCCGCCGCCTGCGCCGCCTATGCCGTCTGCAAGCGCGCCGCCTCCGCCGATGCCCGGTGCGTTTCCGGGAGCGCCGCCGCCGCCGCCGCCTATGCCTGCGGGTGGTGCGCCTCCGCCGCCGCCTCCGATGCCCAACTTGGGCGGTGGGGGAGGGGCGGATAGGGGCGCGCTGTTGGGGCAGATTCAGGGGATTAGTAAGAGTGCGTTGAGGAAGGTGGAGACGAAGGATCGGAGTACGGCTAGTGTTGCTGGGAGGGTGTTGTGAGGTTGTGCAATTTGAATGGTGGTGGGGCTGTTTGGGCGGAGGAGGCTGGGTTGCGCGGTGTTGTAGGTAGACGTAGGTTGGTAGAATCAGACGGATATCGTTCGCTCAAAGAAGAGACTATCGAGACGGCTTTCCCTACGCCTTTGTAACTGACGTGTTGGCTTTTGTATCATTCGCATCCATGCCGCCTGCTGGCTATATCCTTGCTCTCCAACCCACCTGACCGATCAGCTACTCGGTGTTCCGCTGGAAATGTCCATTGGTTGTTTCCCGCCGTCCTCAGCCAGAGACATGGTCTCGGATTTTTGGCCGGACGAGATGGTGCCCCTGATACCACAGTAAAGAAACAACACGGCACTCGAGGGGTGTGATGCCGGTTTCGAAAATACCCATTCCAGTGAGCAGCGAGCATTCATAAAAGAGGGTAGATTGGACGAGATCTGCCCAAGATGACGAGTCCGAAAGTAGACTCAGCAGGTTGGACTACAGCACTCAGGCTTGAAGCGGTCGTCGTTCTGTCTGACGAATCTGGGAAGCCACTTCCTTAATGGAAGAGTCTTGCCGCTAGCCCAAGGAGAGATGCTAATCGCGGGCCTAGCTAAGAGGTAACGCAAAAATATACAGTAGAAAGTATTCCCTAGCAGTTACCCACCTACAAGTAGGATAGATACCACCGTTTATAAAGTTTCCTTTCCTATTCTAGTGGGTAAGTGTTGCCGCTCTATACTCGCATGAGCCAAGGTAAGTGAAAATTAAGCATAATCAATACTAAAGAGCTTTAAACCGTGGCTATCTAACTGCTTTCAAACTGGTGGTGGCTAAGGAATAAGACTTTATCACGTTCTCAACGGGTATGGTGTTCAGACTTTATCGGACCCTCGGTACTTCTCAAGCCTCATGCATGACGATCCTCTCCACAAGCAGGCAGTGTTGCGGATTTTCGCTTTGCCGCTGACGGCTTCGAGCTTCAAAAACCTTATGGGTTGATGAAGCAACTATTTCTTTGCCGCTGACGGATGCTCTTTCCCCGGAATATCTACTGCCAACACTTTGCTCCGTCGTCTTGCGTTCTAGAAAATGTTTTGCTTGCCGAATGCTCAGATCTCTAAGTAAGGCAAGCCATGATGTCCCAAACAAGCAAGGTTCCTTGATCTTGGGGGCTGTGCAATGGAGCATATCTCGTAGCTTTCACTTAGACTTCAAGGACCAGCAACACAACGTGCTCTGCTTCTACTGTCACACTCATCTATTACTACTTTCAACGTCTTTCACTTATATCACACGTGTGGCCTCATCACCGTGCTCTCCCTTTATTTTTAGGCACATCTATCATTAGATTAATAACACCTTCCTGCCTAAATCACAATGCAGTTCAAACAAATTGTCCAGTATATCTTCCGCGAGCGCGATGACCGTTGGAGAGGTGTCACCCGCTATGGGCCACTACTCCTCATTCCGATCTCCATATCCGTTATCCTCCTCTGGATCTTCAGCACCGCCTCCCTCGTATATAGCGCTACGATTGGCATGGAAGAGAGCTGCTACAACTGCACCTACGGCGCCTGCGCAGGCCGAATGTCCTGCTACCCCGTCGCGATCACGCCCATAGGTTGGCATAGCGCAGAAGAGGGCGCGTAAGTGACTCCTCTAACCTCCCCCAAAAACCCACAACCCACAACCCACAGCCCCTGCTAACAAACAGCCCCTCAGCTCCGAAGTCTTCGCCCGCATCTCCATACTCACAGTCGAAACTGTCCACCTCCCCCTGCACCTCTGGGCCTACTTCCGCTCCCGCCTGCACCCCGTCTGGGCTCTGTGCCTCTCCATTGCCCTAATAGGCGGCTGGCTCTGCCAAGCGATCTTCGCTTGGGCAATGGACCACATCGGCGGCGCTTACTATACGGCGGTGTGGAATGGACTCGCCACCTTTAGAGCCGTGCTGGGGTTCGGCGTCGCCATCGCATATTTCGTGTACATGGGGTTCGCCGCGCATGCTGTTAAGCTGTGGAGGAAGGCGAACAAGCGGAGGGCTAATGAACGGGAGGAGGAGTGGAGGACGACCATGGGAACCGGGAGAGGAGGGAGTGAGGAGGCGAGAGTTGATAGTATGGAGCTGCAGAAGCTGTAAGGGAAGAGACGGACAGCACAGAGGAAAAGGCGAACATCGTCAGTGCAGTACGAAGCTGCGAGGCTGCATGTTCAATGTGTAATCAGTCGTACCTCAGCAACCATGGACGACGGAGCAGGCTGAAAAAGCAGCCGAGACAGCTCAAATAGGAGAACATAATCGCATGCTAGCTAATCTTTTTTTGCCTCGGACGGTTCACTGTCGGTATGTATGTATAAGTATGTGCATCTCTTATCTCTTTCCCATAGCAATGCTCTGTTTTGCTGTTCGCAGTTCTAGAGTACGATCTGTTAACACCGCATCCCTTGGCTTGGTTTCACGGTTATGCCTGCCTGTCCACAAGGTATTTTGCAGGCGAGCTGTGAACGGGTATCATGATTGCTCGTCATGCAGAGCCTATGAGAGTTCGTTGTTTAATACAAATGCATGGGAGATGCCTCTTCATGCAAAGATGTAGAGTCACTTTAAACGAGTCCACAATATCCACCACAAAACCCTCACTGGGACACTAAGCTATGCTAAGACCCCAAACCACGTCTTAAGGTAATATGGCTCGCACACTTGTTCAACCTATCAGAGGCGCGCTCACAGCAGTTACGAAAGCTTCTGGTCAGTTAAAAGTGGGGCTGGGAGCGCTGGGTCAGATCTAGTTGCATCTGAACATCAGTCAATCATCCTGCGGATACTTCATGCCGTTGGCCTTCCTAACTCGATCCATCAGTCTCATCATCCGAACCGTCTCCTCTAAGGGCATGATCGCGTTCTCTCTCCTTCCCTCAGCGATATCCAAAGCGACCGCATCGGCTTCGTAATGGAAGCCCATTCCCGGCCTCTTGAACTCAAGCACCTTCTCCTCTACACTCTTATTCAACTTGATCCTGAATCCAAAAGGCGCTGCCGCAGTGCGGCCAAAGACCGTCACACTCCCGAGCTCGCCCTCAACGCGGCAGAAGTCCTCAGGAGACTTGTGGAGGACGGTCGCGGTGCAGATGGCTGTCCTTTGAGGTTGAGTCTCACTCGGCGGATAGGATAAGACGACGACGTCGGAGTAGTCGATACCATCGACCACCGTCATGGTGCTCGTTACTTCCGGCTCGCTCGCCTCGACGCCAACTTTACCATCCAGAATCACGCGGGCAAGGGTTAAGCAGTATATACCGATATCGAGCAGTGCACCAGCGCCAAGGGCGGGGTCTTTCACCCGCGAGGTCGACGGCAACATCGACATCTGCATATCAAGCCCAAAGTCGCAGAACAGGCGGTGCAGCCCACCGATACGTTTCTCCACGTGCAGGATGCTGTGGAGGGAGGAGACGAGGGGGAAGAAGCGCGTCCACACTGCTTCCATGAGGAAGACACCTTTTCTTTCGCGGCTGCGATCACGGTCTGGGCTTCTTTTTCGTTGATGGTCAAAGGCTTCTCGCAGAGCACATGTTTGCCTGCCCCGATGGCGTCGAGGCAGTTTTGCGCGTGCAGAGCGTGCGGGGTGCCGATGTAGGCGATGTCGACGTTTGGGTCGTTGTAGACGGAATGGTAGTTGTCGTAGACGGTTGGCCGGGGCACGGAGCTTGAGGCTGAGGCCCATATTGTCGAGACGAAGGTATTGCCTTTTGGGTTGATGAGGACCCGATTGCTACGACGGAGTGCGAGGCCCGGGCATCGGGACGATCGAGCAGAAGATCATGAGTGAACTCTGTTGCAATCCAGCCGGTTCCTGATTGTCATCCTTTAGGGCTTGTAGGAGGCGGTAGCTTTCATTCTGCAGTCGTACCTATAACACCCCAGCGGAGTGACGGTTGGATTTTCGCTGACATGATGGCGGCTGTGCCTTTCGAGATCTGGTTATTGAGCGTGGAATTTGTATAAGGATTTGTGCTTGAATATGTCCCCAGGAAGAGTCATATGCAATCCGCTCTCTATTGTAGCAATAACACAAGATTTGAGCTGAGGGACAGAACGAGAGACTTGAGACTGTGAGAGTACTCTTTAGGAGGTTATTGAAGGTGGATTGCTGTTGATTGTTATGGTACAGTCCGCTGCTACGTTGCTTACATATTGGGCCGATTTCCTCCAGGCGACGGAACAAGGCCGCTTGTTCGTCCCCAGCCATTCCAAGCTCTGTTCCTCAAAAACATTTGATCAAAAAAGTCAAAAGATGGTGCCGGCTGCAAAAGTCAGGGGCTGGGTGACCCGTGCCCGGCTGATAAAAGTCAATATCTTTTACTTCTTCGAGCCAGTTCTCGAGCGTGAGGTGTCTCTGCTTCTTCACTGATGTGGCGCACCTACCTGGCCTTCTCTGCAGAGGTAGGGGCGAGCGGTTTTGGAGGGAGGCCCGTGACTTTGTTTTTTCAGCCGCATGTCTCCAGAAGTGCTGAGTTTGAATACATATTGATTTTTTGAGCGTCGTCCGGCTGCGAACGGTAGGGAGCCATGCTTCTTGCCAAGTTACACGACCTACTATCTCTAATACTTGGTCACGTATGGCAGCGCCGCCGCTAGTTAGGCAATGTGTACGCTTGTATTACTGTGCTCGTGGTTCATCTAGCGATCTACTGCAACGCGGTTCTTCCTTAGTCGCTGTGAATTTGTGTACGCAGCAACGTGGCTTAGCGTAAGCCAAACACGGGTCGAAGGTGGGAGAATACAAGACGGAAGGTGAGATGCACAGGGATGGTCTGGCATAGACTCTAACGAGAAGTGACCGTAGATGGAAGGCGATGTGCATGCGCAAGCACAGTCAAAATCCCCACATATCTCAGAAGTAAGAGATCTGATGATCATATTCAAGTCTTAATGAACGTTTACACACATGACAGCGGATGCCAGTCCTATATCACAAGCGCCGCACCACCCAGGTATCCCCAAAAATGTCTAACAAAAGAGACGAAGTTCTGACCGAAGACCAAGCATAATGCAACCCATCCCACAATCTAACATTATTGCTGCGTCTGCACCTTTTGCTGCTCGCTCACACTCGGCCCAAAATCAAACCCACTCATCGCCATATTAGACGGCGGCAGTCCCGGCGAGTTAAGTGGACTAGCATACGCGCCCGGAATCGGCACAGCCGCATACGTCTGCTCACCCGGCGCCGCAGGAACATGATCCTGCACATTCTCAAACCTGGGACTCGTCGGGACCGTCGGACTCGCCGGCGCAACCGCATCGCCAAAGCCTCCCTGCGCGACCTTCGGCGTCGCGCCCTGGATCTTGATGGGCGGCGGCATGAGGTTGAACGGCTTGGGCTGCGCGAAGCCACGCGGGTACTGGACATTCTCGCTTTCACCCTCCTCGGCGGCGATGATGGGGTCTTTGCTGTGGCCGGGTGGGGGCGCCAGCCGCCGTCGCGGGGGAGAGGGGACCGAAGCCGGGGGTGTTGGGCGCGGATTGAGAGCGGAGTTGGGCGAGGTAGAGGTCGCTGCGGGCGCGGTCGCGGACGGCCATGGACTTGCGTAGGCGGCGCTTGGAGTAGTACCGGTAGAAGACGATACCATAGATGAGGATTGTGATGGTTTCGACGACGATTTCGATGATGCAGCAGACGAGGGCCCAGTCCTGCGGATTCTGTTAGTGATGTGGTTGGGAGGGGTGTGGATGGGATGCTTACCTGAAGACGGCACATCAGATCGTAGGAGACGTCGTCCTTGAAGAGCTGACGCCGCCTGTTGTCCTTGCATGACCAGCCCCACAGATCCTGGCCATTGCCGTTTGCTTTGCTCTGGTTCAGGATACCGGCGCCAACGCCCCACATGACGATGCTGAAAACGAAGAAAGCTACAGCGAAGACGGTGTAGTATACCGCTACCTTCTCGGCACGCCCGTGCCCGCCGCGCCAGTACGCCACTAGCACGACGATGGACATGAA
Source organism: Coniosporium tulheliwenetii (assembly GCA_030247845.1). Classification (NCBI taxonomy): domain Eukaryota; kingdom Fungi; phylum Ascomycota; class Dothideomycetes; genus Coniosporium; species Coniosporium tulheliwenetii. The sequence continues at coordinate 487,170 of JAPDRP010000008.1, forward strand.
GAGCGATATGCATGCAATCGTGAGGAGAGTAATCTGTGGCCAGGTTGGGGTATTTGCTGCCCATGGAGGCAGGTTGTTTCGTGGCGCGAGGTGTCGTGTTGCGTTGAAGATGGCGAAGACTGTTGCAAGCATGGACAGGATGATAAGCGAGCAGGCGAAGTTGATCCCGCGGAGGAAGACCTTTGCTATCCGTACACGGAACTTGATTTTCTGAATGAAATCAGCTTTTGCACGTCATTTGATACGAAATGTCGCGTCTTACAAGATCCTGTGCCTGTTCCTTCTCCGTAGACTCCTCGTGCTTCTCCAGTATCTGCTCTTCCCGGAATGTCGGGCTCCGTAATGCGTCGAACTTCCTTCCTGGCGTACCCGGCGACTTCATTGCACTCTTCAGCGGCGACATTGGAGTCGGCGGAGGGAGGTATCTCCTGTCCGTCTCTTCCATCTCTACTCCCTGATTCTGGTAAGATGCGTGTCTCGAGGCGGCGTTGGCCGACAGATAGCCAAATCCAACGTCCGCTGGCTGCGGCTGAGGCGTATAGTGGTTTGTCGGAAGGTCTGCGAAGGGCAACTTCTTCGGCTCGATAGGCGAATGCACAGCAGTTGCCTCGGCGAAGCGTGCGACTCGGGGAGTTTTGAGAGAGGGCGCGACGGAATCAATGGATGCTCGAGACTTTACGGCGGTGACAGTAACTGTGATTTCTTTCTTATCGTTGGCAGCCATTCTGTGATGCGGTATCGAAGGGGCGCTGACGTGAGATGCTCAAGTAATCGAGCAGTGGAAGGGGACAAGCGAGAATGCTGTGGAAAGAAGAGCAAGCACTGCCCAGTCCAGCTCGACAGATGACAAGCTGCGAAGAGAGTACGAGATGCAAAAGAGAGAACGCACTGTATTACGGTAAGGCAGGCCAGCTGTCGGAGAATGTAAGAGAGAGAAGTAAGTGAGTGGAAATGGGAGGCTTTTGTCTGGGCTGGCGCTTCGGTGAGCAAGGAATAGAGGGTGGCTGCTCCCGATGCGCGCACGCAGGTTTAAAGATGGGTAAGAAACAGGTGGAGAGAGCTTGGGGAGCAAGCCCGAGCGGGTAGATGGCAGAGGCTAGATGTATGGCGCCAACTGAGGCTTGCTCTGCAGGCCGCGGAGGGCGCTGATAGGCTGGTGGTGGGATATCCAGGTCGGTGGACAGCGCTCGAGTCGAACGGTCAGATGCGGATCTCCAGGAATAGACGCCCGGCTCTGTTTCAGCAACTGCAGATCTTGCGCATTCCGTTTCCTAAGGCTGGTGTAACTCTGTGTGCTATGCGACGCTGTGCTGACTGCACTGCCTGCGCGCTGTCAGCTGTAAATGCAGAGCTCTGGCAGCTTCGACAGCGACCTGTTCGACCACAAAAACAGAGGCAAGACCCCTCTTCGACAACGGCGCAGGGGAGGACTGCCGTCCTCGAGCAAGCCGAAGCGCCGACATCTTCCTCCCCATCCCGGCGCTTCATGCTCGAGGAGGATTGGAGGAAGTGTTGACGCTGGCCAGTGACAGCGGTCAGCGCTGCGGAGGTTGTGAGAGAGGCGCGTCGCACGGCAGCGGCGCGGGATTGACCAGGAACATCTCGCATGCCATTGGCCGCGGCTCGAGCGCCTTTTTCTTAGCTACAGCTGCATAACGCCGAATCACATCCCCAGACTCGAAGTGCTCTCGCGGGCCGGCCTGGACGCGGCTCCCAAAGGACTCGTGGCCGCGTTGGAGCGGGCGCGCCTCGACCTCGGGACTCGAGATCCTTCGAAGCTCTTTCTTCGTGGCATCACCACAACGCTCGATGCCAGCTTCGTCCATCCAGCAACCGTGCCCTGCGATTCATGCTGTGAAGACCCAAACCGAACGACAATGACGTGGATAGGATCACGTGTACCACCTACGAAGAGACACATGGCGTCCATCAGCGCCCAAGATAGCAGGCGCGTGCGACTCACCACGAGTATACGCTAACCCAATCCTTTGTCTCTAATCATCCCAAGAGAGCACATTTTGCTGACGATTCCGCCTGCACTTAGCCGCTTGAGTTGCATTTTGCTCCGAACCATTCCGCTTCTATTTCTAGACTGCTTGTCACCGGGAGCGAGCAGGTAAAGTAACACAACGTTAAGCGCATGACGTTTTGTGTTCGTCGACATGCTCAAAATGTTCCATGGCACAAGAGAATACCTAGATGCTTTCAGGACACGCATAACGCCTTAACTTAGATACATGGTATCACGTGCCCAAGAGCCGCAGAAACACCCGCCGAAGGAACTAACAACCAGAGCATTGATATAGCAGGCCCCAAGGATTCCAGGAGCTACAGGAGACCAAGTATCTCACAAAGCCTCTCAAAGCGCCAGTCGCAAGTAGTAGGACTCGGTCATGCCGGTCTTAGGCTCTCGGCGGCGTCCGCATGTTCGCTTTCACTCGCTCGAGCAGCTCCTCCTGCGAGGCGTTGCTGCTGGGAAGGAGGCCGCGCTGGTGGCCCAGAAGAAGCGAGGTCAGCAATCGTGAGATGCGTGGGAAGCAAGCGCGACTCTTGAAGGGTTTGCATTGTTCCGGTGGGATTCTGTGTCCCCATGGGGAAAGGGTGACATAGATAGCAAGTAGTGCATGCTATGAAACCAGGGCAGAGCTTGGAAAGGGAAGGTCGTGACATACGCGATCAAGCCAGCGTCTGAGCTCGGTGACAGTCCAGTTTTCTGGGTCTGTTGTTACACGTCAGCGATGCGGTCTTCTGCAGGTTTCCCAAGCGGCCAAGAGGAACGAGCCCCTAAAGAAAGGAAGGGGATATTCTTACCGCCTTTCGGATCTGGCTCGCTAGGAAAAACATCGCTAGGACCCCAGATCGTCCACGCGGATACGGCGGTGACTAGGCCGGCGAAAGCTGGGAGTGTCAGGTGGGTTCGATATAGAGCCTTGTGGCTCGGAACGTGGGCATTTACCAAGGAATGCATTCTATATTCTTCGTCAGTCGGGTAATGCTTATGAGTATCAAAGATGGGAGGTGAGATTGGCTCATCGAATACTTACTCGTGAGTTCAGGGCGCGGTCAAGTGGTGTAGGCATCGTGCTTTAATGTTATAGAAGGGTGCAGTGTTGCGGCAACGGTGAGGTCTGGTTGAGGATTGCAAAAGAAGTTGTTTTAATGACAGCAGCTTGTTAGGCGCTTCTCTTTAAGAATAGAAGAGGGAGTAAGGATTCAACAGCTCTTGTTTCTTGATATCAACATCGTTCTTGCAAGCTGTCCAACTCCCAGCTCGCGCCTCGCGCTCCGTCACTGTGGCTTGAACCCCGCGCACAGCCACACCTCCGCTTAGCGAATTTCCTGAGCATCGCACCCACACATCAAAATTTCGGTGACAGCGACAGCGAACGTCCATTGACCACCAAAAGACCATCTCCAACCCACGATACACACTCGCTCGCCCACCATGCCGTCCGAGGTCTCAGACATCAAGCAGTTCATCGAGATCTGCCGCCGCAAGGATGCTTCATGTGAGCCATATTCCCGACTTCCCACACCTATCGCAACCGCATTGGATTCAGCGAGGCGCACAGTCGCGCGCAAAGGAGGACGAGGAAGTTGCAGGACGGGAACCTCACAATGGAATGCGGTGGTAGCCGTCAGTCTGAATAGATGGGGCTGACTTGTCGACTTTTGATCAATAGCCGCGCGGATAAAGAAGAACAAGAAGACCAACAACATCAAGTTCAAGGTCCGATGCCACCGTTACCTGTACACGCTCGTCCTCAAGGACTCGGATAAGGCAGAGAAGCTGAAGCAGAGTTTGCCTCCTGGTATGCCCCCGCCATATGCCTATGGCCGCCCCTGTCTGTGCGAGGATAGGGAGCACGGAAAGTGGAGCCAGAGGAAGGATTATCGTGCTAATGCGTGGGGGTGCAGGGCTCACGATCAACGAGGTGGGGACGAAGAATGCAAAGGGCAAATAGAGGATGGCCGAGGGAGGGGTGCAGGGTTGAGGTGTCGAGGCAGCGGTGGGTTCGGAGTCGGTGTTGTCTCATTGCGTGGCATGGGGGCATTATCCTGCTCTCAGCACCTTTCAGCAGCGAAATTATCAAATTTCATGAATCAAGAGGTTCAATTCAGCTCTCCGAAAGCAAACTCCCCACGAAACTTCAAGGCGCATGAAAACCCTACACATTATTTGACTTGGAACTTGTATTGGTCCTTCCTGTCTAGGAAGACCACCTTCTCACTCAATCCTGCTTCTTCAACGGCCTTCTTGAAGTCCGAGAGCGGTGACAGGAAAACGTCGTAGTCATCATAGTGGATCGGGATCGTCAGATCCGGCTTTATGAGTCGCATCAACTGGATGCCTTGCTTTGCATCCATTGTCACCATTAGTAGCGGTATTTTTGGTGAGGGAATTGTGGTGCCTCCCAGATGGATGAGCATCAGGTCGATGTTTTGGCCCTTGTAACGTTCCGGGATCTCTTTCAGCTCGTCCACCACGAGCGTGTCGCCGGAGATGTAGATGCTGGGAATTGTCAATTTTACAAACAGGAATACCGGCTCAGTGTACGCACCGGTAGCCGTTCTCGAAGCTGCCTTCTCCGCCGTCTTTCGTGGTGTAGCCCAGTTCTACCATCCAGCCATTAGTAGGGGAACCTAGGGAGCTTAGCCACCCTCTCTCTGTAAGGCCGAGTCAGTATTGATATACTTACCGCCTTCAGGATGTCATTGGCGATAGAGAGTGGCCCAGGAGGCACATGCTTCCCCGGCATGCCCGTAACCTTGATGCTCGGAATCCTATCCTTCTCCCTTTCTGACACAACATCGACCATCATGCTGTCGAAAAAGTCCAGATCATACACATTCTTGAAGCTCTCCTCCTCCCCCTTGGACGTGAGACAGCTCTTCGCATGCGGCGTCGTGATGATTGGTAGCGTCCTCCTCAGGCTCTCCTCGACCTTCTGATCAAAGTGATCCGCATGGTAGTGACTCAGGAGCACAACATCGATCCGCGGTAATTCGTGCAGGTCAATGGCGGGATTCGTAACCCGCTCGCCTGTCACCCCGGGCCCAAGATGCACGTGATCTCCGGCGTGGAGGAAGTTGGGGTCGGTCATTACCCGGATGCCTTCCCATTCCAGGATCGTGGTTGCGGTCCCTACGAAGAAGATGCTTGCGTTCTCGGAGCCGGCGTTTGTGGGGTGGAGCTTGGTTTCTTTGGCCGAGGGGAGGGAATCCGGGTGCGAGGGATGGTCCCGGGTGGGTGGTTCGGCATTGCTTGGATTGATTGGGAGGTGCTTCATTGTGGAGGTGGTCATTAAGAATCTGTATAGCGCGGTGTTGAATGGTAAAGTGCTGAGGATATGTGTTGGAGTTTATCCTCTGACAGTGCAACGACGTCACTTCTGGCTAGCTCTCATGTAGGGTCTTGGCTCTCCCTGAGATGGCGAGTGTCTTCATTTCCTTGTTAATGTGAGTATCCGACAGGATACCTCAAGTAGGACGAGCTTTAGAGACTTCGTGTAGCTCGTAAAAAATGCAATCGCAGCGGTTGAAGTCCTCAGAACACTTCCCGGGGTGCTGGCGAGACAGAAAGCTGCAGCTGGACAATCAACATCGCCTTAACGAGTCTTTCGAATCCTTGACACCGGTTACCTGTAGATGCAGAGCATCTTGTCAGCTTTGGGTAACACATCATGCTTCGGTGACCGGTCATCGCTCCTAGTTCGGGCGGAGTGCACGATAAATTGGCACGCCTGGCAGCTATACCTCTCCAGAGGTACGATACAGCTTCTAATCCGGGTTGTAAAGCTTGCAAAAGGTTCCTCAGGTGTTGGTACAAGCTGTGCGCAGCTTGTACTTGATAGCTATAAAGGCGGCCGCGATGAGGATGCTCTGGTAGAAAAGGAGATGCAGAGTCTTACGATTGGCAGTTGCAGGCCTTGTATACAATCAAATCCAACAGTGGATTTGACACATATAGGTGATCAGTAGCTTCAGGGGCTTTGAGAATCCTACAATGATGGCGAACATAAGTCCTCGTGGAGTTGAAGCTGAGCTGATATCCGTTGAAACTAGAGCTTCAATTGTACCATCTGCAGCCCCTGAACTGATGGCTCCGGCTCTGAATATGGCGCGCAAAGCATTTCAAGCATGTAGTAAAGCTTGTCAATTCTCGTAAAGCTGTAGTAATAGCTTGTCGTGGTGGTGCAGCACGTGTAGAAGTTCATGGTGGTGCCAAGCCATCCGTCAAGCTTCCCCTGCAGGCCTCAGCGCAACCCTCCATAAACACCATCACCCACTACCTCCTCTCCCACCACCACCACCCCACCACCACAATGTCGTTTGCGGTCCCCCGCAACGTGCCGGCCTTCGGCGCTTCACAGCGCCATCTTGAAGACCGCGTCTGGGGCTCCAACAGGGGCATGGAGCTGCCAACCTACAAGGACAAGCCCTTCTATCCCAAGTCTCGCCGCTCCAACATGCTCAGGAAGCGTCTCCTCGGCCCCCTCCTCTTCGTCGCCGCCACCCTCATGTACTACATGGGGTTCTTTGCGTCCTCCAAGCCTTCGCCGCTTTCGCCCTCCGCCATCAACTGGAAGGACCGTCAAGATCAAGTCCGGGATGCCTTCCTGCTGACCTGGAACGCGTACGAAAAGTACGCGTGGGGTAGGTCATACAATATATACAAATTGTCCGACAACACATAGATCTTTCTATCCGAGAGATCTTGTACTGACTGATCATCCCGCAGGTCACGACGAGTTCCATCCCGTCTCCAAGACAGGCAGGGACATGGTGGACGGCGGACTCGGCTGGATTATCGTTGACTCCCTCGACACGATGATCTTAATGAACCTCACGACGCAGCTGAAGCACGCGCGCGACTGGATATCCACGAGCCTTGACTACGACAAGGACCACGACGTCAACACGTTTGAAACGACGATTCGTATGCTTGGGGCCTTCTCTCCGCCCACTACTTGTCGACAGAGCTTCCTCACTACGCCCCAGTTCACGTCGCGAAAGGCTCTCCCGGCGAAGATCTCTACCTGGAAAAAGCGAGCGACCTTGCCGACCGCCTCCTTGGTGCTTACGAGTCGATGACCGGAATCCCTTACGCAAGCATAAACCTGAAGACCAGGAAGGGCATTAAATCCCATGCAGATGGCGGAGCTTCGTCAACCGCCGAGGCGACCACCACTCAGCTTGAGATGAAGTACCTGTCGAAGCTCACTGGCGAGACCTTGTACTGGGAAAAGGCGGAGAGGGTGATGAAAGTTGTCGACGACATCGGTCAAAAGGACGGCTTGCTCCCCATCTTCATTGATCCAGACGTCGGAAGATTCCGCGATGGCAACATTCGCCTTGGCAGCCGTGGCGACAGCTACTATGGTAAGAGGATACGACAAGGGCCTAAGGGTGCCGTATATACAAGCTTATATATTGATACGGCGACAGAGTACCTCATCAAACAATACCTCCAAACCTCGCAACAGGAGCCGGTTTACCGGGAGATGTGGGATGAAGCCCTGACGGGCGTCCGCAAGCACCTGATCACCTACTCATATCCGTCGAATTTTACCGTCCTCGCAGAACGTCCGAACGGCCTCGACGGCAGCCTATCTCCGAAGATGGACCATCTCGTCTGCTTCATGCCCGGCACAATCGCGCTCGCCGTCACCGGTGGCTTGACCGTGAACGAGTTCAAAGAGACTGGGAGTTGGAGCAAGGGCCAAGACGAAGCCATGGACCTCGCGAAAGAGCTGATGAAGACTTGCATGGGAATGTACAAGGTCACGCCCACAGGACTGGCTGCCGAGATCACGTACTTCCGCACGTGGGAACCCCACAAGATGGCCTGGGAGGGCTGGAATCTTAAGTCGCCAGAGTATTTCGATCCAGATCGCAACGCAGCATGGCGAGATGATTTCGTGATCAAGCCCAACGACGTACACAACCTGCTGCGTCCAGAGACCGTAGAGAGCCTGTTCTACATGTGGCGCATCACCGGGGACCTTGAGTATCGTAATTGGGCTTGGGAGATCTTCCAGGCTTTTGTTGAGCACGCCGTCGTTCCGGATGGCGGAGGCTTTAGCAGCATCAACAGCGTCAAGCTCATCCCGGCGCGGCTCAAGGACAACTTGGAGAGCTTTTGGCTGGTATGTACCCCTCCACTAACCGTTTTCGCGTGTTTTGTTCGCATTGTTCGCATCCCGTTTTGCAAGTCCGGCAATCGAAGTCAGAGGCAGTGCGCCTAGTGCCCCATCATACCCCTGCGCGCAGTGTTTCGCTAGTGTGGTTCCATAGGCGCTTTTTTTCTATCTTCCTCTTCTCATAGTATCAAGTTTTTGAGGTCGCGCTGACTTGAGGATTAGGCCGAGACGTTGAAGTATCTTTTCCTGACCTTCGGCGAGGCCGATGTCCTGCCCCTTCAAGACGTTGTGTTCAATACCGAGGGCCATCCGTTTCCGCGCTTCGAACTCGGCAAGTTGTTCAAGACTGGCTGGTCGAGGAAGCCAAGGGACGAGTACGGTCACATCAAGCCTGATGCACCAAAGAGGAGCAACACGAACCTCGAAGCCGTAATCGACGACAAAGTGAAGATTCAGTCGGTGGCCGTGGAGAAAAAGCCTGAACAGCACTGAGTGTCATTCGAGTTCCGCGATTTGTCGATATCAATGGTGGAGAAAGAGTTTGCGGGTTTTCGATCTTGTTGTTTCTATGCGAGGAGGACTTTTTGCGTTTTGCGAGACACGATGATATCCCAGTCGTTGTAAGTCTGCATTACAGTGAGCTTCCTCATTCTGCATAGCCCGGGTGGGCATCTGGCGTTGCATTTGCTTGTGGTTTGCTCGGTGTCGCGAATACCCGTTGTGGGTGATCTGACACGGGGTGAGACGCGTTTGGGAGCCGACGTGCTGTCACGGGTCCGCTACTTCTTGTATAACACTCGGATAGGAAATACCAGGACCGTTTCACTTGTTCATATTCTTCCAATTGAGTTCAAATCTCACTGTCAGGCGGATGTGACCTAGCGGTAAGGTGTCGCCCTCCCAAATACCGGTCAGGCGAAAACCCGAGTTCGAACCTTCGGCATCCGCAGCCTTATCTTTTGCTCTTTTTCTCCTGTTTCCCTCAGATCCACCCTTTTGCTACTAATCGCAGCTCCTCTTATTTTCAGTGTCAGCGGGTCTTATCCTTTGGTGGGCAATCCGGGTTCCGGCTTGGAGCATTCGACTGTTTTGCATCTCGCATGCAGCTGTTGTTGGATGGTACTGGTCATGACATCTGAGAGGTGTTGGCACAAGACCCGGAGGGTTCGCTTTGTTACGGCGCCTCCCAGCCTCGACAGTTTTCCACTCACAAATCCAGCCCGACTCCCGCCTTTGTTACAACACGACAACCTGTTACCCTTAGACAAAGCAACTCGATCACACCAGCCGGCTCAAGGCTCCGCCATCCGTTGCTGCCACGCTGCAGCAGACATGGAACACTTCTGCTTACCCAGTCACTCCTTTCGAACAGCTGCAATGAATTTCCACCGTTGTCCGACTGTCCAGCCAACACGTAACAACCCCACAGCTCACAGTTACAGACTACAATGCCTTATCCGAAGTCCAGTCCAACCTGCATCGAGTCACGCACGGCGTTCAAGACATGGATTCATTCTTGACACTGTAATGAGTTCAAGATCTAACTGCACCCACGAGCTTTCTCAACAATGCACCTCCATACTTCCACAAACATGCGTATATGCAGAGGGTACATGTGTAACAACTACCACAGCCAGAAGTAACACACACCGATCTCGTCACCATTGGATCCATCCACACTCAAAGACGCCATGACCGGAACTCAACCCACGCACCAAGCCGTCAAAGACAGTCAAGAGAGCAAACCCCTGCTGGGCTCCCACTACCAGGTCACGGAAGTTCGACGCGAACTGAAGCAGCCGGAGAAGTCAAGATGCCGTGTGACGATATCTGGCTTCCAGCAAGGCTCGCTTTTCACAATCAAACGGGAAAGCCAAGACGTAAAGAAACTAGGGTCCACGGTGCTGATCAAGAAGGACACTTTAGACAGAACAAGACCGGCTTTAGTGATCGGCCGGCGATCTAGATCTGTCTATGCAGCTCAGTATACACCACTAGAGTCTTACGGTATGCCGTCCTTGAGAGCTCCGCTTCTTGGATCGAAAGGCTTTCAAGGCATTGACGGAGGATCGAAGTCAAGGAATATGCACAGACAGATGATCGTTATACGCCTCGAGACGATCTCTTCATCCGCCGGAAGTGGGAGGGAAAGAGTTACAAGCAGATTAAAGAAGAGGAAGCTTTCACTGCCGAAGTGAGGAAGGGTTTTCTATCCATGTTGAGATGATGCAAGGCAGGTTGCCAGACGCTCAGCTGCCACCTTAGCAACAATTCAGCAGGAAATCTGCTAAGCAACAAGCCGACGAGAGACATTACATGTCGCCGTTATGAAGAAATCTACAGTCCGCCACCGTATCAAGTTCCTTGACCCATCCACGAACTACAACACCTTTGGCAAAGCGGTACAGACCACAACCCCACAGATTGGTAACGGACGCAATGATGACTAGAGAGGATCTTGAAACCCTTCTGGCTTCTTGTTACCACATGGAGAAGACGTCAATTCAGCAGCACGACAAATCTTCAAGCAGTACGCAGTCAAGACAGCCACCGGCGGAGTGGATCCATGACACCTGTAGTGTAGGATCAAAGTCAACTGTTCAGCAACAGATCCGCCAGCGAAAAGCCGATGAGAGACTCTATGCACCGCTATCGCAATGATATCTGCCCTCCGCCAGCTTGTCGAGTCCCTCCCCTGATCCATGGATGTCACACCTTCAACAAAGCTGCACGGAGTACACTCCCGCCACTTTACAGGATACTCGTGAAGCTCCGCTCCTTGACGCAGTTCCCAGGCGTGGAAGTTCCGTGTAGCCGCATTCTGAGGACCTTCCTGGTTTCGATACTCGCGGGGATATCTCGATGCCGTTCTGCAGTAAGTTCCTTGAGCCGGATATGACTCGGCGTGTAGTGGCGATGAAGGCAACCGTCATCATCGCATAATGCAGCTACATAGTACTGCTGAGCGTGGCGGGTCAGGAAGTCTCGCGTTGCAATCGACCAGCTGTGCTGGGTGATGACGATGTCTTTCGCGTGCGGATGATGATGATGAAGGTGAAGACGAAGCTGACATACGAAATAAGTTCCGCCGGAAGTCCACTAGCAGTGCCTTAAATGAGCAGGAACCCCCACCCTCATTCCGCGTTATACCTCGTGATGAGGTACTAACTGCAACAGAGACAGCTGCCAATACCAAGAGATGAGCCTGGGACGGCCGCTCAGCTGCCCAAGTCAACCGCTCCAGCATCCGTCGTACGAAGAGGACTTTGGACCGCACGTTGAGACACTACGAGCAGGTAAGCTGAGTGCTACTGGACCTCGGAACTTTTGTGTTCGTGCTGGAGTTGGTCGGAGCCGTCGGTTGCTTATAGCCCTTCGCGCGCTTGAGATGCTGTTGGCTGATAGCTGGGGTTTTGCCAGAGAGAACAAGAGGCCCAAAACTTGGGGAGGAACTTCGCAAGCGGAATCGTCGCTGCAGATGGCGAATTTCAGACCAAGCATCCCATTTACGGATTGGGTCAGTCTGCCGACCATCAATTCGGTTCCAGCCCGGCCGAGCTTGCGGCTTTAAACGACGAAGGGATGGGATGCGCAAGGCCTTGAGATTTAGGACTTGTTCGATGTTTGGAAGTGCTTCATATTGTCATCGATCCCACCGGTTGTTGTGGTTCGGAGCGGTCTCCGCTTCGCAGCTTCAGTAAGATTATCCATCCGCATAAAATCGATCTGACCAGATAGCGAAGTGCGGGAGGCCGCACACCAGCTAACCGAAAGGGACAGGCCGTGTTTGTCAGCATGCTGATAACTATGTTGAGCGAGCGGTCCACTCGTTAGATAATCCACGTAGCACCGTCGCTCCACCGGATAAGCTGCTGTAATACGATCAGCAGAGAAGGCACGACAAACCAAAGCGGGTGCGCGAATTCGAAGAACCTGGGGTTGCCCGCGTTAACGAAGACGGCGGCGTGGAGCCGGACTAAACTCATGCAGTGGGAGAAGCCATCCCAAGAGGCGAGAAGCAAGCAAAGAGAAGGTGGCGGGGCGTCCTACTTTGACCTTGTTCACTCGCTAGAATTTAGTGATATACCTGAAGGCGAGCTTCCGACTGAACATCTTCAAAGATCTGTAAGATCTGGTCAGCAAACGTGGGCGGACCCGAGCTTGGGCGCACCGAGGGCTTCACTGTATCATCTACTGTTGCGCACGTGCAGCGATTTGTATAAGTGCCCGGTACGAGTCGATATCTCCCTGAGTATACAACTGCGGATACAACGATGGTCTTTGGACCATGACCGAAGGCCGACGAGAATCAGCTGGCGGCTGCTGTTGAGTTCTGTGTTTTGGCTTGGATCTTGTCCTCCCAGATAGGTGGACGGCGCCTGGAACGGATGACGCTTGGTTGAGCGCAGCTTTTGCATATGTTGTCAGCAGGATGACGCTGGACATATCACCGAAACTGTAAAATGTGATAATGAGTGACCAAGGATATCTATCACTAGCATGGAACATTCTGCAATAGATACCTTCTGACGCGAGTTGCGCATGAGCCGGAGAAGAGTTTGAGGAAATGGTTACATCCAAGATAATACACACGCGCTAAGCAAGTGATCATTTTCTCAGGAAGCAAATAGGTACATTTGAAGTCTGGTGGCTGTGGAAGGGGTAATTAACACTCAATACTACACACCGTGTACTCGGTTTAAGAAACAGGTATTTCGCAAATGCTTAACATGCGAGACATACAAATCAACACCAGACTTTTCCAGTTTAACTCTGATATACATCATTAACAAACGGGTGTGACTATGGCTGCCCAAACTTGAACCGGAACGCCTGGAGGGGAATAATGGATGTCCTTGAGATATAGTTTACTGGCAGAAACTTCGGACAATAGTGACAGTGCCTAATGACCCAAGACCTTGTAGGTGGTCATCGGTGGCCATCCAGTGTGATATAAGGTGAGCTAGTACTCGACTAACGCATTCGGCATCCAACGGTAGCATAAGATCTAGCGTCTGCGACGAAGGAATCATTTCCTGATCCAGTCAAACGTGACCCGCGCCAAGACCTGTGAGGGATGTTCGACGGCGCGGTAGAAGACTTCAGCAAGGAGGACTGTCGCCGGCACGCATACCGCTAGGCATGCTGCCGCTGATCCCTCAAGCGGCCACTCTTTCTGGAACCAGAGGTGCATAAAGAGCCTGACGCCGGCGGTGTATATGAAGATGCTTTGAACGAGGAACCAGCCTATTAGTAGCCTCATGTCAGTTCGAGTTCCTCGGCTAAATACGTTTCAGCGACCGAAGATACGTCTGCGTCGACTTACTCAGGGATCTCCGACCAAGGTACACAAAGAGTCCATTTGCAAGGACGTAGCGGAGTCCCTCGAAATGCTCAACGAACAGGAACAACCCAAGCAGCAGAAAGTAATCATCATCTCTCGCTAGCGGCTGCTTCGGATCGTAGTCTTCATTCAGCGATGCGGAATTGTACAGTCCCGTGTGCGCAACTAGCTCCTTCTGATGATACTCCGGTCTCCATGCCGTCCACAGATACTGCATAACCAGTCCTGCAGTAGCCAGCACGGTGTACAGCACCCAAGTGGGGAGCCTGATGCTCCTCCAAATCTTTAATCCCCGCTTTGCTTTCTTCCGGAACGCCATGTTGGTGACAGCATCGGCCAGTGCGAGACCGGTGAATGAGTACCAGGCCCAGCTCTGCACCCACCATGCAGTAGCGATGATGATGGCGTACGTCTGGAGACGCCAGGCTGGTCGAGTGTAGGGCAGAATGACCATCGCCATGTAGACGGTATAGCTCTGTTGGAAGATTGCATTCACGATCCACAGCTGCTGCCCAGGGAATGCAATATTTCCAGCCTGGGTGGCGAAGTTACGCGTCGTCCAGAAGAGACTGAAGACGGAGTTGAAGTATGTTAGGGCCTTCGATATCTTGTACGGCACTTCTATGGCTTCATTGCCGGTGCCTCGCTTGAAGTCTTCGAGATAGGTGAGATCAATCTGGGAGAAGACCAGAGTGGTTATTGCCAACGCAACCGCTGCGGGGAACCACAGGCGGATGCCGCGGCGGAAGACGGAGCTGGCCAGTGTGGACTTTGTCGGATTCTGAAGGAAGGGGATGCATATCGTGCGCGCCGAAATCAGGATGAAGAAGGAGTAGATGAGACTCTTGTTCCAGAAGAGGACGGAGACGGTCTTGCGTAAGATGACTTGGTAGGTTGGCGCGGTGGCATCTTGAGAAGCCTCAACTACCCCGGGAACAAAAGCTTGCAGAAATGTCCAAAGGAATGACTGCAGAACGAAAAGGCCGCGCAAGCCAATAAGATAGCCTTCCTCTTGCGAGGAGGATGAAGCGAGCGACGAAGTAGAAAAGTCAACGGCGAGACCCATGTCAGATGCTGATCTCAAGGCTTTGATGGATATCAGATAATGAAAACAGCGGCGTACAGGAAAGACAGTCAATTGAATATAGCTTGCTCAACCGGACAAGGCCTCCAGTCGGGCGCGCGAGATTTCAAGCCGGGCATAACTGACTGCCGGCCCATGCAGACGCAAATCGATTGACATGTTTCACGGATTACAAGACTGCAAAGCTTCGACCTTCTCATTCTGTCCCGTCTGGTACGATGATAACAGAAGACCAGGTCCGGGTTCATCCAGCCGGCGAGGCTTCCGGGCTAGGTGAAGAGCGGTACCTGCGTCGGCATGGTTGAACTCGTTCCATGGTTGACCGGCGGCCCTGCGCATACACTCGATATCACGCATGCTTCGACGTCCGGACGCGACTCGGAAGGTGGGACACCGAGGCGTTCTGCCGATACTTCAAGCAAGCAAGCCATGATACTGATCGCATGTTATTTCAGCTCAATGCATGTAACAGTATGTCGCGTGGCTTACTCCATGCTGAGGACCCACCCCATGTGGCTTTCGCGTGCGGTCCTATTTCTGGCATCGTTCAAGAGACATCGATGAGGTTACTGCCTTAGATGTCGATCCGAGATAGCGTTTCAGAATATTCGTAGGGCAAAGGAGCTGGAGCCAGGAGCCACCCCGAAGGCCGGCCGTCAAAATTGCATCAGCATCCCAGAGGGAGATCTCCCTAGCGTCCCATGCCAAGACCACTTTCGTGGCTTTTCCGGTGGCTTGGATGAGGCGTTAAGGGTACGACATGTTCAGCCTGCGAACTGGCAAGTTGTCAACCCGGAGGCTCGCTGCAGCATGGCTACCCTTGCACGAGAACAGTTTGGGAAATATATTCTGCATATGCATGTAGCAGTCCTGCCAAGCGATTGCAAGATTGTCCTTTGGAGCTGCAGAAAGAATGCTGTACCCCAGCCTATCAATGCAGGTCCGGAAATTCCAATGCAGCGCCCCAAGTCCCAACGTTCCCGTTTTGTCTAATTAACAATGGTATTTACAGGAAAACACAGTAATAACACAGTCGCTATACATCATGTTCGTGCTGTAGGATTCCAAGAAGAGTACTTGACAAGCTGTCTCGCATGGCCATACAGTCCTATTGTTGCCGAAAAAACCAGGTAGAACGGATAGATGATAGAGAACGTGATGAGCATCCGAACCGTTACGAACTCGGACCTGACTCGAGCTGTGATCCAAAGCGTAGCGAGTAGGCATACAAAGCTGTAGAAACCGAGTCAGCAGGCGCTTCGAGATAAGCATTGAAGCCGACTGACCTGATGATGAACAGCCACTGAGACACTGGATACTGGAAGTAGACCAGCCGCGCCAGCTCAAACGGCGTCTTTGGGAATTTGGTAATCATGAAGCTTGCCACTAGACACCTAAGTCGTGTCAGCTAAACGTTGTGTAACCGAAAACTCCCTTTACTTACGTATATTGCGTCACCAAATAGTATGACCACTCACGGATGAGTAGCAGTGAAAACAGGCCGAATCTCACAGTGAAGTTTCTGTTGTACCCTTCCGGAGACTTCTGGTAAGAGAGCTTTAGATGCTTCATACTGGCTTGAGCCCAACCCTGCGCCCAGCGAAGCCGCTGTTTCCAGAAAGTCGGCAGAGCTGTAGGCGCCAATTCGTACGACACAGCGTTCAGCTCATGCACAGTGTTCGCTCCTCTGGATACAGCCCTCAACGCAGAATCAATGTCTTCCGTCAACATGTCCCCGTCCATCTTCAGATCGCGTAGCAGAGTCGCGCGCCAGTACCCGTTGGAACCGCAGAACAAGCCGAAGCCCCACATCGCCGCTCGTCCTGGGTGAGAAACTGCGTAGATCTTATCAAATTCCACGCTTATCATGCCGGCGAGGAATGAGGCGGAGGCGTTGAAAACGATACAGCGTCCTTGAACAATATCAACGCTCGCATCTTGACAAAACCGCTCCGCCGCCCAGCGAGGCCCATGTGGGTGCGGGTAATGATCACAATCAAAGATGGCAATGAGGTCTGCACCGGTCTCCAGGGTGAAATAGTAGTTTAGGTTGTCCGCCTTGGAGCTGGAGTTGGGAACTTTGATCACCCGCAGCTGGGAATACTTGTAGGTGAGATTGCGTAGCTCCGTCTCAAGCGGCTCAATCGGTTTTGGGGTGTTGTACAGTACATTGGTTCTGATCTTCTCTTTAGGGTACACGATCCTCTCGAGCGCATAAAAGACGCGGTCCATGATAATGTCCTCTTCGTTCGGAAGGTATGCGACTATGAGGAGGTCCAAAATCGGGAGTTTCTCGTCGGGCGTCGGAAAGATCCAGTTGTTGTTTTGAAGTTTCTCGACAGCTTTCTTCGCTTCTTCACACGGCGTGATGCTCATGAACGCTTCCAGGACCGTTGAGCCTGCAATATAGAAGTTGGTGGCTAGGTAGATGAACCAGAAGATCCCGATGAGTTTTTCATTGCACACCATATAAATACAGGTTGAGAAGACGAAGTAGGACGCGACGAGGAGAAACGGTGTCCATTCGTGAATGAAGGTTGATAGCCGCGGCAGTACATTGCGAGAGGCGTGTTCCTGCTGTGAGGGCTTGGCTGGTGGAGGGAGCTTCTCATCGTAGGTATTGTCCGCAGGGTCCTCGGTGATGGTGATCGCGAAGTCCTTTGGCTGCTTTGAATCCACCATTTTGACTGACGTTCTACTCGATTATGAATCGAGGACTCAGGGAGTACAGAAAACAAAGAGACGCAAATGACCAACCCAAGACGGGTAAAACGAAGGACTGTGGTGAAACGAGTGACTCTTGATACAAAGATCTAAACACTGATGGGGGCTCAAGGAGAGTTAATATCAGCTATGTACGGAGTATGCCTGACAGCAGCCGCTTCAAATGCCGGACGCGAGTAAACATCAACAGCCTGGTCACAAAGTCATACCTAGGTACCGCCATTCGGGATGTCGCAACAGCTTGCTTGCAATGCATAGGGTCTGCCAAGGGTGATGGCTTAATCTGGACGTAGGGCTTTTGGAAAGATAGTCGTGTTACGGGTAACCTTGCACGCACTGGCGGCGGTCCACAGTGGCTTGCAGCAACGCGCAGGGTACTTGGTGACGATACCATGTGAGCCATCCTGACAATTTTCTTGCATGAAGGTCTATGCTTCCGGAGAGTTGAGCGCCAGCGCCATTCCCGTCAACTCCACTGTCGGAGTGGTTGACAAAGTGTCTTCCGGGAGATCAAGCAGCCCCGAACCATGGCATGAATGACGGCTAACCAGACCATCGCCTTTTGGATGGTAAAGTTCTGGTCGGATGTGCACTGCATTCGCTCTGAGAAATGCCATGATGTTACTCGCCCAGATGCTGGTGAGAAGAAGTTCGCTTTCAATCCAGGGCATGTTACACGGCCGTGGTGGCGCCATGCCCTCTTCGGTTAAGATGCGGATGCAGGAACGGACCCCCGACTTCTCAAAAATATGACCGGGACCTCACCCGAATGGGCGAATTGCAGCTACACGACTATTTCGAACAGACAGACCGGCGAGAGCGTATAGCCGACGTCACACAGCATGGCATGGCATGGCTAACATGGTCTGAACTCAAGGCTGAACCGCGTCGACGAGTGCCATGGACCTTCCCTCAACTGTGGCTGGCATCGAGGATACGGCGAAAAAGCACAGAGCTTGAGCGGATCCTTGAGAGGTAGTCGCCATCATGCGATTGCTGTTAGCCAAGAGCGGAACGGGGAGTATTTCGACCAAGTATCCACCGTAGGGTTTGGTGGCTGGTTTCATTACCCATGGATGAACCGAGTTACAAACACTCTCGAGCGGTCCGATATACCTTGCGATAACGGCCAGGCTGGGGCGTTTGTAGTGTCGTTCTGTTGGTGTTGACTTGAGAATGTCACTATCGGTGTACAGGTAAGCTGGCTTTAGCGTGGTCGGTGAACATATCATCCTTCCCCAAGGGCATCTGTTTTCAGCACTGGAAAGCTCTTCGTTCTTTGTGCTGCCTTCTCTCCTCGTCCAAGTACGCCAGATTCAGAATGGCTTCTTCTTACTTTCGCTCATATATAATTTCGTTACTGGTTATATCAAGTCTTGATTTGCACGGAGTCTCTGCCGCGGACGAAACCACCAGCTGTTCCTGCGGCTACTATGACTCTTCCACCCAAAATCTGTTTACAGAATCCATCATCATTTACTTCAATGAGACTGACGGTATTCTTCCGGATGACTTTGTTGTCGACTCGTTCAAGCATAAGTTCGAGAAGGGCTGGAACAGTAAATATCGACAGGGCGTGGACCTAGCAAACGTGCAGCTCCAAAATGCGACCAACTCGTCCCTCGAGTTATACGTGTCTCCCTCGACTCCGGATCACCTTGTCATAGGAGGCGGTATCCGGACTACACGACGCGACATCCAGTATGGCACCTTCAGATCATTGCTGCGCTCGCCGCGCCAATGGGCTGGTGGCAGCGCTCTGTCCATGAGGCTGGGGTACAACGAGACGGAGTCAATGGAGATCAACATGCAGAACGCAAACAATCCTGCAGATGCATGGATCAGCACTCTTATGCGCGGAGAATTTCCAGAGCGTGACCTGGGTGTCAACTACAGCATCCTAAGCAACTCTTCGATGGTCAATGGCACGGCTTCTCCATGGAACTTTACCGAAGTGAGGATTGACTGGACGGAGGAAGAGGTACGGTACTTCATCGGGACCAACCTTACTCGCTCAGGAAAACGGAAGGGCGGCAAGAAAATTCCTGAGACGCCTGCACCATTCTATCTCAGGCACTGGTCGACCGGCGATACATACTCTACTGAGGGTCCACCTACTGAGCGTTCCGTAGCCAGTGTTGGCTGGACTCGGTTGTTCTTTAACTCTTCCTTGATGACAGTCGAAGAACACGAAAACTTCGACGCTCGTTGCATAAACACCAAAGCTTGCTCAATCGCGGACACCACTCTTCGAGGATCGTCACCTTACCATGTGCAAGCCACACAGAAGTGGAAAAAGCCGCGCGATAGCAGAGGGAAACGCTGGGCCGCCATTCTGTTATGCGTTATATCCATCTCACTTTCGACGTTCCTTCTCTTGCACGCACTGGTCAAGAGAGCTCCTTGGAGAAAGAACACATCGCAGAACATAGCACATGGAACTGCTCAAACTGGTGAGTACATTTTCTTTACACAGAACCTGCACTCCTACTTGTTGGATTTGCATGATGCTAATTTTCTGTCCAGAGACTCCTGCGGTAGGAGACGCAAGCTCGAATGGATCTCCACAAGGATCGTTGAGTTCTGGTCATGAAAAGCCAACGTCCCGTACCCCATACATTAGCTCGAATCCATCGTCCTCTACCGTATACGACAATGGTGATACGATTACGCCCCTGCCACGGTGTCACAGTGAGGCGGAATTGACCGCCTGCCAAGAGAGCAGCGGTGCCAGCACGCCTGCGCCATCCTACAAATCTCGACCTGCATCTGCAGGGGCTACTTGGAGTCAACATGACGGCACGCTAGCCACATCTGCTACCAAGGACAGAAATTCCGGCTCTACAACGGAGGATGAAATGTTCCCCTTCCCTGATGCGTTGGCGAAGCTCAACGCAATAAAGGAATGTGAAACCTCAAAGGAGCTTGTGGTCAAGGAAACAGAAGTGGAGAGTAAGAGATCCTCAGCGGTAACCGTCAGCGAGGCAACATCAGCTGCTTTCGAATCCCGGCCACATCCCGCCGACAAATCTATAGCGATTGGACTACCCGCCGAGCGACGCGTAGATTACCTGGCTGGACTAGTCGCCCTCGCTACCCTCCTGGTCACGGCTATCCATTTCGGTCTCACCTTTGTACCGGCCTTGTTGATCCCTGGAGCAGAGACACATTATGCCAGCGAGAACTGGGGCCGCAAAATCCCAGCAGTTCTACTCCTAAACTTCGCCTGGGTCGGACCATTCTTCACGACATCGACACGCTTTCTTGTCGTAAACTACCTCAAGAATGGGAACCTGGGTAACATCGCAGAGAAAGCGGTTCGCAGAACCCCAAGACTGATGATCCCCGTGGCCGCCGTTGCGCTCTTAGAGTACTTCCTGATTGATGTTGGTGTAACGAAATGGTTGGAGTATCTACCTTCTATCTCGTGGTCCACCTGGCCGTATGTGGTGAACTACAAAAACTTCGGTCACTACGTCAGCGAAGTCATCGAGGTGGCGTATCTCATTCCTAACGCCGCACCACAAATCATCCTCAACTACTGCACTGGTGTGTTGTGGACAATTCCCGTGCAGCTCCAAGGCTCTTGGCTCGTCTTGCTCGGTGTAGTGGTCATCCGCGAGATCAAGACGCCCTGGAAGAGATTCGGTTACTACGCCTTCTGCGTCGTCAACCATTGGTACGCCCAATCCTGGGGCAGCTTCCTCTGGATGGGCCTGCTGCTTGCCGACCTCGACGTTACATACAAGTACAAGCCTTGGCTCCACGCACGGCCAGTAGCCTACTGGCTGTTCCTCGCCGTGAGCTTCTCGCTTGTCCTTAGCGGAATGGCAGTAGACCTAATTGCTCAATTCCGCACGACCAACTTTTCCGTCCTCGAAAGTGATATCCACCCGGACACCGCCACTGGGCTGCCGCTTGGAGACACTCCGAATGGCGGCTACCCACCCTACTACATCCCCCGCCTCAACGGCCTCTTCTTCGCCGTCGGCCTGCAAGCCATGGTCGAAGTCAGTCCTCTCGTGCAGCGAGCCCTTTCCTGCAAAGCATTGATCGTCATCTTCCCGCACATTCTGACTATCTACCTCATCCACGGCCTAATTTTCTGGAGCCTGGGCGCCTGGATCTGCGTCCACCTTGCAGCTCTCGGCCTCGCTTACTGGCTGAACCTGGTCATTGTGGCCATAAGCTGCTATGCGGTCATGGGCCTGTTGTTGCCGGTTTTGACGCCGGTCATTGAGACGCTGGGAGGCAATATCGCCTTGCAGATTTGGCAGTGGGCCACTGAGGAGCCGGCGCCAAGGAGGAGGACGTTCTATCCTTATGAGAAGAACCTGATTCTTGATGAAAAGAAGATGGGGGATGGAGCTGATCAGGATACGGAGAAGAATGCGGCGAGTAACGACGGGAAGACCTTCGAGTCCTAGGACCATTTGTTTCGGATTGAGTCGGTTGGCAGAAATTTGGCGCCTCTTGGTTTGCGGATGCTCGTAGGAGGATACACGACGCCCCTGGGGTGGCATGTTATGGCGCATCAACTTCCCCTGTTATTCTCCAGGCACCTTGAAAGGGGTTATTGCGTATCTGCTTCCATTCCGGTAATTCGGGCCAATCTTGCAGGGGTTGTATTTACGGATGGCCTCATTGAAAAGTAACGTTTTGTCTACATAGTCGACCAGTAGTATTTGCGCACATCCGAAACATGGCGCATGATGTGCAGTAGTATTTGTCCAGTACGGCTTGTATCAGCGCATATTGAGCTTCCCATCTTCGACACTCTCAACTTGATTTCCTCGATGGATGCAGACGTACCCGCCCTAACGAGCGCTCTACACGACTTTGGGCTTGTAGAGGCCTCAAGTTCTAGTGTCCCCAGGGCCCCTTTCGCCTCCAGCGGCCCGAAATCTCTACAACACGTCCCATGCTGGTGGTATCTGCTCTTTAAAAACCCCCAGGGCCAGTTAAAAGCTACTCGCCTAAGCAGCACGCTCCCACCCCACACCTCGAGCCGCTCACGGCTTGACCCATCGATCATCCATCTTCACAGCCCTGCCCTAGCACTCACCGCTCTATCTTTTGCGCATCTCTACCCAGCAGTTCTCCCGCAGCAATTACTTCAGCCTGATCGTAGCCGTCCCAACCACTCTCGCCAGCAGCGTTCCGCCTGACTATCTCGGCTAGCTTCGCTGTCGCTAGCTCGTGCAGCCTCTCGATCGTGGCCAGCGACGGCGGGGCCAGGTCGCCGAATTGGGGGTCTGCGGCCGCGGGGGCGGGTTTGGAGGTCTTGGAGAGGAGGGAGAGGAGGTGTTTTGTTGTCTGTTTGAGTGGGTTGTTAGTGCTTGTGTTTGTAGAGAGCGGCTGTTGGGGAGAGTGGAAGTGGGCGAGGGGACGAACGAGCTTCAGACCGTAGTAACCGCGCAGATAGTTGTCGCAGAGTTCGATGCTCCTGCAGAACCGGCGCATTGATTCGCAGAGACCTCGCATGAGGTTTCCGTCGTTGTTGGAGTTGGTTGCTAGACTCGATAGGTAGAGAATCTCCCCCATTCGCGCGTGTATCTGGTTCGGGGTCAGTTTGCTGTAGCTGGGCTCACTCGTGATGGCTTGGGGGATGCTTCGGTGGACGTACATTCCATGCGTTCGGGGTAATGAGGAGCACCTCCTCCAGACTGAAGATAGCTTGTGCGTATAGGTTTTGTGTCAGGTATAGGTCCGCTAGTTCCGCCCATGCCTCAGCGTCTGTAGGTGAGGCGTCTAGAAGTCCGACGAGGGCTGTGGTCGCATCTATGGGTCTGTTCATGGCTTTGAGGAGGGCTACACGACGTTTGCGGATGGGCTGGGAGGGTTCAGCGACGAGTAATGGAACATGGCTAAGCCGTGGGGGAGGCAGTGAGGGGAAAGCGAACCATATTTGTGGGATCTTTCTTCAGCACCTCCTCATACCCCCTAAAGATACTCTCCAATGCCTTGTAATCTTCCGCCACCGCCTCATGGTACATGCCCCGCAGCGCCATCACGCGCTCATTGTCCTCCCCGAAGCGCTGCGTGAGCTTCTCAAGGCATATCCGCGCTGATCTGTCGTCGCCGGTCCGTAGACATGCGAGCATGAGGTTCTCGTAACCTATCCATGTCTCTGGAGCTTCTGAGGCTGTCAGGAGGGAGAGCGGGTATGGTAGCGAGGGGCCGGAGGATTGTTGGAGTATGCGGGGCGCTTGCTGGGACATGCGGAGGGCGAGGGCTGGGGGGACGGAGGGGGGTGGGTTGATCAATTCGGCGGCCATTGCGGAGGACGTTGAGGTACTATGCGGCGGGTTTGACTGCTAGGCGGGTTGCTTGGAAGTGGAGGTCCTGGTGATTGCGGCGACAATACGCCTGTCGTGCTTGTGGTTGGGTGGACTATACAAAAAGGTGTCGTGAAGCTCTTCGGAAGTAGCCGGTCCGTGCTTCTCGCCGCATCTCGTGTCCCACCGTGGTGTTGACGAACGTCAAGCATGCCGAAGCGCTTCATCGAGCTGGAACCCCTCATGAATTTGACATTGGAGTCCCCTCGCAGGTATTACGCCGACAGAAAATGATCTAGATCCCCAGGGACACCTAAGATGCTCAACTGCAACCCACGTATACGGCCGCCTGCCCCTCCACTGTCCACCACCTCGCCCGCCAGGCACTACAACAAAACCCACTCCTCGCCACCATGTTCGAGAAGTCGCTGTACGACCTCATCCGAGGTCTGCGCAACCACAAGGGCAATGAGCGGGCGTACATACAGGAGAGCTTGCGGGAATGCCGCAGGGAGATTAAGAGCCAGGACATGGACCTGAAAGCTACGGCGCTGCTGAAGCTTACCTATCTAGAGATGTTCGGCCACGATATGTCCTGGGCTTCGTTCAATGTTCTGGAGGTCATGTCCTCGCAGAAGTACCCACAGAAGAGGGTGGGGTACCTGGCGGCGGTCCAGAGTTTTAGACCAGATACGGAGGTCCTAATGCTCGCGGAGAACCTCTTGAAGAAGGATCTGACCTCTCCCATGCCGACGACCATCGGGCTACCTCTTATGGCTATTCCGCACGTGATCAGTCCATCCATGGCCAACTCGTTGCTGTCTGATCTGCTCCCACGCCTGACCCACTCTCACGCCGCTATCCGGAAGAAGACCATCGTGACTCTGTACAGACTTGCGTTGGTGTATCCGGAGACCCTACGGCCAGCCTGGCCGAAAATCAAGGATCGACTCCTGGACGAGAACGAGGATCCCAGCGTAACGGCCGCGATCGTTAACGTTGTCTGCGAGCTGGGCTGGAGAAGGCCGCAGGACTTCCTTCCCCTGGCCCCGAGGCTCTTTGATCTGCTTGTACAGGGCGGCAATAACTGGATGGCTATCAAGATTATCAAACTTTTTGCGACTCTGACGCCGTTAGAGCCCAGGCTGATTAAAAAACTACTTCCTCCTTTGACTTCAATCATCAAGACCACGCCCGCCATGTCACTCCTGTATGAGTGTATCAATGGGATTATCCAAGGCGGCATTCTAGAGGGCGCTGAAGGAACTACCGAGGGTGAAGAGATTGCACGGCTATGCGTTGGCAAGCTTCGCGGTATGCTCGTTATCGAAGGAGACCCAAACCTGAAATACGTCGCGCTCCTTGCGTTTAACAAGATTGTAACGTCACACCCGCACCTCGTGGCGCTACACCAGGATGTCATCCTTTCATGTATAGATGATCCCGACATCTCAATCCGCATGAAAGCGCTGGACCTGGTTGTAGGTATGGTCAACAGCGATAACATTGTCGCCATCGTTGGGAGGTTGATGCGCCAATTGCAAAACGCACCGATAGCATCAACAACAGATGATCCGGCCAATGACCGAGGCGCGAGCCAGGGAGTTGTACCCGCTGCGGATCCGGATGATGAAGACGCTGAGGAGTCTTTACGTCCAGCAGAGAAGCGATCGGATCAGCCACCACCATTACCGGAAGAGTACAGGATAAGCGTCATCCGCCAGATCCTCGAAATGTGCTCCAGAGATACCTACGCCAATATCAACGATTTCGACTGGTATATTGAGGTGCTAGTACAGCTTGTCAAGGTATCTCCATCGACAAAGGTCGCATATACTTTGCAGGAACCTTCAGAGTCTGTCAGCATAGCGCCGGAGCGGAAGGGGGACATTTCTTCAGATATAGGCTATGAATTGCAGAACGTAGCGGTAAGAGTCAGGACCGTAAGGCCAGAGGCCACCCAAGCTGCCGAATCGCTCGTGCTGTTCGACCGTAGGGAACAGATGTTTCCCGCATCCGGTACTGGAGGCCAGGGAGTCTTGGAGTCGGCAGCGTGGATGGCGGGAGAGTACGCCGAGCATTTGATCAGCCCGGATGGAACTCTAGCATCGCTCATGCATTCTTCAGCCATGCAGCTGCCGTCACACACCTTGGCAATATACATTCAGGCCATACCTAAAGTCTTTGCTATCTTAGCTGGTGGGCAGCAAGTTTCGTGGTCCCCGGAGCGCAAGACCACTGTGGTTCTCCTGATGGCCCGCATCATCCACTTTCTAGAGCCTTTGACCACCCATCCCGACCTTGAGGTCCAGGAACGAGCGGTCGAGTATCTCGAGCTGATGCGCCTCGCGTCCGAAGCAGCATCAGCCCAAGGAACAAGCACGGACGGCAGTTTTACGGACCCGCCACTGCTTCTGACCCAAGCCCTGCCCTCCCTATTCACTGGAATGGAGCTGAACCCCGTAGCGCCAGGCGCGCAGAAAAAGGTGCCTCTACCCGATGCCCTCGACCTCGACGCCCCTATAAACCCCAACCTCTCATCTCTCCTCGCTCGCGCCGAGCGCGACACCCAACCCCTCTCCGAGGACGACTACATCTTCGACCTCTACAACAAACGACCGATTGCCACCAAACAGCCAACAGCAGCCGCAGACCGCCTCTCGCCCCCACCCAAAGAAGCACCTTCATACCAGCGCGCCGCCCTCTCGGAAGAGCATATCGACCCCGAGCTTCTCGCGCGCAGGAAAGCAGAACGCCGCGACCGCTACAAAGACGACCCCTTCTACATCCCCTCCGACGCCGAGCGCTCGCGCTCCGAGACCTCGACCCCTTCCACGCCATCCTGCAGAACAGCAACGGCGATGAGCTGGACATCGATGCCATTCCGATCATGGATCTTGACCTCGACAGTAAGGGTCCTGGCAGCGGAACGGAAGGATCGAGGAAGACCGGCACTGCCCGCGCGAACGGGAAATGGAAGACGAGAAGAAAGGTCGAGATTATCGGGGACGAGACGCTCGACGCGCCAGAGGATGCGACATCGACGAGTTTGTCGACGTCGCCGCAGCGGCCTGAACTAGTACGCCCCGCGCAGTCGTCGTCGCGGGGAAAGAGATCGCTCCTCGAAGTCGACTCCAGCGGGCTGGGCGCGCTATCTCTTGACGAAAACGGCGGCGCAGGAAAGCTGGATATCGAACGGCGCGAGGCAGAGGAGGCGGAGATGGCGAGGGCGCTGAAGGAGGTTGAGAGGTTGAGGCTGGAGATGCAGCGCGCGAGTGAGAGGATACAAGCGAGGGAGGACGAGGAGGAGGGGAGCTTGGTTAGGAGGAAGAAAAAGAAGGCGAAGGCTGCTGAGGGGTTGGTGGGTGGTGCGGGCGAGGAGGGTAATGCGGGGGGTGCGGGGGAGGCGGTGATCAAGAAGAAGAAAAGAAGAAGGCCAAGGAGAGGGAGGCCGACGCCGCCGCAGAGGCGGGAGATGAGCCGCAGGAAGTCGTGAAGCCGAAAAAGAAGAAGAAACGGCAAGTGCTGCTTGATGAGTCTGCGGCGCCCTGAAGCGCCTGTGCTGGTTTGGCGCTGAGGGGAGTGGTCAACATCGCCATTAATTTTTGTTCGTTGGAGCTTGAATTACACACTGCATTGCTGGCGTTCGGATCGGGCATTAACGGGCGTATTGAGGCCGTAGCGTGTCAAGAACGTCTTCAGCCCATACCGTAAGGATACAAGAGTCCACCGCCACGGCTTCTTTATGCGCAAACTCATCAGGCTGCCGAAGCTGCGTATGCCTCTTCCCTTGATCCGTTGGATGAGAGAACACGAAGTTACACAGATGTTATGACACTAGCTGAAGCGCGCCTCCTGTCGCAATACCGCATCAGCGCCTTCTTAATCCACACCCCGATCAGGAAGCCTATAAGCGTTCCAAGACAGTAGAAAGTCAAGGTAGAAAGCTTCCCTTTGTACAAAGAATCTTGAACCAGGGTATATACTATTTTTAACAACAAAGTGCAAGGCGTATGACGGACGGCTTGCTAGACACACTATACACACCACTTCATCGCCTGTCTATCTGTCTCAGGTGGTAACGTTTGTTTTGCGGCTGCGTGCGAGCCCATCGTAGTAGCCTTGAAGTTTGGCCATGTATTCCGCGCGGACTTGGCCAAAGACGCCTTGATGACCGTCGTCCAGACATTTCTTGAGACCTGGCCCTGTCCTGATGTCGCAATGGCAGCTCCACCCACAGAACCTCTTCCGATCTGGAAAGCTATGGTAAGCAGTCGAAATAATGTGACGCGAATACGAAGCAAGGGAAGCTTCTAACCATAACTTACCTGCCGTGTTAGTAAAGTCGAAGGTAAGGCGCGTGAGATTCTTCCACTGGGAGTCAGGGAGCTCCTTCCGCTGCTCCATACCCAGCAGTGCGAGGTTCAGCTTGTTCAAGTCGTCGCCAGCGTTATAACGTTGAGCGACTATGGGCTTTTTGGCCATGTTCTGTTCAATCGAGCCTACTCGGCAACTGCTCCTTGGTTCACTACAATCACATCTTGTACGATTGACCACAGTATCCCTATCGATATGGATAGCCGCCAATGAATCATCGTCTTCGCTGTCTTGGCCTTTGAGATAAAGGACAAGGAGTGGCTGTTTCGGCTTGTCGTGGAACAGGGCCGTTTCAGAGCCCGCGCGGCTCTCTCTAACACTAGACTTGGAACTGCGTGCAGCGGAAGCACCGCTGCGGGCGCTCGATTCGGCGTGACTTGAGGCTTTCGGATCGGGGAACTGCCTTCTGGCGCCAGATACGGGGCTTGTGGGGCTCTGGATGGCCGCATCGGAAACAGTAACGCCGGAGTCGTTTCCGGATATTCTGCCGCTCCTGCTCTTCGTCTTTGCCCGGAAGGGTCGTGGTAACCACAGTTGGAGCCGGCCGTCCTCAGTTGTTTCTCTGTTCGGGCCTGAGAGGATAGCCGTCACTCGAACGTCTGGCCTGTCGATTTATCGTTTGCCTGAGTTTTGATTTGATCGGGATGTGACCGCTGACTTACTGGTCATAGTGAGACGGCGTGTACCCAGTAATCAAATGCTGAAACGTATACAGATATTTCAGATCTGAGAACTGTAATGCGACCTCCCACTTCCTAGTGTCCATCAATTTGATGTTCATCACGCCGGCATTTGTCCCTGGTCTGGCGTATATCGGGATGAACTTGACTGTTGCGATGTCAAAACTCCAGTTGTCCGCTGCACTCCCGTTAGATACATGTACAATCTAGCTCAGCTCAGCTTAGCTGAAAGCTCTTACTCTTTGACTCGATTGATGCGCCTGGGGATGCCTTTACAACTTCGTCGACCGCGCGGAAAATTGTGGATGTGGTTCGGAAGAGCGACAGAGTACGTGTAGTGAACCTCGAGGAACCAGGCGGCACAGGCATTGGCCTGCTACGGCGTCAACACATCTGAGCTCGCAAATTAAAGAGATGGGCGACTTGCAGACGCATGACTTCTTCCGACAATTCATCTTCCTTTACTTGAGCCAGAGCATCTGAGAGGTCGAGCTCCAACCAAGGACTGAACTCCTCGGGCAGATCAAGAGACGCGATGTCTGGTGCGACCAACTGGCGTTCTGTGCCATCTCGAAACCGTTTGCATTCACGTGATAGGTCCTACCAACCAACGACCTGTGAGTGATCTCATCCATACATCGTGGAGTGATGGCTCTATCGTTACCTGTTTCAACGGCTTTACGAAGGCTACCCATACCGGATCCGCCTCTTGCTGAGTGAATTGCAAGTATTTGTCGATGTTCTGTACAATCCATATACATTTCATGAGGCTGAGGTACTGAGCCAGATGTGGCGTTCTTTGATTGGAGGCTGGGCCGGCCTTGAAATCTCTTGTGCTCTGACTTCTTTAAGCTGCAGTATTTGATGAGAGGATTCTGCTGGATGCTCACCCTGTTGAACTGAAAGATAAATGCGTCTGGCGCTGCATCGATGGGGAACTTGCCAGTTTCATCTATTTCCGGATGCTCCTTCCTTGCAGCCTCATGAATTTTGGTGTCTAGGTCCACCGGGAGATCCAGAAAGTAATACTCTGCGTTGTGACTTTGTTCTGACTCTTCGTCGACGTGGCGGATGGGAATACCAGGGGTACTAATGAGCAATTCACTATGCACATAGTGAGTAATCATCCTGAACAAATGCACCTCCAACTTACAGCTCCAGTAGTTTTAGCAGGATCATCATCTGGAAGATCTTGTCAGCTTCCACCAACCAGTGTCTCTAGGCGACTGACCTTCGAGTTATGGTAAGTTAGGCGTTCCCGCAACCGTTTGACTTGGTCTTGGTATTGAACATTCCATTTGACGTTGCGCGCGAAGCTATCTTTATGAGAAAACTTCTTGTTCTTTTCCAGAAACGCTGCGCAGTCTTTCAAAGTCCTGTCGTAATTTCCAGCAACTCCTGTGAAGGAGGAGGGATTCCAGGTTCGTAGCTGTGTCGAGCGCTGGCGGCAGGCAGCGTCGGCCCTGTGGACAACATCTTTGATGTTTTTGAGGTTCTCTCCAAGATCTTTGATATCGTTGCCAAAATCGATGTAATTCGTGGCTATCAAAGTGCGCCAAACGTAGTATGTAAGCTGATGCTGATAATGCCCAGGTGCTGCCGCAGCCCTAATAGCGGGGCGGACCGAAACGTAATGCTTGGCCTCGTTTGTGATAGTAGAAGCAGCAGGAGCACCCTACATGCTTTCAGGTCCTTGTTCCAACCGTACTGATAGATGTCGAATGCCAACTTGCTTGCGCTTATGACCCCGCCAATAGGGACCTCAGCCATCTTGGGGTAGGAGGGTCGATCGGCTGTGTCTTGGGAGGTAAGACAGGGCAGTCAGCGTATCGACCGGTTGTTTCGCTGTCTGGGAGAAAGAGCGGACTGCGGAGCTGAAGAACGTCTGTCTACGGCGGCCTCCCCTCATGATATACCCAGGCAAATGTCCGTCGAAAGGCAACGAGCCCGCCGATCGGGGCGTTGGTAAGAGCTAGCATGTCCCATGCATTGTTCAGCCCAGCCCGACCTCCCTCCAATAGATTGGACTTCCACCACCCAGAGAACTGTATGAACGAATGCACCGTCAAGTTAGCACGGTTCGGCCCTACGTAGATTCCGAAGAGCCGCTTTATCTGTTTGCAAACACGAGGTTGTCCGGTTTTCGTATCCTATGTCCTTTTTCTTCGTCTAAGCCAAGAATCAACTAGTCACACGATGAGTTGTTTTTGCCTTATGCCAAGGCGCAGTTCTATTGCCTGACGCAAGAGGCGCTGATGAAGAGGGAGCTGAGCTCACAGGCAAGAGCCGACGAGGCTGTGTCATGTCTCCGCCAGCATAAGGGCGGCCTCCCCAGCCAGCGAACACTTTCATCTTCCTTATACGAATGCCACTCTATCACCGTAACTGTCACACCTCTTTATCATGGACGAGCATCTGGAAGCGCTCGAACATGGCAGCGAAACTAGCTCCAGCACCGGGCAATCCGAGATCGACTATCAAGGCCTCAGCAACGTTCTGACCACAAGAGCACCAAAGCCGCAGTTTCGATTGGGTTACTGGTCAGTCATGGGATTGGTCGTGAACAGGATGATAGGTTCGCACGACACATAACCCGATCAGTCTGCATTGAGCGCCAACTGATCTTCTTCGCAGGCTCCGGAATCTTTCTTACTCCTGCCACTGCTATGAGAGGCACTCAAAGTGTCGGCGTTACTCTCGTACTCTGGTTGTGTGGAGCGATATACACGATAGCAGGAACTCACCTGTTCATCGAATATGGCTTGAAAACTCCCCGGTATAGGCTCGCACAGAACGAGCAGCACGTTTGGCAGCTTGTCAAAAGCGACGACCCTGATGGCTCAGATCAAGCTGTACCCCGCAGTGGTGGCGTACTGAATTATGTGAGTGCGTCTATCAACCCTGTAGCATAGTCTCTAACACTTGTTAGCTCCAGTATGTTTACAAGAAGCCGGCGTTCCGCTCTAACACTGTACATCTCTCCACGGTCGTCTATGGTATCGCCTTCATAGTATTCGGCAACACTGCTGGCAACAGCATAGCGTTTGCTCAGCGGGTCATGGAAGCAGCCAATAGGCCTGCAACGACAGGCGCCGTGCGTGGGCTTGCAATCGCTGTTGCGACATTTGCTTGCTGCATCCATGCCTTCTCACGCAGAGGTGGGATATGGCTAAGCAATGCCCTTGCTGCCATCAAGATTATGATGATGCTCCTAATCATCATTACTGGTATCTGCGCTTTCGCTGGTGTCTTCGGCCAGCCCACATCCGCTTCTGATAATCTAGCGCCCTCGAAGTCCTTCGATAATGCGGCAGCGGACCCTTATGGTCATGTCGAAGCCTTCTTGGCCGTAATATTCGCATACAGTGGCTTTGACCAGCCCACCTATGTAAGCGAGTATCTTCTTTCCGCTGTATCACGATGACTTATGCGAGAGAAGGTGCTCAGCGAGATACGTCAACCCCGGAAAACCTTCCCCTGGGCGACTAGTATTGCTGTTGGGGTTGTCTGTACTCTTTACATCGCCGTAAACTTAGTATATGTAAGTGATCGGCTGGGCATCCTCTCGTTCCCATGCTGACACTCAGCAGATGACTGTTGTACCCCGAGAAGCTCAAATCAACGCACAAGGAAAGGATGTAGCTCTGTATTTTTTCGATACGACATTGGGGACGCTGTCGCCTGACACAAAAATCGCGTAACGCACGCTCGCCGCTCTAATGGCGATCTCCAGCTTCGGGAACATCGTCGTCATGACCTTCACCGCCTCCAGAGGTATGTGTCATTAAGCTCTTCTGCACCGATCTGCACTGGAATCAAAGACCCAGACTAATCCATGTTGTATCAACAGTCAAGCAAGAACTTGCTAAAGAGGATACTGCCGTTTCCCAAGTTCTTTGGCGAGAGCAAGGACTTGTCGTTTGGTCGACTGCTTGAATGGCTCGACAAGAAGGAGTCAGTTGCCAGGGCCCTCCACAAGCCGCTAAACTGGACATGGCTCCGACCCGATCAACATTCTCAGGAGACGCCTGTCGGAGCGCTCGTGCTCCACTGGGTCTTTTGCGTCGTACTGATCCTCGCTACTTACGGACAATCATCTTCCGACGCGTACGGCACTCTTGTCGGAGTTTTCGTCTTTGTCATCGACGCTATATTCGGGTTTCTTCTGGCGGTAGGGATGTTATACCTCCGGTTCTTCAAGTCTGAAATATGGAGTACGCAACCGGATGGCTTTGTGGGACTCCTCAGCATACTGGCGGCCGCAGTTTTCGCAATTGCAAACCTGTTTCCGCTCGTTGCAGGGTGGATCCCGCCCAGAGGCGCCTTCGCCCCCACGACCGTGGTTCGCACCCCGTGGTTTACGGTACCGACTATTGGCGTAAGTACCATGGCTTTCGGAGTGCTGTATTGGATCTCGTTCTACGTCCTCGTCAAACGCAAGGAAAAGCGGGAGCATGCCGTCTTCGTGGTGTAGAAAGTTCCCCATTTTACCACGGAGCCACCTGGAGATCTACATGGGTATCCAATTTTGACCCACGAGACGGTTAGCATCAACTGGCCCGGACAGGAGAATGCTCAACATGACGACCATGACATCGAAATGGGGTCTGTCCTGCGAAACCGGGCGGGCACTCGATAGACGTTCTTTTGTACTGGCCCATGGGATACAGGCGGTGTTATGCGTTTAGCGGGCTTGAAGACGCATTAGAATATGCTGCTATTAAAGCATGGGAGGGGGCGCTGCTATACCCCAGATCGTTCTCCTATCTGCATTAGATTGGGGTTACCTGATTTCCATGCCGCTTTCATGGATAGTTTCCTCAATAGATTGCGTAATACGCATTTGCACCCCTTCTAGCTCCCACACTTTGAGTAACGATTTCAGCCTATGTCGACCCAACTCCGCACAATGCAACAGTATATGTTCAACCCCTTTAGTGATCTAAACGGGATTTCGCACGGCGCCAATTCGGGTCAGACAGGTTCAGCTATTCAAAGGCGTTAAAGTGCTTCTACTCAAAGTAAGGGCGTTGAACGCTCTCCAATACTTAACACAAGAATTCCATCACTTCTGCGTAGACGACGAGAGAGGGCATAAAGTAGAGCTTGCCAGACCAAACACGTGACTTGAGCGCACAGGGCAAGCGCCCTTGAGAACCAGGGCGGCTTACTAAGCAGCCAACAGTGGTGATGTTCGTTCCGGAAACGCAGAACAGCAGCGGAGCCATCACGGCAAGTGGAGCAACTCACAAGCCAGATTTACGGCACGGGTTTGTCATGAGCGTAAGAAAGAAAAGTCAGCTACTGTAATGCCGACGCCGTCTATATGCACCACGGGTATGTCTAGATCTATCATCACAAGCACCAACTCATGCAGCGCCCATATTCTACTCCACCTTCTTCCCATTTAACACCGGCTTCCCATGCGCTTGCGCCTCTCTTGCCTGGCTCGGCATAAACACCGTTCTCTCCACCAACTTCAGCGCCTCGTCTATAAATCTGCAGCCCGTCAGCATCTCGCAAAGCACCTCCATAGGCAGAGCAGTGACTCACATAATCGGCAAACTGATATACAGCACCGCCCGCCACTCGTTCCAGTTTAGCGGCACGATCGAGAAGAGGTTGCTCAGGAAGGGGAGGTAGAGGAGCGCGAAATGCAGAGCCATGGATAGAGTGATGGCGTAGACCAGGATCATGTTTGACCAGAGCGGGAGCGTGAGGAGGGATTCACTTGAGGAGAGGGCGTTCATGGCGTTGAGCATTTCGATGACGACGAGGCTGGTGAGGTGATTAGCGAGTGGTGGGGGACGCGGGTGGAATATAAAAGGATCAGGGTGTGCTTACATGGACAGTGATACTGTTGACGCGGACTTGGCCATGTCGTTCGAGAACATCTCGCAGCCAATCTCTGGGAACTGAGTCGAGCAGCTATGGAAGTGTGTCTAAATTAATGTTAGCCCACGCTGTCTGATGAAATACTATAAGGGCTCAATAGCGTGTGCTTACAAGCTGATAAAACGTTATCTGCGGCCCCTCGGGATTCCACATAAACCACCACGCGTAGCCAAACACCGTCGCCGCACCGACATAGGTGCCAATGACCATATACCTGAAGAATAGCCATCCGCCTACCAGCGCCTCATCACGCTTACGCGGCGGCCGTTTCATGACATCGTGATCCGGCGGATTGAATGAAAGCGCCGTAGCCGGCAGGCCATCCGTGACCAGATTGACCCAGAGCAACTGCACCGGAATCAGCGCCTCCGGCATGCCTGCCGCCGCAGTCAAGAAGATCGAGACGACCTCGCCGATGTTGGACGAGATGAGGTACCGGATGAACTGCTGCGTATTGTTGTAGATCGATCGTCCCTCCTCGACCGCAGTCTCGATGGTGGCGAAGTTGTTGTCCGCAAGCACCATATCCGCTGCGAGCTTGGCGACGTCTGTACCGGAGCCCATGGCCACGCCAATGTCCGCTTTCTTCAGAGCAGGCGCATCGTTCACGCCATCGCCGGTCATTGCTACGACTTCGCCGGCGGACTGGAGGAGGTCGACGAGCTTGGACTTGTGCGTGGGCTCTGTGCGCGAGAAGAGAGAAGCGCGCTTCACGGCTTCGAGCTTCTCGCTTTCGCTAAGGTCGTCAAACTGCCGCCCGGTATAGCTCTTTCCTGTCAGGTCTTCATCCACTCCAAATACACCGATCTGCCGGCAGATGGTCTCCGCAGTGTTCCGGTTGTCGCCGGTGATGACAATCACGCGGATCCCCGCCTGTCGACATTTGCGGATCGACTCTGCGACCTCCGGACGGGGCGGATCCAGCATGCCAACGAGGCCGATCAGGGTCATGTTCTGCTCGAGCTGCATGTACTCCTTGGTTGTCTTGGCCCTCTTTGTAAGAGGGTTGTTTCCAATGTCGTCCACTGACGCTAACGCAATCACTCGCAGGCCACGATTACCGTACTCGATGATCTCGTCAGAAATCAGTTTCGACAGCTTGCTGTTCAACGAAACTTTCCTGCCATTCTGCCCTATCAAAACATGCGAGCATCGATCAAGTATTGACTCTGGGGCACCCTTGACGAGCAGCCGCTGCCCGGGCCGACCACCCACAAGAACGGACATGCTCTTCCTGTCTCGGGAAAACTCATACGTTGCCACTTTCGGCGCCCGACTTTCGTAGAACGCGCTGGCATGATGAAGCCGGTGGTCGGGGGACACGTTGACCAGCGATCCATTGGCAATCTCATACGGCGTACCAATCTTCTCAACCAAAACACGCAAGGCACCCTCTGTGGGCTCACCAACGATGCTGTAGTTGCCACTTTTGGGGTCGAAAGACAGCTTGGCTTCGTTGCAGATGGCGGCACACTCGGAAAGTCGCGCGACGGTCGCAAATGATGCAGCAGGATTCTCGATAACCTTGCCGCGGAAAGTGATATCACCGTCAGGAGCAAAGTTCGTGCCTTCAACGTTAATCTCCTCGAGGCCTGAACCATCTTCGTTGATGAACACAACCTTGTTAACGCTCATCTGGTTCGTGGTCAGAGTCCCTGTTTTGTCGGAGCAGATCACGCTGCAGCTGCCCAGCGTCTCGACTGATGGCAAGCTTCGGACAACAGCGTTCTTGGCCGCCATCTTGCGCGTGCCCAACGCCAGGCACGTAGTAATCACCACAGCAAGGCCTTCGGGAATAGCTGCGACGCCTAGGGATACAGCGATCTGGCCCGGTCAGTAACAGTCTCATATGTTATCTCGCCATAAACTGACCTTGAGGTAGTAGATTGCACCTTTGGTCCAACTTCCGTGCGAGGGATCGCTAAAGTTCTTGTAGTTGATGACCCAGACAAGAATGCAAATTCCCGTAATGACTTTAGCTAGCATATCCCCGAAGTCATTCAGTTTTTCCTTCAGCGGTGTCGGCGCCGAGATCTGCGTCATAATACTCTCATGTATGTCGCCAATAGCCGTGTTCGGCCCCGTCAAAACGACCAGCGCATTCGCATGCCCAGTGACAACCGTTGTCCCCGAAAAGAGCATATTGGTCTGGTCCTGCTTGACGGCATCCGGATCCTTGATCGCTCTCGGGTCTTTTCCAACACTCTCACTTTCGCCGGTGAGGATGGACTGGTCCACGCTGAAACTGTTGCTCTGTATCGAAAGCAGCCTGCAATCTGCCGGTATCCTGTCGCCCACCGCCACGGTAATGACATCTCCTGGTACCAATTCGTCTGCTTTTATGCGCTTGACAGATCCATCGCGGATCACTTTCGCTTCATTTGCGGAGTACTCTTGGAGGGCCGCGATGGCTTTCTCGGCGCTGCTTTCTTGGGACACGCCGACGATGGAGTTTAGTATCAGGATGGTGAGGATCTACACAGGAATGATCGGTCAGACAGTACTCAAAGACAGCGTCGAGCGTCACATACCACAGCTGGGTCTACAAATGCTGTCCAACCCTCTTCTTGCTCGAAAAGCGCCAAAACGAAGGATACGGCGGCTGAGCCCAGGAGTATGAGAACTAGCTGGTCCTTGAACTGCTCAAGTATGAGCTGCCAAATCGGCGTCGGAGGATCGTCCGGTATTGCTGAGGCGTAGTTAGCATGACCCACATTACAGTATGCCATGAGAGATCCTACAGTTGCTGCCATATTTTTCCCTCGAGCTCTTTACACGATCTTCAGGAAGTCCCATATGCTCCGAGACATGGAAGTGACTGAGAGCCTCCTTTGGAGACTTGATATATGCATTTTCCATCTCTTCTTCCCAAATATTGGTGTATCTAGCGCTTTCGGCGCAATCCCAAGCTTCGTCGGTTCGTCAAGGTGAAGGGCGGCTTTGTCAGCGGTTCTTCAAAGTAAAAGCGGTCGTATGGGTGCGTCCTGAACGAAGCAAAGGGCAAACAGCATAGAATAGCCAAAAGAATGACTTGGCTCAAAGAAAGTTTGGAAAACGGTGCGCGATGTTGCCCCACGTCCACGGCGCTGCTTCAATCTGTCCTTTGGGGCTCTGCGGTAATCATGACAATTTAGACCCCGGATCCTGCTCCAGATCCGTCTCGGAAAACTCCGAGTCCGATAACCCCGTTTGCAGCGACGTGGATCCTGCAGGCCATCTGCAGGCACCAAACAGCCAGGAACCACTTGGGCAGTCAGTTCGGATCTCGTGGACGCAGATGAGATGTGATCCTTTCTGTCACTATCGAATTTGGGGATAATATGCTAGGTAGGTGTGAGACTTTACTCATGTGGGACCAACCACATTCAATACACCAAGTCTCTTATTCAGCATCACTACGATGTAAACAGACTTGGTTGCCCTTCAGCTTGCTGAGATATCCGAGAATGCTCTAGGTCCCTTTGATGCTTGATAGAACGCCCATAGATTGATGTGAAAGCATAGGAGAACGGTCATTGATTGGTATTTGTATGAGTTCGGTTTGAGTGTGTGGCCTATCCTCAGCCTCGTGTGTGCTACTATTCGCATCCATCATTGACATAACAGGTAATCGTGATTACCATCAAACTCCAGCCAGTGCAGCTCCTTCGCTATGCTCGCTCTTGCAACGGAAACACAACTAACAATAGCCCGCCCAGAACCACAAGCGAAAAGTAAGTCTTACACCATGCGCAGACGGATGCGCACCGTTGGCAGTGAGCCTAAGTGTATAGTTGTATCAGAACGCCAGGTAATGCAGAAAAGCCAATGCAGGCTCGTTCACGCGAAGTGGAATGGTACAGCAGACGCATGGAACGGCATGGTATCAGAAACCGCGTCAGGCGGCCGGCAAAAGAAAGGCTAAAGGTGAAATCGTGCTACTCATGTATGCGGCGGAGTTACGACTTCAGCATCTTGCTGGGCGCAGTACTCGACTATCAGGCGCTCCAGGTCCAGAAGCTTGTACGGTTTGGTCATGAACCCCTTCATGCCAGCCTTTGCCGCTCTCTCAAGCGCTCCATCGGTGACGTCGGCGGTGACTGCAAGGATGGTCGGCTTCTTGAATTTGTTGCCGTTGATGAATTTGTCCATGCTCAGGATGCGCTCGGCGGCTTCATACCCGTCCATGTACGGCATCCACAGGTCCATTAGAACGACGTCGATGTGTTTGCCATCCACCCGATCCATGGTCATCTGGCGGACTGCGTCGGCGCCATCGTAGGCTTCATGAACGGCCGTGTAGCCGAGCTTGCGCAGCATGCTGACGAGCAGTTTCCGGTTGATCTTGTTGTCTTCGGCGACTAGGAATGTAAGGGGATGCTTTTTAGCCAGGTGGCGATCAAAGTCGACCTTTTTAGCAGATGTTCGGCGCGCATCCAGGATGCTTGGGCGACGATCATTCGGACCAGGACGTACGGCTGATGGTGCTGTCACACGGGTAGCTGGTGGCGGTGAATTGATCGATTGCATGCGACGGCGATCTGCCAACTCCTCTCGGCGAGCCCTGGAACCTGGAGGCGGCGTTTGGGGCGATTCTAACGCGGCTAGCACAGGGACAAATGGCGGCAAATCTCTATCAGCAGAATGCCGCGAAATGCGAGAAGGGGCCGGCGAATTGAACGGCGAGCTAGGTCTGCTGCAAACATCGGCCGGTGTTACGGGAACCCGTATCTCGAAGTCGGTACCTCTGTTCGGACCGGAAGTTTCGGAACGCGTGCAGAATAAATCACCACCGAGCTTCCGCGCTAAACCTTTCGCGACCAGCAAGCCGAGACCAAGACCTTCGCTTTGCCTCGTAAGAGAGTCATCTTCGCGAGAGAAAGGTTTGAACAGATTCGGCAAGAAGGCGTCAGGGATTCCAGAGCCGGTGTCTCTTACATTAATCACAACGTATCGACTCTTGGGGCTAAGTCTCGCTGTAAGACGGATACTGCCTTCTTCGGTAAACTTGATGGCATTGAGGAAGACGCAAGAGATCATCTTGGCGAAGTCTTTCTCGTCGACTAAGTTGCAGAACGGTCAGCTACGGCTTCGGTGCATCTGTTATGGGAGAAGCCTTACTCAGCATTGTTTCGGGCACACCGGCGCCAACGGACCATTCGATGATCTTCACTTTCTCAATGCCGCTGGGGCTTTGTGTTCTTACTTCGATAACCTCCCCGCCGTTTGTTTCTCGGGCAATGGCTGACTCCGGCCTGCCTCCGACTTTGAGTGA
Source organism: Coniosporium tulheliwenetii (assembly GCA_030247845.1). Classification (NCBI taxonomy): domain Eukaryota; kingdom Fungi; phylum Ascomycota; class Dothideomycetes; genus Coniosporium; species Coniosporium tulheliwenetii. The sequence continues at coordinate 526,950 of JAPDRP010000008.1, forward strand.
ATCGTTGATGACATAGTGCAGAACGTCGCGTAGGTTCGTATGTCGCAGGCCAGGCACAACGTTGTGCAGAGAGTGCAACGATGGTGAGTCTGGTGTAGAAGCCCGAAGCGGCTCAATCGACGCCGCCTGTATAGTGCTTCGCGAGTCGAACGGTGCCGGGACGAAAGGATTGAATTCGCTTGCCTCCGAAGGCGCATATTCCGAGTCGGTTGATGGCTGATTTCGGAGAGTCCGTATCGGTTCAGTAGCAGGGACCTTGGCAGCGTTACCGCCGTTGCAATGCGTATCTTTCCTTTTCCGCTTACTACCACGGAGGTGGTTGAGCGTCATGTTGTTTCCATTAACCACAATGTTCGGTTGCTTGTCTGGTTCCGTGTCGGGTAGACCATCTTCATCATCGCATGATGAATGGGGTTTTTCTGGGACGCCCATGTTCATGTCGTATGCGTGCACCACGTTGTCTGCTGCCTCAACGGCGCGTCTTGAGCTATCTGTGAAAGTTGTCAGTTTCGTATACTTGGATGTCGATGCGAGGAACGGAAGCGAAAGGGTACGAAGATTGAGACGCGTGTAGGCATGCCTGAGGAGCCAACCATTTCCCTTGAAACCCAACGCGACGAGGACCGTGAAGTCACTCGAGTGTCTCAAATGCGCCTTTCTGAAGCATCTTGGTAGCCGCGTAAAGATTCACGAGAAGTGTTGCTGAAAGAGAAAACTGATCACGAAGAGCCTACCTTGCACAGTCTCAATATTCTCCTTTAGTGTCTCGAAAACCTGCCGGACTCGATAGTCGTGTTGCTCCTCAGCGGCTTCTTGAACCGTGGCATACATGACGTCAAGCATGCCTACAACACCTTGCATGGGCGTCCGTAGCTCATGCGAAAGACTGCGCGCATACGGTTTGAGGGACTGCGCAACGGTGATCGCGTCGTGCGGAACAACTCTGGCCGGCTTTAAAGGTGGTGGTGCAGGCTTTGCGAAATCTCTTCCTTCAAGGAGGCGCTCAAGGATCATGTCTTCCAGTGCGTGGCACAGCATCTCGATATAGCCCCAGCCAAGGGACCGATTTGCGGCGCCTTCGGGCGACCACATCACTCCGAAATGACCAACGCATTTGCCTTCTGCAAACAGGGGAACGCCTATGTAGGCTTCGCCAGGTATTGCCAGCTGGTTCGGGTTGTTGACGATGAACTCATCTAGGCGTTCCGGAATGATGAAGATTTTGTCATGCCGCATGTACGCGCAAGGACATGAGTAAGCGTGATATTTGAAGTTGCGAGGCCGTAGCTCAATCTCCTTCCCGTCGCCGATGTAAAAGGCGGCTCCCATCAGACATGAGCCGGGCTCCCCAATTGGCGGCATCTCGACTGCGATGTTCTCGTCATCGACGAGTATTCTCTTCGAGACGAAAGCATACTGAGCGCCTGTGATCTTCGCGAGGCCCTCGGTGAGCAGTTCCCAGAACGTTTCCGTGTCGGCTTTCCGTAGATCTCCCTTGAGCCGCACGAGACTCTCGGCGGCATTGTTTTCAGCTGAGCGATAGAGCTTTGAAAGCTCCTGCGTGAAGGCCTCGTCACCATTGTGGAGGACCTCACCAGGCGCGGGCAGAGAGAAGCATAAGGAATCCCTCCCAATGAAATCAGAACATAGATCGTCGGCGCCCCGCCCGCCGTCTCTCATCTTCGGGTTCCTCCAGCGCGCTTGCGTCTCCTGTGCAGAGCCGTAATCTGTGTGCCCCGAAATCTTTTCGGAGGTCCTATAGACTTGCGAAAACTCCAAGCTCTTAAACCTTTCGGCGGGGTAACTTCACGATAGTCCTAGAGCCAGCGGCAAGAACACTCCCTCTGGTAACAGCGGCTTAATATGCGACTCAGCAGTTCGCCAACTGCAGATGGCCGGCTAAGCAACACTAGCAAGCGGTAATTCGTAACACCTCTTAGGTCGAACGTCGATGGATCGGACCGCAGCGGATAAAGGCGGTGGAGGGACGCGGCGCGGTAGGATGGCCCAACAGAAGGTACGTCGAAGTGTCTGCTTCTGAGTAGAGGTCGTCGTGAGGAATCAAGGTGTGAGAGCGAGCGGTCTTGTGAGGGATACTACTGCAAAGCGCAGAGCAAGGCAGACGTCAAGTAAGAAACGCCAAGTCGACCAAGTGGACCGGATTTTCGGCTCGTAGCGACCCAAATCCGAACCGTTTCTCAGGACAGATCTCGGCCCAGCCTCAAATGAACTCTAAAGCTGTTACTTGTTAGGACGACCACCTAGACGCGCGGTAGGCTCTCTAGACGTGGCCAGTGTCGGCAGCACGAAGCCTGCACCCTACACTACAAACTCCCTAAAGAAGGGTCCCTGGTTTGTCTGTTCCCACGATCCATCGCTCGGGGCTGGGTTTAGCATGACCGCAATGGCGCGAGGTTTGCGGTCACCCTAAAATATCGACCGGGGCGCTAACAGCAGCCACTGGGGTCTGGAGCGGTCGACAGCGTTAGCCAGTTCATGGCGGAACTTGGCTCTCGTATGTCGTGAGCCTGTGCGCCTGAGACCCCGGCTCGCCTTGAGGTAAGGGTCATCTAAAAAGTCTGTTGCCGCATTCAATCTACTCTAGACAGAACTGGATAAATCTAGACACGATTTATATTGAGTGATCCACGCATGGAAGCGCTGAGCTGCCGAACAACTCACCGGGATTATCTCACGGATCAGTCAGGTTATCCTACCTTCCAAGCATTGCAGGTCCAGCTCAGTTGTCGACTGAACAAGAACGATAGCAACCAAGATGCAGCAGCAAGTTTTTCAACTGCGCACGTGATGCTCCATGGGGTTTAAAGCCGGCGCCTTGCCGGAGATCGCTACGCCCTTGACCGATATCCTTAGTTGAAGTGTATCGACTGCGTAACTATGTGCTCTGTTCCCACAACCACATCACGTCAGATCGCACTGGAGATACATGACGTTTTGTTGCCCTCAAAAGCAGAAGCTCGAACGGACAGCCATCGTCGTAGGGAACAATGAGGCCAACCTGTTGCATGACCTCCATTGTAGATGCGTGTGGAGCTGTAGTTGCGTCACGGCGAGCATCCGCTTAAAAGTTACTGGGGCTTCCTTCAGAAGCTTTAGAGCATTGCTTAAACCCGCGTCAAAAACCCGGGCCGCAAAATATAGAACGTAGTCGTGAGGCATTACTCAACCCGAGCCTTGGAGTAGAGTAGCTCATGGCCAGCCTTACGGGAACAACGACGCGGCACAAGATAGGATGCACCAGAGCCTCTGTCTCTTCCGCGTCCGCACTGCTCGATCCATTGGCAACTGCTCACTTACTTCGAAGCTTTGAGGAGACCTTCACGGAGTTCATTCTCTTTCAAAGGATAGATACTTGTCCTGGCCGTCGGGTGCACTCTTCGAGGCTCTCACCAGCGTACGTCCCACGCACAACGCACAAAGTGCAACCTCGGCTGGCACCAGATGTTTTCAAGCGGTAGGTATCTTAAGGTCCATATCCGGGAGTTTATTCCAAAACAGACTCATACGGGCAATTAGGATGGAGAATTAGGGCGGAGAATTAGGACAGGTCGCGCATGCTCTCAGCCGGGCCAGACCTTCGAGAAGCCTGCGCCAGTGGCTGCAAGCCATATTGAGCCTGGGGTTGATGGCAATAACGAATCCCCTTCTACTGTCGCCACCTGCATGCGATTCTGATCTCCAGCTTTCCATGCTGCAAAATAAGATCCCAGGTTCACTCCAAGTTCTCCGACTGGCTCGATGGCCGTTTCATCCTCCCGTCGCCACCCAGGTTAACTGCCGGACCGGTTTCTAGAATCCTTCCGCGGCTCTTCCGTCTCACAACATTCATCTCGGCCTTTACCGACTCCTCAAAGTTCCAGAGCACGAGGCTTTTGAGCCGCATCTGGCCATGCCCACATCTGGACGACAGAGAGTCAAGATCGGGCTGTGGAAGAGCTCGTTCGCAAGCTTCCGACAACCTGCTTAGAAAACATCGGGCTTCCCCGAACATCATGCATCTCGTTTGTCGGAGTGAGGACGTTAGTATGCATAATCCACATGTACAGAAGCATACGAAGAGTTTCTCTCTTTGATTTTGTTCGATAGCCTCCGAGCCCTACTCCTCCTGTGGCTCACACGTGAAGCCTGGGGCTCATGAAGACCTGCACTGGGATTTCGATCGTGAGGCGTTGCGCGTGATCAAGATTCATCAGATGCTCGCATCGGGACAGCCGTTTCCAAGGGAAGGAGTATTCTGACTATCAAAAGATCATATGCACCACCATCTTCCCCCGCCGGAAGAGCCTGTGGTCTAGACGTCGGGACTGTAGCGAAGAACCAACGCTAGCTAAAGAGCAATCGACCGATCCCAGAAAGCTTTTCATGCAATTCGTAGTGCGACTTAGAGTGTGTCCAACAGTAGGAACAAATCTGCCAGCTACGTTCAGGCTTGGCTCTATTCTTTCACCGGATGCGGTCCCTTTTACTTGATTGAGAGAGGCCTCGTGACAGCAACAACCAGACCATCTAGTAGAGAGGCGGAGTACTGTAAGGAGGCTAGGGTATGAGTAAAGCATTGCGACTGGATTGCGGCCTGTGTCCCACAAGCTACTACCTGTAGCAACCATGATTACCACCCTGCTTCAGCAGTATGCCCTACTGCGCAAGCTGGCGCAAGAGCAACGACACCGTCAAGTGTTCGATGAGCCGATCTCATGCTGCAGCTCCGGAGAAGGCTTCTCGGATGCATGAACCTCAGGTAGAGTATCAGAACCTTGATAGATCTGTGTATCTTCCATCTCTTTCGGAGTACCAGCTGGCGTTTCGACACTTCCAGACCGGCTTTTCGATTCTTTATGAGGTCGGAACATATAAAATGCGATTGGGAGAAGCAATGCTGCTCCGACTGCTCCGCCGATACTACCATCGATGATGGCACCTCTGTCTGAACCTTCTTGTGAAGTACTCTTCGGACGGGCCTCGGTTGGAATAGCGGATTGCTGGTGGGGTTGTTCTGATGCCGATCAGTCATTTCGCGTGATCTGTTAATGTCTGACATACCGAAGAGGCTGGCCAACCCATCCTTGTCCCAAGATGGGTATTGAGAGCTGCAACAGTCAGCGTAAGTCTCATGAGGTATATGGCATCTCACTTCTCTCTGTAATGCTGCTGTATCATTGCCGGTGGTTCATATGGCTCGGCACTGGCATCGTACTTCTCGGTCCATTCCAACGCAGTCACATCGAATACTTTCATCCCTCTCACCCACGGATCCTGCTCATAACGCCAAGCGCCGTCGATGGAAGGATCGTTCCCCCCAACCACGAGTAATTGCCGATTGCCAATGATCCCACAGGCAGCTTTTGTTCGGCGCTTGTCAATAGCCCTTCCTGAGCGGAACCAGGTGAATGACGGTACGGACAGGATATAAATGTCGCGAAAACCTTCGTCTAGAGCATTGGCACTGACGAAACCGTAACTGTCCGATCCGCCATACTTAAAACTAGGGATGGCTCAGAACAAGTTGCTCGGAGCTAGGTTACTCACATCTCGAATGAACTGTTGTCCGCTGCGGATGCTCCAGCCATGCAAGAAAACTCTTGACCAGGCGGAGTAGTTGTACCGGCTGCTACTCGGGCGTTCTGGTGATACCATCTCTGATTGCCGATGTCGTGTATTGCGATGTCCGTCATCTTCACCAGGGCATTCCCTGTTCGTACTCATAGTAATTGGCTCTAAGTGCAGAGCGTCCAATGACGACTACAATGCCAGTTGTTACATACTGAGGAATGTATTGTGCCTGAACTTGAACGGGGTAGCCCTTTTTTGATGCAGCAGTTGAGCTTGCGTTGGTCCAGCTGTTGTCCGCGAAATCACGTATGATGAAGCCTGGCAACGGGTAGTTGACCCAGCTTACGTTCGTTGGCCAACCGAAAGCCCCTCCCAAGTAGAAGAGCTCTTCCGAACTGTGAGTCGTTGCGGCGCCGAAGGTTGGCGATATGACACCATCGTTGGCTAGTGGAGGAGCTTTGCTCCGCCATACTGCGCTACCAGAACCATTTGATGCGAAAGTCCACAGTTTGTCGATGGAAGTACCGTCTTGAGGCCATCCGCCGAACTCATATACTTGATTCTTCCTGCCATTGTACCACAAGATTGCGTCTCTTCTTGCTTTCAGTTCCTCCGGCTTGGGGGCTGAGACAATTTTGATGTCCGAAATTTCCCATGACTGAGTGAGATCTATCACCAAAGTCTCATTCACTAGACACATGTCAGCAGTTGGCGATGTCTGCGAACTTCATGATGTACTTGGATTTTCTGAAACTCGGCCGCCATTGTTGTTTTTCCTCAGCATCCACCCCGAGTCAAGGTACAGCCATTTGTCTACAACAATCACTGTGGTCTATAAGTCTGAGCACTTGGGCCCTGTAGCATGTAGGCGTACGGGACGGCCATATCCATCCGGCGAAGTCTGCAGGAAATTCCCAGGCTCGCATTCGTGTAAAGAGTCCGACGAGAAAGAGTAGTCGCAAGGGCTTCATAGTGAGATATCGCGCAGGCAGGTTATAAAGAGTCTTGTGTAGCGCAAAAGACGGGATGAAGATCGCTACAAAGACGCCAAAGGTGCGAAACGGAGCCTACCAGGCTAGAACTCGCAGCTCAAGCGGAAGTATATGCGGCGAGCCTATTTGTCACATCACCCGGCGCATTGCAGACGATAACAGCGTAGCAGGTCGTGTAACAAGTGTTGAAAGCAAGAGTGTGAACGCGCCAATGCTCTCGCGGTATGCCATTTGTAGGATTCCGTCTGCATCTATCCATCGCTCGAGCGAATCTAGCCGCGATGTGACTTTTTTGTGTTACAAATATCCAACACGTCCAGCAGACGCGACAGACGCGTCTCTGTGACCAATCAGCTACTCGATTAGCGGTGTAATATACTCTCACAGATTCCTTGAAAAGATAGTACTGAGCGATGTATACCGACGTATAGGCAGTCGCGCTCCCAGTGCAAACCTGCGAGATTTGCAAATTCACCTTGTGCATTAAAGGGTTGAACTGCTATAAGACTGAATGTCCATTGCTACACAGAACCCGTCTAGTATGTTCGAAGCCATATGCCCATATGATTGCAAGTCCGGCTCGACTGCAAGTCCATGTCAAAGACCTCACTCACTCTGGGAGTAACAGTTTACGTCAACGCTCACCAGTGGTGGTCGGGTCTCGCTCATTGAAGCTGTCCAGAAAGCTGTCCTGTAGTCGTTCATTGCGCGCCTATGGATCTTTACAAATAAAACAGAATACTTCAACACCCAGGAAAGCAGCGGTATCCGTACCTTGTCTTCAACACAGCAACGGCATGTTCACACAAGTTCGGACAATGTATGGCCTGCCACGACCTCTTCACTAGTGATACAAGCATGACCTCATTAACCCTGCTTCTTCTGCGCCGCAGGGCCCATTTCCTTGCTGAAAGCATAGTATGAAACTTCGAGGCTCGACACGGCCGTGACGGCTACATAGAGAATCATGAAAAGTAGCAGGCTGACGGAAAGGCCCATGAATATGCCTGGATGCACAACGTGTTAGCAGCTGTTTGACACTAACCACACGGCCTTTCACCACAGACTTACCCGATGACAAGAACTGATATTTCTCGAATAGCGGGAGATTGGAAGCAGTGTTGTTTTCCGCATGGCTGGAAACGTCTCGCTTCAGGTCCATGTGATAAGCTTCGGGGTACGACTCGTCCATCTCGTACACCACCTGGGTCTTGTGCTGTGTTGCAGCAAGCTGCTCGGAAGACGGTGGCGTTGTCGTGTAGATGACTGTGAATCTCTCGCCTGCGGCCGCTATCGTGGCGTCCAGGTAAGAGTCTCGCCTCCCGAGCTCTGCAGTCCTCTCCTCGCCATGGGAAGGCAGTACCGGGAAGTCAACTTTGACAGCTCGTGGTGACGCCTTGCCCATGTTGATGTGGCGTTTCTCCGAATCCACCGTGATGGTCGTGGCCTTGCATTTTTGCGCCAGGCGCTGCAATAGCGCATCCGTACCGATTGTTCCCACAACTTCAGGGACCGTTACGGAGGACTGAACACCGCCATGCCGATCGATGTAGTCCCGTAGATGGGGCGTCGATAGTCGGTCGGAGAAGTCTGCCGCAGATACGCCGGGTTGGGAGACGATAATGTAGGTATCGGAGGGGCAGTCTGCGAGCGAGCTCTCGATCTGCGATGAGAGCTGTCCTGATAGCGCAAGCTGTGTTGTTGCAATGGAGTTCGGTAGCCTAGGAAGTCAGCAACAGACCATGCCAGTCTGAAGGGCGAGGAGCGCCTACGGGGAGTCTGAGAACATGAAGAGAGGCGATGTGTCCCGGAATGCGGATACTAGAGTGGCACTCAGGGCCAGCGCCCCTATCCTTCGTAAGGCCATCATAGTTGTGTTCGTTGTCACTGTGATGCGGTAGACTGATGAGCTTCACGATAGAGGCGCACGGGCCTCGGCGGCGGTCTTCGAGGATGATCCGCGCCGGCTGCCTGAGGCAAGGAAAGCATTGCTATGACGCATAAATCACCACCGAGGATCAAACACGACCCGACGTTTACCAGTGGAACAGTCATACAAGGCGGCTGCGCGCCTATTGCAAGCCAGGAGAGCATAGCCCGGCTCTCTGAATGGTGCCTGGGGCATCTGAGTCATCTCGGCCTGAATTCCGGAAGTGTCGAAACTGTCTGCTGACTTAGCGCGCTCTCTGGAGCCTTCTAAGGTTTTCATATATCTGCCGCCACAGCCCACCAAGGTACTCACACAGCTCAAGCACCACAACCGCTTCTCTCACTCTGCAATCTCTCCAGAGCACTTCATTGTGTTTTGTTTTACATCGTTCACTAGGCTAGTGTTTTATTGAAGCCTACATTTCCGTTTTTTCCCATTGTCTAGGCTACGGCCAGCAACCTTTACGCCACCAAAACCTGTGAATACGAAGTCGCCTGAGCAGGCAGCACGAACTAGAACACATACGACCACGATTCAGTCTCCGCAGGAGTTCAGTAACCCCTCCGACACATCTTTCAATATGTCCGCCACCGTATCCTCCGCACCGTCCCAATCACAAACACCCAATGCCTCCACAAGCCGCCCAAGACCACGACGGCCTCGTAGAAACCCTGCAGATAGACCGCCACCCACCGAAGGTCAAGGAGACCCTCAGCAGTTTCAGTCGAACAGCGGGCGTGGTGGTCGGGCACAACCAGCACGGGATGCTCTGCTGGCGATGAGGCCAGCGTCCATTGCGCCGCCTCGTCAGACACAGTCTCAACCCCAATCGGCGGAGCCTTCAAGTGCCGATGTCTCGGCAGCCGAAAGCCCTAGACCAGGTCGAGGTGGCAGAAGACGGGGAGGTCGTGGCCCAAGGCCGGACGGTGAGCATCCACGCTCAGATGACACAAGACCCCAGCAGCGAGGACATGCAGGCCAAAATGTCAACACCTCGAGGACTTTTCAAGGACGTCAATTCGGGGGTCAGCTTACCGTAGACAGCTCGGAAGCCGGCGGGATAAGTGGGCTTTCCACGGCTGCAGCGTCGCAATTATCGGGTGAAGCTTCTGAGTTTCAACCTGGTCAGTCTCACCGGGGACAGCTCCTAGGCCACCAAGGGAGCGTCTACCGCAGCCGCGTAAGCGCAGAGCGTCAAAGTCCACAGCACCGGACATCCCAACTCGCATTCACGAAGACATTGACAACCTGCAGTACGAATGTGCAATCTGCACAAATGAGGTTATGCGCAATTCTAAGGCATGGTCCTGCCGGATATGCTGGACGGTATTCCACCTCCACTGTATCAAGAAATGGGCTATGAATGAAGGGTCAGCAATGGCACAGCAGCAGGCGCTGAACGGGGAGATGCCGCCTCCTAGACAGTGGCGGTGTCCTGGTTGCAATTTGCCGAAGGACTCTATCCCGTCTGTCTTTACATGTTGGTGCGAGAAGGAAGTCGATCCCCGCCCCCTGGCTGGAATACCTCCCTTCTCGTGTGGGCAAACATGTTCAAGACCTCACACTCTGCCAAAGAAATGTCCCCATCCATGTCCAGTCATGTGTCATGCTGGGCCTTGTCCTCCTTGTCCGCAAATGGGACCTACTCAGAGCTGCTTCTGCGGAAAAGAAGCAGCCACAAGACGTTGTGTCGATACGGACTACGAGAACGGGTGGAGCTGCGGGCAGATTTGCGGAGAGCTCATGCCCTGTGGCGAGCATCTCTGCGAGCGCCCATGCCACGAAGGCCTCTGCGGGGCTTGCGAAGTTCGGATACCCGCTCGCTGCTACTGCGGACAGGTAGAGAAGGACATCCTCTGCTGCGACCGCAATGATGAGAAGAAGAGCGAGCGGGCTCATCGGACAGAAGACGGAAGCATGATTACGGAAGAATGGACGGGCCTCTTCGAATGCGAGAATACTTGCAGCCGCGAGTTTGACTGTGGAAAGCACAACTGCAAAAAGAGCTGTCATCCGCAAGATTCCAATCCTTCGCACTGTCCTCGGTCACCGGACGTGGTTACGCACTGTCCTTGCGGGAAAACACCACTGGAGGAGATCTGCAACACCACACGCCAAAGTTGCGAAGACCCGATCCCGAACTGCAGAAAGCCCTGCATGAAGCCTTTGTCATGTGGTCATCTGTGCCGGCAGGTATGTCACTCCGGAGAGTGTATGCCATGCTTGCAGACCGTCTCTATCACTTGCCGCTGTGGCAGAACCACCTCTTCCACCGTCTGTCATCAGGGCACCGAGGAAGCTCCGCAATGTATGAGGATCTGCCGAGTTACCCTCAACTGCGGTCGCCATGAGTGCGGCGAGCACTGCTGTGCCGGGGAGCGGAAGGCTGCCGAGCGCCAGTCTAGCAGACGCAAACCAAGACCATTAAATGCCGGTCCTCGACCAGCCGATGACGGCTTCGAATCCGAGCATATCTGCACTCGCCCTTGTGGGCGGCTGCTAAAATGTGGCAATCACACTTGTCAGGAACTATGCCACAGAGGCCCCTGCGGTAGCTGCCGAGAAGCGATCTTCGATGAGATCAGCTGCAACTGTGGCCGTACCGTTCTGCAGCCACCACTACCCTGCGGAACGCAGCCGCCGCCCTGCCGGTTCGATTGCGAGCGGTCTAAGGCATGCGGACATCCTCAGATCCCGCACAACTGTCATCAAGACACTGAAGACTGCCCTCGGTGTCCCTTCCTCACCATCAAGCCTTGCATGTGCGGCAAGAACTTGCTCAAGAACCAGCAATGCTGGCTAACCGACGTACGTTGCGGCGAGATCTGCGGTAAGAAGCTGAAATGCGGCGCGCACAAGTGTCAGAAGCCCTGCCACAAGCCTGGCGAGTGTGAGGACGCCGGCAGATCGTGCCAACAACCTTGCGGAAAGGAGAAGTCCTGTGGGCATCCTTGCTCCGACCGCTGTCACTCACCATACCCGTGCAAAGAGGACAAGCCCTGCCAGCACAAGATCTTCATCACTTGTGACTGCCAGCATATCAGACAGGAGGCGAAGTGCAACGCAACACGCGACAACGAAGGAAACAGCACCAAGAGCCTCAAGTGCGATGATGAATGCGCACGACTAGAAAGGAACCGCAGGCTCGCGCTCGCTCTCAACATTGATCCCGAGACGCACAAAGACGACCACATCCCCTACTCGTCAGAGACCCTCAACATGTTCCTCCAGAACGTCCCCTGGGCGCAGACTCAAGAGCGCGAATTCCGCGTCTTCGCCAGTAATCCAGAAGAGAAGCGGCTCCGCTTCAAACCCATGCCACCCACGCAGCGCGCCTTCCTCCACTCCTTAGCAGAGGACTTTGGCTTCGACTCGGAGAGCATGGACCCGGAGCCTCACCGCCACGTGGCCCTCTTCAAGTCTCCGCGCTTCGTAACGGCACCCATGAAGACCTTGGCCGAGTGCGCACGCATTAGACATAGCCAGCGGGCAGCCACAGCCACGAGCGCAGCGGCCGCGGAGAAGAAAGTCAAACCTAGCAACGTCATCGGAGAACCGTACAACGGCTTCCTGCTGACAAACGCCAAGTTCGGCCTCACGATCGAGGAACTGCGCTCGGCTATCCGCCCAGCTCTAGCCGCCACACCATCCATAAAATTCGACATATCCTTCCAGCCAGACGAGTCCGTCGTCCTCAAAGCCACTACCTCAACCTCGATCACCAGCGAGCGCGACCTTGAGGCCACGCTCCAGTCCCTGAAACCGGGTGTCTCGGCGGCCGTGAAGGCGCAGGCGCTCGGCACCATCCAGCTCTGCCGCCTCGACACCTCGCTCAACGTTCTGCGCCGTGAGTCCGATTCCGCGAGTAATGGCGGGTGGAGTCAGGTGGCGGCGAAGGCGGCGGCACCGAGGATGGCGATCAGGCAGCCGGTCGTGCAGGCGAAGAATGCGTACACGGTGCTGGGCGCGGGGAAGGTGCAGTTGGGGAAGAAGAAGGAGAAGGAGGTTGAGAAGTTGAGGGAGGAGAGCGTGGTTGATGATTGGGAGGCTGCGGAGAGTGCGGAGGAGGAGAGGGAGAAGGTTGCGGGGAGTGTGGGGAGTGGGGATGAGATGGGGGAGGGAGGGGCGGGGAGTGTTGGTAGTGTAGCTGGCAGCGGAGGAGAAGAAAAGGAGAAGGAGAGTGGGGAGGCGGAGGTGCCGGTGGAAGAAGCGGCCTGATCTTGATACGGGCTTAAGCCTCGCGTGGCACTCGCATGCCACAAAGCTCGTTAGATAGCTATATGCTAAGCGCTAATAAACCGGCTTGCTCAGTTCATCTAGTGCACTTGATGTTTCCGCTTGACCAGTCCAACCAACAGTTGACTCTTTTTAAGATCCTCTGCAGCATGCCTAATATCCACAGTCCCATTCCTATCCTTCCGTAATCGCGTCACACACAAACTTCGCTCCTATCCCAGCCTCCCTACAGCTTCGCTCTGCGGCTAACTCCCCTTATTAACCTGCACCCTCTTATCCTCCCCCGCACTCAAAATCCCGACCTCCCTATCCCACGCAACCCCAAACACCCTAACCCCCTCCCCCCAACCGGCTCCCTCTTCCCCCTCAAACTCTCCCTCCCAATCCTATACACGCTCTCCCCAACCTGTCCACCCCCAATCTCCGCACCTCCAGGCCTCACAGACCGAATATCCCACACTCGACAACTCCCATCATAGCTCCCACTCACCAGCCCGTACCAACTCCCCGGCTCCTGCGCCAGCGCCACAACCGCGTTGCTGTGTCCACGGAGGGTGAGGGCCGCGATACTGCGAGCGCTGGTCCGTGGGTCGATGAGCGTGATGTGTCGCGCGGAGGTGCCGGCTGCGAGGAGGGTGATGCCGGAGAGGGCGAGCAGGCTGTATAAGGGATGTGCGGTCGTGCGCGTGTCGACGCAGGTGCCCGTAGGCAGGTCCCAGGTCTTGAGGCTGTGGTCCCAGGACGCGGAGTAGGCGACGCTAGAGTCGGTGGGTGCGAAGACGGCGGAGGAAACTTGTTGCGTGTGGCCTGTGAGGAGGGAGAGGGGACCGCGGCGGGGTGGCGTGGGGGAGGGCTGGGAGATTTTGCGGCGCTTGTTGGAGGAGGTTAGGGAGGGGGAGTTTTCAGGGAGGAGGTCGGAGGGGGCGGCGGGCGCGGAGGACTTTTGGGTGCTCCAGAGGCCGAGGGTGTGGTCGCTGGAGGCGGAGAGGATGCGGGAGGTGGGCGCGTGGACGGATATGGTGTTTATGGCGCCGTGGTGGCCGTAGAGCTCGAGGGAAGGGGTTATGGAGGCGGGGGCGGAGGGGTTGTCCGTGCTTGTGGGGCTGCTGTAGTTCCATATTCGCACGCAGCAGTCGTCGCCAGCGGATACCAGCTTTGTGGGGGAAAGGAATTTGGCGGACTGGATGGGATGTTGGCCATGAGACGTGGGACTCGAGGTGGCTACCAGCTGTCCTGAGGTGTCCCACATGTGTAGGTAGCCGTCGAAGCTCGCTGACAAGATTTTCTCCTGCCCCGCAGGTATATCCGCGTTTGCCCACCCCGCCGCTGCTGAAGACGCACTCAGGACGTCCACTGAACTGACCCAGTCGTCGTGCTCGAAGGATGCTACGTATGTTGGCGGTATGAGAGCGCGAACGTATTCCACTGTGAGCGTGGTTTCCGCGGATATGCCATTTTTGGTGAGGAAGTCGTCTATGCTCGTACGCAGGAACTGGCCGTTGATGAGGAACTCGAATGGCACAGGCCGTGGAGTGGACAGTATGTTGTTCACAAGGCTGGAGAGCTGTATTCGGCGGAGGCCTGATCAAGCGGACAGTGTTAGCTATGTGCTATCTTACTTTCTTACATGTTCCACCCCAAGGTCCTCCGAATGCGTTGGACTGGTTTTTCTAAACCTCGGAAATTCTCTCCATCTTGTTGGTGACGCTCTTCCTAAAGAAACTTCAAGAAAGAAAAAAGAGCTAAAACCCAAACTCCAGTCGAGAAGCAGGAGAGCTTACTGGTAGAAACAAGCAGAGGCCCGGTATCTTGCGGTAGGCCGAGATCTGCGTGCCTGGTGGTAAGCTGTATCCGGACCTTGGCTTGGTCGCCGGCGGAAGCGGGATTCGACATGGCGGAGAAGTGCGGAGAACTTCGGGGTATCAAAGAGACGTGTTGTAAGGAAAGTGGCCGCCGCGTAGCTCGAACGATGTATTTCGACAGTGGTTACAAAATTCCTGAAGCTTCAGTCGCAAATCGATCAAGATGGAATAGTTTGGTAAGCATCGGTGCTTGTAACCGCCGATAGGGCTGATCTTCAAACGCGCCGCATCTCATCTTCAAACATCTCCAACTCTCAACTCTACAATACACAACACCATGAACGGACACGTTTCGAGCGACATCCCGCCGCCTCCTCCCCACAGACCCGATCGAGAGGCCGCCTTCGCCTCCAGCCGCTCCATTACCGCCCCCACCTCCAGACGCTCCCCTGCCCCCTCCGCCCTCAGACCTCCCTCCCCCACCTTCAGAGCTTCCTCCTCCGCCACCAGATCCGTCATCGGCGGAGCCGGGCCCAGACCTCAAGAGAAAAAAGGATGGGCCACAGCCGCACCCAAGAAGACTCCGCTCAGTGTCGAGGAGATCCTGCGGAAGAAGAAGGAGGCCGATGAGGCCGCTGCTAAGGTAAGCTCACCCAACCCAATGCATCGCGCTTTCGGGCATCGTGTTTACGAAGATTATGTAGAGCGCGCCTTGAACACCACTAACGTGTCAACCTTTTTACAGCCGAAATTCCTGTCGAAAGCTCAGCGCGAGAAGCTTGCTCTAGAAAAGCGCCAGAAGGAAGTCGAGGACCAGAAACGGAAGACCGAAGCTGAGCGTGCTGGCACCAACGGGGCAAGCCAGAGTGGCAACACAGCCAATGGTTCATCACAGCATGGTGCGAACGGTGTCAACGGCGACGCGAGGCGATCCGTACCAACAGGACCCCGGAGCCACCGCCAAGGCGATGTGCCTACTGGGCCGGCAGCGATGCGATCGTCGGGACCTAACAGGGGCTACGACATGCAGCCACCTCCCCGCCCAAGCCAGTTGCCATCATCCCTCCCACAGGCTCGAAAGCTGAGAAGAGGCAAAATCCAGAGGACGCCGAGGCGGCCTTGATCAGGCAGCGATACATGGGAGCCGAGCAGAACCAGTCTACCTTCTCAGCGAAGAAGAAGCGCAGGCGAACTACAGAGAAGAAGTTCAACTTCGAGTGGAATGCCGAGGAAGACACCAGCCCCGATTACAACCCGTTGTACCAAGCACGAGCGGAGGCGAACTTCTACGGCCGTGGCCGACTCGGCGGCTTCGCAGAAGATGTGTCAGACAAAGCAGCCAGCAAATACGCCGATGCGATAAGGAACGCCGACTCTGTTGCAGGCGCCGAGCGAGCGGCCCGCTTCCTCGAGGCCGAGCGGCAGCGCAAAGAGGGCGGGTGGCGCAACGCCCTCGACAAGCACTGGAGCGAGAAGGATCTCAGCCAAATGCGCGAGCGCGACTGGCGTATCTTCAAAGAAGACTTCAACATTGCGACCAAAGGCGGTAGTCTCCCGAACCCGATGCGCTCATGGGCTGAATCCGGGCTCCCAAAGCGCCTGCTCGATATCGTTGCGCAGGTCGGGTACACCGAGCCCTCGGCCGTCCAGCGCGCCTGTATCCCAATCGCCCTCCAGTCCCGTGACCTCATTGGCGTCGCCGTCACCGGTTCCGGCAAGACAGCCGCCTTCCTCCTCCCCCTCCTCGTCTACATCTCCGAACTACCGCCCCTGAACGAGGCCACTAAAAATGACGGCCCCTATGCCATCATCCTCGCGCCGACCCGTGAATTGGCCCAGCAGATCGAGCTTGAAGCCAAGAAATTCGCGACCCCTCTCGGCTTCACCTGCGTATCCATTGTCGGCGGCCACAGCATCGAAGAGCAAGCCTACGCGCTGCGCGAGGGCGCCGAGATCATCATCGCAACCCCCGGCCGTCTCGTCGACTGCATCGAGCGGCGCGTGCTCGTCCTCTCCCAGTGCTGCTACGTCATCATGGACGAAGCGGACCGCATGATCGATCTCGGCTTCGAGGAGCCCGTCAACAAGATCCTCGACGCGCTGCCCGTATCCAACGAAAAGCCCGATACCGAAGACGCCGAGGACGCGGCGGCCATGAGCAGGCATCTCGGCGGCAAGGACCGCTACCGCCAGACGATGATGTACACAGCCACCATGCCCGTAGCTGTCGAGCGCATCGCGCGCAAATACCTGCGCCGCCCGGCCATGGTGAGTATCGGCAACGTCGGCGAGGCGGTTGAAACGGTCGAGCAGCGCGTCGAGTTCATCTCGGGCGAAGACAAGCGCAAGAAGCGGCTGCAGGAGATCTTGAATAGCGGAGAGTTCGCGCCCCCGATTATTGTGTTTGTCAATATTAAGCGCAACTGCGACGCCATTGCGCGTGAGATCAAGCATATGGGTTTCAGCTCCGTCACGCTGCACGGCAGCAAGACGCAGGAGCAGCGCGAGGCCGCGCTCGCGTCGCTGCGGAACGGGACCACGGACGTGCTTGTCGCGACGGATCTGGCGGGCCGTGGTATCGATGTTCCGGACGTGTCGTTGGTGGTCAACTTCAATATGGCCGGCAACATCGAGTCGTACACGCATAGGGTGGGTAGGACGGGTCGCGCGGGCAAGAGCGGTGTCGCGATCACGTTTCTGGGCAATGAGGATGTCGATGTTATGTATGATCTTAAGCAGATGCTGCAGAAGAGCAGTATTAGTAGGGTCCCGGAGGAATTGAGGAAGCATGAGGCGGCGCAGCAGAAGAGGACGAGGGGGCAGCCGAAGCCGATGGAGGATAGTGGGGCGTTTGGTGGGAAGGGGGTGGGGGGTGGTAGTTATTCGGATCTTGGTGGCAGCGTGATGGTTCTCGGGAGGAGTGGAGCCCTGCTCGTCTAATGGAGTGGGTGGGGACTTGGGAGAGGATACAGGAGTCCTGCATTGCTGGTACCTGTGGGGCGATTTGAGCATTTGCCATCTACGCCTCCTGAGCGTGCCATTTTGTAGGATCAGCTATCAAATGGTACACTTTGGTAGACTTTCTCCACCAAGTGATATTTTCAGATGTAGCTGCTTCGGTGGTGCATCATCAGTTTCGAAAGAGGCATACGTCAATCAGCTCAATATCTTGAAATTGTTTGATCCATGATTGCTGCAGTAGTTTCCTACACGTCGCGAGCATAAAACCACGGACTGCAAAGATCACCAGAAAACAGAACTCCTTCAAAGCCACCACCACTTTACCACTGACAAAAGGCTTCGTGAGTTAAAGAAAATGCCGACAGTTCAAGACCAGTCATCTTCCGCCTTCTGCTCGTACACAAACACTGGTGGTGAGGGCGCTGGTAGTAAGTGACTGGTGCTGTAGCGGGCTCAAAAGTTTGGAGTCCGGCTTTTTATGGTCACCGCATCGAGGTACCGTTACAATGAAGACTTGAAGCTGCTTCCTGCTTCCATCGTAACGGTACCCCGCTTATCGCGCTTAAGCTAGCCAATTGAAGCTGTGATCGCTAGCCTTGAGTTGGTAAAGCGGTCTCAGCTTGGCTCGTTGTTAAGCGGCTTTTAGCACAGAGCTAGCCTCCCATTGGGATAAGCTCGACTCGCATGTCAGGCCGGGATTTCTCTGAGAGTTCACCAGAAAAGTCTCGTAGAGAACGAGAGTGCTCCTTGATCTTCTCGTCTTTCACGAGAAAGTAACAGTCCCGCACCGGAGTAACAGTCCGCGTTTAGAGGTAACAGGTCGCGCCTAAAATAACAGTCCGGCGCTTGGACCGTTACCCCGAGGATCCACCGGCCGCTCCACCAAAAAGTTTCACGACTGCGACCGCGACCAGAAGAATACAGAAGGAGGAAGCGCATGTCGACTACGCACCCGATTTAGGCTCAGCACGAGGGAAGCTCTTACAAGGGCAACAGAGAATCACCAGAACCTCTCCCACGATCTCAACGGCATTACCTCCACAGAGCCCGCTCTGAACCACGCACATTTCGCGTACGCTTGATTTTTCCCCGACCAGTCATTGCAGTCCCTGGATCCGCAACCCACCATCTCCCACGATGAAACTCCTCACCCTCAACTTCCTCACCTGCGCCCGCCGCGCCTGTAAATCCTCCGCCGACGCATTCCCGCTCCACCCCCGGGACGTCGAGCTCGAGATCGTCGAAGCCGAGCCCAACCCCTCGTTCCTCAGTAACATCCTCCCGCGGCTCGAATGGCCCGCGCTCGTGACGCTGTGCGCGGAGTTGGGGTTGCCGGGGCTGCCGGCTGAGGCGCCGGAGGTGGCGGAGCTGACTTCTGGGGAGGATGGGAAAGGAGGGAAGTTGGCGGAGGACCTGCATAGGTTGCTCCTGGAGACGACGGTTAAGGAGGGAGCGCTTGTGTGTGGCAATTGTGGGCATGAGTATAAGGTTAAGGAGGGGATTGCGAATTTTTTGCTGCCGAGTCACTTGGTGTGAAGATGGGAGCGGAATCCCGCCGGAATGGGTTCTGTCTGGAGGCCGGATTTGGCTCCCTGAGAACGGGGCACGGATGAAGCGTGAGGAGAGCCGAGCCCGGCCGTGGAAGGTCATGCCGATGGTATTGCTTCGCTTTGCTACAGTGGTGCTGTTTGCTCGAGGCGCATCGCATCTCCCCACCATGCAGTGTTGACGACAGCCGCAAGAAGCTGCGCCAGAAGATGAGTTGAGTGGCACCGGAGCCCACTGGTCGGTGGACAGTGGTGCTGCTGTGCGTGAGATCAAAGAGTAGAATGGCAGATGGTCCATGGCATAGAACTTCCAACATCCTGTTTGACATATCCGTGGGTGCAGCGGCAGCTGTCTGGAAGTCAGATTGATAGCACATGAACCGCCGCGCTGCTAAGCTGCAGCCACCCGTCAGCTCCATCATTCTTCTTCTCGCTCATTTAGGTCTCGCCCTGCATTCTAAGTTGTATCAGTTTCCTCGAGCGGCAAACACGTACAATATCGTGTCGCGTCAAGCTTCCTGAAGTCCAGGCGTGAGGATTGATCCGAATGGCAATCGAGCTATGACTATCTATTCATCGATCCTCGGCTTGTTCCGGCAACAATAGCTTCTGTCTCAATAAGGTAGCTGGCGTTGTATTGTCGTAATCTGTTAAAGTTCGCCTCGCTTCACAACTGACTCCTTCCTCCCTTCATCATTCGCCTCACGGCTCTTTTATCATCCACACATCACGCTCACAACTCACTGCATTCACGCCCAGACCAGACAATACACTGCCCAGGGTCGATATGCCTTCCAACAGGAAGCCGGACTCAGGTGCGCGGGCACCGAAGCCAAGGGAAGCCGCCCTGTCACAGTCTCCACCGCTGCAAAGCCGCTGAAGCTAGATGCGAACCAAACTGTAACAACCACTAGTATTGCACAGCCGACGAAGCTAAGAGGCAATCGTATTGTCACAACACCTGCTAATGCACAACCGAAAAAGCCGAAAGACAGCCGTCCTGTCGCGACGCCTACAGCTATTCCACCAGCTAACAAACCTCACAACCAAGCCGTCACCGCAACCGCGCGTCAAAAACTTCCTCAGAGCACCCGCTGTCACTTCCTGGAAGTCGCCGGCGAGATCCGCAACCAGATATACGGCTACCTCTTCGACAGCACCACCATCATCGAGATGATGCCCGCCAGCGCCGCCTACCGCATCCTCGCCGTCCACGCCCCAGCTCGCAAGAACCCGAACCTGTACACTCAAGCGAAGGGTACGGCCGCCAAACCCAAACCGCCCCGGCGCCGCAACGCGATGGACAAAACCCAGAAGTCCCCGGCGCGGATTTGCTGCTCGACGGTGCTAGGAAAACACGACCGCATCAACATCGCCAGCACCAATTGGAAGACCTCCGTCCCGGGCGCCGCACTCCGCCTCACAAGCAAGCAATTTTATGCCGAATGCACCGCCTTCCTCTACGCCTCGGCATCCTTCTTTTTCCAGTCGCCTAACCGCGTCGCAAACTTCCTCACCAAGACTCCACAGGTCTACTTGGACAACGTGACGCGCCTTCAGCTCGAACACGTCACATACGGCGAACCAATCGACCCCGACAACATCGTCTGGAAGACCAAACACGATGCCAAATGGGCCGCCGTATGCGCACAAGCCGCGGCCGCGCTGCCACACCTACAAGAGCTGTCCATTGTTCTCGACGTGCGCGAAGTCCCCCTCCGCTTCTGGCCTCGAGAGGCATGGATCAAGCCCCTGCTCTCATTCACCACTCTGCTCTCTCACACCCGCCCAAACCCCAAGTCCGGCGACCCAGAGCCCCACCTACAACACGTATCGGTCAAGATTCGCAGCGTATATCTCAAACCGGACGTGTTCGAAGACAAGAAGCTGACGCAGGCGTGCCACGCGCTGCACTGGGAGTTTGGGAAGGTTGTACAACGGAAGATCTTGGGTTGGGATGATGAGAGCGCTATGCTGGAGTATGTGGAGTTGGCGCTGAAGCCGGAGTCGAAACATCGGAGGTTTCGGGATTATCTTAACTTCAATCCGCCGTGGTGAGTAGCGGATATGAGGGCTTCAAGGTTGTTTTGAGACACCGGCTTATTAGCCAATATGGGAGATTAGCGGGCTTTCTGCTCAAGATGTAGCTGCAGGGCGCGGGCAAGTGTTTCGGTCATATGGTTAGGGATTTGAGCCGTGGAGCTGATCAGGAGTAATTCGGATTCTTTTTGCCTACATAACTGGTACTGGTGGTGTGCTCTGCTCTGCTCTAGTCATGGGAAACCTCGATAGACTATGAAACCCACCAGAGACAGGTAGACGATGTCGCTCTCCGCGACCGACGAATAGCATTCGCAACTCCCCTTTGCAGTACCTTACAAACATACCTCGTCTAGCAACATTATGCTCAACTAGAACCTATCTGATCTTACGTTTCTGTTCGCGACAGCAGAACAACACGCTCTTAGAACTCACCAGCTCGTATGCTGCCGCGTCTCGGCATGGCTAGCGAGCCGAGTGCTGAGAATAGCCGGCGTCGAAACGCGCCGACGACGCCGGCCAATAAGGCCGGCAGGCGCCACGTGCAGCAGCTGCTCTGCTTATCCCATCTCAAATGCTCCGAGTCGTGAAGAAACTGGAACTCACCGTCGCCGGTCCGTCGGTGTCCCGTTGAGAAGAGTGGTTGAGTGTGCAAAGCGTACCTTTCGATTCCGAGCACCCCTGCAATTCCAGGACCCTGGCCTCAGCTGCAGCGCGCCTGCAAGACAAGCAACAATAGCCCGCCCCGCTCCCCGGACTAGCGCTCGTCAAACCTATCAGAGAGCCTCGCCAAGTGCTACCACGCCTGCCAAAGCTAGCGCCATGTCGGTCAAAGAAAACGCGGGGAAAGCCAGCAGCCATCTTCGGCCTTATCGCTGCTATCCCGCCAATCACGTCGTTTCCCTTGACCAACCCCATACCACACGCTTCTTTCCCTTTCTTGCTTTCCCACCATTCCTCCTCACTTTCTGCCATCCATCTTCTCTTTTGCACTCTGCGCTTGAAACTGTTGTTGTGCTACTGCTTGGAGCGCTTGCCTCGTACCACATCGGATCATTGCCTGTGGCCCCCGACGTAACCGAACGCGCCTAGGCTTGCTGCAGACGCGGCAGCTCCTCCAACCGTCCATTCCAACCGCTCCCTTTACCACTCGGTCCAAACTCTCAAACACAGGACATCCGACTCTCCCACTTACCGTCTTCCACTCGTCGAGCTTCTGCTACCAATATCTCATCTGATCCGCCAGTGCCCACAATGTCCGACCGCAACTCTCCTCCACTGCCCTCTCCCGGTGCGTCTGAGAGACGCCGTGCCTCGTTCAGTGCTGCGGCCTTCTCAGACCTCTTCGGTCGCTCTCCCTCGAATGCAACAGCTCAGAATCCTCAGAACCCCCAGAACCCGCCCAGTGCCTATCCCGGTCCCATAACTAGCGCGGCTGCTCAAGCCAACCGCCGACGCCTTTCCCTCACCACATTGGGCCTCTCCGGCTCACCCACCCAGAGCTCTTCCTTTACAATGCCCCGTTCCCGAGGAGACAGTATCTCGAGTGCCAACACGGGCTCCGTCGACGAGAGCCCATTCGAAGAGGAGGACCACGGTCCCACCTCCGCCTCCACCGCACCCAACACGCCCTTTGCACGGCGGCTCAGCTTCGGAGCACGAGCCCTACGAGACGTGAAGCAGAGCAACGGAAATGGACATACCAATGGTAGACGTTCACCTTCCAGCATCAAAGCCACCACCTCTCCCCCGACTGCTGCAAAGAGTCGAGGTTTGTCCTCATCACCGCGTGTTACATTTGCATCGTCCGAGAATGAGGAGCTGCCGCACGCCGCATCACCCCGTGGCGGCGCGCGGCAATCCTCACAGCCCGTGCATGCGCTGACAGGTTTGCTTGATCGCACAGGCGACGGCTACAATTTCGCTGAGAACCTCCGTACCCGAGCGGAGCGTATGTCCATCTCGGGCGGCTCCGGTGCCCAGGCCCCGACTCGCATCCCGCACCAGAGAGCTAAGAGCGTCGCTATCATGGAGCCGCCCAAGCAGATGCCCAAGTCACCAGTCGTGCCGGATGCATTCGGGGAGCGGATGCTCAAGGGAGACTTCTACATGGACTAGCGGAGTCACGTGGATAACCTTCCGACGATCACCTCGACCGCCCAGCGGGGTACTTTGCTACCCAACCACCTGCCTCTACCGCATCCCTTACACGAGCTCAGCAGACTCATACCGGCGATTACGCGGAGTTATCACTGTAGCGGGAGATGACGTGTCTCAGACACGAAGATCTGATCCGAGTCTTTCGAGTGCATGCTTTTTGCGTGGGCAGCGCTTGCTCTTTGGGATCATTCAGGACCTCAAAAAAGGACGAAAATCGGGCGCTGGCCGTTGCTTTGACGGTATACTTCTTACGGCCTACTACTTCTGATGACGGCGTTTCTACTTCTGGCTGGCTTTTACAGACCAATTTGTGGGCGAGAGAGACTTGGTGCTTTATTGGGATTTATAGTGGCATGACTTACGTTCGAGACTGTAGTTGGTAGTTCGATGGTTATGAGATATGGGATGCTGGTCAGACTGTCACCAGAGCATCATAATTTAGGATCAGATAGCGGTACGATCGATATGTTTTCGAAAGCCGTTCTTCAAGGGCCTGCAATCTTACTCGGCAGTTGATCTGCTCACGTCCCTGTCTTGGCCAACCAACAGGTTCTTTATTGCCCAAATTATTTTCACGTCGGACTTGTAAAAGGTCGAGTTTCCACATAGCGTCAAAGTGAGAGAGGACGTTGATAAAGTGCATGTATTCCATCTGTGTGGACGTCCTCATTACACCAGCTGGAGCCTTGATCTACTCGCCGACAACGCGGCTCACCCTTGGAAGGCATCAGACTAGGACAGGAAAGCCTTCGCCAGCTCCTGCCAACTTCGCCAGCTATGCGCTATACATATATACTCCTTTGAAGAGCTGCGATGGGTCCGAGGATACAACTCAATACTCGACAATCCTGGAGATAATACTCGTACGTTCAAGAAAGCTCGAAAGGAGATGAGGGAAGCCGCTTGGAGTCTTAACAACTGGTCTCGCTGTCGCCAATTGTAATAAGAGTTCGTCCACGAAGTCAGGACCTGGAGCAGGACTTCTTCCGCTACGCCTTCCTGTCGCCTGGTTCAAGACCTTTGCCGCGGAACTGTAGTATCCTGGGAACGAAATCGATGCATGATACGGAGACGAGAGCCGACCTTCCGATAATGCGAAGGCCCATAGCCGGTGCGAAACTACCTAGGTAGGTATGCGAATCCTACGAAGGGGACGTAGTCTGGAGCTGCTTGCTTGGCGGGCTGCAGGCACAGTATCCGGGATAAACGTCAGACCAGATCCTGTCGTATTTTGGCCCGGGATAACAGGTATTTAAGAGGGTGTCATACCTCATCGGTGCTACCTCAAGCCATTCCTCGATTCGACCGTACAGCGGGAAGATAACTGCGGATTCGGCCAAAGCCGCATGGATTTAATATTGCGGTTTGGACGACCGCGTTGTCTTCCAACTTGAGCTATCGCCTTCTTGGACTTGGTCTCGGGAATTTGTACAGCATTGTCGACCACGTCTTTAGGCAAGCAACTGAAGGTTGTTGCTTTGTAGCCGGTGATGGCAACCTTGACTACTGTATTGACGCCTCGTCCCCTCAGCTCATCAAAGAGCTTTCGGAACGCACACGCCCAGGTGAGGCGGTCGTTGATGCTGCTGTCCAGGATCTCAGCGTCGACAATGATGTAGATCTGGGCAAGGCCAACAAGCACGGAGCCCAAAAGATTGAACCATTCGTCTTCAGTAGTTGCGCTCTGGTACTGGGCAGCATTGAGCGAGGCAGAGCGTTCATCTAGAAGAGTGTGGTTCTGCTGCAGGACCTGTAGAACCAACTGCTTCAGTATATCAACAGAGGAGTATTGGCCCTCGTTCCTACTTTGAAGCACCCAAACGGCCGGTATATTTGCGTCGAGGATCAAATCGATTGTGTCGGCAACAAAGTCATTCAGAGCGTTGCGCGCTCTGAAGGAGCCTCTGAAAACGATGAGAGAAGACTGTCTCTCCGTCGCCCAAGCTTGTAAGGATTGCGGAGTGCTCCGGAATGGCGCTGGCCCCATGCCTTTCAGGCGTCTTCGGCGGTTTCGCATGGAGACGTATATCCCTCGTGTGGTTTCCGGGCCTACTAGGGGCGTGGTAGCTGCAAACGTCAGAATCTGCGAGAACTGGATCTCGCAAACCCGACGGCTTGTGTCGAGCTGCATGGAGTGTTGCAGGTTATGATGTTCTACAAACCACGCAGCAATCAGTAAAGCTCATGGAGCTTCAAAGCGCTACATACCTTCCAAGAAGCGCCTTATCTCAGTCACGACTGTATGCGTGTCATGCTGCTTCAGGTGCATTTCCCTTTGCTCCGCCATGCTCAGACTCACTGCCAATCGATCAACCGCTCTAGCAGCCTCGGATATGTCGTCGACGATATCTTTGAAGCGCAGTTTGTACGGCCGTGCGATGGCGCTGAACACATGCCTCATCTTCCCCTCCTTGTACCAACTCGCTGCCCGTTGGACGAACTTGATGATGTGTGCGTAGAGAGTTGCTACGAGACTCTTCATTGCGTCTGTCGGATACAGGATCATCTTGAGCTCGACATGTGGCAGAGCGTCGGCGATACCACATAGTGCCTTGGCTAACTCTTTAATGAGTTCCTCTTGATTGAGAATACCCTAAACATGCGACGAGTACCGGTAAGCGATTTCTTGCTCCATACTGGTAGACGGTCGACTCAAGAGGTAATTGGAAAAGAGGCCTGACAAAGAAAGGTCTTCAACTGGGTTGGCCGTAAAGCTCCCGACAGCGGCCCCACTGGAGTAGATCGGATGGTGGTCACTCACCACAAGGACGAACTTGATAGCACCCCATACCAACGACACGTATTCGGCATGATGCTGCGAAAGTGTATCTAGGACGGTTCCGTACAACATGATGCGGGAGGAGAGCTTGTCCAGCCATACTCTCGCCTTCGAGATCTTCGACTTCTCGTAAATCGCTTTGACCTCGTATACAGCCTCTTGAACATCTTTCATGTCATGCTTGCCTTGTAGCCATACACGTTTGCGCTCATCGTGTGCAAGCTCGGCGCTGAAAAGTTTGACAGCATCTTGGTATGCTTCCGTAGCTGGGTTCAAAAGCCTTCAAAATGTAAGCAACGCTCTGAGTGCCCGCGATTGAACGCCTACGCGGAAGCCTGGGCGTAACTCCAGCCCGCACCAGAAGGTAGGCGTATGGATGATTGCTGGTCAATCTTGACAACAGTTGCCATGATGGCTGCCAGTGCTTAATCTCGTTCTCGATAGGGAGTGATATCAATACTTATATCTGCACGCTCATTCGGAGGTACAGTACAGACGCCTAAACTCAGCCGCACTCTGTGCTTTTACATGTTGTTGCCACATCCGCGGTCGGTCTGCATGTGGCTTGCATGTAACTGGGCAGTCCCTGTCGTAGAGTAATCATTCGCTGAGGCGTCGATAGACCTGTCTTTCCACCAATTGAGATAGCTCTCGTACTGAATTATGTACCTGCATAAGCCACACGCGGAGGTGCTGAGGTCCTCTACGAGCCTTTGCTCTGCCTTGTGAGCAGTGCTGACGAGCCTTCTCGCTCCGCCTTGCGAGGTAGTGCTCGAGTCTTGCATGCACCCTTCCTTCCTTTGCTCTTTGGTCATCACCAAGCCCACTGCGAGTGTAAGCTGTCTTCGTCGTATATACGATTGGGCGCTAACTTACAAGAGCGACAGCGACTGTTGTTGATTACTAGACAACGTACCTTCAACGCAGCCAAGTTCTCATCCGCATAGTGGGAGCCTTCAGCGCAAGACTCATCGTCCACCGTAGCCAACATATACGGCAAAAGTGGTCTCCTACGTTGCCAACGTCAAGCTTCGATTGTCTGTACAATGGACGGCCGAGAGAAGCGCAAGAAGCAGAGAGGGATGCCAAGGCGGTCGCGCCAGCAACCCCATAGTTCACGCAATACCGTTACGCCGAGTACAGAGGAGCAAGCAACCGGTGGCGTACGCTCTAAAGGAGGCCGAGAGAATGATGAAACGGCAGTGCATCCCTTCAAGAGTGGACGGAATTCACGCGAAACGACCGGCAATACCATATCACGGGATCATACTGTAGACATTAAAGAGTTGAGTAGGCGAGTGCTATCGTCAACACTCGAATCTCAGTCCGAGAAACCACAGTCCAAGACAATACCGGAAGAAGAAGAAGATTTTGTGTTTGCGGCAGACAACCGCAACGTGCAAGCTGGTCCACCTAGCAACTCTCAAGGCAACCACACACTGCAAGACTATACTATGCAGCTGATGCTTCTCGAACAGCAGAACATGAAGCGACTACTCATGGCACGCCAAGAGCGAGAACATGAGTTGTCTTTGAATCAACCGTCTCCTGACAGCGGAAACAAAGAGAGCGAGAGTGGGCGGAATCAACAAGGAATGACCGAGCATACTATATCACAGGATCATACTGCAGAAACCGAAGAACTGATTAGACGAGCGCTATCCTTAATACTCCAACCACAGTCTGAAACACTACCGGAAGAAGAAGGTGCTTCTATGCTAAGCTCCCGCTGAACAACGGGTTCGGCGGTGGGGGTTTGAAGGCATGATGGAACCAGCCCGCTCAGACGATATACCATCAAGATCAAAGTTTGGTATGCGGAGATCAGGGCCCAGGGGCAAGCCTGTCACTCTCCCTTGGGATTCTCCTACGGGAGGTCATGCTGTGCAATACGTACAACCTCCTCCACTTGTACGTGTCGCTCACGCAAGCGTGGCAAGTTCTGCAAAAGGACTGGTGAATGAGGACAGCGATCCTAGCCCTTCAACAGGCTACGTAGTTCGCAAGGGCCTCAACAAGCACCTGACTCTTGAGCCTCTGGAGCAGGCGGCTAGCCCAGCGGATGACGAAGCATGGTATACGTCTTCGGAACGCGAGGAGCCTGACGAGCATCCAGAGATGCCAGGGCAAGAAGCAACGTATTCGTCAACAACAGATTGTTGGAAGGGCTGGCGAGATGTAGTATGTCTGCTGGTTAAAGAGAACCCCGACCTGTCTGATTTGGCCCTGCTAAAAGCAGTCACAGCAGCTCAAGGCAGATTGAGCACCTCCTATAATGATCAGATCTCACCTCAGCCGACACAACATAATGCACAGTATTGCATTCTTCACAGGATCAACTGCGCAGACGCCGAGGGACCTCCAAGGATCAGTCAAGGCCGACCTTATTTTGTCTCTGATGACGAGGAAGTAAACCACCTACGCTGCCATACTCATGACTCGGTTCCAAACATTGAAGTTTACATAGCTCAAAATCCCCACTTATCTTTCATTGCCTTCAGGGACTACCGTTGTTGCGACAGCAACGACACCGAAGCGCCAGCTAGCAACCCCACCAGAGGTAAAGAGCCGGAGCACTCCAGCGAGTCCGTGCAGGTCATTTCAGTAGATCTACATCATGCGCTGCTTGTCGTGACCGAATGCGCGATACGCCGCGAGCTCTACCCAAAGCTCCACGAGGATAGGGAAATATGCGGGCCTTATCTGTGGATGTTTCATGAGGAGGAACACATTCGAACAAAACTCAGTCACCTACCGAGCAATTACAGGAAGCAGATGACTCTTTTCTTGGAATATATTCGTGATCATCTGCATTCCGAGTATGCCGCAGTTCGGCAGATGTTGGGTGATGGTGTGATGTGCGATCGTTATTTGGATTACATCTTCGTTAGTATACCCTGATTTCCTGCATGTGTAATGTCGCTTATCCGAGCCACACGGTCTAACATTGAGCGCCCAGATGCCGGGCGAAATTATCATAGAAAAGAATGGAGGAGGAGATGAAGCATACGACAAGGCATGTCTCCAAGCTTCTTGGCTGCTCAAGAAGGTGACATCGCAGCCCGTCGCCGGAAGCGAGGATGAGTTCACGTCGGCTACAGAGATCATCTTCCACGCTCATACCTGGAAATTTGATGGCCATTTCAGCAGGGCGATAGAAAAAAGAGCATCCAGTCCCCAGTATCGCATAACACTTACCTGATCCGTGATATGGTTGCTTATCCGATTCGGTACGCGAAAGAGGGAACGAAGGAGAGGCTCCTGCGTAGGGGTAAGATGTTCTGGGACTGTCGGTTCAGACGATATGTATCATACTGTGGCTGGAACTACAACCACAATGAGTACACAGTAAGTTCAGTGTAGTGCGTAACGCTGCTTAGAACTAATAATTTTTCGCACTGTAGAGGAACGTCCGGTTCATGATTGATATCGACACCTTCAGACTGACCCACCCGGAGGCAGACTTCTTCAGATACAGTGATCGATTGAAAAATGACCTCGAATCGGCGGTCATGGAGAGAGACGAACCACCAAGCGAGGAGTTCTTGATGTTGCTCCCGAATAGTGCGTTCGGATTTAACATGCAGGAGAAGCAATGGGGTTAGTAATCTCCGATAGGCAGTAGTAAATCGCACTAACGTATGATCGCAGTAAAGCTTCTAGTTGACTACATGTTGCCTGTGGAGTGGAACAAGGCGGCCTTCAGAAACTTGGCACTCGATGACGAAACCAAAGAGCTCATCACCGCGCTTATCACAAACAAGATCGAGTCCGAGAAGTCCACAGACCTGATGGCCGGAAAAGGGAACGGCTTAATCATGCTACTTCATGGAGGCCCGGGAACTGGAAAGACTTACACCGCCGAAGGCGTTGCGGAGCTGGCGGAGAAACCGCTATATCGCGTCACGTGCGGCGACATTGGGACGAACCCAGTCGACGTAGAGAAGTATCTCACCAAGGTACTTCTGCTTGGCAAAATCTGGAACTGTGTTGTGCTTCTTGATGAAGCAGAAGTCTTCCTTCAGGAACGAAACCTCGAGGACCTACAAAGAAACGCGCTTGTATCTGTTTTCCTTCGAGTACTAGAGTACTACGATGGCATCCTTATCCTTACCAGCAACCGCGTAGCCACCTTTGACGAGGCCTTTAAGTCCCGCATTCAGCTTGCCCTCCGTTACGAGCCGCTCCAAAAAGGGCAGCGGAAACAGATCTGGTCGAACTTCCTCGAGCGGCTTGAATCCTTCGAAGCGGAGAAGATCGATATCAAAGACCTCCATGCGCATCTTGAGGACCTTTCGCAGTACGAGATGAACGGTAGACAGATACGGAATGTTGTTACCACTGCCCGCCAGCTCGCCACGTACAAGAAGAGGCCGATGGATTTTGAGGCTCTCAGGCACGTTATCAACGTATCCAGCAAGTTTGACAAGTACATGAAGAACGTGAATGAAGGTTTGTCGGACGAGGATATCGCCCGGGAGGATCGGATTAGATAGACGCAGGCGTCAGAACACGCGTATGTCATGCTACCTGGTATGGGTGGACCTTCCGCTTATGGACTTACAGCGCTATACACGAGATATGCTCCGAAGTGAGCGTCTTCGCCCGCTTCACCACTGGCGACCCGACAGCCCTTCGTCGTCACCATCCTGACTACCCTGCTCCATAGCAGCCGGGACCCGGATCTAGAGACATTTGGTACACTGATAGAGGGTGTAGCGTAGCTACTCTCTCGGCGAAGCACGCCAGCCCAGCTCGATTGCCGCACTAATGAAACGAGGCCGAGGACAAGCAATGTACCAGAAGTCGTGGGACATTTTTGGCATGAATCTCTGCCAAAAAGTATCCTACGACTTCTGGTACGTTGCTTGAGATTTAGAAGCCATGCTCGGTCAATGCGCCAAAAATCAGTGCATAGACCGGGCATGACTTTTGATGCCCGGCCTTGAAGGCAGCGCATCCAACCTCATCTCCTAATAGCCGAGCATCACTGCCACGTCGACGGCCGCCCTGCCAGGTGCGTCTCCGATCCCATGCCCGCGTCCCGAAGGCACGATGTAGAGGCTTTTCACTTCCCAACAGCAAGGGAGCTCAAATGGCGGGAGCACGGCTACACACCGTATGGGCTCGCCGGTAGGCAAGGGGTGCTCGAGGTGAGCCGCCGAGGTCAGTGGTGAAGCTTTCGGTACGACAGATCGATACGGAGGGAGTGTGCGTGCGCGACGAAGAGAGTGGAATCGCGTGGAGATCTGCAAGAGAGCGCGCCGGGTGCTGAAGTGGTAGACTTTGGGCATGCTAGATGTTGCTGTGCTCTTGTCAAATGAAGCATCATGACGAATCAAATGCGGCAATGGTGAAAATTGTCTCGTTTCCAAGGGAGACTACTGAGAGTAACACTCTACGTAGTTACGTGAGCAGATTTTGCTTGATGGCCGCTATCACTAAGTTGTGTTACTACAGATAATCCTGCATCACTAGTGATAACAGAAGAGAACCGGGCAACAAGGGCTTGGTATGTTGGCGCACTATCCAATGTGTGATCCAAGAAGGGTCCTTCCGCAGGCTTACTTTTGCCCCAATCCAATCTCTAAGCTCACTCCCGTTCCAACAGCAGAGCCCATCAAGGGTCCCAATCTCATACATAGACTCTACCAACAACACCTGACCAACCCGCTCCAAACCCTCAAACCTTTCTCCTACTTACCACACACTCCACCCTCCCTCAAACCCCCTTCGAGCCTTGACACATCAGATCGCAATATCACTCAACCCCTCCAACAGCGCCGCCAACCCCCCAACCTTCGCCAACGTCCCCACCGCCGCTCTCCCACTCATATGCTTCTTCCCCTCACTATTACTGCCCCTCCTCTTCCGTGACGACGACTGATGATGCGACGAGCGATGGTTATTACTATCCGAATAGTCACCCGAGCTGCTGCTCGAGTCATCAGGATAATACGCCGCACTCGCTGCGCGGGTTGAATAAGATTTTTGATATGGTGGAGGTGGAGGTTGTGGTGCTAGTGATGGCGGTGCTGGCGCTGGCGGGTAGCGCGGGGATATGGGACTAAGATACTGTGGGGGTGCGGAGGGGGCGGTGTAGGAGCGGTCGAGGGGTGGGGCGTACCGCTGTTGCGGTAGCTGCTGGTGGTGTTGTGGTCGGTATTGCTGTTGCTGCTGCTGTGGTTGCTGCTGCTGTTGGTACTGCTGGGACAGGCGTGTCTGGCCGCTGATGACGGTGCTGCGGTCGACGAGGCGCTTGATGTCGGGCTGTGAGGGGTTTAGTATGGCGTTCATGAAAGGGATATCGGCAGACAGAAGGTGCAGCTTACATATTTAAAGGCTTTCTTGATGAAGAAGCACGTCTCGAACTTTGTACGCCCGTTGTCCCTGTACTCCTTCTGTATCTGGGTGAAGGGCAGCTGGGCTTCACGGAGCGCTTCCTCGCTCACCCACGTCTTGGCGATTTCGGTCTGAGTGTTTCGGTCGGCGTATACTTGAGGAGAAGGCAGCTGCGGGTTGTTGCCGACGAGCTTGTCGTCGATGAAGTCCCAGTAGCTGTTGTGCAGCAACAGCCGCCAACCGATCCCACGTTTGCCACCCCTCAATTCTTCGTTGCTCTGTCTTACATTGATGGACGGCGACGTGGCGACGGTTGAGCCATTAGCGGAAAAACTGGATCTAGGTGATGTTGGTAAACTAGCAGAGAGGCTCGACCTTGGCGATGTTTGAGCATTTCCAGCATAGTTGGACTGGGTTGAGATTGGATAAGGCGGTCTGGTCGGAGGGGGCGGAATGCTAGGCGACATCGGCGGACTTGCTGGAAAAGCCTGATTGGGCGAGATGGGAAAGGCGGAAGAGCGTGACACAGGGGTCTTTGGCCTGGGGACCGCTAACGGCGGACGCTCGAAAGCTGCACTTGACAGTGGACTGTTCGGCCGGTGTCCAGGAGAATGTCGCTTCTTCTGCCTGAAGCCTGGCTTTTCCCGGAGCTCGTCGTCGCTGTCATCGAACACGGACTCTGCGTATGGCTGCTGGCTTCGTCTCTTGTCGTCTAGCTCGCGTTGTCTTGACATTTCAATACCTGATCTTGTCTGATTGATCCGCCGTTCGATCTCGGACAACCTGGTCCATTGCGCGAGAAGAACGTCAACGTAAGGTTTAGACACCTGTAGTATCCGAGCTAGACATTCGGTCTCTGTCTCGGATGGTTTCACATCGGCTAGGGAAGGCTCTTGATATTTGACAAGTTCCAACGACGTCGGCGGATGCTCCTCAGCTCGCTCGCCAGGCCGCGTCTCGCCACCTTGGGTCAGGAGACCAAGGGGTGCGTCCGGCGTATACTCGCTGCTCCGGCGATACTCATCGGAGGTCTTAGATGCATGGAGTAAGGCAAGTTGTTGCTCGATTACAAGCGTCCGCAGCTGTCTCCTCTCATTCGAGATGGCAGTCCTCGCTCTTTCTGGTGTGAGAGCCGTTTGTGCTCTGTATAGGAACCATCAGAAAAGACTCGTGATAGGAAAAGCGAAAATATGCCTACCGGAACCCTGCAATGATTCTGCCAGTGTAAAACGCGTGTATCATCACAGAAACTGTGAGCCGCAGTGATTCTAGTTGCGCCAGGAGTGACTCCATTGTTTTTCTGCGCACCAGGCTCCATCCCGGCGGACGGTACGTCCTAGGGTCGCTCCCACTGGCAACGTTCTTTAGTGGAACTTCTGCCTCGATATCCGAGTACACAGCCTCGCACTGCTGGAGTATGTCCTGGATAGTCTCAACAGCCTCTCCGGACGCAATGGAGTCATCCTGTCTCAGAGTCTCCCCGGCCTGTCGGAGCTCCAGAGATAGCAAGCTGAGGGCTTTAGCGATGCGATTAACGTCTTCCGTGGCGGTAGGCACCAGCGCTCCAAACTCATGCAGGTCGAGCGACAACCTGGTCCCCTCTGCGACAACCTGAGCAATGGACGCAATCTCGCTCATGGTTTACTTCAGCGAATCCGAGCACCTCCTTTCTTGTGGTTGGAAAGAGGATCGACACTAGCAAGACGAATCATCTTATGCGTTCTGCTAGAGGAGTGGTTGAGCCTCTTGCGGCAAGAACGGCCACGAGGGCGTCATAGCTGCAAGGGTTACAAATCGAGTCAAGCACGACTGAACGTTTCTGTGACCGGTCGCCGCTTCCCATTGGAGCAATGGAGGGCTAGGCAACGGGCGCTGCGACAGAAACGGTGTTCGAAGACGCACAGTTGGGGAACTTTCTGCAGCCTTGCAAAAGTGCTGCGCAGATCGCTGGCGGGAGACGCCACAGGAGTGGGTTTGCTGCTCGTGCTGCCTGAGGCCTCTGTCAAAACCTCGCTCGAAGCACATCACATGTCCTGGGCCTCCCTATTGTCTTCCACAGCATAGACAGGAAAGGAGAACTAATAGTGGGACAGGTTTGACGTGATTATCACATTCTTCAAGCCTGACGGACACCGCATAACATGTGAGTATTTGTGCCGCGCCAGGTCAGCGGCTCGGCCTAGTCAAAGCCCTCACAGCCTGCTTGGACCCGTATCAGAGTGTCACCGGTCTTCTCTAGCCCTGGGCTGCTGAGCCACAGCATAGATAACAGACGTCAGACTTGGAATACGGCACTTATATGCATTGGAAATCGGTCCGGCAGGCCCGGCCGTCGTATGTACAGAAACCTAGCGTACCGCGCAGTGCGTCTGCGCTCTCAAGAACGCCTGCGCGAAGAAGTCCTGCATGGCCATATAGTGAAACAGTATGCCGCCAAGCACCGCAATATGCCATAAATTGTGAGACCCCCCAACGTAATCGAACATGCCCGGGCACCACCGCTCCGGAACCTTGCAGGCGTACAGTACCGCACCGGTCAGATACACGAGAACGCTCTTCGCGATCGGTGCGTAGAAGTAGGCTGCCCAGACGGGCCCGCGCGTCAGAACGAGTTGGAATACTGGGAAGAAGCCGGTAGCGCTTAGTGAGACGTAGAAGCACACACGCGCCCAAGCCATGTCTGCGCGGTTAAAGGTAGGGTGCCACGGAAGGATTACGCCGCCGACGCCCAGCGAGGCTGTGGTGAGCATATATACCCACCGACTGACCGGTTCGCAGTAAAAAGCCGTGTATTCAGTCGTCATGATTGAGGCGGCGACAAGGAGCGATATGCCAGTGTAGTCGACACATGCAAAGCGCTCCATCAAATTCTGCTCGGCAATTGACGACATCATATGCCACATCGTCGAGCAGACCAAACATTTACAAGCCGCGAAAAAGAAAATAGCCGCGATGAGGACGTCCGACTTGGTGTAGTTGGAGAAGTTGGCGCTTGTCGGGTAAAAATAGAAGGCGATGGTGAGGACGATGACAAGGCCAATGGCGTGCGACCATATGTTGACGAGCTCGTTCGAGAGACTGAGCACCGAGCGGACACACTCGAGCTTGCCTTGATGGAACCGGTATCCCTTGAGGATATGCGGGTTCACTCTCCAAGGATGTGGAAGATCATCGTAGGTGATCAGCCCATGCTCTTTGGCTCGCGCCAACGCACGCTCTACCGTGTGCTCGATGCTCTCCTTCACGCTCTCCTTTGCCCTGCGCGCTTTCTCCAGTCCCTCGTCTACCACCTCTTTCGCCTTCTCTATGCCTTCGTCCATACGTCGCAAACCCCCATCGATCAAATCATAGGCCGCATTTCTTATACCGGAATCTCGAACCGCATACGCTCGGCTTTCGAACTCAGACAATGTTGTCTCCAGTAACCGCACACCTTCCTGGACCTTCTGCTCGAGTGTTTCCTTCTTCGCTAGCGCGATGTTGTATCGCTCCTCGAGAGTCTCCACCAGGACACTGGCCCGCCGTCGGCCAGCATCGAGCACGCCATCCGAGACGTGGGAACAGGAATCACGGACAGCATGGAGTGTCGACCATGCTCTTTCTATGCTCGCATCGAGGTCAAGGTGACCGTACGATTCCAGAAAGTCGAGTCTGCGCCCCAGTTCTGCGAGGAAGCGGTCCACCTGGGCGTCACTAGTCAGCGGTTATCTTCGCGGAACCCGCTCACGAGTAGGTTGACGCACCATAAGCTGCACGTTCTCTTGATGCTCCGCCGCCCATGTCCGTACTTGGTATGAGGAGTGCCGCCGCCTGCACAACTCTCCTCTGCTCAACAACCTGCTCGAGCTCGATCCGAGCGCCGGCTCTTCGTGTGACACGGTCATCAGCGTCGTTGCTGTGCAGGACATTGCGAGCGGGAGCGGCAAGCGGGTAGAGGAGCGAAGTCGTGTAGTCTGCGAAGGGGCTCAACGCGCGGGGAGGTGTCAGAAGATGTAGACTAGGCCGAGCGCTTGGCCGGGAGAGGAATGTCAGATCGGAAAGCAATTAGATGGAGTGAGATGCTGTACAGGCGGAGGGAAGGAGGGGCTATCAGACGGAACTTTAATACAACTGTAAGGACAGTCAGAAAAAGCAAGCAATTGGAGGCCAACACGGATTGCACGGTGCGGCGAGAATGGACTCAAGTGGCTGGATTGATGGTGTTGAGGGGCAAGCGTCATGATGGGCAGAACGCCGAACGCCGCGGTCTTGGCAGGGCTATAAGTTTTGCGTCCGGGGAATCGGGGCATGTAAACCACGCAGGGGTCGCGCATTGCTCGCGACAAGCCTCGTGTGGAGTGGAAGTTCGATGTTGTATGCAGCGACAAATCAAACAGCATCAGTAACAGAAGTGTGCTTGCTGGCGGAATCGTGAAAGGCATCGTTCATTGTCAGATTGCCTGTACAGGAATCGGCGCCCGTCATCTCAGCAACAGCTCCGTGACAAAGCTCCACCACCCAGCATCTCATCCAGCAGCATCCACCTCCCACCCTCACGAAATGACAGCCCAAGCCCACGAAATCGTCACCGACCCCTTCCTCACCTCCGTCCTCTCCGCCGCCGACCTTGCGCGCCAACAATGCGTCGCCCTCCTCGACCTCCTCGACCAGCACCCGCAACTCCCCAACACCCCCGTCGCGCGAAATCGAGCTCGAGCTCTCCAAACAACAGAAACTACTGTACTCCTACCTCGCGCAAGTCCGCGGCCTGAACCGCAGCGCCATCCTCGGCGTGCGCCAGACCAAGCAGGCGACGGCCGAGGCGCGCCAGGAGATCGACACGCTGCATCTGCAGCTGCAGAATCTGTATTATGAGCAGCGGCATTTGAGGGGGAGATTGGGGCTTGTGAGGCTTATGAGTGAGTTGCTTGGTTCTGGGGGTTGAGAGGGTTTGGCAAAGTCGTGTCACTGACTTAGGGTCGTGTAGGCACAAGTACCAACAGCTACCGTTAATACCCGTCGAAGAGTTCCTCGAGAAGTTCCCGGAGCATATGGGTGATGATGAGAATGCGCTCATGATCGCGCGGATCAATCACGAGCATGCGGAGCGGCAGGCGCTGGAGGAGAGCCGGCAGGGGCTGTTGAAGAAGAAGCAGGGCTTGATTGCGAAGAATAAGAAGCAGAGGGATGACCTTGCGAAGTTGGACAAGGATCTCGAGAAGTTCATCGAGGTACGTTAGAGCGGCGTCCGTTTGCTTGGATATACTGGAGACTCTGTTGCTGACTGACTTAGGCGGCGAATCCTATTATGAAGACGTTCGAGAAGGAGTATTAGCCGAACCGCTACTCGCTTGGAAAATCGCATCACGAGGATGCTGCGGCTTTCAACACCGACCCGAATGGTGGCGGAGAAATAGACCATTCAGGTCGCGCATGTCGCGAAGCTTGCGTGGTTGGACCCAGTGGTGGATGTCACGGTTATAATGCTCGCTAGTAGCGGCCTGAAAAGCTATTAGCATCTCGAAGGCTATCTTTTGAGGCATTTAACTTACGCCCGAGCCGACTCCCCATAGAGGCGGCCGGATGGAGGCAAATAGTTGCCTTGATTTGGTCAAACCCGGCAGCAGTTGTTGCAACATCGGGATCCTTGGGTCTGCACGGAGCATTCTCGGAAAGCTGAGAACAGTGCCTTCAATCTAAAAGGTATAATGGTCCTGTACTATGAGCGCTTCCGGGCATGCAGTGGTGGATTGGGTGGTGTTTTCAAGGCACGGGACAAGCGAAATCAGATACTC
Organism: Coniosporium tulheliwenetii; assembly: GCA_030247845.1. NCBI lineage: Eukaryota > Fungi > Ascomycota > Dothideomycetes > Coniosporium > Coniosporium tulheliwenetii. The sequence goes on from JAPDRP010000008.1 coordinate 565,084, forward strand.
GAAACGGACAACTAGCACAGCAAGGAGTGGTTTGTGAAATACTACATACGTTAACACTAAGAACAAAGTAAGGTCGTAAGGCTAAGCTAATTAACCATGAAACACAACCTCAATGACAGCCGCCGCGCTCCCAGGCGGTTGCACGATACCCTTGACCTCCAACCGGGAATCCGCCTCCTTGAACAGCGCAACCCATTCCTCATGAGACCTCTCTTTCGCATTCAGCGCCGTCATCATCTGCAAGTCCAACGCCGTCAGGAGGTGCTCCATAGGAAGAGGCGCGGTGCCGGGCGGTGGAAGTACGCCATCCATGACGACAATACGGCTCCCGTCCTTCATCGCAGGCACGATGGCTCGTAAGATCTTGAGACAGTATTTGTCCGACCAATCGTGCAGGATGTGCTTCATGAAGTACACGTCCGCACCTTTGACGGGCTGCTCCTCCCAAAAGTTGTGGGCTTGAAAGGTAACTCTGTCTCTTAAGTCGACCGGCAGCGTTGCGTTAAATTGTGGTTCCAGGCCAGCAAAGTCCTGCACGATGCATTTGAGCTTTGGGTGCTGCTTTGCGAGTTCGATGGAGACATGGCCTATCGAGCCGCCGATCTGGACGAAAGGTCAGCACAATCAAGCACAGCGGGAGATGAAGGAGGGTAGGTTTACATCAACAACGGTGGCATCCCCCAGTGCGTCCCATTCAAGGCCTGCATGCACATGATGACCGCTGTGGGCTCCACTCTGCGTGGCACTCTTCATGGCCTCGCCGAAGCGTCTCATTCTCCACCCCTTCTGATCTCCCTCGCCGTCCGTCCCGAAGAAGTCAAAGAGCGTCTTTCCTTCCTCCAATGGGCCTCCGGTAAGAGCTATGCACATAGCGCTCTCGTTCGGTTCTTGACTATCACCATAAGTCCTGATCGTTTCCACCTGCTTAACGCTTCCTGCTGTGACTTCTTCGAGGTTGTGACCGAGCCAGCTTTTCACCAGGGGCGTTCTGGCCACAAAAGCTGAATTTGATGTGTGGACGACCCTTCCGCTCCCAGGCGCCGTCTCGGCAAAGATGTGTTGCGTCATGGCATGCCGGATGACACGGCGGAGAATGCTTTCGCTAACTCCGACTTTCGACGCAAGCTCGGCGTAGGGGATGTCGCTGTCCAGAGGCACGGCTTCGAACACGCGGTACTGATTGAGGAAGTCTAGCACGAACTGGTCGTGCTTAAGCTAACACACGATTCAGATGAGCAACATTACGGAACAAATTCAAGTGGAAGAGGTACAGACGGTTATGGCTTGCCACTTCATGAGGTCCTCTGGACCCGTTGCTAAGCATTGAAGTGACGAAGCGGCTTCGATGAGGGCCATCCGCGCATTTTGCACTTCTGGATCATCTGGAAGTGCTGTTGGTGCATCCGCGGCAAAAGAAGGCCCCTGTAGTTTGTTTCTCTCAAGTTGTTGTTGTATGACAGCGGCCGACGATGCAATCTGAGCCGCAAGACTCATAAGCGTGGATTTAGTGCTCGCCATTTTGCTGTCCGGTGGGTAGAACGATGAATTGGAGATGGCATGCAGTATCTTCAAAATTGATCATAAGGATATGTTTGGTCCGTATATGCCTATCGATTCGCGATTTCAGCGGGGATATTATTCATGTACAGGAATAGATGCTTAGGTGAGAGCTAAACTGGAGGATCAAGATGTGCATCAGACGTTGTATATCTACGGTGAGGTTACATCTGTCCGGACGCGGTGAGAGCAAAGCTTATATGCGGCGAGGTCGAACGAGCTTGTAGCTGACAAACAGGCTTACGGTGAGCTGCTGTGCCGAAGGTATGGTCTGCCATCGAACGGCCAGATAACGCATCTAAGATTTGACACAAGAGACGAAGGATAGTAGTATTAAATGAGAGCCGGTTGAGCCCAGTGTTGGAAATGCTGCGGAATGAGATGACCGAGGTGAGCTCTGTATGCGGAGTCCAGCGCTGCCCACCCCCTAAAAAGAAGCTGGAGGTAATGAGCATTCAATGCTTAACTTACCGTCTAGTCCACGTCACTTTTGTACTCTTCTGTTCCAGCTATCTTTTGGCGGGACAGATTTGTGAGGGAACAAGTGAGAGGATTTGGACTGCTTTGACGCGGACCTTCCTTTCTGGGCTTCCCGCTGGCTTCCGCCCCAATTTCCCCGCCTCCATCAGTTCATGCTCAATGGCTCAGATACTCGACTTATATGATATAAGAGTTTGAACCCCATTGATCTATAAACCCATCCTTGTAGCTAGATAGACGGTACGTAAGTCTGTTCTGTCAACTTTGACTGCATCGTACAGCCGCGTGCGCTTACACGATTGTCGACTGCGCTATAGCCAAGAACCATCATCCTCCTACGAGCACACTTTCAAGCAACGCGCTGCTCAGCCGTGATCCATCTCAAGGAAGACGAAAAGACAGAGCACGCTGAGGACTGCGTACTCAAAGCATCAGGTAGCTGAAAAATCCGCTATCTGAAGCAGCAATCATGGCGTCGGATCCTCAACCACTGAGCGAGGACATCACCGCCAAGATCATCAAAGCCGTAGAGTCGAACTTTGACAAGCAGATCGCTTACACCCAAGAGCTCATCCGCTTCGGCGGTCAACGCGGCGAGGAGTTCGCCATCCAAGAACATGTCTACCAACAACTCGAGTCACGCGGTTACGCCGTAGACAAATTCGATATGGACGAAGCGCTCATCTCCGCTCATGAAGGCGCCGGCAAGTTTACGGCTGAGCACTCCAAAGCACCCATCGTAGTCGCTGTGCACAAGCCGCGTGAGACAAAGGGCAAAAGCTTAATATTGAACTCGCACGTGGATGTTGTGCCCACAGGCCCAAAGGATCTGTGGACGCACCCTCCATACTCGGCTATCATTGAAGGCGACTGGCTCTACGGACGTGGTGGGGCTGACATGCTAGGCGGCAGTGCGGCGAACCTCTATGCTCTAGATGCACTCAGAAGCATTGGCCTACAGCCAGCAGCAGAAGTGACTGTGCAGAGCGTAGTTGAGGAGGAGAGCACCGGAAACGGCACGCTGATGACCCACCTCAAGGGCTATACGGCGGACACTGTGGTAATCCCAGAACCGGAGGAGGAGATGCTAGTAAGAGCGAATGTCGGGGTGCTGTGGTTCCAAGTGGAGGTTAGGGGAACTCCAGTCCATGTCAGAGAAATGGGCAAGGGTGCGAACGCGATTGACGCCATCTACCGTGTGGTCACCTCTCTTCGCGAGTTGGAAGAAGAATGGAATGCCAGGAAGTCCACCCTGAGCGCGAATTTCAAGGATGAGGCCCATCCCATCAACCTCAACATCGGTAAGATTGAAGGGGGCGATTGGGCGTCCTCAGTGCCCGCATGGTGTCGTATCGACTGCCGCATCGCAATCTACCCCGGAACGCCTGCTGCTGCGGCTGCAGCCGAGATCGAGCAAAAGATTGCTGACTTTGCGAAGTCGGATCCGTTCCTGTCGCAGACGCCACCGAGAGTGACCTGGAACGGCTTCTTCTCCGAAGGATACGAGATGGAGACAGGGTCAGCGGCTGAGCATTGCCTGGCGCAAGCGCACAAGTGCGCGACTGGTGAAGATTTGCAGACCTTCATGACAGCTGGATACCTGGATACCCGAGTCCACGTGCTGTACGACAAGATTCCAGCGCTGTGCTATGGACCGATTAGCAGGAATATCCATGGCTTCGATGAGGGTGTAAGTGTGAAGAGCCTGAAGCGGATAACAACCGCAATTGCACTCTTCATCGCGCAATGGTGTGGCGTGGAGAGTATAGAGGTTTGAGAGTCGGCGTCATACTGGACCGCGGTAGATCCTCAATTGGGAACTTGCCTCTGAGGGTGTTCTGCAAGTCAAATGACGAACGGATCGGACGCGCTTGAGGCGGGTGAGATATAATGGGGAGTCAGCTGAGCTGAGTGGCGTTCCTGGCAAACATGGAGAGATGAGTGTGTACCGTAGGGCTGAGAGCTTATTGTTACACAGCATGACGCCTTCGCAGGCATGAGGTTTCGAGTAATGCGCATCTCCGTGCCCTTCATTACAAAGGAATGGTCTAAATGGTAGCCGCCTGCCGGGTTGTGAATAAGTAGATGTCGGCCTGCGGTTTGTCTAGTGGCCCCGTGAAGGCCGATAGACCTGATCCGAAGGACATCAACTTCGAGCGCACAGCTCTAGAGATACAACGGTTCCGGTGTTCATAAATGATGCTGGCGGCATGGCTACCCGTCGGAGGCTCGCGTGGTAGTCTGCTATTTCCCGCTGTCTTCAGTCTGCGGTGCCCCTCGAGAGCGCTAGTTGAGGGAACTTGCATAGCAGGCGTGCTTCGAAAGCCTGGACGACATGGAAAGCAGAGCCATGGAGAACGATGGCTGATCAGAAAGTGATGAGGCCTTTTGATGGCGGTATTAGAGTATCTTTTAGTATTGCCTCTAGCGCAACGACGAAGAAGATCCTCGGGAACAATCAATGAGCGGATCGTGGTCACCGCGCTCGGTTGTCTGGGATCTGTGCATCGACCGGCTGTTGTTGCCTGATGTTTTCGCAGTTGTACTGACCCAGAACGGTTGCCACGACAGAATCCTCCATGAGAGATGGTCCCAAGATATCACGCCCAGGCAAACCGCTGCAGGGGAAGCTTTCGCAGCGCCCTGAGCATATCCGAATCCGGTGCCTTGCGTCGAACCGTGCATAAAGCAGCTTTTGCCCTTGGGAAATGATGATTGCGCGCTCCCCAGCAAGCGGAGGCAGACTTCTGACAGACTTTCTCCAGAAGCGAAGATGCCGGCGATCTCAACGTCCTCACCGCTTGCTGGAGCTCATCGTCTTAAAATGTTGATACTCGTCCCCACGGCCAGTTGAGGCTCCACATGGCGGCCTCTTGCCCCGGTCGACTGCAGGGGCGGAAAGTGCGGATGCAAGATGCCCACCACAGGCGACGGAGATCAGAAGACTTGCATGCCACAAGCGGCCGCAGTCCAATGGGCGGCGATATGCACCCCTTGAAACGCCCAAACCGGCCGGACGCCCCACACTGCTTGAGCGAGGGCTTTGGGCGGCGGCTTGGGGTGCAGCGGGCGGTCGTGTTTCAACTCAGGGAAGCGCTATGATCCCAAGCGCCCCCCATACCGCTGCAAAAGTGGATTGGCGAGCGCGCACAAGGGACTGAGGTGATCAAAAGACGTCGAGTGCAGCGAGTGTGAACGGTGCCTGAGTGGTGCATCCCTGTTCGCCGCTTTCCGGCAAATTGTTCTGTAGCTGGCTAGTGGTGGATGGTAGGATGGTCGATATGTTGCAGTTTTTGACGACGAACTTTCTGATATCAGCTTACCATCTGACCTGTCGCTGTGCGCCCATGCCGGACCGCGTTCCTGCTTGAATCAGCCTCTGATACATACATGCTTTCTCCCCCTACTCCGTGAAAGCCGATGAGGGTCTTGATATAACTCCGTACGGTACGGGTATGGGCTGCCGCCGCGTAGTGCATTGCTTTGATCGTCCGAGACTAGGGTCCAAACTTGCCTCTACACCACCTCTACACATCCGAACGATATCTAGTACCTGTCTGCACTCGGCTTTTCGGCGCTACAGAGCCCTGTGACGGCCTGAAGTGGCAGGAGCATAGTTATATACCGCCAATCAGACAGCCCGTTCCAGCAGTGTAATCAAACCCTGGACGAGGGCGCATGCCGACTAGCGGATGTGCGAAAGTGTTGCACACAGGCGTGACAGGTACAGCGCCTAACGTCGAGACGCCTACCACCACCTATCCCTCAGCGACAACGCCGGACAGAAGGCTGTCTGAACCTTCAGATCCTTAACTGGGCACACCCAGCAGGCAATAGCTGGTCTGAGCCGGCAAGCGAGCCGAACCTGGGCCATGAGCTCCACACCCTCTCTTGTCGACAACATTCGGGCGCTGAGGGAGACGACATCCTCGAACCCCAATATACCACCTCCTAGACCAGACCCGCGAGGCGGCCGGCGCAAAGCAGTTCCCTCACCTCTTCAGCAGTCCACGCAAGACTCGGCTGCACCGACCAGCGACAGTAGACCTCAATCCGCAAGCACGCCGCATCCGCATCGCCCGCCGTGTAGCCACGAACATCCACGCTTACCGCAGGAACGGTTGGACGCATCACTGGCTACTGGAGCGTCGCCCGCACCTTCGAGGCATGCAGATCAAGCTGGGAGCTACACAACCAAGACCTCCTCACATACTCTCCTGCGCAACATTTCTGCACCTGTCATTCCGTCAGCAGGGCTTTCACCCCGTCTTCTCCTACGGCCATGATGCCGCCTTCAAAACCGAGTCGGCCGGACCCTCGACCTATCGCGCCTCGTAATCCCTCCATCGATTCTGCCATGTCGTCCGTCTCTTCCACTTCGCAATCGTACCGTTCGACGCCCTCCCAATCGTACAAGACCTCCGCAGACGCCACAGTCACTGAGCCGCTAGACATCAGGACTCTCGTACTTGCGGCGGGGTCGCCAGAAGCTGCCCTCAATGCCCTGTGGAAGGAGAAGCAGAGTGCCTCTGCGCATAATGCGCAGCTGTGGAGGCTTGTGGAGAAGCAGCGCACCATGATTCTCGGGCTCAACAAGGATCTAGAGCGAGCCTTGAAGGACAAGGAGCGCTATCGGAAGAAGTTGCACGAACATATGGCTCAGGTACCACTTTTACCTAGGGTTGCCCCAAGGGCGGAGCCAGCGGTAGGACGAGAATCGAGCCAGTCCCCTGCTTTGAGTGAGTTGCAGGATGACATGTCAGTTCGGAGCAGTAGCGCTCAGGATGTGAGGCCGGAGGTCCCCAAGCAGGTACCAGAACTACCAGGTCGAGACAGCCCTGTAGCGCACTCGCGCTACGAGCCTTTATCACACCCTTTCTCGGCAACCTCATCCTCACTGGAAAACCAGAATTTTGCGGCTCCTCTAGCGTTCGAAGGTAGCGAAAATGAGGTGGAGCTGCCCAAAGATTCGGAAGTGCAACCGAACAACTCGCCGAAGCAATCTCCGCCTCCAGCGAAGATAGAGGCTCGGGAATTACCGGACGACTCACAGTTGCTGCTTAGACCGGATGTTGGGCCCTCAGTAGAGCACACCAGCTCTCAGTCTAAACCTGTGCCATCGTCTCCGGCTATTATCACGCATCTCAAAGCTCCATCTCTTTCCCTTACCGAAGCTACACCGATCTTGGGCTCAGGTACGATCCCAAGCCCGGTAACGAAGTCTGCGCAAGCCTCAAGGAAGCCACCGCCAGCCCCTCTGGATCTGTCGCAACCCGGTACAACAAGTGTACACCTCCATCAATCCACTGAGGCGGATCGTTCGGATTCTGATTACGACGACATATTGGAAGTTGATGAGATTCCGCTTTTCGAGAGGGGTCGGCGCAAGACACGAGACGATGACGACCGTGCCAGGGAAGTGCTTGCGCAGAAGGAGGAGGAGCACCGGAGTCGTTCCAAGAAGAAAAGTAAGAGCAAGAGTAAAAGCAAGAGCAAAAGCAAACCTCCGAGCGATTTAGTACTGCCTAGCGAGCCGAGAGGCGAAAGCGAAACCCGTTCACTTCCCGTACAATCTCAGCCTCGAGGTCTTCCAAGTTCTCCTCGGCTTGTCCAACCCGCGGCAACAATTGCGACTATGCTTAGTCCTGCACAGGCCGATGGTGTACTCACTGCTCAAAAAGTTGTCATAACTCCTCCCTTATTGAGCCCCGGCCTGCCGATGAGCCCCCGACCAGCAGACCGACCGCTCAACTCACCTCTTCCCCGGATGCCAAAGCAGAGCCTGGCATCCCCTCCCTTATCTCCCCGACCGATCCACGCCGCGGTGCCGCTTACCCCTCGAGCGCCAAAGCAACCCATACCGCTACCACCCAACACGCCTCTCTCCGCTGCCTCACCACACCTCGCTCGAGCAGAAGCTTATCAGCAGCAGCAATTGCAGTCCAGCTCACTAGCCGAAATGCTGTCCCCTACGCATAGCCTTCCAAGCGCTAGCAGCAATGCACCTACTACAAACTCCACCGGATCCTCGGGAAGTGACCAGATCTATGAAGGCTTGGTTTCGGAACAGTACCCTGGTCTCCTCCTGCCGCCCAATGCGCTGCCATCAATCGATGTCAGAGTGTTCTCATCAAGGCTTCAGCCGTCGCGATCTAGCGCCGCCCCATCAAAGCAGTTCGATGATGATGCGGTCTTCATTTTAGCTATTCATGCTAGATCTGACGGCAGACAATTATGGCGTGTCGAAAAGACGATAATGGCGCTGCCTCAGCTGGACTACCAGGTACGGTCATTGAGCGGCTTCGCTGGCAGACTCCCCGACAAAGGCTTGTTCACCGGTCATGCGCCCGCGAAGATTGATGCACGAAGGGCAGCGCTAACAAGTTATTTTGACCTGATGCTGGATACACCCATGAGCGAGAAGGCAGCGTTGGTCGTTTGTAAATTCTTTTCGACCGACGTTATTGGTGCTCAGACGGGTGATTCTCACATGCCTGATAATTCCTCGCTCCAGTCAGCAAGCACGACACTCCACAACACGTCCAAGAAAGAAGGCTACCTCTCGAAGCGTGGCAAGTTTTATGGAGGTTGGAAAGCCAGGTATTTCGTTCTGGACGGTGCGGAGCTCAAATACTACGATAACGCCGGTGGTCCGCAGATTGGTGTGATCAAGCTGAAGGATGCACAGATCGGTAAGTGGATATACGACCTCGCGACAGCCAGTTGCGCGACTGACAACCATTGAAGGAAGGCAAATGCCAGATCATACTAATCAGCATCCAGATGACGCTGATAACGAGGTTCGCCATGGGTTCATTGTCCTGGAAGCAAAAAAGAAAGACCCAAATAGCAGGTTCAAGCACCTTCTCTGCGCCGAGAGCGATGAAGAAAGAGACGCGTGGATATCAGCGCTGCTCGAGCATATTGATGACGATGCACATCGACAAAGTCCGAATAGCGAACACCGCACTGACTCTGGATCAGCACGAAGCCCTGTTTCCCTTCTTGGACCACCTGACACAGCTTCATTCAAATCCAAGGAGAGTACTGAGATAGACCGGACTGGACTCCAGGTTCAAGGCCTGAGGTACGACGACGTCGTTGCGGCTGAAGCGCCCATTCGTGGCCCTACAGTCCCTCGTCCGAACGGCGTCCCCTCACCCCCTCTTCATGGATCGCCTGGGAATGACTCGTCCGCAAACAGCCACCCAACGATATCAGGGCCTACTAATGGTGCAGTCATTCAGAACGCCGAGCTATGGGGGAACAAGTCATCTTCAAACACTTCTGTCAAGGACAAGAAGCGTAGCATTTTCGGCTTCGGAGGCCGTGGTCGCTCATCTTCAGACATCGCTCCTGGCAGTATACAAATCGCAACTCCCTCCAAGACGCCGTCCATTGAGATAAGCCAGCATCGACATGTCTTCGGCATCCCACTTGCAGAAGCGGTGGAGTGCTCGGCCATACCTGATGCGGAGCCACGCGTGCCCGCAGTTGTCTATCGATCCCTGGAGTACCTCAGGGCTAGGAACGCCAAGGACGAGGAGGGTATCTTCAGGATAAATGGCTCAACTAACGTGCTCAAGGGTCTGCAGCATCGCTTTAACAACGAGGGCGATGTGAGACTGCTCGATGAGTCGCCCATCGACGTTCATGCAGTGGCTGGACTCCTCAAGCAATATGTTCGGGATCTACCCGCCCCTGCTCTGACACCAAATCAAGCGCTGCAACTGGAGTTTGCTCGCATCCATGGTACTTACCTCTTCCCTACCATATCAGACGTACAGTTACTGACTTGTACAGAATTGCATACGAAAGCAGAGAAGGTCACCTTCCTCAATCTCTGGGTACATAAGTTGCCCGAGGTCAACTTCGATCTGCTACAGGCTATCTTCTCATATCTCGTCGAGTGCGCGAATAACCACGAGGTCAACAAGATGAACGTCCGCAACAGTAGGTATAAGTCTGAACCAAAAAGTAATCTTAGCTGACATAAGCGCAGTCGGCATATGCTGGGTACCTTGTATTGGTATCTCCGCCACCGTCATGCCGTTCTTCCTGAGCGATTACGCTGAGATCTTCGGCGATCCCGTGGATGAGGCCGCCTCGCCAATCCGCGAGGTCAAGGTCGACTCGTCCTTGGCGCCCGATTCAATCCGCTCGCCGCGCCGACAAGTGTTCTCCGATCTGCCTACACCTGCATACAACCAGACTACTTTCCAGGCCCCTACAAACTTCGCGGCACAGAACGCCCACCACGACTCCCCTTACGATACGGGCTTCATACCGATACAGCCTACTTACGACACATCCATTTATCACCCACAGCAGTCGACACACGATGGCGGCTTCGGTAGCCTGAATGGTGCCGTACAGCCGAGTCAGTCGAAGGGAGCCAAGCAGAAGAGACGGGAGAGCGGGATGCTGCTCATGAACTTCGGGCTCGGCCAGAGGAAAAGCTCCATGCAGCGGATGAGGGAGGAGAACGCCATGGTGAAGGAGGAGAGTGCGTTTGATTAAAGGAGAACTGAGGAAAGAGTATTCTTATGATTCATGTACGTGTTGTATCTGGTACAGAGACAATAGCTATTCGACCGGCTAGTGATCTAGCATTGGGCGGTAATCTTCTTTCTTGGGGCCGAAGACTGGATCTGGAGGCTTGGCGCAGGCTTCCGTTCTCTTCTATCTGGCATATTGTCATTTCCAATAGCGGAATCTATTGTCCAAACACATCTCGCGATGGAGTCTTGGAGACTTGACCATGAAGTGGTCCTCATGTATTATCCTGGTGGGTTAAAGGACCGGCGCGGTTCTCTTGCCGAGAATCCCACACATGATATCCGTTTCTCAAAACTGTAATAACTCGCTCATCACGAGCATCACCGCTCGTGCTTCACATCTCTGACCGTCTCTGTCCGCAGGAATCACGCTCATCGTCTTTTGCTAGCCACGCTTTTGCCAGTTTCCATGCGAAAATGCGGAGCATAATCCATCATGTCATCGCGAGCGTGCTCCTTTGCATCCATGAATTGACGTGAGGATCGTTCTACGCACAAGATCAGCCTTCATTACAAGTACAGGCTGAGGACGGTGTATACTACGCCCTCGAGGTTTACAACTCTCCGAGGCCAACATCGCAGTCACGAGCCTTACTGAGTGACTTCACTGACACGGCTGTACACACTCCAACAGCTGATTCTCTCTAGACTGTCTGTACCCTAGCGGCTCGGATACTCGGGTCGCATCACTCTCACATTGCTTTACTTACGCACACTCTTCTTCGGCTGCGAGCGCCCTCACCGTGTGTTTAGACAGGCGTTATCTCTTACTGCAGCTACTATTTTGCAAACCAGTCTCGATCATTCGACGAGATCAGCATCCGTGGTTCCAGATCGACTCCCAGGATCAACATCTTCGTCCAATCCGAGCCTCATCGTGTAGTCCTAAGATCTGTCAGTACACGCATGCTCCAACAACAAGATGAGCAATGCTTACTCGACAAGCGAGCTTGATGCCTTCCTCCAGTCCAACCTTCGGTCTGGAGCCTAGCACGTGTCTGGCCTTCTTCAGATTTGCATACCGGATTCCACAAGCATCCTTGACAGCGCCTCTACTGATACCTAGCTCTTTGCCAGTCCATCAACCGATTGCCTCAGCAACAAGGCCAGCGCACTACGCCAGGCCCTGCGGGATCCGGACTCGAACTGCTGGGACATGACCAAACTGCTTCCAGACTGCGAGACAGAAAGCCGCAAAGGGTACCGGCTCGCCATTGCTGATGAAGAAGGCCTGGCCAGCCCCCGAAGCAAAGGGCTGGCCATCTTTGGCACTGATCTGGGAGGATGTTGCAAAACCATTTTCGAGGAGGCTGAGATTCAGCAGATTCTCTACAGCGAGGACGTGTGCATCGGCGACGTTGGAGATATAGGTGAAGTCGTAGAGGTTCGTGCCGCTGCCAGTGATGAAGGGCGTCTGCCGAGCGGCGATACAAGCATGGATTGCGGGAATGACTTGCAGGTCTCCGGGGCCGAAGACCATACTCGGCCGGAGGGCGCATGTGCGGAGGGTGTCACTGTTAGCGGCGAGTACAAGACTCTCGGCTATGGCCTGGGAATATGTGAACATGGGGGGCACAAAGGTAGAACTTGTGCGGATTCGATGGAGAGGTGCCATCTACCTTTGACCGCCGTATATTTACCCGAAGGCAAGGTTTCGGACATATTGAGATAGTCGGTATCGACATCGTCGGTTATGACAGTGCAGCTACTTGTATATACAAAGGTCTTCACACCGCACTGCCTAGCAGCCTCGAGCATGGTCTTAGTACCGCCAACATTGACATTGAAGACCTCGTTCCGGTTCACGCGTGTATAGCGGGCATTTCCGGCGGGAACTATGCCTGCGGCATGGATGATTACAGACGGTGATATCTGTCGAACTGCCCTGACTACTTTGTTTCGTTTCGTGACGTCTGCTTGAGTGTATTGGACATGCTGTGATTGAACGCTTTTGCGGCCGGGTTGTTTGACACCAAGAATAGTAAGATCAAACGCGGGATGCTGTTCTATCAGCGCTTGGATGATTGCTGAGCCAACAAATCCTGTGCCACCGGTCACCAGCACATGTTCTGTGTTCATTGATCGAGACTTTTATGAAGAGTCGCATTGCTTCCTGGACGAGTGACGTGACGACCTCGGAACCGCGTCGTCCCTGGATTTGCTTGGCTGCATTCAAAAAACCATGATCAGGACTCCTAAACCACTTGCAACATGCTCATCAACGAGCACACTGGTAAAAGACTTCCGAAAAACGTATCTTTGATTTTGCTAATCATTCTGAGCCATCCTCACGCGCAAAGTTCTTCTAGTCCCGTACAGCGAGCATCACGTACCCACATACCATGAGTGGATGCAAGACGAGGTTTGCAAATTCCTGATCCAGAGCTTCACCTTGTGACCTTCAATCACTCACACACACAAATAGGAGCTGCAAAAAGCCACAGCGTCCGAGCCGCTGACTCTGGGTGAGGAATATACGATGCAACAAAGCTGGCGCCAGGACGCAGATAAACTGACGTTTATCGCCTGCACTGCGTCTGAGACGCTGTATGGATCGCATCGGGAAGCAGCACGCAATGGCGTAGATGATGCTCCGGAGAAGATGATTGGAGACGTCAACCTCTTCATCCACGAGGCGGACGACGAACAGTCAGATGAAGAATCTAAGTCCGTACAGCGGCCAAAGCAAATCGTTGGCGAAGTCGAGATCATGATCGCCAATAAAAACCTCCATGGCCAGGGCTACGGATATGAGGTACTAAGGGCATTTCTGTGGTACTTTGCGGTCAATATCCGGGAGATCCTCATGGAGTACGGTCGGGGGCAGCAGCTTTCAGGATCTGATGTTCAATGGAAGTATCTCCGCGTGAAGGTCGACAAAGACAACATCAGAAGCATACGGCTCTTCGAGCGTGCTGGCTTTCAGAAAGTGTCAGAGGAGCCGAATTACTTCGGCGAGGTGGAGTTACGAACGGAACCGGGTCATGCGATGTCAAGAATCGATGGCGCTCTAGATACACCACTGCTTCTGCACTACGCTTCATTACCGAACTGAGGCTATTCTAAGTATGTAGGGTAGTCAATGGAAGGTTTCCTTCGTGCCTTTCAAGCCCCGATCTTCCATACTTCCATGCAGTCAATGTAGCATTGATTTGATCTACGTATCCATCTGATGGGTTAACGATCGATGTATGTACACGCAGTCTCAGCCGCTCATAAAGCAGTCACGAATAACGGATATCGTATCAGAGCCCCGTCGGTACACTTCATAAAGCGGGCTTTCATCGCCTGATGGCTGTTTCTAGCTCAGGCTTGTCTTCAGCGACTATAGATTATAGTACTAGTAGCATTTTAGAGCCTTGACAATCTATCGTCTCACCGGTTCATGTAGGCTGAAACATACCTCCCTGCAGCTGGTGATATGTTGTAGTCTACAATGATTTTCAGTCCTTCAAGGTAGCATTGGCATGGCAAGACCTTCGCCCAATATCTGATCCGGTGCTTCCCAGGCATGCAGAATAATTACGAGGCAAGAGATTCACGGGGATTAGTATGACAATCAGTTCTCGCACTATTGGTGAAGTATTCTAAGGCTGTTACATTCGAGCGCTCACTTGGCTGGGTCTCAGCGTGCCGTTCTAGCTAAACTTGTCATGGTGGAAGTACGTTGAACGGGGCGGGCGTTGAGACTGTTTCTGATATGAGTGGTACTTTGCCGGTGCGGTGATTGTAACGCCATATTATCCAAAACTTCCGATCATGTTTCATTTGAACTCTGAAGCCGCAACTGAGATGTACTTACAATAGTGTTGCAGCAAAAAAACCATGGCTGATGTTATACGGTGGTCATAATCTGAGGTCGAGCAGTTCAACGGTTTCGTGCATTGGTCAACTGAGATTATCCCCGGAACGCAACCCACGGTAAAACTACCCAGCTCTATTTCTTAGGGGCTGTTGTAGTGGAGCGGCACGGCTAAGCGGATACTGCATCTACAGCCCGGTTGCAGCTCCATATCGAATACTGTATACTACAAGCCAAGCCCGCCCTAGAGTGATATGACGGAGGTATACTCCCAGAAACGCCTTCGTTATGCTACGCCGTCTGCAATTACACTGCAGCTAGAGCTTTTGGTACTCCAATTTTCCTGTAACACGTATAAGCCTTTCACTTCACATGCGTGCTTGTTCAATCTTACCTTCAAGTTTCTTCGATTCAGCCATCTTACGGACAGCTTTACTGAAGTCGTCTTGGTTGATAGCGTCCCGGTAGTCTCGGATGGCGAACATGCCGCTGAGGATGGGTGTCAGCAAAACCATAGACCATGTGGGATGGATATGACTCACGCTTCAGTGACGATGTTCCGTAGATCCGCACCGTTGAACTGGTCGCTCATCTTGACTATACTCTCCAAATCGATGTCGCCCTCTGTCTGCACACCGGCGGTATGAATCTTCAGAATCTCTAGCCGACCGACTTCATTCGGTAAGGGGATCTCGATCTTTCTGTCCAGCCGTCCAGCACGTAGCAGTGCGGGGTCGAGAGTATCCGGCCGATTTGTCGCCATGATGATCTTCGTCTTGCCCAGATAGTCAAAGCCGTCTAGCTGGTTGAGCAGCTCCATGAGTGTCCGCTGGATCTCTCGGTCTGCTGATGTGCCCTCTGAGAACCGCCGTCCACCGATGGCGTCGATTTCGTCCATGAAGATGATGCAGGGTTCATGTTCCTTGGCGTAGCCGAACATTTCTCGGATGAGGCGGGCGGATTCTCCGATGTACTTATCAACGATGGCGGAGGACACAACTACATCATTTGTCAGTTGTATGGTTAGAGAGATGAATGAGATACGTGACTGTACCTTTCAGGAAGTTTGTCTCAAGACTGCTCGCTACAGCTCTTGCCAGAAGCGTCTTCCCGGTTCCAGGAGGGCCGTACAGCAGCACGCCCTTTGGCGGCTTGATGCCAACCCGCAGGAACAACTCTGGGTTCTTGAGCGGTAGCTCGATAACCTCTCGTAGCTCTCTTATCTGCTCGTTCAGACCACCGATACCACCAAAGCTGACCTGACCGGGGTCTTCCAACGACATATTGTACACCAACGGATCGACTTCTCGCGGAAGCATTCGCATTATCGTGAGGGTGGTCATGTCTAGCGCGACTCGGGTGCCTTGCTTGAGTTTGGCCTTGTCGACCTTCGAGCGGCAGCCGACGACGTATCGCGGTCCTGATGAAGCCTTGACGATGACTGGCGCCACACGTCAGCAACGCTCGTGTTCATCTGTGAGATCCAACAACTTACATCTCTCCTCGTCGAGCTGCTTTAGCACCTCCCCTATTATCTGACCAACACTTTGGAGCGCCTTGATGTTGTCCTCTGAGACGTCAAAATCTCGCTGCAGCCCCTTGATCTCCATCCGGATGGCTTTCAGCTTGGCTTCCCATTCTCTTGATTCCTTGAGCTTCTGTGTGTACTCCTGGAGCGCATGTTCGCGTTCCGGATCGTTTGCGCTGCTCATCTTGGGAAGTTCGAAGGCGTTATTGCCGCTTGGCCGCTGTTTTCAAGGCTCGACGCTGAGCAAGTGTGTGCGGAGCGTGGGAGAGGCGAGATGTGTGGGCAGATGTGGGTTTAAGAGACGACAGAAGAGGATACGATGTAGAGGCGGCGGTGGATGGCAAGATAACGCGTGAGTAGCTGTTGGCCGTCGCTGATGCACTCCGGGAAGCTCTGGCAGCTTCGGGGCCTTGGCGACCTTGATCTAATCTGATCGTGTCTTATCTGTCACATTCTGTCGAGACCGATCACGTGCGTGACAGCCTGGCTGGAGCTTGGACGTCACTCCACCCAACGGACCCCTCCAGCGGCCCCTCCAACGGCCCCTCCTCAGCGCGCTAGCTTTTGTTTTGCGGTCGACCCTTCAGATCCAGTCCGCATCTTTCTCCCAACTCCGACACTTCGTCATCTCCAATTCGATATAGTCGATTCGGTAAGTCAGCAGCACTCAGTAGCTCTCCATGGACTACGTAGCGAATGTCTCTTGATTGAGCAACGGCTGCTGAAGCCTCTCGCTATCGGATCGCAACCACACCCACTATCTTACCCCTAGATCTATCCTGTACCCTCCTTACCACCTTGCAGCGCTTCAAGACGAGGCTAATGTCAGTTCGTGCATAGAAACAGCAACCATGACCATCACCAAGATCCACGCCCGCTCAGTCTACGACTCTCGCGGCAACCCCACCGTTGAGGTCGACATCGTCACCGAGACAGGCCTTCACCGTGCCATTGTCCCCTCAGGTGCCTCTACAGGCTCACACGAAGCATGTGAGCTGCGCGACGGCGATAAGTCGAAGTGGGGCGGCAAAGGTGCGTCTGCTGCGGCAGCCTCGCCCAAGTCGACAGAGTCAGACGCGTTAATGAAGGCGTGAGCAGGTGTGACCAAGGCCGTTGGCAACGTCAATGATATCATCGCACCTGCCCTCATCAAGGAGGGTCTCGACGTCAAGGACCAGTCCAAGGTCGACGAGTTCCTGAACAAGCTCGATGGGACCAAGAATAAGGAGAAGTTGGGCGCCAATGCCATTCTGGGTGTCAGCATGGCTGTTGCCAAGGCTGCCGCCGCTGAGAAGGGTGTTCCCCTCTATGCTCACATCTCCGACCTTGCTGGTACGAAGAAGCCATACGTGCTGCCCGTCCCCTTCCAGAACGTTCTCAACGGAGGCTCCCACGCTGGTGGCCGTCTCGCGTTCCAGGAGTTCATGATCGTCCCTTCTCAGGCGCCATCGTTCAGCGAGGCGATGCGTCAGGGATCAGAGGTCTACCAGAAACTCAAGGGTCTTGCCAAGAAGAAGTACGGACAGTCCGCGGGCAACGTCGGTGACGAAGGTGGTGTGGCTCCAGATATCCAGTCGCCTGAGGAGGCTCTCGATCTCATCTCCGAAGCCATCGAGGCGGCCGGCTACACTGGCCAGGTCAAGATTGCTATGGACGTCGCGTCGAGTGAATTCTACAACACCGAGGAGAAGAAGTACGACTTGGACTTCAAGAACCCAGACAGCGACAAGAGCAAGTGGCTCACCTACGAGCAGCTTGCGGACATGTACAAGTCGTTGGCTAGCAAGTACCCGATCGTCAGCATCGAGGATCCGTTCGCCGAGGATGACTGGGAGGCGTGGAGCTACTTCTTCCAGAACTCTGATTTCCAGATCGTTGGGTACGTAAAGTATAAAGCTTCTGAATTGTAGGTTGCTAACATCGTTCAGTGACGACCTGACTGTCACCAATCCCGAGTTCATCAAGAAAGCCATTGAGACGAAGGCCTGCAACGCGCTCCTACTCAAGGTCAACCAGATCGGTACCATTTCCGAGGCCATTCAGGCCGCGAAGGACGCGTTCGGCGCCGGCTGGGGCGTCATGGTCTCCCATCGTTCTGGTGAGACGGAAGATGTGACCATTGCGGATATTGTGGTTGGCTTGCGCGCGGGCCAGATCAAGACTGGTGCTCCAGCAAGATCCGAGCGTTTGGCTAAGCTCAACCAGATCCTCCGTATCGAGGAGGAGCTTGGCGACCAGGCCGTGTACGCTGGTGAGAACTTCAGGAATGCCGTCAACATGTAAAGCGTGCAGTTCCAGGTTACTACGCTCTTGCAGGAATTGCAGACTTGTTCTTGGGCTCAGGGTATTCACACGGGCTCTCGCCATGTTCCCTTGAGCGTCTCTGCCATTATCCGAAACTTTTGTTAGCATAAAATCAAAGCATCTCTCTGCGTTCCAACATTGCGTCGTGTATGAAAACGTTACTGGACGAGTCCGAAGTAACCCAATGCGGCTTAGGGTGCTGATTCAGCAACGCTCCCAAATTGCACGCGTTCCGAAAACAACAACATCATCGAGATTATCACGGAATGTGTTCTGAATCAGATGCAGTAATTACCTGCAACATACGGCTAGATAAACGTACCCTACGATTCGAAGCCGCCCGTCAAGATGCTATATCTGCCACCGGGTACAAGTGGATAAAGAAGCCGCAGCCAAATCTGGAAACAAGCCACGAATGAGGGCGTCGTCAATGTCGTATTCAAAGAGAACTGAATCCATAACCCCAGTGTCTCCAGCGAGGTTAGTGGCCTTTGCACCAGAGGAAGGAATGTGGCCTAAACGCCGTCCATCGACCTTGGACGAGATCCAGCATCTGAGGCAGAGGATGCCTTGAATAGCCAGTCCTATACATGGCTACGAAAGCCTTCCAACCTCGTTACGCAAACCATGACCATCTGTAAGCCAGCGAACAATCGCCCGGCAGGCACTCTGTTCTCCTATCAAGTTGACATTGTCACATCCTGGATTCAACAAACGCCATGCTCCACCGCGATCAAGGCAGATCCAGTTTGCTCTAATTAACGTCTACGCTGGAAGAGGCCAAACTAGCACATCTCTGAGTGATTCTGGTCGACGGCTTAAACTCAAGCGCTGTATTCTAGTAGATACTGGCCTGTCATCGTCGGACGGTAGTCTCTTCCCATCTCGGCTGCCACTGAAGCAAGACCTCAAGAGCCCCCCGCTAGAACGTTTCTGCGTAGGGCGGCGCCCACTGTTGCCATAGCATTGACGCTGCGGCTGATGAATCTAATCTTATCTCCATTCCTCTCTCGACCATAAGCTGGTTCCAGATTTGGTGATGGTCATGATGCGAACGGTTCTGTCGGTGCCACATTCCAGCGATGGAATCCGAAAATCACAACATGTCATCAAACATTATTCGTCATGCTTATATGCCATACAGACTGTTTTCAGCACGCATGGTACTTACGCTCACTCTTAAGCTGTTGCCCAATGTCACTCGTCTAACATCGTCGCTCGTTTAGCTGTTTTCCTAGAAACATTCGTTTTTCGAGTTGATAATCGAAGTCACAATCCACAACCGAGAAGGCTTTTAAGTCGAAGGGTTTCATCATGAAGGCCTTTATGGCGGCCACACTATTGGCTGCAGTCGTCAGCGTATCCGCTCAGCAAACTGTCACGGTAGACTATTGGGAGCCATGTCCAACCACCGAAAGTGTAGTGACGGTCACTAACGGAGTCACCGTCACCACATGCCCTCAGTGCACGAGGGCAACAAGCATGTCGACAATGACCGCCCCGCCACCCGTGCCAGTCTGGACCTCGATTTACACGACAACAGTTACGGCGCTCTGCTCGACCGGCTATACTGATAGCGTGGTCACCATCACTCAAACCTGCACTGGCGAGACGCCAAGCTGGCCTACTCCCACGAACGGACCTCCTCCAGGGATGACCACAACCGTCACAGTCTGCACAGTCTGTGGACCGAAGCCGACCGCCGTCACGCTCACAGTACCCTGCGAAGAAACACCCAGCCCGATGCCGCCGATGCCGACCGCGCCCACGTGGCAGCAGCCGCCACCGTATTCTTGCAGTACCTGCACAACCAAACCCATGTGCCCAGGTCCGAACTGCATGATTCCATCCAGCGACATTTATCCAACCATGAGTCCGATCCGGACTGGAGGCTCTACCACTACAGTCACCGCATGCAAGTCGTGCAGCCACATGACAAGCTCCATGATGACTGCAACGACCTCTCCTATGTCTATGTACACAGGTGCTGCAGCTACGAACCGGGCCGCACTCGAGGTGTTGGGAGGCATCGCCGCTGCTGTTGCTGTTTTGCTTTGAGCTCGATTGATTTCACAAGCTTGGTGAACTGTAAGCGCTCCGCCAGTGTTTTGCTCTAGTGGATGCTGACACTCACCAGGGCTTTCTTTACCCGCTGATCGTCATACCTGTCTTTCAATCTGCCTCGTCATTTCGTATCTTTCAGTTGGTCGGGTGCATATCTTCCATGGACAGCTCGATGCTCATTAATTCTGCTCGGTTGTACTTCTTTTACATACCCACTGATACAATAGAATTTAATCTCTGGCATGTCATAAATTCCACCTTCCTATGTTTTCTCGTGATACGCTGTCTCAGCAGCCGGTGCAATCCAAGATGCCCACTTCCCTGTGGTTCTCATAGCAATGCCATTGTCCTGGAACCATGCCTTTATTCTTGGTCTGCCAAACTTACACAATGCGGACTACAACACATACGCCAAAGGAGCGCTTCGCATTCTCTTTTACAAGTCTTTGTGTGTTGTCTTTACTGCCCCCTTTGTGCATCTACGGGACCTTGTTCAGTAGGATAAAAGTGCTCAGCTGCACCCACGTCTGACATTAGATCGGTTTTGCGCATTCCGTGCTTGCATTCAGACAGATCCACTCGCACATTTGCATGCCTGGAGCATTTTGAGCGATAAGTCACATAAGCACCTTGAGATTCTGCTACGCCGGTATCGAAGCAGATCTTACATTCAGTGGTCCATAGGTAAGAGTCACAAGACAAGACATTACACATTCACCCAGAGGTCACGAGAACGACACGATGCAGGACACCGTGAAGAACAACCCGCTCCCCAAACCCTCCAACCACCCAACACTACCTCCGCTGTCTACTAAACTCCCATCGAGTTGGACACCGCAATATTCTCAAGTTGCGCATCTAACGCATAAACCCCTCTCAAGGGCCGACGTTGCCGATTACGGCGCCACGCCAACCAACCCTCCGCACATCAAAGGTACGTATACACGACCAGCGGCACCCACTTCTATTCAGGCGTCTGCTTCGCTGAATTCTCATCCTCCACAAGGCTCCGTAGTGGCGGCCGCGACTAGAGCGGCGTTGAACGTAAGTACCCAGCCCTTCTCTCCTCCATCAAGAGTTATACAGCGGAAACCAGGACTAAGGAACATGAAGATCACGAGACCACCTGAACCGCCACCGAAGGACAATCTACCGCCGCCGCAGGGCAAAGTACCTGCGTCTCCTCGCCCGATGCAGGAAGCAAATGCGCATCAAGGCGGGAATTGGTGGGATGAAGTCAAAACGGTGTATGCAGCAGGACCCCCCGGTGAAGGGAAGGCCCTGGTGGATTTGGCAAAGGGACTCACTGCAAAGAAAGAGAAGAGGACTGCGACAGAAAAGATGCCCACCAAAGCTTTCGTGAGACATCTGATGGACCGGCATGAAAAGCTACGACAGCCTACCCCACGTCCTAAGCTGGCACCTCCTGTAGTACTGGACTCCAGGCAGCAACAGGCTGAGGTCGAGAGGGTAGCGCTGGCGCTTGCCCAGCAGGAAGAGGAGAGGCGAAGGCAGATGAAAGCTTTACGCCCGCTACAGCGCCCCCAAGAGCCTCCAAGAGTTGACAGCGCACAGTCGCACGTTAACCGTGGCATCGACGATGCTCAGCCCATCCACGTTGAACACAACGAGCCTCCGAAGCCAAGTTTCGGAAGCAGGCGCGAAGTGAAGATGATTCCCTTAGGCGGGCTAAGTCTTCATAAAGCAGGACAGGTAAGTAAACTGAGCCGCTCACAGCTTCTTCAGGGGCTAATCAGTCCAGCAAAGACCTTCAATACATGGCGTACCGAATCCCGCCATGAGAAGATCAAGAAGAAGATATCGGTCCCCTACCCGATGACTGAGACAGCACCGGTAGAGGGCGTCAACGTCACTCTGCACTGCGGCGGCGTCGGAGGACCAGCTGCGAAAATCTCTGCGGATCCTAGGCCGGAGCGACCAGACAGGCAACGTAAACCTTCCTTCGTGCAGGAACTCGGGAGGAAGCTCACGGGCAAAGAACCGAAGCCGCGACCGCCGTCGATAAGCGTGAGTTACGGTGGCGAGCGCCGCGGAACGCAGTGGGACGATTTCGTGCACCCGCAGAAAACCGGACCGACTCACCCGTGCGCAAATTACCCACCTGCACCCGCTGGCGAGCCACAAGAGTATGGTAAGTGGAGCGTGTACCAAGAGCCACGGAAGCCCCCAGTTGTTCCAGGTGAGCCACCAGTCACTCCCAAACCGCCAATCGATACCAAGCCGCCAGTCCATTCACGGAAAGTCACGATGCCGAAAATTTCGTTACTGCGGAGGGTAAACTCTGACGAGAGCTTCATGTGCATAGGGATAAACCCCGACTCGCCGATCTACGACATGCCTCTGCGAAAAAGGAGGCTCCAGAGAGGAAGCCGACACCTCCAGGTACGTACAACAAGTTCAGGGAGCTGGCTCCCCTTCATGCCGAGTTTGAGCTGGCTGCCCTCCATCCTGGTCTTGTCACTGATTCCATCATGAGTGAGTCGGTTGCTGATGATGATGTAGACTCTACAGATGTGACGCCGCCGGTCTCGCGAGTTGTGTCTGAGGTCGCACCTGATGACAAAACACGCTATGTGGAGATAGACAACACACTGGACGACAAATCTCCACTGCAAAGTTCCAAAGCCGCCACAACGGCGTCAGAGTACGATGAGAAGCTGGAAGAGGAGAAGTTGAGGCAGTGGTGGAAGGGAAACGAATTCGACGGAGACGAGTGGAAGTTGTGCAGGGCAGTCTTCAAAGAGTCGCTCAAGCAGCAGCAGCGTGAGCCGTCGTATGTTCTGGCGAGGGCTAATTGGTGGTAGTACCAGAATCACTGCAGCTATGGGGGAGGAGCAGACGTAATATCAGGCAATAGGACAAGAATAATAGAGATGTTACAGTCTGTAATCTGGCCATCTTTGACTTGGTGATATTCGTGAGTGTTAAATCATCCACAAACGCCCTTTCCCATGCATAGATATCAATATGCAGCGATGGTCTCTGGGGTTGGAAAGAAACCTGTAGTGGCACAAGACGTTGTTCCCCGCTGACTAAGCGGTGCACGGCAGTTCAACCTCCAACCTGGACATCTCAGCCCTGCGAGCTGTTTCTGTTTTAGGGTTCCGTCTCATGGTGATGTTCGGTTTCTTCATTAGCACACAAGCATTAGGACTGTCTAGAGATGTCGTGAGCACACTGTGTGCGCCTTCGCGGCTTGTCAGTTCATCCGAGATGATGGCTTAGACTTGTACCGGAACAATGATCTTTAATACAGAACGTCTCAATCAGAGTTCTAAAGATCGAGCGCCATATGAATACAATCTAATTGTGACCCTGACAAAACTCTAAGTCAACCCATTTCGCCCTTCCGTAATCACCGCGTGATAACCCGAGCCCAAACCAAGCCTCAAACGTAAATCACCCAAGTGCCCTGTACGCCCGCTCAAGCTCTTGCCGCACGAGCAAGGACTTTTCACTCTCAATCTCACCCGGCAATCTCTCCTTGAGCACCGGCTGCACAAGTCCCGCCACCTCCGCTGCGGCTCCTATCATCCGCGATCTCTTCAGACGTAGAGCTTCGCTCAGGTCATTGTACCTAGGGTCGAAGATGAGTGACGCCAAGGTAATTCGAGCTTGTGGTGATACATGTTCTCTGAAGCCGGGGTGATCCTTGCCAAGGCGCTGGAACATCTTGAGAAGGGCTTCGAATAGCGCGAGCTGCACATCGTTTGAACGCACCGAGTTCGCAGATGCGACAAGTTGAAGGGCTCGCGGTAAACTGGTGGGGTTCGCTGATGCGCATAGGGATTCAATAGCACCGGCAAGCGTCTTGTCACGCCTGGGTATAGGGTTAGCACATTGTTCATGCAACGCGTGCCTCTTGTGGGGACACCTGATGTGAGGAAGTAGCACTTACACTTTATCATCTTTGACCTTACTCTCACCATCGACCTCCATAGCATCCTCGTTCGTAGCTGTAAGCTCCTCAATCACTGGCTCCACGATATCCATGACTGTCTCGCTCATGTCCATGTCTGTTCGGGCGGCCGCCACTTGACCCAGCGCGCCAAGGGTGTACTGACGATACGCAGCATTTTGACGCTTTGCTTCGCGGATAATGACCTTGTTAATTTGCCCAGCGACGTTTGAGCGCGCCTTCCAAAGCTGTCCTCCCTTCTCTACGAAACGTACGAAGGCCGCCAGGACAACTTCTTTGCCCTCCCACGTCTTTCCAGCCATTGCCTTATCGATGGCCGGCCACAGGACCTCTGCATCTGCAACGCTTAGTTCGTCACTCGCGGATGAGGCCGACATGACTGCGTCGGCGATCGCACGGGCGGCGGTGTGCTTCAGGACCCAGCGTGGCGAATCTAGATGCTCTTGTGCCAGGGTTACAATATCCTTGAGATACAGAAGCACCGCTCGCGGACCGCCAACGTGGGCATCCCAGGCGCTCTGGAATTGCTCCTTGACATGCTCGTGACTGTCGTGCTTTGCCACAAACACGAAGGGCAGGAGTTCCACCGCGAGTGCATTGAATCGGTCGGGCGCGTGCTTAGAAAAGGCATGGACAATATCACCCGAAGCAATCCGTGATCGGTCGTCGTCTGATGCGAAGTACAGCCGTTTGCTGAAGGCGATAAGTCTTAAGATCTGTTTATCCGAAGCTACTCTGGCGACATAGCCTGCAGATACAGCGTAAGAGCTTGAGACAGTCGGGTTGAAATCGAGCACTTGCTTCTCTATTAGCTTCAGGAAATGGTCCGCATGCGGTCTGAACAGAGCGTTATGTCGTGTGCTCAATGAGACGAGAATCCGGCTGCATCCAACCTTTGATGGCAGACCGACAGCAGACTTCAGAGCACTCTCTAGATGCGGCACGAGTGCTTCCATTGTCGGCTCGTCGACAAGGTCTAGGCATCTCTCAATAGCTTCCGTTAGGGGACTTCCACGAATGCTTGCGAGTCGCATATCGTCAATTTTCTGCTCGGTCAGGTTGTACTTGGAGGCGTTCAGGTGGAGGTAGTTGACCGCTTGTGGCTCCAAGGAGCTCAGCAATCCTAGAAGCCGCTCAACCAGCTCTGGAATGAAAGGCCTCAAGGTCTTGCCACTGCTCTTCTTGATAATCTGCAACAATGTGTCGAGGGCGAACGCTTGGACTTCGGTAGCACTCGACTCCAACCCAGATGTCGACAGAAGGAAGGGAAGAACGTGCTTGAGCATAGCATCTGCGGCCTTAGACGAGGCCTCCCCAGCCTCAAGACTTCTCGTGAGTACGCCAGTAAGAACTCGCGCCAGGGCGGCAGCCGCCGCGCGTACGGACTCCTTGATGTCGTCCAAAACCTTGAAACACAAAGTCCAAATCCGTCCAAGGTAAGGCTCATACTGTATAGGTAAGCAACTCGCCAAAAGCATGATCATAGCAAGCCGGCTCACCTTTTCCAGTTTGCGTCCCTGCACCAGATCGGCAATAGCTGCGCAGGATGCTTGTCTTACTCGCCACTCCCTGGCGAGTATATTCTGGAGCAGATCTTCCATGATGGCGTCGAAGTACTTCTCGAGGGTAGACGATGAATCTTTCACGAGTGCATTCCAGATGTCGTTCATCGAGCGCTGCACGTTGGAGTTCGGATCGAATCTATGCTAGGTCAACATGAAACAGTTCTGAAGCAGCAAGGCGTTCACTGGAGGACACTGACCTGTACCGATAGAGCTTCGGATATAGCTTAGGGTTCTCGGCCAGGTATCCGTCGACGCTAGAATCTGAAAAGACATTGCTAAGCCCAAACCTTCCGAAAGCAGCTCGGCTGGACCAGATGGCATTGTTCGCCGCCAGAGACATGAAGCGGTACACTAGGCTGGAGTCGCCGACCTCGGAAGCCAGACTGAGTATGTCCTTGTATGTCGTAACCGAACCTTCGCCAGTAGGCAAAGCACCAGGCTCGAAAAGCTGGGTGTCTTCAGTGATGCGGCCAGACAAGTCCGTCTTGTTTTCAGAGAAAGAGCCGACAAGATCCCGCACAAGCTCATCTTTGAGCTGCCGATCCCCCTTCTCATAGACCAACCCAAGACCTCGGGACGCAGCTTCCTGAACAATTTCATCCCGATCTGACAAGCAGTATCCGAAGGCAGCTTGGCACCTTCGTAGCCGCTGCTGGACCTCCGGGCGGTGACCGCAGAATTGCACAAGGCACATGGCCCAGATGACGGACGCTTTCTTGAGAGACGGCTTGGTGTTCTTGCAGTCAATGAGGATCTTGTCAAGCACCTCCCCCAGTGTCTTGGTCCGTGTGGCGCCGGAAGGTACTTGACCTTCAACATCAAGCTGTGAGGCTAGCGCTGTCGAGTCCCATCCGCAGGCCAGACAGCTTAAAGCCTCGCCAACGGCAAACTGCGACTCTGCCTGGCGAACCTCGTGGAGCTGATACATGCGCTCCAGTGTGTAGGATAGATCTGATGTCTCCGTACTGTCATCTCCGGTCTCCGCAGCGGTCATAGCGAGGTGACCAAGAGCAATAATTGAGTGCTCGTTGCCGGTCTTGGCTGTCTCCATTATCTTGTCGACCACAGACCGGAATGGCATGTACGCTTCAATAGAGCTAGGCTCAATGGCGTAGAACAAGCTCAACTGATCAATGGCTGAGAAGCAGGCAGCTCGTATCGAACTGTCCGGAGACGACTTAAGGATGTCGAAAAGAGTTTCTAAAAAGGTGCGAAAGCTCGCTTCAGGCACAGCTGAGCTCCGGCCACGATACGAGAGCCTGCTGAAGAAGTACGACAGGGCGACGATGGCGCCGCTCACCTGGTTTACCGCGGCGCCTATGGCTCCTTTCCAAGTGGTTAACTTTCCAAGCAGGACTGATAGAGAGCTTGACACGTTGTCCTGATTGCATGACTCCTGGGTAGCGAGGAGGCCGAAAGCATGGCTAGCTTGTACTCTTACACGCCGGTCGTTTGAAAACACTGGAAGTTCGAGCAAGCGAAACCTTCGAGTGAACCCCGCCGCAGCAAGGAGATCATCCGGACATAGCGAACACAGAGATACAAAGATAGCTCCACAGTCGCCGAGGCCATTACCTTCATTCCACAGAAGGCCTTCAAAGGCAGCTTGTAGTAAGATCAGCAACGCGGAGTACTGCTCACCCTCGTTTCTGGAGGCGCTCTTTATGTAGACTCTGATGGCGGATCTAGCTTTTGGATCGGTCGTGTAAGCAGTTTCAAGCTTCCTCTCCCAATCTGCATCGATCGGAATGGTTATGCCTTCTGATGACAATGCTTGGCTCATGAGCACCTGGTGGCAAAACTTCACCGAGGGTGCTAAGGCCTTAGAATGTAACCGTATAAAGTTGTGTAGTGATGGGCTGATTCCATGGTCTGGACCGTCCAGATCGCTCGCTGAACCGTCGCTCCTAGCGGACTGAGTGAACACAAAGTGCACAAGCGTTGCAAAGTCGGGCATGTCAAAGTCGGAAAGCATTGGGGAAGCTGCACGAGACTGCACTTGCGTTGTGCTGAGCAACTTATACCAGTGCGGGTCGAGCCCACGCCGACCTTCTTCGACAAGCTCGTGCTTGCTTGATGCGTCGTCTTGAACGATAACGAGGATATCGATCCATCGGGCCACGGCATCGCTGTATGGCAGGCACCGGTTCGCGAACCGCACCGCAGGATACCGCGTACTTCTAATCTTCGCATCAGATGTCTGTCGATCATCGGAGATCTCCACTTGGGCGAGCAAGAGCTTTCTCAGGCTGTCTTGGACGTCGCTTTGCGTGAGTCCAGTGAAGGCTCCAATGACTGCTGACAAAGCCTCTTCAATGCTCACAGCTGTTTGGCTGCCAGAGCTGTCCTCGCGGAGCGACCGAAAGAGCCATGCCAGCAGCCTCAAATCGGGCTCGATTAGGGTCTGCTGTGGGGCGGCTTTGGCAAGTAAACCAATCACCTCATAGCCGTAGCATCGCAAGGAGATGTCTTCATCCCTGTTGGGAGTTGGCCAGCCCTGATCTTCGATAAATGCGCGTAAGCGGTCGACAAGGACTGGTGCGATGGATTGTACATCGGCGGGTGAGCCCCTACGAGCTACAAAATTTGCAAAGCTGAAGATGGCGGACCGTAGTTTGGAAATCTCGCGGCCTCGCGAGCTGGTGCTGTCCTGTTGCTCGGGCGCAAGGCCTTCCTCAACGATGCGGACTATCCGTTCAGGAAACTTCGTACTAGCGACGGACTTGGTAAGGAGGGACAAAAGCTTTATACGAAGAGCAGGACGTACAGCCGGCGGCCCTTGAGGAGGCTGCCCACCAAGGTATATGTCGTAAAAGACCTGCACGAGCGTTGCATCTTCCAGATCTATACTTTGCGTGGCACGTTTCAGAATGTCGTCGCCTATTTCTGCAATTCTCGAATTGGTGTCCGCGGAGGCGAATACAGCCGGCAGGAAACGCTCTTCATCGGTGAAGATGCCGCTTGCGAGCAGTTTGGCGACCGTCACTTTGGTCTCAATGAGGTTTAGCCCGGACTCCTTTGTTGGGTCCCAGACTTCTGCCTTGCCTTGCTGCGTGAGGAACTGATAATCCTCCGTTGAAAGACCTGGGCAAGTCTCATTTACTGCGGACCCAGCAGCCGGCGTGCGGCTTACGACAAGGAGGATTAGCTTTCCAAACCAGGTTGAAAGAGCTTTGGCGTCGTCGTCGGATACCTCGAACTTATTCCGCAACTCTTCGTCTTCTTTACTGCCCCTTGGCGGTAGCTGCAAGTGGCCTAGGACCCGCAGTAGAAGATGGAAGATCTGCGGACCATGCGTTGTGGGGGAGATATCTGCGAAGCGATTCCACGGAAGAGCACTGGAAGTAGCTCTAATCGTTCTGCAACTGATAGACGGGGAAGGCCTTGTTGGATATAAACAATGTCGAAGTGTCGGATCAGCGGCGCGTTCGGATTATCCTTGAACTGCTTCAGGAGCGCCGCAACGGGAAGCTTGATCGATCTTGATAACAGTGTTAGTCTCTGGAAGGAGGTCGGTTGGCAAATGCGAGACTCATACTGTGGCTTTATTCGAGTGCTGATGTGCTGACATATAGATATGACCTAGAAAGCGGAAGGAAGCGCTATCAGCGCCGTCCAAAATAACATGATAGTTCCTCGTATACCATAGAGACACCACCTCCTGAACTAAATCAAGAAACTAGAACTGGAACGGCCGCAAAACGGAAGCTCATATGGCGTTGACGGTTTATAAGATTACCGGGGCACTGATGCAGCACTTGAAAATACAAGATTGAGCCTACCCTGTTCCTCACGCTTGCGTGCTCTGATGCAAGTTTGAGCAGTAAAGGTGCGAGGTAGGTCTTCAGCAAAGCCTCCAGCTTCTCATCAGAGTCCGCCAGAGCAATACGTAACTCGACTTTGCCAACCAGGGAGAGCTCCTTCTCCGCCGACGCTGTAGCCATGGTAAACGGTGGGCCAGTCGATCAGTTTCGCATACCAGTTAGTTGTTGAAGGTCGGAGACAGAGGCATCTTAAGCCAAACTGTCCGCCATAGGCAGATGTGGATTCGCGGCAGTGGCGTCTAGTTTGACATGATTTGGGAGCCTCAAGAACCAACGGCTTGGCTTACCTAGCGCGTATGTTACGCCTTCCGTACCGTAAAGAAAAAGCACGCCGGCACGGTTGAACTTATCGGCGGGCAGCTTCACTCGGCGAGTGACGTTGAGCCTTGAGTCGGCTTGCCCATGTGTTGGTAGACACGCAACGATAAAGTGAACTTCGCTCTTGGAGAGCACAGCACAACTCTTCTCCCACTCCTAACCGTTGGAACTTTCCCTTATAGCGACTACGCCTACGTGGACCCCAAAACCACTGTCATCCGCCACCACTAGTTGGAGGACTTTTCGCTTACCCAGGGCGGATGTTCCTCCGTGAGCATCCACTTCGGCACGCTGCGCTTCCATCGCTTTCCACGTTCTGCACGAGCATCACCCACGAGATAACACACGCGTCAAATCTTCCGGCAGACAGTGTCTGGCTCGGCGAACGACCGCAACACACTCCCAAACTCAGATCAAGGAGCTACAGCCTCTTGATCAGCCGCTGAAGGTCACAGTACAGCACAGCATGGACGACCTAATAGCGGACTTTACCGCCATAACTTCAGCGGACCCAGAGCGCGCGGCGCAGTATCTCCATTTAACAGACAACAACCTGGAGCAGGCGATCCAGTTATTCTTCGACAGCCCGAATCTGGATCTCTCCGCGTCAGCCGCGACCCAGGCGCCTCCGGCGAGCGCCCCACAACCCCCGCCACCCGCGAGATCCCAGTACGCAGAGGACGACGATGGGGTTATCCGTATCGATTCGGATGACGAGGACTCCGAGTTCTTCGGCAATCAAGCACAAGCGCCTCCTCGGCCCGCACCAGCAGCGGCTGCTCGGCCTACCTTTTCAAGCACAGCTGAAGATGACGAAGCCATGGCTCGTCGACTGCAGGAGGAGATGTACGGCGGAGCGGACCAAGCAGCCGACTTTGGCGTTCGGGCGCCCATGGCCCGGACAACTGAGACCCTGATAGGTCCCAGTGCAAATTGGGGCTCGAATTCGGACGACATGAGCGCGGCTATTGCTGAGCAGATGCGTGCACGCGAGCGAAGAGTACTAGGTAAGGCCGATGAGCTGTTCTATAATTTCATCCTCACTGACTGTAACCTGCTACAGGCCGGCCGGGGATCTTCAACCAACGACCACCTCCTTCTGTCTGGGATGAGGACAACAACGAGAACGCTCGCCGTCAGGCCTTGTCTCGCGCAACCGGCGGCGCTTCCGATGCCTCAGCCAAGTCCAACCACCTCGCAGAGCTGTTTCGACCTCCATTCGATCTGATATCGCGGCTTTCCTGGGATGAGGCACGCGACGAAGGCAAGGAGACGGAAAAATGGATCTTGGTGGACGTGCAAGACGCGGCAGTGTTCGACTGCCAGCGACTCAACAGGGATATTTGGAAGAACAGTCAGATTAAAGACACCGTCAAGGAGAATTTCATCTTCCTACAGTATCTAAAGGATGATCCAAATGGCAGCAGCTACATCAACTACTACTTCCACGACCGCGACAGCCAGGATGCCTATCCACACATAGCTATCGTCGACCCCCGCACTGGCGAGCAGGTGAAAGTATGGTCGGGCCCACCCGTTCCGCAACCCGCCGACTTCCTCATGCAGCTACACGAATTCCTCGACCGGTACAGCCTCAAGGCCTATGCGCGTAATCCTGTCGCAACTCGGAAGGCACCAAAGAAGCCGGACGTTGACCGCATGACGGAGGAAGAAATGCTGGAGATGGCGTTACAGAATAGCTTAGCCAACAACGGCGGGCCGCGCAGCACAGATCCGGATGAGCTGACGAGGAAACCTGAGGCGTCTTCGAAGGGGAAAGCCGATACGTCGACTGCGGAAGACGCGGACGTCATGGACACGGAGCCCGAAACGGCCACTAATGGCACAACTGCGCCTGCCGTAGCAGCGACTGCTACCCCCTTTTCAAGGATCTCATCAAAGCCACACACGGAGCCACCAAACAACCCAGCATCAACCACACGTATTCAATTCAGACATTCTGGTGGCCGACAGATCCGCCGCTTCGCGCTCGCCGACCCCGTGCGCAGAATTTACGAGTGGCTCAAAGCATCGCCTCTGGAAGGCAAGGAGGGCGTCGATTTCGAGCTGATCTTCATGGGCAAGAACTTGATAGACATGCTTGACAGTACGATCGAACAGGCCGGCCTCAAGAACGGCACGGTCATGGTGGAGTTCCTCGAGGACTAGGGTCGAGTTACCAACAACGCACTACGACGAACATGTGGCATACGGCGGCGTTTTGAGGGTGACGATAGGGACATGGTTGATGATATCAGGCGATAATTGAGGTTCAGCAGGCAGTTTTAGAATTGCCTAGCTGTGGGATGGAAGGGTTCATGGCGACGTGGGCATGCATAGCATTGGCCGCTACATCAACAGCGGAGTCGGACCGGGCAAGGGGCTGGATTCACTACCTAGTAATTACCTGGCTACATCGTATATCGTGGCCGCAATCAACTGTGTGCGATGCTCTACAATCATTCATCCCCTGCACCTAATGGACAGCAAGACGGCATTGCCGCATCCACAATGCGGAGTCTCCTCCGAGCGAGATCGTTTATCGCCATGAGGCTCAATCGGCCCCAGTCCTCCGTTGGGTAAACCTGCCGCAATCAAGCTCAACGTTCTTCCACGGTTAGAATCCATTGAAATGGCCTTGCCCAGATTGACTACATCCGAAGCTCCTACATTCCTTTCTGCAAAACCCTCCGTGATCTTGAAACCTCCGTACTGTGCTTGATCTCGTGGTTTGTACCTTGGTGATACTGAGACGAAGCCCTGCTTGTGAGAGATCAATAACACACGTGGGCCGTTCAGGCACAACCGGAGTTTCGCCGGGACGGGTACTCTGTGGAGGGGCACTGCGGGACAACTTCCGGGGAAGACTCCAGGCATCCCCACGAGCATCCCCACGAGCATCCCCACAAGCATCCCTCCTCACCGATAACGACCTGATCCACCACCACGACCTACCTCGAATTCCTAGTCCAGCCGACCATATAAACCCGCACCATGGCAGAAGGACGCCCGACAAAGATTGCTGTCCTGATCTCCGGCAACGGATCAAATCTGCAAGGCAAGTTTTCAGCCTCTGATTATACGAACAAGCCGAAAATTCCCAAGAATTAGCTTTCAGGTGCACATACTGACGAACCGCTTGCAGCTCTCATAGATGCTTCGAACACACCCGCCCTTCCAAACACACGCATCGTCTCCGTCATATCCAACCGTAAGGATGCCTACGGCTTGCAGCGCGCCGCAAAAGCTAGCATACCCACTGAACGCTTGAGCTTGCTCAAGTACAAGAAGACGCTGTATCCCAACAACGAAGAGACAGCGCGACAGAAATATGACGAGAAGCTTGCGAATGTAGTCTTGGGCATCGAGGGCGGAGATAAGGCCGAAGAGGACAAGTCCGGAAAGAAACTGGAGAAGCCTGACGTGATCGTTTGCGCTGGATTTATGGTGAGCTCATGCGTTTACTCGGTCAGACGAGGCAATGGCTGACGGAGACAGCACATCTTGACGGAGAATTTCCTTACACCTATTGAGGAGGCAGGGATACCGATCATCAAGTAAGGCACCCATAGCACAACACCTGAACCAACAAAATGCTAACCTTCTTTTCCCAAGCCTGCACCCCGCGCTGCCAGGAGCATACGACGGCGCCAATGCCATCGAACGAGCGCACAAAGACTTCCAGGATGGCAAGGCGGACAAGACTGGCGTAATGATCCATTATGTCATCAAAGATGTTGACCGTGGCGAGCCGATCGTGATCAAAGAGATTCCCTTCGAACCCGAGGATACTGACCTGGACCATCTGACTGAAAGACTCCACTCTGTGGAGCACAAAGCCATCGTCGAGGGCACACGGAAGGCCATCCAGAGTCTGCAAGAAAGCACGGCCATGGTGAAGGGCGCACGCAGCGCTATTCAAAGTCTCAAAGAAAGGCAGTTAAGAAAAGGGGTGTCATGGTATGTGCTGAGCAGACCCACGCTTGTACCCTTCAACTTACGGATGCTGATTTTTCATATATAGAAACGGCTCAATTCCAACGTTCTGACAGAGGGCTAGCCGTGAGGGAACTCTTACATGAACGTGGCCGGATCCGCTCGTAGTCAACCCGTGCAGATCCAATATGCATGAATCTAGCGTACATAAGGATCGAAGGGGTATCCGAATGCTCAACATTGCGCGACGGACATGCCTTCCTACCGGTACAGCTGCACCTTTTCCGTCTGTATCGTCCAAAACGCCTTGGAATGGGAGCGTACAGAGTTACACAAGCTGTAATTAAAAAAGCTCAATCCTCATCGATCTTGTTGGCATAGTCGCCTAACAGGATATCGTCCGGAGCCGGACCACGATTATTGCGCACTAAGTTCGTCAGCAGCAGCGCTATAACACCAGAGCAGCGTCGGAAACCCACCCCACTCCGTCTCCACGCGGAAGAAGATCCAAAGCCAACGTCTGAAGACCTCCAGAATCTCCATCAAGAAGATGCCGCCTTCGAGGTCGTTGAAGTGGTCGAGGTGCGGCGACAGCTTGAAGCTCCAAGTACACCTCAGCAACAGGTCGACAATGATGACGCCGTAGTAGATCTCCGGGGTGTGGAAGTACCGGTGGCGGCGCAGACCCCATGGATACTCTGGGTTATCCCGCTCGGAGCTGGAGGAGAACATGTGGAGGTCCCAGTCTTTGGCTACGTCCCAATAAAAGGAGTAGAAGGAGTTTATGAAGACGAAAAGGAGCCTAAATAGATTCATTGTGTCAGCTGGCGGTTCTCTGGATACAGTGAGCTAAATGTAGTGTGGAAAACGTCCATCTTACCATAGCCTAAACAAGCCCGTCTCACTCATCCCAATCTTCGCGGGATCATAGCCTCTCTGCAACGCACTCAACACAATGACCGGAAATGCACTCGCATACTTGAGCGCATTAGCCAGATGCTGTCCACCCCAGCCATCCTTCCCCACAGCCAAGCCTTCCCT